>NC_069417.1:20306271-20360220 GCF_026875155.1 Cherax quadricarinatus | reverse complement strand
AAAATACGAAAAAAAACCCACAAATCGGCATTTTAACTAAAAAAAGGTCGGAGTTTTTTTTTTCTCTCAATGCACTGCGTGCTCCGGGATTTTTTTCTAGTGGGACACTGACCAACAGCCCCATTCTCTCACTGTGGGCCACCAGCTTTCCCCTCCTTGATTTAAAGCCGCTAGAATTTAAATATATATATGTCAACACGGTCCTCGAAAGACGATATATACGGCCCGGACAGTCAAAGGGTTAAATCTCCTTTTAGCTCCTCGCATACCCCCTGATTGTTTTTTGCGAGTTCCCCCCCTTCTGCCCTCAGCCGACCCCGGGTCTTGACTCTGTCTTCCCCCGATATCCCTTACAACAGTTTCGGGTCAATTGACTTTCGATGCTTATTATTTTCATACTGTTGCGGGGCATCCCTCCTTACCTGTGCAAAACCCGCTTCTGGCTATGCAAAAATCCCCCAAATTTTTTCTGTGTTTTATGCCTTCTGTTTTTTTCCCCATTCTCTACTGCCTTATTTTTTGCCTCCTTACCCCGTCGGGTAAACCGGGGGTTTTCTGGTCTTCCCATTATTTCTTTTGGGAAATAAACCTTTCCCCCCCTCTTGCATTTTGTTGTTACGTTTTCCATCATTTTTTTTAGACTTTCCTACCATTTCTCTGTCCCACTAACCCCCCCATGAAGTTCCTCAACCTATTAGCCCCCCTTTTTTAAAATCGGCTTTTCCCATTCAACTCCTTTACCACGTCCATTTGTAACTCTACTATGCATTAAAAGACAAAACCCAGTATCACTAGCTCCGGGGGGGACTTTTTTGTTGCCCCAAACGTCTAACTGCCCAGGGTGAACACAAGGTCCAGTCTTGCTGGTTCTCCTCCCCTTTTCACTCGGGATAATCCTTAACTTTTGGGCACATGAGATTTTCCAGTACCAGTGTGTTTTGGTGTCTGTGTAGTTTGTGGTTTGGGTTGTGTGTGTTGTGGTTGTGGTGTGTGGGGTGTGTGTGGGGGGTGTGTGGGTTTTTGCAGTGTTTTGGTGTGTGCATGTGTGTGTGGTGTGGTGTGTGTGTGTGTGTGGGTGTGATGGGGACTCAGTTCTAAATGTCAAAGGGCTGTTTTCAACCTTATGATGAGGGCGCTGGGTCAACCCTATTTCTCAATAAAATGGTTATCCTATAGACACAAAACCCAATTTTAATAAGTAGTTTATAAATGTATTTCTTTTTTTTAAAAATAAATTAAGGTGTGGGAGAATTGTGGTAACTGGAGAATTGTGTTGACAACAGTCTTTTGTTTTGGTGGGGGAGTTAGCTAGGGTTCCCCTTTTCTCTCCCCCTCTGACCCCTTCTCTCTGTGGCTGACCTTTAACCTGGCAGGATCTCGGGTCCTTTTTTTTATCTTTGGGCATTATGTGTGCTCCAGGGTGAGTTTTTAATTTAAGTTGTGACCACCATACCTAGGGTGACTAAAAATGTGTCAAAACACTGGTTAGCCCCGAGTTATGTCAAAAAGAGGACAAAAGTTGTTGGGATACACCCTGTGGAGAACGATATGGAGTGTGTAGATTTTTGTTTTGAAAAAGTGGGCTGGATTGTAATTCTGTACATATCTATTGAGATACAGTTTATTTTTATAGTAGAGTTTACATAACCCGGAGAGGGTGGTGAAAGGTATCAGAGACACTCAATGATCAGCCATGATCAAGTATTACCCCTAACAGTAAGGCCAAAGTAAAAAAGCTACCCCACACTAGAAATGTAGGGGGAAACCTTACTACAAAGTAATAAGGGCAACCAACGTAACATGGGGGCCCGTCCCCGGGGGAGTTTTTTGACTGCTAAAATAATCAAAACATTCTTTTTAACTATTGTGCTGGTATGGGTAATAAAGTTCATGTTTCTGGGAGAAGATTTACCAAAGGGGGGTCAGTGGGAAATGTTGTTTTCATTATTAGTTTTCAGGGTTTTTTTTTCCTAGGTAAAGAAAGGTTTATAACCATTTTTTTTGGGTTATGGGAAGTCTATGTGCATTTTACATTTAATTTGTGTTATTTTTGTGCCTGTGGGGGAAAAATTTGTCTACCTACTGTAAGAGGGGAAACAAGTGTTTAAAGATAAAAACTATGTCAAAGTGAGTTTAAATTTTTTAGGCTTCAGGGAACATGCCTGTAACGTGAAACTGAGGGATCACCACCCCAGGTTTACAGAAATGGGAAAGGGTGAGGGGCTGAAATTTGTGTCTAGAGGGGAAAAAAAATTAATGAAGTAAAGAGGGAAAGCATCAAGGTTAGGAGGTTCGAACCCAACCGAGCAGTCTTTACCATAACTAAAACGAAATTTTTTCCTAAGTTTACAGAGTGACCCAGAAGATATTTTTCTTTTTTTGAAAAGACTGCTCTGGAGCAAGGATGGCCCAAACAGAAATGGGCTACCCTAGTTCACACAAAAACTTGTGGGTAAAGGATTCCAGAGAGTAGAGACTCTGGAGGGGCAAAATTTTTCTGATTATGATAAGATTAAAGAGGAAGTATTGCTTGCCTACCAAATGATACCCGAGAAATATAGACAAAAGTTCAGAAATAAAAAATTTCAGGATGGGCAGACCTTAACTGAGTTTTTGGGGAAAGAGAAACTGTTCCTTTTAAGAAATGGGTTTGTTCCAAAGGAGTTAATAAAGACTAAAAACAAATTAGTAGATCTGTGGTTCATGAGGAATTGTTCAATACAATCCTGTTGACCTCAGAGAGTATCTGGAGGACAAAAACCCCGATAATCTTTTGAAGCACTAGAATCTAGGTGACCGATTCTTGGCTCGCAGGGAATTGGTAAGTAAAAACATCATGCTGCTTCTGAAAATTTCCCCACTCATTCTAAAACCCTTTTTCCAAGTCCTATGGTCATAAAGGTAAGTGGGACAAGAATTTTCAGGGACAAATGAAGGCTGAGGTGCCCCTAAAATAGAAGGAAAAGGTAAGTCAGCTGGAGTTTTAAAGTTTACCTAGACAATCAGATAATGTTTCAGGTCCTTGAGTAAACAGTACCAGTCCTACACCAAATGGTAAAAATACCTTTAGAGTTATGCCTGTTACTACTGTAACAAAACTGGACACACACAAAAGTTTTGCTGGTCAAGACGGGGAGATCAGGAAAGGGGGGAACCACCCCAGAGACTAACTGCAGAGATCATCCCGTTGGCCTGATTTAAACTTCAAAACAAAGGGGAGGAGGAACTTTTTATCTAGACCCCCAAAGGTAAATTTTTCTAGTAGGGCCGCGTTGGTTTGCAAAAGGTTAGCAAGTTGGGGAAATACTGTCCTTGAGAGAGGGATTAGCCCCCTCTCTTTGCTACGTGCGGAGTGCTGCCAGGTCTAAGGATCCCCATACTGGGTAGATATATTGTTAAAGGTATTCGGGTTCAACCAAAAGGGGACCCCCTGTACACAAATTAGGGTAAAATCGCATCCCAAGTTGGCTATCCCCCTGAGGCATCTCGATAAAAATTCCCTTCGAAGGGTCGACCTCTTATTAGGGATAATGTTATGGGCCTGTTAACAGTGAGGAAAACCCCAGTATGGGGAAACCAAGTCCCAAATGTTGGGGAGGAAATGGGTAGGAAAACCCTGCCCAGACCTTCTCCCTGATGGGTTTTTCCCCCATGAGAAGATGGCTCAGATCATGCTACCAACATCTCGATTTTCTCATGAGGATGGTGAGGGCTTAGTTTGGTAAACTCTGCTTTCTGATGTTGAACTGAGTCAACTGAAGAAAAGGATTTCCAGCCAGAGCTGAGATATGGAGAATGGATCAGTTTTAATAGTGTGAGAGAGGCTCACCTGCTAGGGTTTCAATTAATTTTTTGTGCAGGAAAATTCGCTGTTGCGAGGAAGAGATTTTTCAGTTAAATAAGTGTTTTCATTTCAGGGGGGAACCTTACAAAAATTCACCTCTGTTTGCAGTATCGATGGAAAGGGGAACAAGGTTTTGTCCCCAGGGGAAGATGTCCCCAAAGGTTTTTCCCCCGGGATTTTTTTCTGGGCTCAGCTGTGGGAGACTTCAAGGGGCAATTGAGACACTTCTTTTCAAATTATAGGGAAAATGTCAATATTAAACCTTTCCCCCTTTTTAGTCCCCATTCGCACCCGGTGAACCCTCACAAGCTGGTGTAGATTACTTTGGCCCTTCCCAAGGACCAAAAAGGGGAAAAATTTTTTACTCACATTATTTTTATTTTAATCAAAAAGAAGCGCTAAGCCACAAGGACTATACAGCCGCGCAGGGCAGGAAAGGAAGCGAGGGCAGTCAGGTGCAAAAGGGATATGATGAGCAACAGGTTTACGGATAACACGGGGCAGTGGATGGTGAAAGGGTATAGGGCAGCAAGAACTGAACCCGAAAGTGCTGAGGGAGTGCGAAAAGATATCCTCAGAGTTTGTGAGTAAATCAGTCGTTGTTCAATAAGTCAATGAAGAGTCAGGATTAAAGGAGGGTTTCCATCAGCAAGAAGGGAAGGTAAAGAGAGAGAAGGAGAACGAAGACGACGTTTGATTAAATTCTGCGTGCTCTCCGTTGATAGAGAGGGCAGTCTAACAGAATTTGGCTAATCGATACTGGAACTTGACACAGCTCACAGAGAGGAACATGGTGGCCTCTCCATTAGATACCCATGAGTAAGACATGTGGCCAATGCGAAGGCGGGAGAGAGTGGTCCTCCCAACCCTCGGCACTGATGACAAGAAGAACGGCCAGTAACCTATGCTCTTAATAGAATGAATTTTGTTACCCCGAGCAAGTTGACCAACTTGTTGCCAACGGGTGGCGAAGGTGGGTTAGCTATTGCAAGCAAATAGTCCAAAATGGAACCCCTCGATAGAAATTGTAGGTCATATACTGCTGACCGCGCATCAGTGTCTGCCTGTTCATTGCCCTGTACTCCGACATGACCAGGGACCCCAACCAAAAAACAATATCTTTATGTTTGGGTAGAGATACGGCTAGCCAAAGTTTGGATACGGAGAACTAGGGTTGAGATGTATCAAATTTCGTAAGCCTGTAGAGCACTAAGGGAGTCCTGAGACTACTACAATTGATGACACAGGCATAGATGATACGAATAAGTGGCCTGCAAGAATGGCATACAGTTCAGCAGTAAAAATGTTGCCGAGCCGAAGATAGTAAATGCCCTCGTAACGACGCTGTCCGGAAACACTGCTGCGAATCCGACGCCGTCATGAAGACTTAGAGCCAACTGTGTACGACATCGGAGCATGGAGAAGTGAGAGTGGAAGTGATCAAGAAAAAGAAGGCGGACCGACCGAAGGCTTTGAGCTTTCGAGCAAGGGAGTGAGAAAGAACAGACCCGAACAGCTGGAACTTCCTCCCAGGGGGTAGGGAAAAGTGAGATGCTACAAGAACTTATAAAGGTGGTAACTGAAGGGAAGACAAGAGTGAAAGTAGCGAAGAGAAAAGGGACGGAGCAAACAAGGGGCGCGAAACGAATAAAAGAAACATGTCTCTAATATCGGTGGACCATTCTATCAATGGAAGGATTGCGTAGATCGAGAAGCGTACAAGTAACGAAGGGCATTGGGCATCACGGCGCTCATACAAGATGGAACATTTTGCTTCTGTATAGAGGCTCTCAACAGGGGAAGAGCGAAAAGCAACCAAGGCACAAACGAAAGCCTTTGTGATGGATAAGTTAAGGCTAGAGAGAGTACAGAGAGGCCGCGAATAAAATCTGGTCACCATAATCGAGTTTCGCTAAAAACGAGGGCTGAATTAGGCGAAGCAGAGTTCGACGATCAGTAGCTCCCCAGGAAAGATGAGCTAGGGATTTTAAGAAGGTTTAGGCCGACTGTGACAATTGCCTTCAGAGAGGTAATGTGAGTTTCCCAGGTTAACCGACGGTCCAAAGAGAAGGCCTAGAAACTGACTTGTATCACGTTCGGCGGGGATACGGGAGCCCATAGAGATACAAAGGAATGATCGGAATAACAGAGCGTCTAGTGAAAGTAATTTGGTGAGTTTTTGTACTTTGAAAATATAAACCCATGTGGTTGCCCAAGTGAAACACGGTCCGACCGCATGCTGGAGAGAAACTGCCAATAAGGGACAGTCAGCGCCTGCACAAGCAATAGCGAAGTCATCAACATAGAGTGATGACCAAATATTGGGTGGAAGAACAGAGGCCAAATCATTTAATAGCAAGAAACAAAGTGTGTGCTTAGAACACATCCCTTAGGGACACCTATCAGCTTTGGACAAGTCCCGGGAAAGAACATTATTGACTCGAACACGGAAATGTCTGTCAGTTAAAAAGTTCTTAAGAAGGAATTGGTAGAATGCCTCGAGCCTAAGGAATGGGCTGGCCAAAATATTATACCTCCAAGTTGTGTCATATGCCTTCTCAAGGTCAAAAAATATGGCAATATACTGAGTGATTATTCGCAAAGGCATTACGAACATACTACCAAGCGTAGTAAGGGGTCTATGGTAGAAACGCACCCTTACGAAAGCCATATTACTAGGCGAGAGACGTTGTGAGTCCTCTAAATATAACCACATTAAAACGTCGATTTACGAGGCGATCCATCACTTTGCAAACTGCACTTGTAGAGCGATGGGGCGATAGTGGGAGGCATCATGTCCCTGTAGTACCCGGATTGCGAAAAGGAGAACACTGGCAGATTTCCACAGCGGGAAAACATCCTTGTGGCCCAATAAGATTGGAAGAGGTGTAAGAGGACTACAAGCCTGACCGATGTAAATGTTTAACATACGAATATGAATGTCACAGGCCCATCTGCCGATGATCGGCAAGCGAGAGCGTTTGCCTCAAGTTATCTTGAAGTGTAAAAAGGCACATTAAACTAGTTCGTCTCCGAGAGAAGAAAAAGTCCAAGGGTACTAACACTCTGCAGACCTTTGAGGAAAGAAACTAGGGGCATAGATGGAGCCCTCGGGAAAAAATACGGGGGACCAGTATGTGTGCCAAGTTCAATGCAACGTCGAGAGGGTTTTGCTATATCAACACCAGTGACCCGTAGAACAGGAGCCAGGTCAGGAGAGTATTTACCGAGCTCAATTTTCCCTCACTTTTTTCCAGCCTGCACTCATAGAAGAAGCATAGGTGAATGGTGGAAACATAGTCCTCGCCACCAAGTGCGTTAAGCTTCCACGGATATTCGGCGAGCGATCGCACCTTCTGCTAAAATCAACAAGTCCTCTCAGCGGTTCTATTGTACCGGTTCCTGCCCCATGCAGCACGTTTCAAACGTAATGCACGAGCACAAGCAGGAGACCACCAAGGCCCGGCACTTCTGAGAATGCTGCCTGAGGTGTGGGTATAGAAAGAGAAGCTGCGTATAAACTGATGTCGAGAAATTGTGTAGAGCTGCATCAATGAGGATGAAGAAGGAACCTCACTAAAAGCAGTGAGGTGTGAGTAAAGATCCCAATTTGCCCGATCAAATTGCCAGGAGCCTACGGAAGGAGTGATAGGAAGGAGAAAGTAAGAATGATCGGAAATGATCGCTGTCATGTAAGTCCCGGTAGAACAGACCAGGTGAAGTCTAGTGTCAGGTGAGGGAAGAAGCAGACAGATAGATCGATGCAAAAGAGAGTATGAGTACGTGGATCAAAAATGGTGGGAGTACCCGTATTTAAAACTGGAGGGGGTGAGAGGCAAGAAAAGCCCTCCAACTGGATATGCACGTGAGTCACAATGAGACCCCCCCCCAGAAGGAAATGGTGGCGTTAAAATCACCAAGTAACAGAAGTGGTGGAGGTAAGGAAGAAACAAGAAAGGCAAAGTCTGGGATCGAAAATGCTCGAGAAGGAAGAGAGATATAAAGAACATATTGTAAACCACTTATCAAGTGGATACGGGCTGCAGTGCAATGCACGAGGTATGGACACATAGATGACAGTACGGAATATCATTGCGTAGAAGGAAGGGCAATTTCATTAAAGGTCCCGATCTGAGAAAGGATCCGAAAATACAATAAATTATAGCCTGAGATAGGTGGAAAACAGCCGAGTGGTAATTTTGGTTCTGTAAGCAAGCACCAACAGGGAAAACCTGGAAAGCAACATCTGAAAGCTCACCCCGATTACCCCTGAGGCCGCGGATAATTCCACTGTAAATAGGCCATGAATGGCGTGATGAGAAAATATCAGGACTCTGTAGGTAAAGGCACTTACCGGACTAGAAAGGGTTAGAAAAGTCCACGTGTGGTGGCATGGAAGATGTTTTTTTTGTTTTTCAAGTACGAAGGAACGAGCGTTGCGAGAATGGGGTTGTGAGATGGAGGAGAGGGGAAGAGAAGGAACAGAAGAGATCAGTGTCCATTGAAGTTTAGTCTCTGCATATATTCTGAATGCTCAAGTGTTTCTGAATTCAAAGATGTATGGGAAACATATTGGAGATAGAGGAGGAGGGTGAGTAAAGATTGGGACAGTAATGGACTGAACCAAAGTAGAGGTGGAGGGAAAAGTGAAAGGGACTGGGAGATGAAGTGTGGGGGGGGACGAGAGGTCGAAACCTTGGAGGTGACCAGAAGAGGGAGACACTTGGGAGGGGACGGGGTGGAAGGGCCTAGTACGAGGAGGAGGGTGATCTTCCACAAAATAAAAAAAACCCCTGTGGTTAATAGAGCCCAGAGAGAGGGGAAGAACTAGGAACAGAGACTGGGAACGGTAACGTGTGGAGGTGGAAGGAACAAGGGAAGGAAGGGGCAAAGGAAAGATTTGAGCAATTGTGGATTTTTTTGGACTTCTGAGTAGAGGGGGGGCGAATGGTAGAGGTGTCAGTACGAGGTCTTGTCGATACTGGGGCTTGTGAGGAAGGACCGAAGAGGAGAGAACAGACGAGTTGTAGTCGGGACGTTCAGAGCCAAGGACAGCAAAGATTAGATGCCGTAATGGCTAGGAGGGGGAACACAGAGGAGGGCTGCAGAAGATGGTAACCCAGAAGTGGGGGGATGTTTGGAAACACGAGAATAAGAACACGGGGTGCTCCTTGGAGCGGAGGATGAAAACTGCCATAGCATAAGGGAGACCTTCGATGCCTTTTTGAGGCAAACGGATTTCACGTTCATTATAAGTAGAACCTGTCAACGGCGGGAGTAACGACGGGTGAGCTTCATTACAATTAAGGCAAGATGGAGGGTTGACTGCAAGATGTATTAGAAAGGATGTCGGCACCACAGACTGGGCATTCGGCCATAGATCTGCAATATTTCGCTGGGTGACCAAAACTCCAGCAATTTCAACATAGTTGCGTGTAGTATCACCTTTCGAACTTGTAACCGATGTCCCCCGCGACATATACAGAGACGGAGTTCTCGGCTGGTCAAAAGTTAAACGAGCCACAATGCAAGGGTGAACGTCCCCTCCGCCCCCGGCAGGAAGGACATAATGTCTACTTTGGGAGGATTGGAGATCCTGGAGTTTCCAGCTGTTCAAAAATTCAATGCCACAGTGACTGGAAATTTCGTTGGACTATGTATTGGGGCTGAATGACATTACCCTACAAGAATTGAGAAACGAAGTTTTTCAATAGTGATCGGATGAGTACGATATCGAAAAGGAGAGAAAGATAATGACTTGGGTAGCATTCGGACAGTGACGATGCGCGTACCGCTCTTGAGAGCGTGAATGAAATATTCTCTGCCTGCCAACATGACGCAGAGCGCTTTGGCAATACTATGGTCCAGAACGTAGGCAGAAGAAGAAGTTGGTCTTAAAGTAAAGAATTTAGTCCATTGTTGGTCCGAAACTGAGCGTGGAGAGGGAGTGCTTGACGTGTCGGGTCCCGTTTCCCCCC
Source organism: Cherax quadricarinatus (assembly GCF_026875155.1). Taxonomy (NCBI): domain Eukaryota; kingdom Metazoa; phylum Arthropoda; class Malacostraca; order Decapoda; family Parastacidae; genus Cherax; species Cherax quadricarinatus. The sequence continues at coordinate 20,350,398 of NC_069417.1, read as the reverse complement.
CGAGAGGATGGAAGTAACGACGGAGCATCATCAGGAGATTGACATGGCGTTTAGGAGAGGACCGAGTTGTCGGGGGGGGGGGCGCATGAAATGGGTGGGGGCGATTCGAAAATTGCCCTCCCGTCCGTAGAGGAGAAGCCGAAGCAATAGTCAAAGGAGAGCGGAGTTCAGAACAAATCGAAGAGTCAGTCGAAAGCCCCGTACTGAATGCGGGTGAGGAAACAGCACCAGCAGGTACAGGGGGCATCAGGAGTGTCCAGAAAGTGTCCTAAACACTAAAGGCAGGTCAGAATGGGTGCGGTATCAGAAGGGGCCCGGGGGTAGTGGTTTTCAAGGACTCGGGCTGCCATTGTTAGGTTCTCCTTTGCTTTTTGTTTTTAAGAAAAAAAAAAAAGAAGAAAAAAAATAAAAAACAACAAAAAAAGAATAAAAAAAGTGGGAGGGGAGGAAATAGTTCCCAGAGGAAGAAAGGGCCCGGAAATCTCCCTCTCGCGCCCAAGAGGACTCGACAACCGATAGTAGCGCAGATGCAGCATGGAACCCGTGCCATACCTACCCTTCCTGCCAGTTAAACTAGCAATCCGGGATAAGAAACCTCAACATCTGCCGAGCTACCGCGGTGGACAAAAGAGAGGGCGCCGGATATCCGCCACACAGCATCCCTCCTTTCAGCCCCCCCCGGATCCTAAAGGTGGCTTCCAGAGAACACCCGTCGCCAAAAGACAACCAAAGCTACTCCGGGATACCGGAGAGGGATCGGGACATCCCTAGGCAATCCAGATTCCACGGCAAACTACGCCACCGCCAAGAAACCTCAACGGAATGGGATCGACCCCGGTGTCCTTTCCCCTACCTAGGAACTAGCGCGCCTGTGGGAGAAATCACGAAGGCTAAAAAGAGGAAGGGCAAAAGGGAGGGGTGAGGAGGAGGAGGAGGAATGGAAAAATATTTATTTACTCACAAATATTTGCTCCACTGCCAGGTACCTTGAAGCAGTCCCTCTGCATAAGATAACAGCTCATGTAGTCTTAAGGGCTTTGATGAAGTTCTTTTTTCATGTTGGTTTTCCTCAAGAGGTGCAAAAAGACCAAGGGCCTAACTTTACCTCAAAGTCTTTTACAAATGTTTTGAAGGAATTAAAAGTAAAGCTTAACTTTGCAATGGCCTATCACCCTCCATCTCGAGGGGAAATAGAGATATACATCAAGCCATCCAAGACAAGTGCAAGCCATGGTAAAGACAATACAACACCTGGGATGAGAGGATCCCTTTCTTGTATTGCTGAGTGGGGAAGCACTCTGGAAACTCTGAGCTATTGGCTTGGGAGGATAGTGATCTCCCCCCTCGGAGCTTTTTTTCTCAGTTCAGATACTGTTTTGGGCTCGTATGAGGTGGATGGTACCAGTGAACGTGCTCATCAACCAGAACCAGGATATGATGAGGGACCATAATGCGAAACCCATGATTACTCTGGAGGCTGGAGAGGAAGTGCTGATACTGGAGCAATCATGTGAAAAATCGTGTATGCAAGTTGCTGTGAGCGAAACATGTTGTGGGGAAAGTTCCCAGGGGTTAGATATAAAACCCACCAACACCCTGAGCAGAAAAAGAATGAGTATAATGTACACAGTAACAGTCAGAGGGTTTTGAAGTTGTGTCAAAAATTCAGAGAGACCATTGTTTTAATGGAAGTAAAGGCTGCAAAACAATAATCTGTATGAAATACCAAAAGTGTATTTAAGAATAACATGTGTCTAAAAGATTTTGGGAAATGCATGCTTGGTTTAAATGAGAAAAATGTTGGAGAGTTGGCTCAGCCACCTGGAACTTTATAAAAGTTGGCTGACATAATGGGGAAAAGTTTTAACAACCATGAGGAAATTGTTAAGGAAGCTGGAACCAATTCAAACTATTTTTGTGTGGGAATCTGTAAGAAAAATTGATATAGAGGAAAAAGTGAAATTCTTCCACCACCAGTTTGTAATGCTTATTGAGAGTCATGGGCCTTCCCATGTCTTCATGGTTCCCAAATTTAATGCAACCCTGGGCATAAACATTACTACCACAAAGTACGTTTAACAACTAAGTTTACAGATTAGAAAGACTGATACTTTATGCACTAAGAATGCAAAACAATTTAAATAAACGTAAAACATAGGGCAGGAAGATGTGAGTTCCATGCCCTGTGTCCAGTACTCATTTTAATGTGTGTAATGCAAATTGTGTTCATTTTGTCTTACAAATTTGTGTGTGAGATGGAACGTGATGGTATTTGTTGTAAACTGATGTATCCAACCTGGGTGCAACAGCATGACTTTTGGTGTTGTTGTTGCACTGCGAAGGTTGCAGAACTGTTACTATCTATGAACACAACCTTCTAAGTTTAAATGTCAACATTTTACCACAGGAAAGAAAATTTTTCATTTTGGGGCTGGCTATCAGCATTTGTACATGCTCGATCTCTTCATTCTGTTCCTGTGTATAGTGACTAAAAATCATACTCTTAAATTGGGCCTTTGTTGTTTCCCTACAGCCTTTTAATTTGGAAGCCAAATATAAAAAGGCTCAGAAGGAATGTGGTTGCTGATCTCTCGGCTAGATGTTTCATGTAATGCATGGTGCGTACTTTGTACATAGTTTTGTCTGTGCTGACCATGAGTGTTTGCAGTGTGACGCTCAGGCGAGCCTGCAGTACTCTCTACCAGCCATCTGACTTGTAAGGAGTCGAGTCAGAGCCAAAAGTGTTACGAAGGGTCAGGGTGTACGTAAATGTGAGTTGAGGCAGTGTTGACCAACCTTCGGTACCAAGAGACGTTCAGGAAGGTATGTGATCCATACCCCCCCCCGGCCGGGATTGAACCCGCGCCCACATTTGCCTTTGTGGTCCCTGGACCCTCTTCATGTTCTATGTCACCTCCTGGTATTGAGGCTCTAACTCTCGTCTCCTGAGCAGGAAGATGCCACCCTGGAGTACTAGTTTCTTGCTAGATTACCGTAGCAGAGGCACAGGCCCTGTTGGTGCGGTCGTTCACATGGGCAATGTGTGCAATTTTTGCATTGTAATGTGTATTGTTTTAAAACGTCAAACTAAAATGTAAATAGTTACACCCTTGAGTACATGGGTAGGTTAAAATGCTTTCTAAAAAAATTCTGCAATCTGTTGTTCATAACCGTAAAGTGAGAGTAGTTAGTTGCTGGGAAATATGTAGCATTTTCAAGTAGTCATTGTTTACCACCTTCAGACTATAAGCAAATACTTTTTACTAGCCGTATCCTGAAGGGGACACCGGCTAGCTTTTGTGATACGTCGTCTGGAGTGGGGTGTTCTGGGGCTATAGGACGCCAACATTGTATTTATAAGTAACAGTTACTCGGGCATAACCTAATATATTGAATTGATGGGGACTCAGTTCTAAATGTCATAAGGGCTGATCAACCTTATGATGAGATGCAGCTGGTGTCAAGCCTTTTCTCAATATAATAGGTATCCTATAGACACACAACCACAATTTAATAAGTCGATTTATAAAGTTGTATTTCCTTTTTTGTCAAAGTATAATTAAGGGTTGTAGAATTGTGGTAACTGGAGAATTAGTGCTTTGACAACAGTCTTTTGTTTTGGTGGGAGGAATCTTAGCTAGCTTCACTCTCTCTCCCTCCTGAACTCCTCTCTCCTCGTGGTCTGACCTTCAACCTGCAGGGATCTCTGGGTCCTTCTCATCTTTTGGGGCATTATGTTGCTTCCAGGGTGGAGTTTTTATAATTAAGTTGTGACCCACCATACCCATTGTGACTAAAGTGTCCAAAACACTGGTTAGCCCAGAGTTTTCAAGAAGAGAGACAAAAGTTGTTGGATACACCATGTGGGAGAACAGATATGGAGTGTGTAGATTTTTTGTTTTAGAAAATGTGAGCAGTGATTAGGGGGGGGGGGTGTATAATCCTGTCCATATCTATTGAGAATACTGTTATATTTTTATATTAGTAACCTGAGAAGAGGGCTGGTGAAAGGATATCAGAGACACTCAAGATGATCAGCCATGATGTAAAGTATTAACCCTCCTAGACAGATAAGGCCATTAAGTAAAAAGCTACCCCACACTAGAACATGTAGTGAGAACCTTACTATCAAAGTAATAAGGGACAACCAACGTAACAGTGTGTGTGTGTGTGTGGTGGTGTGTTGTGTGTGTGTGTGTGTGTGTTGTGTGTGTGTGTGTGTGTGTACCACCTAATTGGTGGTTGCAGTGGTCGAGACTCAGCTCCTGGTCCCACCTTTTCACCGAGTGCTACTAAATCCTCTCTCTCCGTGCTCTATGAGCTTTATCATACCTCATCTTAAAGCTATGTATGGTTCCTACCTCCACTACCTCACTTGCTAGGCTATTCCACTTTCCGACTACTCTATGACTGAAGAAATACTTCATAACATCCCTTTGGCTCATCTGGGTCTTCAACTTCCAATTGTGACCCCTTGTTTCTGTGTCCCCTCTATCGAACATCCTGTCTCTGTCCAACCTGTCTATTCCACGCAGTATTTTGTTTGTCGTTATCATCTTTACCCTGACCTTCCTGTCCTCGAGTGTTGTCAGGCCGATTTCCCCTTACCTTTCTTCGTTGGACATTCCCCTTAGCTCTGGAGCTAATCTTGTCGCAAACTTTTGCACTTTTTCTAATTTCTAGACGTGCTTGATCAAGTGTGGGTTCCAAACAGATGCTGCATACTCCAGTATGGGCCTGACATACAGTGTACAATGTCTTGAATTATTCCTGCTCTTGAATGAACCTGTTCTCAGGTTTGCCTTGCACTCATATGCTGCAGCAGTTATCTGCTTGATGTGTGCTTCTGGAGATGTGCTCAGTGTTATACTCACCCCAAGACCTTTCTCCTTGAGCGAGGTTTGCAGTCGTTGGCCACCTAGCCTATACTCCGTCTGAGGTCTTCTTTGCCATTCCCCAATCTTCATGACTTTTGACTTTACATTTGGCAGGGTTAAATTAGAGAGCCAGTTTCTGGACCAGGTGCCCAGCCTGTCCAGGTCTCTTTGAAGTCTTGCCTGATACTTATCTGATTTAATTCTTCTCATTAACTTCCTCTTCAAGGGGGGCTCCTTGGCGTGGTGAAGAGGCTCTTGGTCTGAGGAATTAGCCCTGTCGGTCTTCTTCCTCAGACCGAACCTAATTACCCCCCATTCTCCCCTCCCCTATCCCATCCTCCCCATCCTCCCCTTTTTCCATTCCTCCTCCCCCTCACCATTTACCCCTCCCTTTTGCCCTTCCTCTTTTAGCCTTCGGATTTCACCCACAGGCGCGCTATTCCTAGGTGGGGGAAAGGACACCGGGTCCATCCATTCTCCGTTAGGTTTCTTGGCGTTGGCGTAGTTTGCCGTGGAATCTGGATTGCCTAGGGATTCCCGATCCCTCTCCGGTATCCCCGGAGTAGCTTGGGTGTCTGTTGGGCGACGGGTGTATCTCTGGAAGCCACCTTTCGGAGTCCGGGGGTGGTGGCTGAAGGAGGTATGCTTTGTGGCGGTATATATCCGCCGCCCTCATCTTTGTCCACCGAGGTAGCTCGGCAGATGTGAGGTTGCTATCCCAATTGCTGGTTTAACTGGCATGAAGGGTAGGGTAGGCAACGGTTCCATCTGCCTCTGCGCTGCTAGCGGTGTCAGAGTCCTCTAGGGCGCGGAGGGAGATTTTCTGGCCCTTTCATTCCTCCTAGGAACTATCCCTCCCCGTCCCCCCTTTTTTTTTTCTTTTTTTTTAATTTTTATTATTCTTTCTTCCTTTTCTTTTTTTTCTTAAAAACAAAAAAGAAAGAAGTAAACCAACCATGGCACCCTAGTCCATGAACCTGTTTCTTTATATCTCTCTCCTCTCGGGCATTATCTATTCCGATTTTGCCTTCCTTGTTCGTCATTACCAGCCAACCACGCGATTCTGTTTACTTGGGAATTTTAATGCCCACCCCCAATTTATTTTTTTTTCCTCTGGGAGGGTTCCCCCTCACCTCTGTGATTCCCGTGAAATTCAGTTAGGTGGCTTTCTTGCCACCCACCCCCTCCATGTTTTAAATACAGGTACTCACAACCCATTTGATCCTCGGACTCATACCCTCTTGTCATCGATCTCTCGTTTGCTCTTCCCTCCGCCGCATTAGACTTTACTTGGTCTGTTCTCCCCGGGACTTACATGACAGTGATCATTTCCCAATCATTCTTTCTTCCCCTACATATTCGCCATCTCTTTTCGCACCCCACGCTGGCAATTTAATTCGGGCAAATTGGAACCTTTACTCACAGCCTACTGTTTTTAAAGAAGGTTCCTTCTCGTCCCCCATCGATGAGCTTTTTACACCTCTTCTCGTCCGCCTTTATTCACCGCTGCTTCTCATTCTATACCCACAAACTTCGGCAGCATCTCAGAAATGCGAGCCTTGGTGTCTCCTGCTTGTGCTCGTGCAGTACGTTTTGAAACGCGCTGCATGGGGCAGGTACCGGTACAATAGAACCCCAGAGCGACTCCTTGATTTTAAAAACAGAAGCGTGCGATCTCTCGCCTGGCATCCGTGACGCTAACGCACTTGCTGGCGAGAATAATGCTCCACCATCATCCTCTGCCTTCCTCATGAGTGCAGTCTGGAAAAAAAGTAACGAAAACTGAGGGTAAATATTCTTCCGACCCGGCTCCTGATCTGCGAGTTGCCGTGTTGATATAGCAAACCCACTAATGTTGCCAATGAATTGCAATCATCCTGTCCGTATTTCTCAGGTCTCCATCTTATGCCCCTCAGTTCTTTCCTCAAAGTCTGCCCAGAGAGTTACACCCTTGGACTTTCTTCCTAAGAGAAGAACAGTATAATGGTGCCTTTACACTTCAAAACTGAGGTCAACACTCCTCAGCTTTGTCGATCACATCGGCAGCTGGGCCCGACGACATTCCATATTCGTATGCTATCAAAATTTACATCAGTCAGCCCTTGCAGTTCCTATTACGCCTTTACAATCTATTTGGTCACAAGGAGTTCTTCCACTGCTGTGGAAATCCGCCATTGATTCTCCCTTTCTCCGCAAACCACCACTAAAGGAACATGAAACCTCCCACTATCGTCCCATTGCTCTTACCATTGCAGTTGCAAAGTAATGGCACGTCTAAGTAAATGGACGTTTTAGTGTGGTAATTCGAGACACACAACAGTCTCTCCACTCGTCAAATATGGCTTTCGTAAGGACGTTCTACCATAGACCCCTTACTGCGCTTGACGTATGTCGAATGCCTTTGCGTATAACACTCAGTATTGCCATATTTTTGACCCTTGAAATGGCATATGACACAACATGGAGTTTATAAAATATTTTTAGCCCAAGTCCACTCCTAGGCCATCGAGGCAATCTACCATCCTTCCTTAGAACTTTTTAAACGACAGGCATTTCGTGTTTCGGTTATAAAGTGCTCTCCCCTGACTTTGTCCAAGCTGAAAGGTGTCCCCCAGGGATGTGTTTCCTGAGAACAACACTTTTCTCCTTGCTATAAGATTTGGCCTCTATCTTCCATCAAATATTTGTCATCCTCTAAAGTTGATGACTTCTGCTATTGCCTGTGCAGCGCTGACTGTCACCTCCTTACAGTTTCTCTCCAGCATGCAGTCGACCCGTGGTTTCCAATGGGCCACCACACATGGGTTTAAAATTTCCAGCACTAAAAACCCACCATATCACTTTCACTAGATCGCTCTGTCATCTCTGATCTAATCCGTTGTACCTCTATGGCTCCGTATCCTGAACGTGATGCAGTCAAGTATTCTGGGCCTCCTCTTAGATCGTTCGTTATCCATGAAAACTCACATTACCTCTCGAAGGCAACTTGTCCACAGCCGGCTGAACCTTCTTAAAACCCTTCTCATCTTTCGGGGGAGCTGATCGCGAACCCTCCTTCACCTACCATTCCACCCTTATTTTATCGAAACTTGATTATGGTGACCAATCTGATCAGCGCTCTCCAGCTACTCTCTCTACTTAACCCCCCCATTCATCACCAAGGATTACGTTTAATGCCTTGGTGCTTTTCGCACTTTCCCCGTTCGAAAGCCTCTACTGCAGAAGCGAATCGTCCATCCTTGTCCGATCACCGTGATGCCCATTCCTGCGCTACTATGTACGCTCTCAAGATCTCCGCAATCCTTCCATTTATAGAATGGTCACTGATAATTAGTAGACATTCTTTATTTGTTCGCCGCCCCAGCTTAATCCGTCCCTTCTCTCTCGCCATCATTCGATCTTGTCTTCTCTTCAACTACCACCTTTCTATGTAAATGTAGCATCTCACTTTTCCCTCCCCCCTGGGAAAGTTCCAGCTGTTCGAGTCTGTTTCTTTCTCCCTCCCTTGCTCGAAAGCCCAACTGTCTACGTCGCTTCCCGCTCTCTTTTTCTTGACACCCTTTCACTCTCATTTCTCATGCAATTGTGTGTACACAGATGGCTCTAATCTCTGACGGCGTAGGAGCGCACAGTGTTTTCCCGGACGCGTCGTACAAGGCATTTACTATCTTCAGCTAGTATTTTTACTGCTGAAATTATATGCATCCTTACAGCATTATCCGTATTGCTCTAGCCTGTGTCCATCATTTGTGGTTGTCTCAGACTCCCCTTAGTGCTTTACAGGCTATACAAAAATTTGATACACCTCTCCCCTTTAGTCCACCGAAACCAACTTTGGCTACGGCCGCATCCTTTACTAAGCATAAAGATATTGTTTTTTGTTGGGTGCCCTGGTCAAGTTGACGTACAGGGCAAATGGACAGTGGGCTAAACTCTTTGGCGCGGGGTTGGGTTCAGCAGTAGAGCATAATCTGCGCGCGACGGGCGCAGTTTCTTATAGAGGTATACCATGTAACGGACCGGATCTATTGTTGCTGTATATCTTCCCACCTTCACACCCGTTTGGTGAGCAATCTACTGGAACGGGTTGGGTCTACTATTCTCGTAGGGGCAACAAACTTCTCACGTCGAATAAACCGAGTTTATTAGAGGTTACTAGGCCGTCAGTCTTATCGTAAGGTCCAGGTTTCGAGGTTGGGAGACTATCTCTCCCTCTTCGCATTGGCCATACTACGTCTTAGCTGCATGGATATCTCATGGAGAAGGCGTCTTTGCCCTCTCTGAGAGAATGCCAAGCTCCATTAATCAGTCAGCCACATTCTGGTTGGACTTGCCCCACTTATCAAACGAGCACGCAGAATTTACCTCTGTCGTCGTCTCGCCCCCTGCTCTCTCTTTTACCTTCCCGACTCGCTGATGGACCCACCTTTTCATCCGGACTCTCTCATTACTTTTTGACAACGACTGACTTACTTCACAAATTCTGATACTTTCAGCCCTTTCTACTTGTATCTCTTGCTACCCTCTACCCCCGTACTATCCCCTGCCCCGCTGTTTTCTGTAACCTGCTGATCATCCCCCCTCCCTTCTGCCATCCAATTCCCTTGCTTCCTTCCCTACCCTGCAGCGCTGTATAGCCCTTGTGGCTTAGCGCTTCTTTTTGATTATAATAATAATGTGAAACAGGGGTTCAGTGACTCTCAAGCTGGTCCTAGTGGCATTAAAAGACAGAGAAGGGAAGTAACCCCAGAGAAGGCTTTGCTACCTAAAGTCTTCATGGAGGGGGATTCCTCTTTCAAACATTAACTCCTCTTTCTTTCCTCCTCTCTATCTTCCAGAAGCCAGCATTAGCTTTCAATAAACGTATGTAATGCCTACATAATTGTAAAAAAAAAAAAAAAAATTTTTTTGTGAATATTTTTTGTTTGGAACGAATTAATTGTATTTCCATTAATTCTTATAGGAAATATTAATTCGGTTTTTGGCCATTTTGGTTATCGGGGGTCCACTGTACAGTAGGGCCCCACTTATACGGCAGGTTAGGTTCCAGGCTGTCGCCGGAAAGCAGACATCGCTGGAAGGCAGAACACCATTTTTTCCATTTATAAATGCATATAATTGCCAGACAACAAGTTTACACTAAATTATATTAATTTAGTAATAGAACTAGGCATTAAAAACACACAAAGTAAAATACATTCACACTACATTCATTACTTATCTTAAAGTATTTGTAATCTTAATGTAGGGAGAGAGGTGAGTAGTACTTATTTGTAGGAAGTCAGGTGTAGGTAGCACTGGCTCCCCATCTCATATTTAATATATGATATTTAAAACATCCCAGTGAGTTAAAATACACATACAGTACACTCACTATTTACTTTAAAATATGTGTAGTCTTAATATAGGAAAAGAGGTGAGTAGTATTTATTTGTAGGAAGTCAGTGTAGGTAGCCGGTAAGTGTAGCCCGCCTGGGATACACCTATCGGCTACCTACACTGTGGCCCAGAGCCATATTATTAACATAGACATAGACATAACTTCCAGCAGGCATGCGTGAGCGTGTTTGATAGGAGTGAATGGAGACAAATGGTTTTTAATACTTGACGTGCTGTTGGAGTGTGAGCAAAGTAACATTTATGAAGGGATTCAGGGAAACCGGCAGGCCGGACTTGAGTCCTGGAGATGGGAAGTACAGTGCCTGCACTCTGAAGGAGGGGTGTTAATGTTGCAGTTTAAAAACTGTAGTGTAAAGCACCCTTCTGGCAAGACAGTGATGGAGTGAATGATGGTGAAAGTTTTTCTTTTTCGGGCCACCCTGCCTTGGTGGGAATCGGCCGGTGTGATAATAAAAAAAAAATAACTTGTTCACTGAATTTAATAATTTCAAACAACTACTTTTAGATGCCATCATAAACGAAGGGAGAAGTAATGAATAATTCATGCCAAAAATTGTAAACAAAAGTGGGGGAGTGGCTGGGCCAAACGCAGATTCATACACATTTTCTCTGATGGATGAGCAGAGAAAACGTAATGTTATCCCTCCACCCGGCTACCACACAGGTCCACAAGTATTATTATCAGAGCACATATAAAATATGCAATAAATGCCAGACAAGTTTACACTAACTTATATTAAGTTAGCAATAGAAAAAGGCATTAAAAACACAATAAAAGGTAAGATACACACAGAGTACACTTATTACTTACCTTAAAATATTAACCCTTTCAGGGTCCAAGGCCCAAATCTGGAGTCACGCACCAGTGTCCAAGAATTTAAAAAAAAAAAATTGTTATTTTTTCTTATGAAATCGTAGAGAATCTTTTTGTGAAGGTAATAAAACAAAAAGTACGAAATTTGGTGGAAAATTGACAAAATTATGCTCTCGCGAATTTTGACGTGTCAGCGATATTTACGAATCAGCGATTTTGCCGACTTTGACTCCCACTTTAGGCTAATTACATTATTCCAGTCAACCAAATTCTTAGCTATTTCACTAGTATTACTTCTATTCTATCGATTGAGCACAAGAAATCGCCAAGTCAACTGTTTCAACTACAAAATAAAGTGATCGGAAATTGTTAATTTGGCCAATTTAACACAAAGTTCAAAATATTCCAATTTCAAAATAGGGTCCAGAATGAACAATGTAGGCATTCCTGGTACTAAACTAACATTTCCTCTGTTCATTAGTTTATGTTTTGAGGCTTTACAAATAAATTCCATTTTGATTTTTTATTCACATAATGAATTTTTATTCACACCAAAAAATAGAAGATTTACTGTTATGCAATACTGTAATAATTGTATAAATATCATCACCATATTTGTGAATGTATATTAGACCCACCAGCTGATGTGTATTAGACGTGTGAGGTCGTTTGTTTACTCTTGAATATCGGCAAAAATTTAACATTTCTGCTACTTTGAGCTCAGTTTTCAAGCCATTTCCAGTGCTAAAACCAATCAAAATCATCTCTATTTCTGTAGTATGTCTTCCATTCTATCAAAGAACCAAGAAATCGCAAATACAACTATAAAAAACATACGAAAGAACACTGCAAAGTTGCTGTTTTAATCGAAAAATCATGATTCATTTTTTTTCTCTCATTATACACAGTGTGCTGCAGGATCTGTTTTATGTGGTGCACACATACCACATAGATGTATTCTCTCATATCTAGGCCCAAATGTACCACTCACAGTTTATCAGAGTGAGCTGAGCTCATGGCGTAGATCTACGGTTTGGACCCTGAACGTAAAGCCGTAGATCTATGGGACGGACCCTGAAAGGGTTAATCCTTTCAGGGTTTCGGCCATACTAGTACGGCTTACGCACCAGGGTTTTTGACACACTAGTACACCTAAATTCTAGCGCCCTCAAATCTAGTGAGAGAAAGCTGGTAGGCCTATATATGAAAGAATGGGTCTTTGTGGTCAGTGTGCACTGTATAAAAAAATCCTGCAGCACACAGTGCGTAATGAGAAAAAAAAACTTTGACCGTGTTTTTGGATTAAAACAGCTACTTTGCAATGTATTTTCGTATGGTATTTATTGTTGTATTCTAGTTTTCTTGGTCTCATTCTATAGAATGGAGGACATATTACAGAAATTGAGATGATTTTGACTTATTTTACAATGAAAAATACCTTGAAATTGAGCTCAAAGTAGCAGAAATGTTTGATTTTTACCTAAGTTCAAAAGTAAACAAATCATGCTAAGCATCCAATACCCGTCAACTGGTGAGCTAAAATTTTTCACAATGCCCCGATATTTTTTATACCTTTTTTTAAAACACAATGCAGTAGTCTCATAACAGTAAATCTTCTATTTTTGTGAGAATAAAAATTCAAAGGGAAAGCAAAAAAATTTAAGGGGGCTTTGGGACATACAATAAACGGGGAAATGTCATTTAGTGCCGGGAATTTTTCTTTTTATTCGGACCATTTGGAAACGGCATCTTTTGAAATTTTGTAAAATTGAAAAGTTCTAACTTTCTGACCACTTTTTTGGGATAGTTGAAATGGGTTAAATGGGTGGTTTCTTGCACTCTTTCGATAAAAAAAAAATGGGTTCTAGTGAAATATTCATGTTTTTGTCGACTATGCATTGGAATTTGGGCCGAAAATAGGGCTCAAAGTGGGCAAAATCCTATGCATAAACATCGCGAGACTGCCAACTTCGCGAGAGCTAATTCCAAAAGTTTTCCATAAAATTTTTCATACTTTTAAAAATCATATACGGGAAAAGATTTCTATTTTTCACAAAAAAAAAAAATTTTTTTTTTTTTTTAAAATTTTGGGTAACCCTGAAAACAATCTCTGAAGGTTGTCGACCCTAAAAAGGTTAATTTGAGAGGGAGTGGCAGGGTGTTTATTGAATAAAATCTGAAAAGCAAACCATCATCCCCTAACTTGCACTTAAAACAAGACTATGACTTCCTTTTATCACACTAACTTAGACGCCATCGTCAGGATAGCCAACAGTTAACGAAAGAGTAAAAAAGAGAGAGAACAGATACAGAGTTTAGACAATTAAAATACAAACGAACGGTAGTGGCGATCACTTGGTCACGAAATAATGCGTTTTTTAAATGTTACACTTTTTTTTCATTCACGTACATTGAAGAGTTTTTAAAACATTTACCACAATTTTTTTTTTATTTAAAATAATTTCCTACAATGCAAATATCTTCATTTTGGAAAAAGTTGTACAATTAGTTCAGAATAAACAAACAACACACCATTTTTGTGTGAAGAAGATATTATTATTATTATTATTATTTTTATATTATTATTATTATTATTATATTATTAAATTATTTTCTAAAAAGCCCTAAAACCTCAAAGGGGCATAATTCGTATATAGAGTGAAGGCTATGAAAAAAAAATTTACTACCATTACCCCCAGTTTGACTAGAGAAAACGTAATTCTTCCGACACACCACTAGCTTTTTTTGAAACAAATCTCATATTTACTCAATTTTTATTTGTGATATTGTATCTGTTTAATGCTATGTAACGGTTTTATATATAATTTTTGGGAAAAAATCATAGATGGGTCAAGAAAATGCCTATATTAAAAGTAAAAAAAACTTTAATGTGCCCAAAAGTGTTTTTTATTACTATACTGTATTTGGGGCATGATAAAGAGCTTAGGATTTTAATGTGACCCGGGACACCAGCACTGTGTAAGTATATTTAGGTACAGGTACACATAAGTATAATTATCAGAGTACATAGGAAATACACAGTAACTTTAAAACACTTGAAATTTTGGAAAGATTCCTGACATAATAGATGTGGTCACAGAGAATGTGAACAAACCGGGTGGGGCGTGCCGTATTTGAAAGACCGCTTGCCGTATAGCAAATTTTGGCCATAATTTGACATCGCTGTATTAGCGGAACACCATAAGGCAAAACGCCATAAAGCGGGGCCCCTACTGTATAGACATGTATTTACATATACACCTACCATCTGACTTACGAACAAGCTTGGTTCCGACCAACCGGTCATAAGTCAAAATGGACGTAAGTCGAACCTTTGAAAATTGCCTTCATACTGGGTAGGGCATAATGTCAAACTTTTCCTATATAAACTACCTACATAGTACTGTAATGTAATGTACAATCATTATTTCATTCTTTTTACCATAATTTACTTCTATTGTTATATTTTAATTATGTATTTACTGTATATAATGTATACATGGTAGTGAACTGTACTCTAAATTTTACATCGCATACAGTATCATATGTTACTGTTATCTTTATGTATTGTCGACAGAGTGAATGGGAGAATACCACTGGTAGTGTCATCCTGTCAGAATGTAGTATAACCTATACCCTAAGTAAAGAGAAACGTGGCCGGGTGGGTGGTTGGCTGACTGAATGTGGCTGTCTCTCTCTCTGTATCTCTCTGTATCTCTGTATCTCTGTATCTCTCTCTCTCTCTCTCTCTCTCTCTGTATCTCCTCTCTCTCTATCCTCTCTCTCTCTCGTATCTCTCTCTCTCTCTCTCTCTGTATCTCACTCTTATCTCTCTCTCTCTATCTCATCTCTCATCTCTCATCTCTCTCTCTCTCTCCATTCTCTCTCATCTCTCTCTCTCATCTCTCTCTCTGTATCTCTCTCTGTATCTCCTCTGTATCTCTCTCTGTATCTCTCTCTGTATCTCTGTATCTCTCTCTGTATCTCTCTCATCTCTCTCTCTCTCTCTCATCTCTCTCTCATCTCTCTCTCTCATCTCTCTCTCCTCTCTCACAGGTACACGTAAGTGAAGTTATCATACATAGTATAAATTACCTAGGATAACCCATAAAATCCAGACAAAGTGCTATACAGTGGATCTGTGCTCCAGTGCCCCAAATTAATAATAATAATAATAATAATAATTATTATTATTATTACAATAATACATATATACTAATATTAATAATAATAATATTATTAAACTATAGTATAATAATTGTGTCCACTCGTTACTTACCTTAAAATATCTGTAGTCTTAATGAAGAGTGAGAGGTGAGTAAAAGAGGTGAATAAACGAATGAGTGTAGAAGGTTGGCGAGTTATGTAAACAAACGTTGTTGTTACCAGCCCAAACACGAATGGTTTCTGTTCACTGTCAAGCCGACCAGAAAAACATCTCATATTTGTTAATTTATATGTTTATATGTTATGTAGCATGTTTATTATAATTTTTAAAAAGAAAATATAGATGGATTAAGCAAAATGTTTATATCAACATTTTATACACATTTAATGCACCTCAGTGATTATTATTGTGTTATTATCATTATTAATATGGCATCTTCAAGACCAATTACACTCTTAATGAGTGGCTCTGAGACAGACAAGCAGACAGAAAGACAGACACAGGTAGACAGAAAGACACACACAGGTAGACAAAGACACACACAGGTAGACAGAAAGACAGACACACAGGTAGACAGACACAGGTAGACAGAAAGACAGATGCACAGGTAGACAGATAAACAGATGCACAGAGATACAATCACAGATATACAGGCAGACAGATACAGACAGGTTTATGTGCAACTGTGAAAACAAAGAGAGTTGGAGAGTAAGAGCCTTTCTTGCCACAATCTCCAGTGCAAGATTCAGACTTCATCTTAGGGGCCATGGTGAAATTTACTGTCCAGTTAGTACAGTTAATAATGTATTGTACAGTGGTGTGCATCAGCCGGCCCAGCCCAGCTGCCAGATGCATGGTCGTAAGTCGAGTGGACTTATGTCGAGCAGGTCATAAGTCGGATGGTAGGTGTATAAGAAAAAATTTTGGAGTGAGCTAAACAAGTTAAGAAAGCGTAGGGAACGAATGGATTTGTCAGTTAAAAACAGAGTAGGGGAGTTAGTAGATGGGGAGATGGAGGTATTGGGTAGATGGCGAGAATATTTTGAGGAACTTTTAAATGTCAACGAAGAAAGAGAGGCTGTAATTTCATGCACTGTCCAGGGAGGTATACCATCTTTTAGGAGTGAAGAAGAGCAGGATGTGAGTGTGGGGGAGGTGTGTGAGGCATTACATAGAATGAAAGGGGGTAAAGCAGCTGGAACTGATGGGATCATTTCAGAAATGTTAAAAGCAGGGTGTTGGAGTGGTTGGTACTGCTGTTCAATAAATGTATAAAAGAGGGGAAGGTACCTAGGATTGGCAGAGAGCATGTATAGTCTTTTTATATAAAGGGAAGGGGGACAAAAGAGATTGTAAAAGTTAGAGGAATAAGTTTACCGAGTATACCAGGAAAAGTGTACGGTAGGGTTATTATTGGAAGAATTAGAGGTAAGACAGAATGTAGGATTGCAGATGAGCAAGGAGGTTTTAGAGTGGGTAGGGGATGTGTAGATCAAGTGTTTACATTGAAGCATATATGTGAACAGTATTTAGATAAGGTAGGGAAGTTTTTATTACATTTATGGATTTAGAAAAGGCATATGATAGAGTGGTTAGGGGAGCAATGTGGCAGATGTTGCAAGTATATGGAGTAGGTGGTAAGTTACTAAATGCTGTAAAGAGCTTTTATGGAGGCAAAGAAGGGGAATTTTAAATGATAAAACGGGGCCCCCCCCCTTTTTGCGATGGAAACGGAAAACCCCGATAAAATCCGGTATTCGTTTAACTTTTTAAAACCGAAAAAATTTTTTGCCTCATTCCCCGTTAAAAAACCCAGTAAAAGGGGAACCCCCCCGCATAACAAACCCTTCTAAATGAAAACCAATTATTTAAGTTATTTATGTAAGGCTTTGTACTGTATTTTGGGGGGGGTTTTGAAATGGATTTAATCTACTTCACAATTTTCCCTTTTAGGGGAAAAAAAAAAAAAACCCGGTTTCAGTACGGGCCCCTTTAAACAACTATGGAGTAAAAAAATATCGTTAACCCGGGCTTTCCCTTATATGAAATTTGTCCGAGATTTTGCCAGGGTGTGGCCTGAACTGCGCCGTGGTGCCCGGGTTTTAAAGCCACCCTTTTTGTGCTCGCATCTAAGGTTTCATTCGATACATTCCAAAATTACCCACATTGTTTTTGGTGCTTGTTTTTTCCAAAATAAGTCACCATGGGCCCAAGAATTTTCCCTAGTCCCAAACCCTTTTTGGGTTAAAAAGGGGGAGAATTAGTATGGAAAAAAAAAAAGATTTTGAGGGGTTTGGGCTAACCCTAAAAAGCCTATTGCCAGTTTTGGGAATCCTTGTGCCAACTTAAAAAATTAAGGAAATGGGGTGAAAAGTGGGTCGAACTGGAAACTTTAGGGAAAGAAAATCACCCTAACACAACTATTGCAAGCCTTTTCGGGTGACTATTCAATGAAAATGTTGTGGCCCATTTTAGACAAATCAAAAAGGAAAAGGGATGTACAAGCCTATGGACAAAATTTGTTGTGCGACAGGGTCCATGACTCTCAAACTGGTCTTAGTGGCAAAAAAAAGAACAAGGGAATAACCCCGGAAAAGGACTTGCAAACCTCAAGCCCTAATGGAAAGGGGTTCCCCTTTTTAACAAAAACCCACACTCCCCCCCTCCTCCCATCCCATCAAAAAACACCAGATTTTCATTTAAATTCAAATTCAAATTCAAATTTTAAATTCTCTAAAAGAAATTACAATCTGATTTTTACAGAATTTGGTTATTGTGTGGTTTACTTTAAAGAAAAATAAAAATTTAACAAAAGTGTACCACTAAAGGGCCTACATGGGCTAGGATTTCGGGCAACTTATTTTAAAATCTTAGGTTTAAAAATGTTACAGAATTATGAGATAATTTTGGTATTAGGCTAAGAAACAAAATACTATTTGTGATTTAGAAAAGGAAAGCTTTTGTTTTGGCACATACAAAGTTTCAGTTTTGGAGAAACACAGGCCAATTTTTTGATTTATTTTAAGATTCATTTTTTTAAAATTTTGGATTGATTTTTCGTTTATGGGTAAAATTTGGGCGAGTGATTGTAACGTGAACCACCAGGTGGTTTTCCCTTATTTTTTTTGACAGGGTGTATCGGGGAGAAAAGATGTTTTCTGAGGGTAAAATTTTGAAGGTGATAAAAGGCCCTGCATTTTGGGAAATTTTTCCCGGTAGGGTTTTCCAGTTTTTTAGGCCTTTTTACATAAAAATTGTTTTTTTGGGTAAAGGTTTAGTCACAGGGGGAAATGTCATGGGAGATGTTTTTTGTCTGGTGTTGTGCCGGGGGTTTTTTCCCACAACTATCAAGAAAGCATTTTAGGTCAAGGTTAATTTTGGGAAAAAAAAGGTCCTTTAGATGTAAAATTGCCCAGTAGTAATTTGGGGGATATACTAAACCAGGGGTTTTTTTAGATCTAGAAGAGGGGGGGGGGTGTTTTGCCAGGGAGGGAATTTAGGGGTTTAATTCTTACTGGGCTTTTTTTTTGGGTTTATTATTGGTTTTAGGTGTTTTTTGCTGCAGTTAAAAACCCCAAGCACAATAGCATGGGGGGTTAGGGATATATAAGTGAATGGTTTTAGTGGGGAAAGGGATTTTTGGCGGCACGAAAGAATCGAAACTGGAAGGATCCCAACCTTTTTGGGATATTTTTTTGTTCGGGGGTTTTTGGAAAATGGGTTTCTAAAGTTAAAGGTTGTTTTCGAGGAAAGGGCCCTGGGAATTTTAGCCCTCTTTAATCCCTTTGGAAATTAAAAGGTTGTCGATTTTAAATTTTAATTTGCGAATTTTCCTGCTCTGCTCCCAAAAACATAATGTAGTTTTTTTAGGGTCAACTTTTAAGCGAAATTTTATTGGGCTGCCCAACCAAAGTCGAAAATTTTGATCCCCCCCTCTTTAACAAGGGTGTTGGGGGTTTGGGCAAGTTTAGGGTTAGAGTTTACATAAGTCGTGTCGTCAGCAAAGAAAAAGGGGGTTTTCAGGGTCGAGATACGTTTGGGAAAGGGAATATGAGTATATAGAAGAGCATGGAAACCCAAAGGGAAAATTCCCGCAAAAATCCAGTAAAACAAGTGGCTGTGTTGTTGATGCTGTGTCTTTTAAAGGTGACATACTATGCCTATTAGTAAGGTAAATTTGAAAAAAGCAAGCGCAAAGCCTCTTTTTACCATAATGGTCAAATTTGGGAAAAGGAAGCCGTGGCTTAAATGTGTTTAAAAAACTTTTTTTAAAGGGCAAAAAAAATTCCAAATGGAAAAAAAAAAAAAAATTATTTTCTAATGCTGGTTTTAAACAGATCTAGCATTTTTTATAATTGTAAACTTTTTTTCTTTTATTTTTCCTGAATCCCCAAAATTGGGAGGGGGTTTAGTTTTGGGTTTTGTACGTTATAAAATTAAAATTTGTCCCTGTGCACGAGTTTTCTCAAAGATTTTTGGATACAAAGGAAAATTTTTATATTTTGGGCCCAAAATTTTTTTAAAAACTGTAGGGGCACCACCTTTTTTGTATTGGTTAAACCCCTTTCCCTCTTGAGTAGTTTTGGGAAGGTGCTAGCTCTAGTGACTTGTTTAAAAAACAAAGAAAAATGCGAGGGACATGGGGCCCCTCTCTTGTACAATAATTGGGGGGGCATGAGAAAAAGATTCACTGATTTTTTTTTAAGTGACTTTAAATCCTCGGGGACTTTCGTGGCTCATTTGGGGCAAGATAGAAGGAATTTGGGAAATTCCCATCTAGGGAGCCCCCGGGATGGGGGAATTGGTACGGGGGGGATTTTATTGGCGAATTTGAACCTATTGGGTTTAGAAAAAGTCCCCCCCCCTTTATCTTTTACTGTGTCGGTGGGGTTTCAGTGGTTTTTTCATTAGGGGGTTTGTTAGGACAAAATTCTTGTTTTTTTTTCAGTTTGGGGGGTCCCTAGAAAACCCGAGAGTTGTTTTCCCCGGGCTTTTTTAAAATCTCCTCTTTGTCATGAATCTACGGAGTAAATATAGTTTTTGGGTTTCTTTATTACTTTGGTAGGACTGAAAAAAAGTGTTTAAGAATATCTTTGTGTATAAGCCCTGCTTTTATTGCCCTTTTTTTTATTGGTGTTCCTTTTCAAAGGATTTTTAGAATGGTGCTGGTTTGCCATGGGCAACCAAGGGCCCTTTTTTTTGTGGGTCCCTTTTTTGTTTTCCCTAGGAAAAATGTTTGTGTCATGTAAGTTTTCATGTATTCTGTTTTTAGTAGAGTACTAAAAAAACGGGGCTGTCTTCTTTATTTGGTGCACAAAAATTTAAAATTTCATTTGGTAAAATTTTTTTTTTTATACTTTTGGGGGTCTTGCACGGATTAATTTTGGGTTTCCATTATTTCTTAAGGGGACAATTGTTTTTGCTTTTCGATAATTTTGGTTTTTCATGAGCTTTTTTCAGGAACAGATTAATATCGCAAATCGGGTCCCCCTTTTAAAAGTAGTTAAACCCAAAAACTCTTACATGGGGTGTGAAGCTTTTGGGTTTTAAATGCTGGGAGCGAGGAGGCGTGGGAGGCATGAGCCTGCTAAGGGCCAAAGGGTGGTGAAAATTTTTATGCAGAAAATTTTGGGGTGTTGGGAAAATTTGGAGAAGGGGAGTTAATAAAAGTATTAGTCAGAGGGCTGAAAGGGGTTTTTTTTAGGGGTTTGGTCATTTAAAAGGGGATTGGATCAAAGTAAATTACATGGAACGTATTAAAACTGTAGGTGAAGGGGGGCGGGATAGGGGTCGTCCTTTAAAAGGTTTTGGGAAAGGGAAAGGGGTAAAGAGGTTTTTTTTGGGGGAGAGGGTTTAACCTCCGCAAGCCTTTCGAGATTGGTTTTGATAAAAAAGAATGGGAAAAGAATGGTAATTTTTGGGGCCTGAAAGACTTTTGGGAGTGACAGGGCAAAAATTTTGTGAAGGGATTTTAGGGGAAAATTTTTTATTTTACATAGCCGGGCTTGAGTCCCGGAAATGGCAATTTCAATGCCTGGGACTCTAAAGGGGGTGGTTTTGGGGTATTGGGGTTTTGGGGTGATATTTTTGTGTATTTTTTACATAAATGCCCTTTTAAACTGTTGTTTCTAGCAAACCTCCGCAAAAAAAGTTTTATGGTGAGTGAGGTGAAAGTGTTGAACGATGGGTGAAATATTTTTCTTTTTGGGTCCAAACCCGCCCGTGGGAACGGTCCAAACTTGTTAAAAAAAAATATACGTATATTCTTTTCTTCTTTCAATGCACCAGCCGTATTCCACTGAGGCGGGGTGGCCCAAAAGACAAAACGAAAGTTTTGCCTTTTAAATTCAGTAACAGGAGAAGGGGTTACTAGCCCCTTGCTCCAGGTATTTTAGTCGCCTCTTACAACATGCATGGCTTACGGAGGAAGAATTCTGTTCCACTTCCCCATGGCGATAAGAGGAAATAAACAAGAACTAGAAAGAAAATAGAAAACCCAGAGGGGTGTGTATATATATGCTTGTACATGTATGTGCAATGTGACCTAAGTGTAAGTAGAAGTAGCAAGACGTACCTATAATCTTGCATATTTGTGAGACAGATAAAAGACACCAGGAATCCTACCATCATATAAAACAATTACAGGCTTTCGTTTTACACTCACTTGGCAGGACGGTAGTATCTCCCTGAGCGGTTGCTGTCTACCAACGTACTACCTAAAAAAGAAAAAAAATACACACACACAGCGGAGAAGAAAGTGATTACATAGTGGGAACACTTCACTCTGGAGGTCCCAAGGTGGTAATAGCAGTGATGTATAACCCACCACAGAACAGCAGGAGGCCAAGGCAAGAGTACGACGAGAGCAATAGAGCGATGGTTGACACACTGGCTAGAGTGGCCAGAAGAGCTCATGCATGCAGGGCAAAGCTCCTGATCATGGGTGACTTTAACCACAAGGAGATCGATTGGGAGAACTTGGACCCACATGGGGCCAAGAAACATGGAGGCTAAGATGAGGGAGGTGGTACTGGAAAACTTCATGTGCCAACACGTAAGGACACTACAAGAGAGAGGGGAAAGGGAAATGAACCAGCAAGGCTGGACTTAGTAATCACCTTCAGTAGTGCAAAATATCGAGGACATCACACATGAAAGACCCCTTGGGCCAGTGACCATGTGGTTTTAAAGCTTCGAATACCAGTAGAGCACAATGGAGGGAGAAGCAGGAAGGCCAGGACGAATGAAGCCAAACTACAAGAAAGGGGACTACACAGGAATGAGGAACTACCTGAACGGGGTTCAGTGGGACAGAAAAACTGGCAGGGAAGCCATTAATGAGAATGGAATATGTAGCAACAAAATGCAAGGGAGGCTGAGGAGGGGTTTGTACCCAAGGGTAACAGGATTAATGAAAAAGCCAGGATGAGCCCATGTTTACCCAAAGGTGCAGGGGGGCAAAAACCAAGTGTGCTAGGGAATGGAAGAAATATAGAAGGAAAAGGACCCAGGAAATAAGGAGAACAGTCGTAGAGCCAGAAACGAATATGCACAGATAAAAGGGAGGCCCAAAGACAATATGAAAATACATAGCAGCGAAAGCCAAATCTGACCCGAAAATGTTGTACAGCCACATCAGGAGGAAAACAACAGTCAAAGGACCAGGGAATCAGGCTAAGGAAGGAAGGAGAGAGACAACAAGAAATGCCGTGAAGTATGTGAAGAACTCAACAAGAGATTCAAAGAAGTGTTCACAGAGGAGACAGAAGGGACTCCAGAAAGACGGAGAGGTGGGGCGCACCACCAAGTGCTGGACACAGTGCACACAACCGAGGAAGAAGTGAAGAGGCTTCTGAGTGAGCTAATACTTCAAAGGCAAAGGGGGCCCGATAACATCTCCCCATGGGTATTGAGAGAGGGAGCAGAGGCGCTATGTGTACCCCTAACAACAATATTCAATACACTAAACGAAACAGGGAGATTGCCTGAGGCATGGAAGACAGCAAATGTATCCCAATCTTTAAAAAAGGGACAGACATGAAGCATTAAACTACAGACCAGTGTCACTGACATGTATAGTAAAGCAAAATCATGGGGAAGATTATCAGGAGAAGAGTGGTGGAACACCTAGAAAGGAATGATCTCATCAACAGCAGCCAACATGGTTTCAGGGACGGAAATCCTGTGTCCACAAACCACTGGATTCTATGACATGGTGACAGCAGTAAGACAAGAAGAGAGGGGGGGGTGGATTGCATTTTCTTACTGCAAAAAGGGCTTTTGGACACAGTTCCACAAAGAGATTGGTGAAAAACTGGAGGACCAAGCGGATAACAGGGAAGGCACAACAATGGATCGGGAAACTTGTCAGAAGACAGCAGCGGTCATGTACTGGCAAGGGTCAGAGGGGGCACCTGTGACCAGCGGGGCCCCGCAGGGGTCGCCCTGGCCCAGTGCTGTTTTCGGGGTTTTTTGTGAACACTGACGGAAGGAAAGACTCTGAGGTGCCCCCTGTTGCAGATACTAAATTTGAGGAGAAAAATTCACTCATCGAAGACCGGGCAGAACAAAAAGGGGATCTGCGGGCTGCGACCGGGTCCAGCAATTGGCTCCTGGTTTTCAACCCCCCAAATGAAAAGTCATGAAGTTTGGGGAAGGGGGCAAAAACCCGCAGACGGAGACGTCTAGGGGGTCAAGACTACAACCCACTCAAGGAAAAAATCTTGGTGAGTAAAAACACCAGGCACACTCCGAACCACATAAACCCAAAATAACGCTGCAGCATAGGGGCGCCTAGCAAACCTCAAAAACAGTTCCGACATTTTAAAAAAGGAATATTCAGGACCCGTACACTGTGAATTAGGCCCATTTTGGAGTATGTGGCACCAGTTTGAACCCACCCTAGCCAACACGGAAAACAGAAAAAGGCAAAGGTTTTGCAAAAAGACAGTCCCAAGCTAAGGGTATGCCCCTACGGGAAGGTTAAGGAACAACCTACGACACTGGGGACAGGAGAATTTAGGGGGGACATGAAAAAATACAAATACGGAAAACAAAAAAGACAGGGTTTTTAGAGATTGGACACAGTAACAAGGGGGCACAGTTTTAACGAAACACAGAGAATCACAGGGATGTTTGGAAGTATTTTCTTCAGCCACAGGTATCAGAAGTGAAAAATTTGGGGAACGATTAGGGAGGCAGGATCCAACATAGCTTTAAACAAGGTAGAAAAGCTCACGGCTCGGGAGAGGCCTGTACATCAGGGAAGAGGCGGGGGAGGGGCTCGGGCCGACCCCCGAAATCAAATAGGGAGTACAACTAGGGAAGTACACACACCACACACACACACACACACACAACCCCACAAAAACACAAAAACAAATAACTCGCAATATGGGGGCCCAGAAAAACCCCAAACAGCATTTCCCACTCTTAAAAAAAAATCGTTCAGACCCGTACACCGTGTACGTTAGGCCCCAAATTTGGGGTATCGGCACCCCTGGAACCCCCCCACCAAGCACGTAAAGAAACTAAGAAAATCAAAGGTTGCAACAAGAAATCCCCCGAACTAAGAGGGATTCCTACGAGGAGAGTTAAGGGGGAAAAAAACCCCCGCCTGGGGGACGGAGAGAGGGGGACATATAACGACAACAAAAACGAGAGGAATGACAAGGGTGGATGAAGACAGGGTGTTTTTAGAGAGGGACACGCAACAAGGGACACGTTTGGGAAAATTGAAGACACAGATAATCACAGGGAGTTAGGAAGTTTTCTTCACCACGAGAGTCAGGAATGGAATATTTGGGGAAACGATTTGTGGAGGCAGGACCATACATACTTTAAGCAGAGGTATGAAAAGCTCACGGGGGCAGGGAGAGTGACCTAGTAGCACCCGTGAAGAGGCGGGCAGGAGCTTGGAATCGACCCCTCAACCTCAACAGGTGACACACAGACACACACACACACACACACACACACACACACCACAGACAACACAACACACACACACAACCCACACACACACACACACACACACAACACACCACACAACACACACCACACACACACACACACACACACACACACAGACACACACACAGACACACACACACACACACACACACACACACACACACACACACACACACACACACACACACACACACACACACACACACACACACACACAGACACACACACACACACACAGACACACACACACACACACACACACACACACACACACACACACACACACACACACACACACACACACACACACACACACACACACACAGACACACACACACACACACACACACACACACACACACACAGACACACACACACACACACACACACACACACACACACACACACACACACACACACACACACACACCACACACACACGTACATACATACATACAGTGGAACCTCAAATTTGGAACTTAATCCGTTCCAGGAGCTAGCTCTAAATTCGAAAAGTCTGAAATTCGAAGCAATATTTCCCATAAGAAATAATGGAAATACAATTAATCTGTTCCAGAAACCCAAAAATATTCACAAAAAAATACATTTTATAGAGATTAATTACAGTTTTACATACACACAACAAATGCTTTAGTCTTTAATTATGTATAGTAATATAAAATAACATTTTTACTTACCTTTATTGAAGATTGGTGATGGCATCTGGAAGATAGGGAGGAGAGAGGGAGTTGGGGTTAGTGTTTGGAAGGAGAATCCCCCTCCATGAGGACTTCAGGTAAAGCCCTCTCTGGGGTTACTTCCCTTCTCTGTCTTTTAATGCCACTAGGACCAGCTTGAGAGTCATTGGACCCCTGTCTCACAAAATAACTGTCCACAATCGTCTGTTTGTCTCACAAAATAACTGTCCACAATCGTCTGTTTGTCTCACAAAATAACTGTCCACAATCGTCTGTTTGTCTCACAAAATAACTGTCCACAATCGTCTGTTTGTCTCACAAAATAACTGTCCACAATCGTCTGTTTGTCTCACAAAATAACTGTCCACCAATCGTCTGTTTGTCTCACAAAATAACTGTCCACAATCGTCTGTTTGTCTCACAAAATAACTGTCCACAGTCGTCTGTTTCTGTCTCACAAAATAACTGTCCACAGTCGTCTGTTTCTGTCTCACAAAATAACTGTCCACAGTCGTCTGTTTCTGTCTCACAAAATAACTGTCCACAATCATCTGTTTGTCTCACAAAATAACTCCACAGTTGTCTGTTTCTGTCTCACAAAATAACTCCACAGTCATCTGTTTCTGTCTCACAAAATAACTCCACAGTTGTCTGTTTCTGTCTCACAAAATAACTCCACAGTCATCTGTTTCTGTCTCACAAAATAACTCCACAGTCATCTGTTTCTGTCTCATAAAATAACTCCACAGTCGTCTGTTTCTGTCTCACAAAATAACTGTCCACAGTTGTCTGTTTCTGTCTCACAAAATAACTGTCCACAGTCGTCTGTTTCTGTCTCACAAAATAACTGTCCACAGTTGTCTGTTTCTGTCTCACAAAATAACTGTCCACAGTCGTCTGTTTATGTCTCACAAAATAACTGTCCACAGTCGTCTGTTTCTGTCTCACAAAATAACTCCACAGTTGTCTGTTTCTGTCTCACAAAATAACTGTCCACAGTCGTCTGTTTCTGTCTCACAAAATAACTGTCCACAGTTGTCTGTTTCTGTCTCACAAAATAACTCCACAGTTGTCTGTTTCTGTCTCACAAAATAACTCCACAGTTGTCTGTTTCTGTCTCACAAAATAACTCCACAGTCATCTGTTTATGTCTCACAAAATAACTGTCCACAGTTGTCTGTTTCTGTCTCACAAAATAACTGTCCACAGTTGTCTGTTTATGTCTCACAAAATAACTGTCCACAGTTGTCTGTTTCTGTCTCACAAAATAACTGTCCACAGTCCTCTGTACATCCTGACAAGCTCAACAAGTTTCACTCCAATCTCATACTTCTGTATTATTTCCTTCTTCACATCTATGGTGTTTCTCACTTTCTTTACCACAGGGGTACCACTAGCAAGTTTCTTTGGGCCCATGGCAGCTTATTTCACAGCCCCACAAGCACTAAACACAAATAATCGTAAAATGTGTGAATGAGATCGCAGGTTAGTGTTCACTCAAGCATAAACAAAGCTAGACTGCTCACGGCGCCTGCGCGGGGACGCGGACAGAGCGGGCCAGGGACGGTCCCGTACTCGGCGGTCCAAAAATGGGGGGCGCTTTCGTAATGGGGCACATTTTTCCCCAAAAAAAATGGTCTTATTTTCTAAAGTTCAATTGTAAAATACGTTCGTTTTTTCAGGTTCCACTGTAATACATACATATTATAGCTTTAAGCAAGATAGATAACCCCGGGTTCGGGGAGAGTGACCTAGTACGACCAGTGAAGGACGGGGGGGGGGTTGGCTCGCCCCCTGCAACCTCAACAGTGAGACACACACACACACACAACCAAAACCCCAACACACACACACACCTCTTCAAGGGGGCTCCTTGGCAGGTGAAGAGGCCTTGGTTGAGGAATTAGACCGTCAGTCCCCTTTCCCTCAGACCGAACCTAATTACCCCACAATCCCCGTTCCCTTCCCATCCTCCCCTTTTTCCCTTCCCCTCCTCCTCCTCCCCACCCCTCCCTTTTCCCCTTTCCCTTTTTTGGCCTTTGGTTTTTTTTTTTTTTCCCCACGGCACGTAGTTCCTGGGTAGGGGAAAGGATCCCGGGGTCCCCCCCCTTTCCCTTTGAGGTTTTTGGCTTTTGGTTAGTTTGGTGGAATCGGATTCCCGGGGGATGCCCCCGATCCCTCCTGTACCCCGAGGGTGGCTTTGGGTGTCTCTCGGGCGAGGGGTTCTCTGGAAACCCCTTCGGATTCCAGGGTGGTGGAGAAAGGGGTATGCTTTTTGGCGGATTTCCCGGCCGCCCTCTCTTTTGTCCCCGAGGTGGCTCGGCAGATGTGAGGGTTTCATCCCGGATTGTTAGTTTTCTGGCATGATGGGTAGGGGATGGCAGGGTTCCCCTGCTGCATCTCGCTACTTGCGGTGCTGAGGTCCTCTTGGGCGCGGAGGGGGATTTCTGCCCTTTCATTTCTCCCGGAACTATCCCCCCGTCCCCCCTTTTTTTTTTTTCTTTTTTTTTTTTTCTTTTCTTTTCTTTTTTTTTTTAAAAAATAAAAAGAAAAAGTAAACCTAACCATGGCAGCCTAGTCCCCTGAACCTCTACCCCCGGGGCCCCTTTTTGATACCGCACCCCCCTTCTGACCCCCCCTCGCTTTGGACACTCTTCAGACACCCCCATGCTCTGTACCTCTTGCCGGGGGGTTTCCCCACCGTTCAGGTATGAGGCCCCCCGACGGCTCCTTCGATTTATCTGACCCTTCGCTCTTTTTGACTAGCTTTCCCCCCTCCTTCGGCAGCAATTTTCGAATCGCCCACCCGTTCCACATACCCCCCCTTGGTCCCGCCTAAAAACCAACGACAGTTACCGCTGATGATACTTTCCACCTTCTCGTTCTTTCAGAAAAGATCAACACGTCCCCTTTACTACCTTTCCACGCTCGTTTCAGACTGCACAAAGGACTAAATTCTTCACTTTACGACCGACTTCCCCTTTTGCCTATTTTTCTGACCCAGTATTGGCAAGGCACTCCTATGCCATGTTGGTAAAGATATTTCTTTTCATGCTCTTAAGAGCGGTACGCGCATCATCACCGTCAGAATGCTACCCAGGCTCATGAGCTTTCTCGTCTTTCCCATATCGATACTTTTTCCTGTCACTATTGAAAAACATCTTTTCCCTCAATTCTTGTAGTGGTACCGTCATTCTGCCTCATACCATAGTTCAACAAAATTTCAGACATGTGGCACGCATTCTTGAACAGCTGGAACCCCAAGATCCCCCAATCCTCAAGGTAGACACTTACGTTCTTTCCTGCCCGTGGGCGGAGACGATACCCTAGCAATGTGGCTCTTTTTTTAAACTTTTGACAGCCGAGAACTCCCATCCTCCGTTTATATAGCAGGACATCGGTTACAAGTTCGAAAGGTGATCCCTACACCACAACGTGTAGAAATTGCTGGCGATTTGGCCATCCAGCGAAAAATTGCAGATCTATCGCCGAATGCCCAGTCTGTGGTGCGATGACCATTCTAATACGTCTTGCAATCGACCTCCCTCTTGCCTTAATTGTCATGAGGCTCACCCTTCGTACTCTCGCGTTGTCAAGTCTACTTAACGAGCGGGAAAATCCGTTCCTCAAAGAGGCAGAAGGTCTCCCTTATCCCATGGCAGTTTCTCATCTCCGCCCCCAAGGGGAGACTCCCTGTGTTCTTATTCCCGTGTTTCAAAACGTCCCCCCACTTCGGGTTTATCCCATCTTCTCCCACCCACCTCTGTGGTTACCTCTCCCATAGTCACCCCTGTATCTAATTCATTTGCTGTCCTCGGCTCAGCGTCCCTACTTCAATGCCTCAGTCTGATCTCGCTTCTTCGTGTTCTCTCTCGCAAGCCTCAGTAGTCAAAAAAAGGTCCGTTAACACCTCCAACCCATCTTCCACCTCCTCATTTTACCTTCCCTGTCTCTGTACCTGGTTCTCCCCCTCTCACTGGCTCTTTTTACAAGTGTAGAGGTTCACCCCCCTCCTCGTACTGTCCCTTTCCCTCCCCTGTTCCCTCCCAAGTTTCTTCCTCTTCTGCCACCTCCCAGGTTTCTGCCTCTTCTGTCCCCTTCCGCTTCTCCAGTTCCCTCCATCCTTTCGCCTCCCCCTCCCTTTGGGTTTACAGTCCAATACAGTTCCAATCTTTACTCTTTCCTCCCCCTACCATTTCCAATATTGTCTCCCATAAGACGTCTCTGAATTCCGAAACACTTAAAGCAATCTCTAAATATATTGCAGAGACCAAACCATCAATGGACACTGATCCACCCTCCGCTCCTTCTCTCTCCTCTGCTCCATCGGGCCCCAACTCCTTTCTTCACAACGCACCGTTCCTTCGCTGCTTGAACGTTTTCCACTGCCTCCGCATGTGGATTTTCTAACCCCTTAGTCCGTAGGAACCCTTACCTGCGGATTTCAGGTATCTTTATCATTGCCAATCATGACCAATTTACAGTGGAATATACGCGACCTCAGGGGTAATCGGGGTGAGCTTCAGATGTTACTCTCCCAGTTTTTCCCCCGTTGGTGTTTGCTTACGGAACCAAAATTACACTCTGCTGTTATCTCTCCCATCTCAGGCTATAATTTATTGTATTCTTCAGATCCTTTTCCTGATGGAACCTTTAATGAAAGTGCCCTTCTTCTGCGCACTGATATTCCGTACCATCAGCTATTTGTTCGTACTTCGCTGCATTACACAGCAGCCCGTATCCACTTGATAGGTGGTATACGCTCAGTTCTTTTATCTCTCTCCTTCTCGGCATTATCTATTCCGGATATTGCCTTTCTTGTTTCGTCATTACGCCACCGATTCTGTTTCTTGGTGATTTTAATGCATCATTTCCTCTGGGGGGGGGGTCTCACTGTGATTCCCGTGGCATTCAGTTAGAGGCTTTTCTTGCCACCGACCCTCTCCATGTTTTAAATACAGGTACTCACACCCATTTTGATCCTCGGACTCACAAATCTCTCTTGTATCGATCTCTCAGTCTGCTCTTCCTCCGCCACATTAGACTTCAAATTGGTCTGTTTCTCCCGGACTTACATGACAGCGATCATTTCCCATTCATTCTTACTTCCCCTCTATTCACCAACCCCTTCGCATCCCACGCTTTGGCAATTTGATCAGGCAAATTGGAACCTTTACTCACACCTAACTGTTTTCAGAGAGGTTCCTTCTTCGTCCTCCATTGATGAGCTTTTACACCTCTTCTCGTCCTCCGTTTTAACCGCAGCTTCTCATTCTATACCCCAAACTTCGGGCAGGCATTCTCAGAAATGCGTGCCTTGGTGGTCTCCTGTTTGTGCTCGTGCATTACATTTGAAACGTGCTGCATGGGGCAGGTACCAGTACAATAGAACCACAGAGAGACTTCTTGATTTTAAGCAGATGCGTGCCATCGCTCGCCGTGTCATCCGTGACGCTAAACGCACTTGCTGGCGAGATTATGTCTCCACCATCACCTCTGCTTCCTCTATGAGTGCAGTCTGGAAAAAAGTATGAAAACTGAGTGGTAAATATTCTCCTGACCCGGCTCCTGTTCTGCGGGTTTGCCGGGGTTGATATAGCAAACCCAACTAGATGTTGCCAATGAAATTGGCAATGATCTGGTCCGTATTTCTCAGAGACTCTATCTATGCCCCTCATTTCTTTACTCAAAGTCTGCCAGAGAGTTAGCACCCTTGGACTTTTCTTTTCTCAGAGAAGAACAGTATAATGTGCCTTTTACACTTCAAGAACTGGAGGCAACACTCTCAGCTTTCCGATCATCGGCAGCTGGGCCGACGACATTTTATATCGTATGCTACAACATTTACATCAGTCAGCCCTTGCAGTCCTATTACGCCTTTACAATCTTATTTGGTCACAAGGAGTTCTTCCACAGCTGTGGAAATCCGCCATTGTTCTCCCTTTCTGCAAACCAGGCACTGCGGGACATGAAATCTCCCACTATCGTCCCATTGCTCTTACCAGTGCAGTTTGCAAAGTGATGGAACGCCTAGTAAATAGACGTTTAGTGTGGTATTTAGAGACACACAGCAGTCTCTACACTCGTCAATATGGCTTTCGTAAGGGACGTTCTACCATAGACCCTTTACTATGCTTGGATACGTATGTTCGTAATGCCTTTGCGAATAACCACTCAGTTATTGCCATATTTTTTGACCTTGAGAAGGCATATGACACAACTTGGAGGTATAATATTTTAGCCCAAGCCCACTCCTTAGGCCTTTGAGGCAATCTACCATCCTTCCTTAAGAACTTTTTAACTGACAGGCATTTCCGTGTTCGGGTTAATAGTGTGCTCTCCCCGGACTTTATCCGAGCTGAAGGTGTCCCCCAGGGATGTGTTCTGAGCACAACACTTTTTCTCCTTGCTATTAATGATTTGGCCTCTAGTCTTCCATCAAATATTTGGTCATCACTCTATGTTGATGACTTCGCTATTGCCTGTGCAGGTGCTGACTGTCACCTCATTACAGTTTCTCTCCAGCATGCAGTCGACTGTGTTTCCAATTGGGCCACAACACATGGGTTTAAATTTTCCAGCACTAAAACCCACCAAATTACTTTCACTAGACGCTCTGTCATCTCCGATCATCCTTTGTACCTCTATGGCTCCCGTATCCCTGAACGTGATACAGTCAAGTTTCTGGGACTCCTCTTTGATCGTAGGTTATCCTGGAAACCTCACATTACCTCTCTGAAGGCAACTTGTCACAGCCGGCTGAACCTTCTTAAAACCCTTGCTCATCTTTCATGGGGAGCTGATCGTCGAACCCTCCTTCGCCTACATTCCACCCTTATTTTATCGAAACTTGATTATGGTGACCAGATCTATTCAGCGGCATCTCCTGCTACTCTCTCTAGCCTTAACCCCATTTATCACCAAGGATTACGTTTATGCCTTGGTGCTTTTCGCTCTTCCCCTGTCAAGAGCCTCTATGCAGAAGCGAACGTTCCATCCTTATCTGATCGCCGTGATGCCCATTGCCTTCGCTACTATGTACATTCTCATGATCTCCGCAATCCTTCCATTTATAGAATGGTCACTGATATTAGTAGACATTCTTTATTTGTTCACCGCCCCTATTTACTCCATCCCTTCTCTCTTCGCCTTCATTCGCTCTTGTCTTCTCTTCAATTACCACCTTTCTATGTACATGTAGCATCTCACTTTTCCCTACCCCCCTGGGAGGTTTCAGCTGTTCAAGTCTGTTCTTTCTCTCTCCCTTGCTCGAAAGCCCAACTGTCTACGGTCGCTTCCCGCTCTCTTTTTCTTGACCACTTTCACTCTCATTCTCATGCTATTGCTGTGTACACAGATGGCTTTAAGTCTTCTGATGGCGTAGGATTCACAGCAGTGTTTCCGGACAGCATCGTACAAGGGCATTTACTATCTTCGGCTAGTATTTTTACTGCTGAATTGTATGCCATCCTTACAGCACTTATCCGTATTGCATCTATGCCTGTGTCATCATTTGTGGTTGTCTCAGACTCCCTTAGTGCTTTACAGGCTATACAGAAATTTGATACACCTCACCCCTTAGTCCTCCGTATCCAACTTTGGCTACGCAGCATCTTTACCAAGCATAAAGATATTGTTTTTTGTTGGGTCCCTGGTCATGTTGATGTACAGGGCAATGAACAGGCAGACACTGCTGCGCAGTCAGCAGTACATGACCTACCAGTTTCATATAGAGGTATTCCATTTACGGACTATTTTGCTGCAATATCTTTCCAACTTCACACCCGTTGGCAACAACGTTGGTCTACTATGCTCGGCAACAAACTTCAATCTATTAACCCAAGTATAGGTTACTGGCCGTCTTCTTATCATCAGTGTCGAGGTTGGGAGACTACTCTTTCCCGTCTTCGCATTGGCCATGCTCGTCTTACTCATGGATATCTCATGGAGAGGCGCCCTGCTCCTCTCTGTGAGAATTGCCAAGCTCCATTATCAATCAGCCACATTCTGTTGGACTGCCCACTTTATCAACGAGCACGCAGAATTTACCTCCATCGTCGTCTTCGCTCCGCTGCTCTCTCTTTACCTTCCCTTCTCGCTGATGGACCCACCTTTCATCCAGACTCTCTCATTGACTTTTTGACAACAACTGACTTACTTCACAAATTCTGATACCTTCAGCCCTTTCTACTTCAATCTCTTGCTACCTCTATCCCCGTACTATCCCCTGCCCCGCTGTTTTCTGTAACCTACTGATCATCCCTCCTCCCTTCTGCCATCCAATACCCTCGCTTCCTTCCCTATCCTGCAGCGCTGTATAGCCCTTGTGGCTTAGTGCTTCTTTTTGATTATAATAATAATAATAAACACACACACACACACACACACACACACACACACACACACACACACACACACTATGCATGTCACTGACATGTATAGTATGCAAAATCGTGGAGAAGATTATCAGGAGAAGAGTTGTGGAACACCTAGAAAGGAACGATCTCATCAACAGCAGCCAACATGGTTTTCAGGGACGGGAAATCCTGTGTCACAAACCTACTGGAGTTCTATGACATGGTGACAGCAGTAAGACAAGAGGAGAGAGGGGTGGGTGGATTGCATTTTCTTGGACTGCAAGAAGGCGTTTGACACAGTTCCACACAAGAGATTGGTGCAAAAACTGGAGGACCAAGCAGGGATAACAGGGAAGGCACTACAATGGATCAGGGAATACTTGTCAGGAAGACAGCAGCGAGTCATGGTACGTGGCAAGGTGTCAGAGTGGGCACCTGTGACCAGCGGGGTCCCGCAGGGGTCAGTCCTAGGACCAGTGCTGTTTCTGGTATTGTGAACGACATGACGGAAGGAATAGACTCTGAGGTGTCCCTGTTTGCAGATGACGTGAAGTTGATGAGAAGAATTCACTCGATCGAAGACCAGGCAGAACTACAAAAGGGATTTGGACAGGCTGCAGACCTGGTCCAGCAATTGGCTCCTGGAGTTCAATCCCACCAAGTGCAAAGTCATGAAGATTGGGGAAGGGCAAAGAAGGCCGCAGACGGAGTACAGTCTAGGGGGTCAGAGACTACAAACCTCACTCAAGGAAAAAGATCTTGGGGTGAGTATAACACCAGGCACATCTGAAGCGCACATCAACCAAATAACTGCTGCAGCATATGAGCGCCTAGCAAACCTCAGAACAGCATTCCGACATCTTAATTAAGGAATCATTCAGGACCCTGTACACCGTGTACGTTAGGCCCATATTGGAGTATGCGGCACCAGTTTGGAACCCACACCTAGCCAAGCACGTGAAGAAACTAGAGAAAGTGCAAAGGTTTGCAACAAGACTAGTCCCAGAGCTAAGAGGTATGTCCTACGAGGAGAGGTTAAGGGAAATCAACCTGACAACACTGGAGGACAGGAGAGATAGGGGGACATGATAACGACATACAAAATACTGAGAGGAATTGACAAGGTGGACAAAGACAGGATGTTCCAGAGATTGGACACAGTAACAAGGGGGACACAGTTGGAAGCTGAAGACACAGATGAATCACAGGGATGTTAGGAAGTATTTCTTCAGCCACAGAGTAGTCAGTAAGTGGAATAGTTTGGGAAGCGATGTAGTGGAGGCAGGATCCATACATAGCTTTAAGCAGAGGTATGATAAAGCTCACGGTTCAGGGAGAGTGACCTAGTAGCGATCAGTGAAGAGGCGGGGCCAGGAGCTCGGACTCGACCCCCGCAACCTCAACTAGGTGAGTACAACTAGGTGAGTACACACACACACACACACACACACACACAAGAAGGCCTGTGACACAGTTCCTCACAAGAGATTAGTGCAGAAGCTAGAGGATCAGGCTCATATAACAGGAAGGGCACTGCAATGATTCAGAGAATACCTGACAGGGAGGCAACAATGAGTCATGGTACGTGTTGAGGTATCACAGTGGGCACTTGTGACGAGCGGGGTCCCACAGGGGTCAGTCCTAGGACCAGTGCTTTTTTTTGATATATGTGAATGACATGATGGAAGGGTTAGACTCAGAAGTGCCCATGTTTGCAGATGATGTGAAGTTAATGAGAATTATTATTATTATAATCAAAAAGAAGCGCTAAGCCACAAGGGCTATACAGCGCTGCAGGGTAGGGAAGGAAGCAAGGGAATTGGATGGCAGAAGGGAGGGGGGATGATCAGCAGGTTACAGAAAACAGCGGGGCGGGGGATAGTACGGGGGTAGAGGGTAGCAAGAGATACAAGTAGAAAGGGCTGAAAGTATCAGAATTTGTGAAGTAAGTCAGTCGTTGTCAAAAAGTCAATGAGAGAGTCCGGATGAAAGGTGGGTCCATCAGCGAGAAGGGAAGGTAAAGAGAGAGCAGCGGGGGCGAAGACGACGACAGAGGTAAATTCTGCGTGCTCGTTGATAAAGTGGGCAGTCCAACAGAATGTGGCTGATGATAATGGAGCTTGGCAATTCTCACAGAGAGGAGCAAGACGCCCTCTCCATGAGATATCCATGAGTAAGAGATTGGCCAATGCGAAACGGGAGAGAGTGTCTCCCAACCTCGACACTGGTATAAAAGGGCCATAACCATCCCGGGTTTTAAATAGACTGAAGTTTGTTGCCGAGCATAGTAGACCACTTTGTTGCCAACGGGTGTAAAGGTGGGAAGATATTACAGCAAAATAGTCCGTAAGGGAAAACCCTTTAAAAGAAATGGTAGGTCATGTATGTGCCCGCCGCAGCAGTGTCTCCCTGTTCATTGCCCTGTACTTTAAACATGCCCAGGGACCCAAAAAAAACAATATTTTTAGTTAGAAAAGATGCGGCTTACCAAAGTTGGTACGGAGGACTAAGGGGGTGAGGTGTATAAAATTTTTTGTATAGCCTGTAAACACTAGGGGTCTGAGACCCCAAAAATATGACACAGGCAAGATGCAATAGGATAAGTGCGAAAGGAGGGGATAAAATTTTCAGCATTTAAAAATACTAGCTAAAGATAGTAAATGCCCTTGTACGGACGTTTCCCGGGAACACTGCTGCGAACCCTACGGTCAAAAGTTAAGCCATCTGTGTAACGCAAGGGCATGAGAAGAGAGTGAAAGGGGTAAAAGAAAAAGAGAGCGGGAAGCGACCGTAGACATTTGGGGCTTTCGGCAAGGGAGGGGGAAAAAGAACAGACTCGAACCGGGGGAATTCCCAGGGGGGTGGGAAAAATGAGATGCTACATGTACATAGAAAGGTGGTAGTTGAGAAAAGACAAGAGCGAATGAAGGCGAAGAGAAAAGGGGACGGAGTAAGCAGGGGCGGCGAACAAAAAAAAAATGTCTACTAATACAGTACCATTCTATAAATGGAAGGATTGCGGAGATCTGAGACGTACATGAGCGCAGGAAAATGGGCATCACGGTGATGGGAAAAGGATGGAACTTTCCCTTCTGCATAGAGGCTTTCGCGGGGGAAGAGCGAAAAGCCCCCAAGCATAAACGTAACCCCTTGGTGATGAATGGGGTTTTAAGGGCTAGAGAGAGTAGCGGGAGAGCCGTGAATAGATCTGGTCACCATAATCAAGTTTCGATAAAAAAAAGGGTGGAATGTAGGTGAAGGGGGGTTCGACGATCACCCCCCAAAAAGTTTGGAAAGGGGTTTTTTTAAGAAGGTTCACCCGGCTGTGACAATTTCCCTTTCAGAGAGGTAATGTGAGGTTTCCAGGATAACCTACGATCAAAGGGGGGCCAGAAACTTGATGTATCACGTTCGGGGATACGTGAGCCATGAGGTACAAAAAAGTCAAGATGACAGAGGTCTAGTGAAAGTGATTTGGTGGGTTTTAGTCGGGAAAATTTAAACCATGTGTGGTGGCCCCCAATTTGGGAAAAACCGGTCGACGCATGTGGGGAAAAATCGTGGGGGGGGAGGTGACAGTCAGCGCCTGCACAGGCAATAGCGAAGTCATCAAACTAGAGTGATGCCAAATATTTGATGGAAGACTAGAGGCCAAATCATTAATAGCAAGGAGAAAAAGTGTTTGTCAGAACACACCCCGGGGGACACCTTCAGTTGGACAAAGCCCGGGGGAGAGCCATTTTTAAACCCGAACAGGGGAAATGCCTGTCAGTTAAAAAGTTTTTAAAGGGAAGGAGGGTAGATTGCCTCAAAGGCCTAAGAGTGGGCTTGGGCTAAAATATTATCCCTCCAAGTTGTGTAATTCCCCTTCTAAAGGGTCAAAAAATATGGCAATAATGAGGGGTTTTTGCAAAGGCATTACGAACATCGATCCAAGCGCAGAAAGGGGGTCTATGGTAGAACGCCCCTTACGAAAGCCATATTGACGATGGGAGATGTTGTGTTCTCTAAATACCACACTAAACGTCTTTTTACTAACTTTCCATTATTTTGCAAACTGCATGGTAAGAGCAAGGGGACGATTGGGAGGTTTTCATGCCCCGTAGTCCCTGGTTTGCGGAAAGGGGGAACAATGGCGGTTTTCCCAAGCTTGGAAAACTCCTTGTGACCAAAAAAAGATTGTAAAGGCGTAAAGGATGAAAGGGCTGATGATGTAAATGTTGTAGCATACGAATAGAATGTCTGGGCCCAGCGCCGATGATCGACAAGTGAGAGTGTTGCCTCCAGTTCTTGAAGTGAAAAAGGCCATTATATGTTCTCCTGAGAAAGAAAAGTCCAAAAGGGCTAACTCTCGGGCAGACTTTGAGGAAAGAAAGGGGGGGGCATAGATGGAGTCCCTGAGAAATGCCCAGATGATTCCCAATTTCTTTGGCAACATTAGGGGGTTTGCTAATCAACACCGGCAACCCGCAAAAGGACCCGGGTCGGGAGAATATTTACCACTCATTTTCGTACTTTTTTCCAGACTGCACTCATAGAGGAAGCAGGGTGTGGTGGAGACAAATCTCACCACAAGTGCGTTTGCGTCCGGATGACACGGCAGGATCGCACGCTTCTGTTTAAATTTAAAGGGAGTCGCTCTGGGGTTAAAATGTACCGGACCTGCCCCATGCCGGTTTAAAATAGCACGAGCACAAGCAGGGGACCCCAAGGCACGCTTTCTGAAAATGCCTCCCCGAATTTTGGGGGTATAGAATGAGAAGCTGCGGTGAAAAGGGGGGACGAGAAGAGGTGTAAAAGCTCATCGATGGGGGCGAAAAAGGGAAAACTTTTTAAAAAAACAGTCAGGTGTGAGTAAAGGGTTTCCCAATTTGCCCGATTAAATTGCCAGCGGGGGGTCGAAGAGGTGGCGAATATGAAGGGGAAAAGTAAGAATGTTTGGGGAAATGATCACTGCATGTACCCGGGAAAAAAACGCCCAAAGTAAAGTTAATGCGGCGGAGGAAGAGCAAACTGAAGATCTATGCAAGAGAGAGTATGGCCCCGGGGATCAAAATGGGTGTGATCCCTGTATTTAAAACATGGAGGGGGGGGTGGGGAAGAAAAGCCTCTAAATGAATTCCCGGGAATCACAGTGAGACCCCCCAAAAGGAAATGGTGGATTAAAATCACAAGTAAAAATCGGGGGCGGTAAAGACGAAAAAAAGGAAGGAAAAACGGGAAAAGATAAAAACCCGAGAAGGGGGAGAGATATAAAGAAAAAGAGCGTTACCCCCCTATGTAATGGAACGGGCTGCTGTGTAATGCAGCGAAGTATAAAAAACTGATGGTACGGAATATCAGTCGGGAGAAGGCACTTTCATTAAAGGTCCCCTCAGGAAAAGGGTTGAAGAATACAATAAATTATAGCCTGAGATGTGAGAAATAACAGCAGAGTGTAATTTTGGTTCCCGTAAGCAAAAACCAACAGGGGCAAACGGGAGTAAAATCTGAAGCCACCCGATTACCCCCGAGGCCGCGTATATTCCACTGTAAAAAAGGGCCCTGTTGGCAAAAATTAAAAATACTTGAAATCCGCAGGGAAGGGGTTTCCCACGGGCTGAAGGGTTGAAAAGTCCACATGCGGAGGGGATGGAAAAATTTTTAAGCGCGAAGGAACGGTGGCTTTGGAAAAAAAGGGTTGGGCCGATGGAGCAGAGGGGAGAGAAAGAGCGGAAGGTGGATCAGTGGGCCATTGATGGTTTGGTCTCTGCAATATATTCAGAGATTGCTTCAAGGTTTTGGAAATTTAAAGATGTCGTATGGGGACAATATTGGAATGGTAGGGGGGGATGAGTAAAGATTTGGAACTGTATTGGACTGTACCAAAGGTAGGGGGGGGCAAAGGGTGGAGGGAACTGGAGAAACGTGGCAGGGGACAGAAAAGGGCAGGAACCCGGGAGGTGGCAGAAGAGGAAGAAACTTTTGGGGGAACGGGGAGGAAGGAAAATTACGAGGAGGAGGGGGGAACCTCTGCATTGTAACTGAGCCAGTGAGAGGGGGAAAAACTAGGGGCAGAGACAGGGGGAAAATGGGAGGGGAAGATGGGGAGGAGGGGTTACCGGACCTTTTTTGACTTTTGAGAAGTAGAGGGACGATTGGGAGGGTGCGTACGAGGTCCTCGAAAATGGGCTTGTAAGGAGAACTCGAAGAAGCGAATTTGCTGAGGGTTGAAGTAGGGGCGTCTGAGCCGAGGGCAGCAAAAAGGGTTGTACAGGAGTGATTATGGGAGAGGGAACACAGAGGTGGGGGTAGAAGTGGATACCAGAAGTGGGGGGACGTTTTTTAAAAAACCGGGAAAAGCACGTGGGGGGTTCCCTTGGAGGGGAGTGAGAAACTGGCCCTGGGATAAGGGGGACCTTCTGCCCTTTGAGGTAAAGGTTTTCCCCCTCGTTTAAAAAAGACCTGACAAAGGCGAGAGTACGAAGGGGGGCCTCATGACAGGGGAAGGCAAGAGGGAGACGATTGGAAGAGTATTAGAATGGGCTCGGCACCCCCGACCGGGCATTCGGGATAGATCTCATATTTCGCTGGTGGCCAAAAGCCAGCAATTTCTCACTGTTGTGGGTAGGGATACCCTTTTGAACTTTTAAGATGTCCGCATATAAAGGAGGATGGAGTTCTCGGCTGTCAAAATTAAAAGAGCCAATTGCTAGGGTATTCTCCGCCCACGGGCAGGAAGAACGAAAATTCTACCCTTTAGGATTGGGGGGGGGGGGGGGGGGGGGGGGGGGGGGGGGGGGGGGGGGGGGGGGGGGGTGGGGAATGATGTTTTTAAGGGGGGAAGGAACAGTTTTTCTTTTGGGAAAGACGGGGGGAGAGTCAGGCCCGGGTACATTCTGTACGGTTGTGCCGCGTTACCGCCTTTAAGAGCAGAAAAGAAATATCTTTACCAAAAATGGCATAGGAGTGCCTTGCCAATACTATGGTCAGAAAAATAGGCATAGAGGAAATTGGTGTAAAGTGAAGTTTAGTCCACTGTTCGTCTGAAATGAGGTGGGAAAGGGAGTGAAGGACGTGTCGATCGTTTCTGAGAAGAACGAAAGGTGAAGGGGGAGAAGTATCACAGCAGGTAATTGTCGTTCGTTTAGGGGGTGGGCCAGAGTTGGTCCGACTGGAACGGTCGGCGATTTGAAAAATTTCGCACCGTGAGGGGGGAGGCCGGAAGCATAGTCAAGGAGAGTGAAGGCTGATATATCGAAGGAGTCAGCGAGGCTCAGTACCCGAAACGGGTGAGGAAAAAGCACCGGCAATGGTACAGAGGAGAGGGAAAGTCTGAAAAAGTGGTCCAAAGACGGCGGGGTCAGAACGGGGGGCGGTATCAAGAAGGGGCCCCGGGGGGGTACCGGTTTTATGGACTAGGGGGCCATGGGTTTGGTTATTTTTTTCTTTTTGTTTTTAAGAAAAAAAAAGAAAAAAGAAAAGAAAATAAAAATAAAAAAAAGAAAAAAAAAGGGGGACCGGGGAGGGGTAGTTTCCCAGGGGAATGAAAGGGGCCCGAAAACTCCCTCCGCGCCAGAGGGCTCGCCCGCTAGTACGCAGATGCAGCATGGAACCCCTGCCATACCCCCACCCTTATGCCAGTAAACCCCAAACTGGGAAGCAACCCCAATCTGCCGAGTACCTCGGGGACAAAAGGAGGGCGGCCCGGGTATCCCCCACAAAAACTTTCCTCCTTCAGCCCCACCCCCGGGAACCGAAAGGGGGCTTCCCGAGAAACCCGTCGCCCCAAAAAACACCCCAAAACTACTCCGGGGTACCGGGGGGGGATCGGGACATCCCTAGGCAATCCCAAATTCCACGGCAAAACGCCACCGCCAAGAAACTCAACGGGAAAGGGGTGGACCCCCGGGGTCCCTTTCCCCCACCTAGGAACAGGCCCCTGTGGGAGAAATCACGAAGGCTAAAAAGAGGAAGGGCAAAAGGGAGGGGGGAGGGGGAGGAGGAGGAATGGAAAAAGGGGAGGATGGGGAGGATGGGATAGGGGAGGGAGAGATGGGGGGTAATTAGGTTCGGTCTGAGGAAGAAGACCGACAGGGCTAATTCCTCAGACCAAGAGCCTCTTCACCACGCAAGGAGCCCCCCTTGAAGAGGCCCTGTTTCACAAAATAACTCCCCAGAGTGCTCTGTTTCTGGCGTCTCTTTAACCCTTTGACTGTCGCAAGCCCCTTTCTGAAACTCATTCTGTCGAAAAAAATTTTTGAAAAAAAAAAAAAAAAAAAAAAAAAAAAAAAAATATTTTTTCTTAAGAAATGATAGAGAATCTTTTCCCGATGGTAATGACACCAAAAGTATGAAATTTGGTTGAAACTCACAGAATTACGCTCCCGCGAAGTTGGCGGTCTTGGCGACATACATCGGTGATTTTGCCGACTTTGAGTCTTATTTTTGGCCAATTCCTTTGTTCCAGTTGACCAAACTCATAGCTATTTCTTTAGAACTCCATTTTTTCCATCAGTTGAGTACAAGAAACTGCCCATTTACTGATTTGAACTACCCAATACAGTGGTCAGAAATTGGCAATTTGGCCAATTTCACGCAAATTTAAAAAGTTGCCAATTTCAAAATAGGGTCCAAAATAAACAATGTAGACATTCTTAGTCACTAAAATAACATATCCTCTGTTCATTAGTCACGTCTCTAGGCCTCTCTTATATTACTATTGCTTTCTATTTTGATATTTTATTCATACAAAATATAGAAGATTTACTGTTATGCGGACTACTGCATTATTGTAAAAATGGTATAAATAATATCAGTGCACTAGTGAAAGAATATTAGACTCCCCAGTTGACGTGCATTGGATGTGTGGTGATCTGTGTATGCCACTATGCTTCTTAAATCTATCAAACCATCCTTTGCTGGCCATAAATTCACAAACTGTAGCAATTGTTCCAGGCATTTTCTTTGCAAGATCCTCATGCAACTGCCTTGCCTTCTCAGAAACAATAGACTCCAAAACACTGTCTCCCACTAATTATTTTTCCTTAATCCACAATAATAATAACTTTTCCATCTCTTCCATTATTGGTGTCCTTTGTTTAGTTAGAAAAGCTACTCCTTTTGCAACATTAGCATCTTTGATTTGTTCTTTCTTTGCCAGGATGGATGTAATTGCTGATTTATTCTTGCTGTACATCCTGGTAAGTTCCACCACCTTCATACCACTCTCAAACTTTTCTATCACCTCATGCTTAACCCTTTCAGGGTTTCGGCCGTACTAGTACGGCTTATGCCCCAGGGATTTTGACGTACTAGTACGCCTAAATTCTAGCGCCCTCAAATCTAGTGAGAGAAAGCTGGTAGGCCTACATATGAAAGAATGGGTCTATGTGGTCAGTGTGTGCAGCATAAAAAAAAATCCTGCAGCACACAGTGCATAATGAGAAAAAAAAACTTTGACCGTGTTTCTGGATTAAAACAGCGACTTTGCACTGGATTTTCGTATGGAATTTATTGCTGTATTCTAGTTTTCCTGGTCTCATTTTATAGAATGGAAGACATATTACAGAAATTGAGATGATTTTGACTGGTTTTAAAATGAAAAGTTTATACCATTTCTACACTAATGCATAATAGTAGTCTGCATAATAGTAAATCTTCTATTTTTTGTAAGACTAAAAATTCAAAGTGGAAAGCCAAAGAAATATAAGAGGGGCCTGGGGATGTGACTAATGAACAGAGAACTTGTTATTTTAGTGCCAGGAATGTCTTTCTTGTTTATTCTGGACCCTATTCAGAAATTGGCATCTTTTGGAATTTGTGAGAAATTGGCAAAATTGCTAAATTCTGACCACTTTAT
>NC_069417.1:20237069-20303271 GCF_026875155.1 Cherax quadricarinatus | reverse complement strand
AGTAAGAGTCCACTTTTTCAGCCCCCCACTAAATGAAAGCAAGATGGAAAATGGAGGGCTTTTTTTAAAATTTCACTCAGGCCACTCAGATCAAATAACTTGACAAAAACACTATTACTCACAAAATAACCCATGTTCAAACCCCTGGGTGCGGGTTAGTTGTGTGTTCACTCTCGCTATTGTTTCTTTTTGTTCTGTAAAAACAATAGTCCCATAGTCTTGAAATAGAAAACTTGTCCACTTTGAAGCACCTGAACCAGATCCGTGGAATTCCTTTTTTTTTAATGACGAATTGAAAAAGGCTTTTAGCATCAGCATTTGGGTATTCTCTGGAGGAAACATTTAGGTATAGACGAAATCCCAGAGGCCTTAAAAGAGTAGGGTTTCACAGCTCTTTTGCACAAAGGAGGCAGTAGAGCATATTATAAAAAGTCTTTGGCAGGGTGATGAGACATCAAATTACAAACTTATGGAACAGCATAACCTACACTACTAATGCCACCATGAGGATTTAGATCGGGAAGATCATGCTTGTCACAGCTACTG
Organism: Cherax quadricarinatus; assembly: GCF_026875155.1. Classification (NCBI taxonomy): domain Eukaryota; kingdom Metazoa; phylum Arthropoda; class Malacostraca; order Decapoda; family Parastacidae; genus Cherax; species Cherax quadricarinatus. The sequence continues at coordinate 20,302,725 of NC_069417.1, read as the reverse complement.
TACCATTATGTAAAGTAAAATGCACACAGATGCAAGTAATGTGACATTTTTTTGTGGTAGTGTTTCTCTTGGAGCTTTGTGAAGCCGTTGCCAGCTTGACAAAGCTCCTGGAGAGCGAAGCGTTGCCACAATAAGGTGCCACATTAGTTGCATCTGTACATTTACCTAACATTTTGTCGGCAATTCTGTCATTATTACTAAACCATTATGACAGAATTACAGAGGTGTTAGAAGAAACAAAGCAGATATGATCTACAAGAATATCACAAAGGCGTTTTGAAAAAATGTGATCATTGATTAACTGCACATTGTGGGCGATAAGTGGAACAGGGAAAGTAGGTAAATGGATTTTTTAATTTTCTGACAAACAGAACTCAAAAAAGTATATTTAACAGAGAAAATTTGCAAAGTACAAAGTTCAGTACCCCAAGGCACAGTCCTGCACTTTTACTGTTTCGTATCCTTAAGCTGACATTAATAAAAACACTTCCCCCAGTTGTGTATCGTCATTTGCAGATGGTACCAAAATAAACATGAAAAACACCTGGGTATATGGCAAAGAAAATATTTCAAAAGATATATAAAAAAAATTTTCTAGTGGCAGTGAGGAAAAAACATAATGTTCAATAATGAAAACTCTGACTACTTATATACGGAAAGATTGAAGTTCATCAAATAGAACGAAAGAAACATGTGCAATATCTGGGGGTGATAATGTCAGGTGACCTTTCAAAGAACACAGTAAGGCAAATATAACCATACGACGAGCAGGGCTTGAACCCGCGGCTTTGGGGGACTTGAGCTGAGTTCGTCACGGCCACGCCGACGGAGTTTCGTCTGTAAAAATCTTGTTTTTTTGGGTGACAGTGGTGCCTATTTCTAACCTTCCTATTGTGTATAAATATACCTAGTTGGATGAATCTTGGTAGGTAAGAAACATAGGCAACTTATTTGGTTGTCAGTCCCTCACCCTGGAGGAGAGTTCTGTTCCATAGTCTGAAAAAATCTGAAGATAAAGTAAAATGTGGAGACATATACTGGGGAAGGAGAGGTGAAAGTGTGGAAAGAGAAATGTAGCCACTGAGAGGTCACGTCCCTCTCAGATCAAACAATTCTCATTTGAAAAATTTGCCCAAGGTTTTTTCTTTTCTTACCAAGATGCCATTGTTTTGCATGCCTGACAGAGTGACATCAAAAGGGGTTTACAATACCGACAGGTTGGTAGGTAAACACATACCGGGATTTTACTGGAGGAGTTTCGGGGTCAACCCCCCGCGGCCCCGTCTGTGCCCGGGCCCTCCGGTGGATCAGCCCCTGATAAACCCAGGCTTTTTGCTGCTGGCTGCCCCAAACCAACGTAGGCCACGCCCGCGTCAGGAACTGACTTTAGGTGCTTGTCCAGTGCCAGCTTGAAGACTGCCCGGGGTCTGTTGGTAAAACCCCCCTTTTTGTGTGGGAGGCAGTTGAAAAGTTGGGCCCCTGAAATTATTTTATGGCCTCTAACGTGCTAGTGGGCACCCCTGCTTTTCATTGGGGGGGGGGTGCATCGTCTGCCAAGTCTTTTGCTTTTGTGTAGGTTTTCGGTGCAAGTTTGGTATAGTCCCTCTAGGATTTTCCAGGGGAAAAATCATGTATCTCTCCCTCCTGCGTTCCAGGGAATACAGGTTTAGAAACCTCAAGCGCTCCCAGTAATTGAGGTTTTTATCTCCTTTTATGCGCGCCGTAAAGTTCTTTACTTTTCTAGGTGGGCAATTTCCCCCCTTGAAAGGTTTTTAGAGTGCAGCAATTTTCCCACCTAGATAGAAAAGGGACCTGAAGAGTGTCTCATGGGCTTGGCCCTTTCCCTATTTTTGAAGGTTCTCCTTTTCCCATCCTGTCTTTTTTCTAGCAATGCGATTGATACAATGTTATGGCCCCTTAAAGGGGGGTGGATCCCCGACATAATCACTCACATAGGCAACATTTTAAAGCAATTTTATTCCGAAATGTTTCGCCTACACAGTAGGCTTTTTTTCATTCGATACAGAAAGTGGCGGGAGCTAACAGTAAAAAACGATGGATAAATCTTATTGTAGCCAGCTCCCATGGCTAACATTTTGGTCTGGAGTTTTCGACTCTCTGATGGGGGTTTTCAAGCCTCACCCGGGGTAGGTTTTTTGAATCGTGTCTTATATTTCGTAGGCAAATATAAGTCGGAAAAATGAAGGGGGTTAACAAATCTTTAAAAACAATGAAATAGTAGCAGGGGGTTACATTTTTTTTATATCAATTGTTCATTTTTGACGACCCCTTTCAAGACGGGAGAGTATCAGAGCTGGAAAAAGGATCATTTTTGCCTCACTGAGCCCAATAAGCTTTAAATTACTAGAATGCCTTAGAGCCTAAAACGTATACACTGGGCAGAGGAGAGAGGATGCAAAGGGGGGCTTGAGGGTCTGGTCCCCAATCTGCCATTTACGAAATACGGAGTGAGAGATATGAGAAAAAAAAAATAAACCCCAAAAAAAGGGAGGGGGTCATTTGGGACAGTAAGAAAACTGTACAAACATATTGGGCCCCGACTAAAAACTCTTCCACGAGGATAAAACACTGCTGGGGCAAATGTTGAGGTCGTCAAGCGGGAAAATGGGCATGTACCACCCCTAAGTATTTGGATCAACAAGGCTTGATAGATATTGGGGCCGTGGGTTGCCAGCAGCAACAGCCTATGACCAGGCAAACACCAGACAAGCCTGGATCAGGGCCAGGCTCTGGGAGTAAAAATTTACTCGAAGCCCTGGATTATTGAGCTACTGGATAGGCGCATGTGTGGGCCATGGGTTACCGCTGAGTAGAAATGTGAGGTATTGGTTGCTGGTGAGCAGGAGTGTCTACCATGGGTTGCTTGGGAGTCAGATTGCTTATGGGCTGTGGGTTGCTGTTGCCTTGGGTTGTGTGTGTGGGCCATGGGCTGCTCCTCAGTTCTGTGGGATTGCTTGCCATGGGTTGCTGCTAGGCCGGAGCGTGTGTGAACTATTTGTTGCGGCTGCCTAAGATTGTGTGGGCCATGGGTCGCTGCGTGGAACAGTCTTCCCAGTGGGGTGATAGAGGCTAGGACCTTGGGTAGCTTTAAGAAGAGACTGGACAAATATATGAGTGGGAGGGGCTGGGTTTGATTGGTGTCATGGGGTACGGGAGTTATTTCTTGGGTAGCTTTAGGTAGAGGTCGTTTTTGTAGATGAATGGTTCAGAGAACCGACATGTTGATAAATTAGACACATATGCAACTCTTGGGTATCTTTATTGAGGAAACGTTTCGCCACACAGTGGCTTCATCAGTCCATACGAAGGAGAAACTTGAAGAACAGGAGGACCTACTTCCACATTGAACAGATGTGACACGACCTATGACTGTTGCACCTCTCCTGCCATACGGTTTATAAGCTGCTTCTCCGCTGATATGCCGTATTCTATTCAAGATTGATGGACTGAACACATCGACTCAAGGTTGAGGGACTGATTACCTCATTCTCCTCCTGTTCTTCAAGTTTCTCCTTCGTATGGACTGATGAAGCCACTGTGTGGCGAAACGTTTCCTCAATAAAGATACCCAAGCGGCAGCGGCAGCAGCTTCCAAGCTCCGTACTTTTCTCCAACTACCAGAGCTACCAATGCTCCTATGATGACCTAGTTACAAGCAAAACTGCACTACCCAACGTAGCACCCAGAATGACCAAAGATTACCAACAGTGAAACCTACAAATCGAAAAAATAGAGATCAAAGGAAGACTGCAAACTAACCGTAAGCAACACCCCGCTGCCAGCCGAACAACGTAACCCTAAGCTTTGTATACTACAACTTCTTCTTAACTACAACAATTCCTGTAGTATTATGAGGCGCAATCTAAGAGGAAACAGCACCAAGGCCAGCAAGAAAACACCGAAAAATCAACTATTCAACAAGTGTAGTCAGGAGGACGCCGGCCCAGCAACCACCCCACTCACCACCACTCAAGGCCACACCACAACAATAACAACAAACATGGCTGCCACCAGCCCATCCTCCCCTCTCTTCCCCGGATTCAACCTACCAAGTAGTCTCTCAGGTATGACCAACGATCCAGATACCCTAAAGTCATGCATCTCCAACTTAGTTATTGAAAATATGAATCTTCGAGAGACGCTAGCAAACAAGACACCAGGATGACACAACTCGAAAACAAAATCCTCAGTCTTGAACAAAAGTTTTCAACACCAGGAATGACTAACTGTGACAAGACCATCCAGACAGTCATAGATAGCCATACCCAACAAATAATATCTCTTAATACAAAGGTTGAAGAAGCAGTAAAAGAATGGAAGAGCAACTTAGATAACCAGTTCAGTGACTACTTTGCTCTCCAAGAAGATAAAACTGAACAAGATAAACTATCGGACGCATAATATTTAAAACAGTCCACTTTTTCCCAGTGTATGAACCAAACAAACAGTAAAGAAATTACTCGCAGATCATAAAGGACCAAAAAAGTGTTATTGTTACCAGAGTCAGAATAAAAGAAGCCAGGTTACTAGGATCCCATGGTAAAAAAGTGTTATGCTTAGATTCCACTCACATGACAGAAAAAAAGACTTAATTATTGCATCTATTAAAGTAAAGAAAGAGGTATATATAAACGAGTGTCTTACCAAAAAACGTCAAAACCTCCTGTATAGAGTCAGAAACTTAAGCGAGAGAATAATGACACAATACACCAATGCTTCACACGGGATGGGAAAATTCTATTTTAGGAAAACAAATGTAGGTCAACTGTACACAATCACGAACGAGAATGATTTTATCACGATTTCTCAGGGATACCAATCTTACAGAGAAAAAACTAAACAATGTCCAACTTAAAAGCCTACGTAGTGTAGTGTACGTTTTGCTCCATTATTGCTCAAATTTCATTGTACAATCTCTTAGTAATTAAATAAATCAACTCCCTTTCATTTGTGATTTTACTAGTAAGCATGGGTTTCACTTATGTGATTTTTATTTACTATTGTTCGCTTTAAACATTAGCTGAATTGATACTTTCTCTGTCCATATTACTACCTCATATTTTTTTTTTAAATACTATCAATTGATATTTACTTACTAAAATTAATAAATATCATTTTTACAAAAATTTCAATTTACTCTTAACAATTTTGACATTTAATAACCATTACTTGTCAAATTTTACCTTTACCTGTTTTAATACCACATTTACTATCCTAGATTACTCTTAATTACCTTGTACTGCCATATAACCTCAAGTATAACTACCAGTGCAATATTGAATGAAATAAACATTACTTTTTCACTTTTTGTAATCATTTTTTACTTACTAAAATTTTATTAAACACCATTTTTAAACTACCAGTCATTTTAATTTTGTACATTAAACATTATTTTTTTACTTCTCATAACATTTTTTTTGCCAAATTTTCAAGTTTTTTTATTAAACCCCCAAACCTTTATATTATCCCTTGTACCTGTGTACTTGTCTACCCTCTTACTATCATATTATAATCAAGACATTACCATTGTTATTTTTTTACTATTATTCTTTTGGTACTTTAATTGTGAATTTTATTTTGCAATTTAAATCTGGTATAACCTTGATCTTGTCAACAACCTATACCAGACTAGTGCAATTGCAAGTACCATTTCAAATTGTATTTTATATTATAAGTTTATATTATAATTCCAACCATCTGTCCATTTAACTTTGCTTTACCATTACTTAATTTTGTCCCTTATATGTTTTTTTCATTTATTTTAGCTTTATATAACTATCCTAGTTTAATATTTCACAATTTTTTAAAATAATCAAGGTCTATTCTTAGGTGCTAAAGTAGAATAAGTTCAAAATTTTTTGCCATTATATTCCAAAGCTCATTTTTTTGATTACCACTTTATTGGTCACCACAACCTATTTTTAGTCCCTTTTATTTTATAATTTTATACTATAATTCTAATTTTAAAAAAAATTACCTTTTATAGTACTACCTACTATCATATTCCCAAGCTCCACTATTTGATCATCACTTTATTTGTATTATCCCTTAGCTCATTATTTTACATTTTTTTAAATAATCCGGTGCTATTTTTTAGGTTAAGACTATTTACTTTTTTTTATACTTAATTCAAACTATAGATTCACTACAAATCTTATGATTAAAAAGCATTGATCCTGATACCAACCTCTTATTTAATGACTTAAATGAATCAAACAGTAACTGTAATTTACTACACTGCAGAACAATCAAAGGCACTTTCAGTGCCAACAACAACAAAACTATATTTAACTACAATATCAGATCTTTAAGCAAGCATTACGATGACCTCATAGCATTACTAAATTCCTTACATGCCAATTTTGTCCATCATTACACTAACTGAAACTGGCTAAAGCCTGATAGTACAGATGTCTATGCCATTCCTGGTTACACAGCCATACACAACTGTAGGCCAGATCAACAAGGGGGTGGCACAGCCATATACTACTCAGCCCAAACTAGAATGTATCCCCTAATACTATGCACAAGGGATGAACATGGGAATATATAATAGCTAAATTCAAATCAAAGTACCTACAAAAACCTCTCACATTGATAACATCTACAGAGTTCCACAGTCAAACATTAGCCAATTTAGCCCAAAATCTAGGAAGTATGATAACTGATGCACGCATGAACAAAGATCACTTACTACTCTCAGGTGACTTCAATATAAATTCCTGCAAGACCAGGACCCACACTTACTGAATTCACAAACACAATGAGTAACTGTATGTTACTACCAACAGTAACAAAACCTACAAGAGTTACAGAGACTATGTTTCCCTACTTGACCACATCTGGACCAACACCATATCCCCTTTAAAATCGGCATAATTACAGATAATACCACAGACCACAAACCCTACTTTCCTCATAACAACTTTTGGGTTTAAACTACCCAAACAAACCCTACTAAAGTCCCCTTTCAGACTTCACAATGGGGCAGCCATTAATAACTTCACAACAGCAATAGCAAACATTGATTGGCACACTGAGCTAGAAACCTATACAGATATTGACGAATGTATTAATAATTTTCTAAAAAAAACCCAAAAACCTTATAACAAGCACTGCCCTAAAAAAAACTAAACAGATGACAGCAAAGAGACTGAACAGTCCCCGGCTAACACCCCGCATTCTCAAATCCATAAATACAAAACACCAATATGAAAAACAGTACAGAAAAGGGTCACATAACCAGAGACCAATCAAAAAAGTTACTCGTCAATCCTAACCAGCCTGATAAGAAGGGCAAAAAAATTGTATTATGAGAACAGATTATCCAACTTACGAGGTGATATAAAAAAGACCTGGAAAACCCTATCAGAAATTCTGGGAACAAAAAAGATATCACGAAATAGCGAAATAAAATTAGCAAAAACAGATGAACCCCAACTCCCACCAACAGAAACAGCAAACAGACTCAATGATTTCTTCTCCACTATGGACAAAACCTTGCCAATAAAATCCCAAGCTCAGATACCCCACCAAATGACAACCTCCCGGCAACTACCCGAACACACTGTTCCTAGCTCCGACTAACCCATACGAAGTCTTCCCCTTTTTATCAACGCACTAAAAAACAAGGCAGGAGATTTAAATACCTTACCACCCCTTAAAATACAAAAAAGTGTCACAAGTGCTATCACCCAAACATTGCAACACTCTTTAACAAATCCATTGAATCCTCCACCTTCCCTACAGTACTCAAAATAGCAAGGTCACCCCGATCCACAAAGGAGGAGACCAAACAGAGTTGAATAACTATAGGCCCAATATCCAACTTACAACCCCTCTCAAAAATCTTCGAAAAATTAATTTTATAAACGAATCTTACTCCTACCTTATCTCCCAAAACATACTCAACCCCTGCCAATTTGGATTCAGGCCTAATAAAAATACTAATGATGCTATTATACACATGCTAGAACATATATACACTGCAATAGAGAAAAAAGAAGTCCCACTGGGGATCTTCATTGTACTTAAGTAAAGCTTTTGATACGTTGACCATGACTTGCCACGTAAAATTGTCACACTATGGTATAAGAGGGCACTCCCCCCACTACCTCAAGTCTTACCTCAGCAACAGAAGCCAATATGTGTACGCAAATGGGGCAAACTCTTCTGCACAACCATCACAGTTGGTGTCCCACAGGGAAGTGTCCTTGGCCCTCTTCTCTTTCTCCTATACATAAATGACCTTCCAAATGCTTCGCAATTACTCAAACCCACACTATTTGCAGATGACACTTAAAATACGTCTTTCTCCCCACCCGAGCCCAGTCACGCTAGCCAATACTGTAAAACCGAATTACAGAAAATATCTACCTGGATGAGGACTAACAAACTTACACTAAACATTGACAAAAACCCACTTCATTCAGTTTGGTAACAGAGCTACAGATGTCCCTCTTTAACATAATGATAAATGGATCACCTATCACAAAACTAACAGAGGGGAAAAATTTTAGGAATCCACCTTGATAATAGACTCAAATTTTTATACACATATACATCAAATTTCTTTAAAAAAATTTCCAAGGGCGGTAGGCATACTATCGAGATACGGTACTATGTTCCACAGTCAAGCCCTCCTGGCCCTATATCACTCTCCCATTTACCCCTATACTCACTATGGAATTGTGCTGGGGCTCAACAACAATTAACCATCTCAGACCACTAATTTACCCAACAAAAGGCGCAGTTAGAATGATAAAAAAATTCTCATACAGGGAGCACACTCCACCAATATTCAATACACTAAACCACTCACCATACAAAACATCCAAAACTTATTACTGCACCTATTACATACATAGAACACTTAACTCTGATATTAACCCTCCCCTCAAACCATCTTGCCAACCTCAACAGAACACATGACCATAACACAAAAGGGACAGAAACACTCTTTGATGTTCCTCGTGTCCATCTCACACTATGCAAAAACTCAATGCACATAAAAGGCCCTAAATCTGGAATTCATTACCTGTAAATATAAAAGAAACACAACCTGTTTTAAATTCAAGTCTCTTCTCAAAGATTACTTACTCAAACCCCAAAACCAAATAAATACTGAATAACTGAACATTATAAAATTGTATATCTTAAAAGTTTCTCACAATTATATCACCCTAAATGTTAAACCTAAAACCCAATCTAACTTTATTTTTTTTTAAATACACTTAAACCCAACAGAATCACTACCCAACAGAATGCAACTATATGACCCGTCTTTGTAATACTCACTGTGGCTTTATAGTTATCTGTTTACATTAATGTTTTATCACTGATTTCATCATTGCTTAGTAGCAGCGCTGTATAGTCCTTGTGGCTTAGCGCTTCTTTTTGATTATAATAATAATAATAATCATTGCTTAGTTAATCTTAAGTTAATTTTAAGCCAGCCCGTAATGCTATGCATAGTATAAGTGGCTTTGGCATACTGCTCTTATCTGTATTTTTTTTTGTACCTCTGTATGTGTGCACAAATTGGAAATAAATAAATAAATAAATAAATAAATAAATAAATAAATAAAGATACCCAAGAGTTGCATATGTGTCTAATTTATCAACAGAGGTCGTTTTGATAAGGACCTGCCTCGTATGGGCCAGTAGGCCTTCTGCAGTGTTCCTACATTCTTATGTTCTTATGTTCTAAGTAGGTGTATGTGTAGGCACTGGGTTACTTCTGAGTAAGATTATGTGTGGACCATGGGTTTTGCAGCTGATGGGTAGCGTATGTCTGAGACATGAATTTCTGTTGGGTAGGAGTATGTGTGGGTCATGGGTTTCTGCCTGGTAGAAGTATATGTGGGCAATAGGTTACTTCTGGGTTGGAAAATGTGTGGGTAATGGGTTGTCCAGCTAACAGGTAGCATATACGTGTGGTTCCTTCTAGGTTCGAAAATGTGTGAACCATGGGTTGCTGCTGGATAGAAGCATGTGTTAGCCATGGGTGTCAGTTGGTACCAATAAACAGTGATGAATGGCACCGTGATGGTGTATAACTAAGAGAGACGGTAGCCCTGCCATGCTTACTGATGCCACCGTTGATTCAGGTTATGTCAGTAGCAGTGGTCGTCAGCGTGAGGATGGTACAAGCTGCAGATACACTCAGAATACATGATCACACCACCTGGCCGCCTTCAAGATGGAACTAGACAGATACCTAAAGTCAGTACCCGATCAGCCAGTCTGTGGTACGTACGTTGGACTACGTGTGGCCAGCTTTAACAGCCTGGTTGATCAGGCCCTGATCCACTGGGAGGCCTGGTCAAGGATTGGGCTGCAGGGGCGTTGACCCCTGGAACACCCTGCAGGTAGACTCCAGGTAGAGTTGCCTGGGGGGAGGGGAGTTGCACTTGTTTTTGCCAGAATACAGATGGATCTTTTAATTTGTTTATTCGATGACAAAGGTGAATTTTTCCAAGGAGGTGAAGAACGTAGGGTTGTACATTAAGGTGTTGATGTAGATGTGAGGGAGGTGGGGTAGAGGTAAACAAGGAGATGGCGGGTTAACCATGAACTAAGTTTTATAGGTGTTGTGCTGGTGGAGTGGTGCTCAACTCTGAGTGCAGCTTGGGAAGCGAAGGGACCTCCCTTCCTCCAGGAGCTGTGATTCGACCTCTGCAACCACATATAGGTGAGTACACAGTCCAGCAGCACCAGTCTGGTTGACCAGGCAAGTACCAGACAAGCCTGGCCCAGGGCCGGGCTCCAGGAGTAGAATAACTCTCAAAACTCATCAAAGGTAAAGCTTCAAGTGTAGTTATGATAAGGTCCAAGAGGCTATCAGTGATGTTGATCAATGTAGTTGAGGAGGCAGGGCCAGGAAATGAGTCTCGCCCCCTTAAACACAAAACACACACACACACACACACACACACACACATGGTGATAGGCGAGGGGGACATGACCCAGGTGGTAAATTTTCGGAGAATCGGGTGGTTCACAAAGAAAAGGAATCGGCCTCTCAAAGTAATTTTCAAGGCAGAATCAACCCGAACCATGATCCTGCAGGAGAAAGCACGGCTGAGAGGCAAACAGGAGTTCATGAGTGTGTACTCGATCGAGACAGAACACAGGAGGAAAGGATGCTGAAAGAGAGAGTGCAAAAACGAAAGGAGAAATGGAAGGAAACGAAAAAGGAGAGCAGAATAAACCCAGGAACAAGTGGAAGGACAAGCACACCCCCCAGAAACACTGCAGAAGGGCTCCAGCCACGACCCCCCAAGGCAACTGAACAATCCAAACCAACCATCACACACTGATCCCTCTGTTCCCACCCCCCGCATCACAGTTACAGTATTAGAATAGAAGTTGAAGGTTTGGTACACACATGCAGATGGATTAATGAATAAACATGAGGAATGGCAAGAAAGAATCAATGAGAAGTCCCCAGACATCATAGCAGTTACAGAAACAAAACTCACGGAGACAATAACAAATGCAATCTTCCAACCAGGATACCAGATCATGAAGAAAGATAGAAGGGGCAGAGGGGGGAGGAGGGGTTGCTCTGCTCGTAGAAAACAGATGAAAATTAAGAGAAAATGGGAGGCATAGATGAGACTGGAGAAAGAGACTACATAGTAGGTACACTTCAGACTGGGTAGCACAAGGTGGTCATTGCAGTGATGTATAATCCACCACAGAACTGCAGGAGGCCAAGAGAGAAATATGAAGAGAGCAATGGTGGACACACTTGCTGAGGTGGCAAGAAGAGCTCACTCCAGCAGAGCAAAGTTGCTGGTTATGGGGTATTTCAACCACAGGGAGATAGACATGGGAAAAACTGGAGCCACATGGGGTCCCGAAACATGAGAGCCAAGATGTTGGACGTGGTGCTGAAAACCTCATGCACCAACATGTTAAGGACATTACCAGAGTGAGAGGGGAGGATGAACCAGCAAGATTGGACCTTGTGTTCACCCTGGGCAGTTCAGACATTGAGGACATCACATAATGAGAGTCCCCTAGGAGCTAGTGACCACGTGGTTCTGTGCTTTGAATACATAGAGTTGCAAGTGGAGAGAGTAACAGGAGTTGAATGGGATAAGCCTGACTATAAAAGAGGGGACTACATAGGGTTGAACTTCCTGCAGGAGGTTCCGTGGGACAGAGAACTGGCAGGAAAGCCAGTAAACGAAATGATGGAATATTGTGACAACAAAATGCAAGGAGGCAGTTGGAAATGGTTATTCCCATGGGCAACAGAAACAATGGAAGACCAGAACGAGCCCCTGGTTTACCCGACGGTGTAAGGAGGCAAAAAACAAAGTGCAATAGAGAATGGAAAAAGTACAGAAGGCAGAGAACACACGAAAATAGGGAGATCAGTCGCAGAGCCAGGAACGAGTATGCACAGGTAAGGAGGGAGGCCCAGCGACAGTATGAAAGTGACGTAGCATCGAAAATCAAGACTGACCCGAAACTGTTGTATAGCCACATCAGGAGGAAGACAACAGTCAAAGATCAGGTGATCAGATTGAGGACAGAAGGTGGACAACTCACAAGAAATGATCAGGAGGTATGTGAGGAGCTGAACAGGAGATTTAAGGAAGTTTTTACAGTAGAGACAGGAAGGGCTGTGGGAAGACAGCACAGAAGGGAACATCAAGAGGGAATATACCACAAGTGTTGGATGACATACGAACAACCGAGGAGGAGGTGCAGAAGCTGCTAAGTGACCTTGATACCTCAAAGGCGATGGGACCAGACAACATCTCCCCATGGGCCCTTAGAGAAGGAGCAGAGATGCTGTGTGTGCCCCTAACCACAATCTTCAACACATCCCTTGAAACTGGGCAACTACCTGAGAAATAGAAGACAGCAAATGTAGTCCCCATATTTAAGAAAGGAAACAGAAATGAGGCACTAAACTACAGACCTGTGTCTCTGACATGTATTGTGTGCAAAGTCATGGAGAAGATTATCAGGAAGAGAGTGGTGGAACACCTGGAATGGAACAAGATTATAAATGAAAACCAGCACGGGTTCATGGAAGGCAAATCCTGTGTCACAAACCTCCTGGAGTTTTATGACAAGGTAACAGAAGTAAGACACGAGAGAGAGGGGTGGGTTGATTGCGTTTTCCTAGACTGCAGGAAGGCCTTTGACACAGTTCCCCCACAAGAGATTAGTGCAGAAGCTGGTCCCTCTAGGATTTTCCAGGTGTATATAATCATGTATCTCTCAGTTGTACTATAGCTCATTCTAGCTCAATACATAGTCAATACCAAATTCATTATATTAGACCATTGTGTAATTACTAGTGAGAGTCTGGTGCTATTTTTAATTTGTATTTTTATATTTTTAGATTAAACCTAGTTGTACTTTAGTCTTCTAGCTCAGTACTTTGACTATTCCCAAAATCTTCATTGACCTTTGTGCAATTACAAGTGAAGCTTGTGCTTTTTTTTAATTTGTATTTTTATATTATTTTTAACCTAGTGTACTTTATCTTTCCGCACAAACATAGACAACCCCAAACTCCATTATGTGTATTAGTGACTATACTCACATGGCCAAAAGCTATAGCAACACTTGTCCAAACTTCCCCACTCAGATACATATAAAACCAACACACAACTCAGGATATAAAAACCCAAATTTAAACCTGAAGTGTTTGATCACGTTGACCCTGATCTAAACCCCATATCTGACACACAATAAAAACCCATTGGAAAGTAACTGCCTTACTACACAGCACACAAGCCAGCACTATCCTAAACAATGCAAAAAACATCAGTACTTAATAAAAACATTAGGTCCTTAAGAAAACACTATAGCTCCGGGGCCTCCTTGAATACTAAAGACCCCCTTCTCCTGCATTATTTTACTGAGACCTGCTTAAGCAGGACAAAATAGATATCTCCCCTCTCCCGGATACACAGAATCCACAATGCAGACCATACCAAGTTGGGGGGGGTATTGCAATCTATTACCTAACCAATTATTGTATTAGCACCACTTCTTTAGGATGAATTGGAAATACTTTTTTTGCTAATTTTACTGTAAAAAAACCTTAAACGCTTATAACAATCGGTGCCATTTAGGGGTACCCCACATAAACTCCCAAATTTCAGTAAGAAACTAAAGGCACAATAACAAAAAACAAATAAATAAGCACGCCTTCTCTTAGCTGGGGAAAAAACATAAACCTTGGCCTCTAGTATCAGCCTGTAACTGTTTTTCATCAACATTAGAAAACCACTTTATACCAACAATAACTAAACCCCCGGGCTCACTGAAACAAGTGAAACCCATAATAGACCCATAGGACCAATATACTACCCCCCCTTTAAAATCGGGGATAACCCAAAAATAACTACAGCCATACCCTACTTCCTCTTGACAAACATTGTAAAAAACATTTTGAAATACAACAAAGTTTCTTTAGACTCCAGGGGATGGGGCCTCAAAAAGGGAAGTTCACAGCTAAACCTAGAGATTTTGACTGGCCAACAAAAAATTCTCCAAGGGCCCAATGGTTTGATGATGGACAGACATTTTTCTTAACAAATTACTTAAAAAAATTGCCCTAAAAAAAACAAAATCAAAAACAAATGGCTTGGGTTGCCCATGGTAAACCACACCATTCTAAAAATCTTTTTGTAAGAAAACCAAATAAAAAGCAATTTGGGAGGGGGGGCTTAATCCAAAATTATTTTAAACCTTTCATCACCTCCCAAAGTAAAAAAAGAAAGCCAAAAACAACTAAACACTCGAGTAGTTCATAACAAGGATATAAAAAAACCTGGAAAACACTCTCAATTCTGGGACCCACAAACTGAAAAAAACAGAGTATTCCCCCTAAAAAAACCTAATAAACACCCGCATCCCACTGACACAGCTAACAAAAAACGACTTCTTCTAACCATAGGTTCTAATCTCCCCCAAAAAATCCCATGTTAAAATCCCCATCCCGGGGACCCCAAGGGAAAATTTCCCAAATTCCTTCTGTCTTGCCCCAACTGACCCCATGGAAGTCACCGAATTATAAAGTCACTTAAAAATAACTCGGGAAATCTGTCTCATGTCCCCCATTAAGGAGGGGAGCGGCCCTGCCCCTCTCTTTTATTTTTTAACAAGTCACTAAAAAACGGGCACCTTCCAAACTACCAAGAGGGGAAAGGGGTTACCCCAAATACATAAAGGTGGTGCCCCTACAGATTTAAAAACTATGGGCCCCAATTCAAATTCCCCTTTGCTATCCAAAATCTTTGAGAAACTCATGCACAGGAGACTATATTCTTTTATAAGGGCACAAAACATACTCAACCCCTGCCTTTTGGGATTCGAAAAAAAAAAGCACTATGACAATCATAAAAATGAGAGTTGCTTTCACAGCATTGGAAAAAAAGGGAATATCCACTGGGAAATTTTTTTGACCTAAGAAAGCTTTTGACAAGAAAACCACGGCATCCACCCAAAAACTTAACCTTTACGGTTAAAGGCCGGCTTGCTTTTTTCAAATTTTAAAACCTTACTAATAGGTTCAATGTCACATTAAAGACACAGCTCAACAACACAGCCATTGTACTGCAGTTCCGCAGGGAAGTGTCCTTGGCCCCCTGCATTTCCCCTTATACATCAATGATCTTTCAAAGTATCTCAACACCTAACCCCATTTTTTTGCTGACGACAGATTATGTCACTCTCCCCCTAATCTTGCCACCCTCAACACCATTGTTAACGAGGAGCGATCAAAAATCGACTTAGATGACAGCCAATAAACTTTACGCTTAACATGAAAAAACCTACTACATTATTTTTTTGGTAGCAAGCGGGAGATGCCAAATTAACATTAAGATCGACAACACTCTAATTGCCGGGCTAATGAGGGCAAATTTCCTAGGCCTATACCTCGACAACAACCTAACTTCAGCACCCATATCCAAACAAAACCCAAAAAAGTATCCAAAACAGTTGGGCCCTCCAAGATACGATACTGTACCCAAACTCCCTTCTACACAACCATTCACTTTCATATCCATCCCATCTTGCTACTGTGCTGGGGGTTTAACTCCAAACACCAAAGGGGCCCAAAAATAAACCCAACAAAAAGCCCCCCCTAAGAATAATCACTAAATCCCCTCCCCGGCAACACACCCCCCCCCCTCTTCATAATTAAACTTACTCCCTTTTCAGTACATCCCCCACTTTCTACTGTGCAATCTACATTACAGGCCTTAAATTCCAATATTAACCTTGAACTAAAAAGCTTTCTTGATAGCTGCGACAGAACCCACAGGCACAACACCAGACAAAACATCTCTTGATTCCCCCTGTCCCACAAAACCCTTTTCAAAAATTCAATGTATTCAAAACCCCCAAAAAACTGGGAACACCCCCACCGAAAAATCTAAAACTGCAGACACATTCATCACCTTTAAAACTACCATCGAAAACATCTTTCCCTGATAACCCTGCAACTAATTAAAAACGAATACCACCTTGTGGTTAACACTTACCTCACTCACCCATTTACCATAAACAGAAATATCAATCCTATCCAAAAAAATAATTTAAAATAGTCTAAGTTGACCTGTGATACTCCAATACTGAAACTATGTATAGTGCCAAAACAAAAGCATTCACATTGCTAAACTCAAAACTAGTATTTATCAGCCATAAAACCAACTTACGTAAAAATGTTTAAAATTTTTTAAATTAAGATTTAATTTAAGTCTGCCCAAATCCTAGCCATCTCGGGGTTTTTGTGGGACATCGTATTATTATTTCACTAATTAAACCACAAAAATAAAACCCAAAATTTTGTAAACTCAGCATTGTATCCCTTTTGGAATTGTTTTTTCGGCTCATTTAAAGATTTGGTTGGTATTACGATAAACTTTATAAACAAAAAGGGGATTTAACAGGGGGGTTTTTTTTGGAGAATTATTTTCCCGTTATATCGAATAAAGTTGTAAGGAGACGAAAAAATTTGTAAATGTATATTTAATATAAAGTAGATATCATTATAGACCCTTAAGGTATTTAGTTGTACCTTTTTCTTAATTATAAACAGACTTATAAACCCCTTTTAAAAAAAAGAAGACCTTTCATTCTTAGTGAATGGGCCTTTAAAATACAGTTCAGCAAAAAGTTAAATCCTCTATATTCTAAGGAATTTGGGTTTTCTACACACAAACTCTATATAATAAAAATTCCCAATTTTGGGACTTTAGGATAAAGCTCTAGACAAATGCTTCACCGTTTGGTTAAAAGGATAAGCCGTGGAGACCTTTCTAACCCAGAGAGGTCTGTAACGGCCTGCTTTACTCCATTCACCTCTGACGTAAAACCCCTCAGGCTAGTAATAACCAGAGGGGAGGTCATAAATGGTTTTCATTGGTAAATGAGGCATAGCGCAAAATACATATCCCTAAAATGAAAAAGGAAAGATTAAAAGAAATGCAATATTACCTGGATTTACCCGGAAGAGTTCCGGGGGTCAACCCCCCCGCGGCCCCGGTCTGGACCAGGCCCCTGGTGGATCAGAGCCTGATCAACCAGGCTGTTTCTGCTGGCTGCATGCAAACCAACGTACGAGCCACAGCCCGGTGGCAGGAAAACCCACTTTAGGTGCTTGTCCCGTGCCAGCTTGAAATTTTCCAGGGGGGGGGGGTTAATCCCCCTTATGTATGGGGAGGCATTGAAAAGTTCGGGGCCCCCGACACTTATTGTAAAGGCTCAACGTCAGTGAACCCCTGCCAGGGGGGTGTTCACCTCGAAGTCTTTTGCTTTCGTTAATATTTTCGTGGCAAGTTCGGGACTATCCCCTAGGATTTTTCCGTGTATATAAAAAGTATCTCTCCCCCGCCTGCGTTCCAGGAATCAGGTTTAGGAACCCCAAACGCCCCAGTAATTGAGGTGTTTTATTATAAAGTATTTTTGTCGTTTTTGCTAAAAAACGACGATAATCGCAATGTAATATTAGATGAATGAACAAAAATTTTAAGGGGATATTTAGAAAAATCGCATGTCCCCGTAAAATTGATGGCCGCCCTGTTGTTGCGTGTCTTAAGTGGGGGACTTTTCACAAATTGGGAGTCGTCTCATAGGGAAACACTGCACTTGGCTTGCATCCCCCGTCTGTCGTATAAGGTGAAGGGCAGATGGGAACGAGACCTGCCTTTTGGAACAGCTTTTCACCGTAGCCGCCTCAACTTTACTGTTTTCCACTGCTTAAAGTATTTGTTAAAATTTCCCCCTCTACCCTTTTTTTGAACCTTTTTTTAAAGGGCAATTGTCCTATTCAAACCCCCCTTGGTCAATTTGTCAAACTTTTTTATGGCATTTCACCCCGTTTTTTTAAAAAAAACTCTAACTTCAGGACCTTTCATATGGCCTATTGGAAGGCGGGACACCCGCTCAAACCCATTTCCCTGGGGGAAAAATGAAGATAATTTGATTGGCGATCTTTCTCTTTAAAACCCTTTCAAAATTTTTAGATAGGGTGTTAGCGCTTTTGGTCGTAGGGTTTTTTGAAAGCTTTACTGCCCCCTTGTAATTGGGCAGTTGTTGAGAGTGGGGTGATGCCCTTCCATGCTCCCCCCAAAGGTTAAAAACACATGATGGGGCTTCTTTCAGTTTTTGTTGAACACGGAATGCCAGATTGATCTGGAGAGTGCATGGGCATGCCATTTATCGCCTTTTTTAAGCATTTGGCGTCAGGATAAATCAAATATGTTTTTAATCACCAAATTCCGTGGGTCCTTTTAATTTTTTTTTTTTTTAAAAACATGAACAAATACAATAATGTATAAAATAAAATTAAAAACCATATAATATTACAAAAACCCCTTTGTACCAATCCCGGTACATTTAAGAACACCCTAATGCCATTTACAAACCCTATACAAACCCAAACCATATCAAAACCACAACCATTACATAACCTACAAAACCCCCCTTTTACAATAACATTATTGCCAGGCAGACAAGCGAATTCTAACCCCCCCCCCCCCTTTTTACATCCCCCTTTTAAAAACATACATTAATTTTTCCCAATGAATTTTAAACCCCGAAACCCCATCAAAAAAAAAAAAAAACACTTGTAACACATTTATATAACAAAACTACTAAAAAAAACCCCAAAAACCGATTTCCCAAAAAAACAGTCGGAGTCATTATAAAAACATGTAGGAATGAGCCCTTTCAATCATATTTTGTTATACATATACGCATGCATATCCCACACATACTTTTTATGTGCACTTGTTCAAAAACAGAACAAACTGGATCATACATAGAAAAAAAGCGTTTAAATGACTTTTTGCAAATAAACAAAAAATTTTTAAACATTCAATGATAGAACTATACCTAAGACATTGGTTTCCCAAAAAAACGCACCTACCCATACACAAATTTAAAATGTTACCGTTAAAAAACCTAAATTTTTATAATAGGCCTTCCAATAAAAAAAGGGTATTAAAAAAACCCCTTAAAATTTATTTAAAATAATTTTCGTACATAGGCATAAATTACCCATTCAATACGATAAAAAAGAGACTTAGGGACAAGGATAAATCTAATAGATTCAAAATAAAATAAAACAAAACCTCACAATAACTTTTAAAATTTAAAAACCCCCTATATAAAATGGTTCTTATAACAAAAGAAAAAAAAACCGAAAATAAACATACAATTTTTTCCCCTCTGGTTTTTTAAAATTTTTAAAAGGGCTACTTCCCCCGGGGGCCCCCGACGGCTCCCTCCCAAATAAATTTTTCCCCACATCAACCACCTTGCAAACCAATAAACCCTTCCCTCATCAGGTTCCAATAAACTCCAAGGGACACCCCACTAAAGGAGAAAAACCCCTTGCCTCTCCCCCCCCGTCACCAAAGGGGAGTAACGTTAAACCATTTAAGTCACGATATCCCCCGGGAAAATAATTACCCCCCTTCCCCCATATAATTTTTTTCCAAACATCCCTGTCCTAAAAAAAAAAACACGCCGCCAATGTTTTTACCCTTTAATTTTTCCCCCCCACCCCCCTCATCCCCCAAGAAACTACAAGTAATCAATTTATTAGTATCTGTTAGCCCTCCCCATTTCTTTGGGTACCCCTCCCAATCTAACTTTAAAAGCCCAAAGGGGTGTATCTGCCCCCCCCCCCCAAATAAAAAAAAAACCCCCTCAAAAAAAACCCAATTTTTACCACCCCAAAGCAGAAAAAAAAATATACTACATGAAAAGCCGTTTCAACTTCCCCAAAAAACCGCATGACCCCTTCTCACAAAACCCATTCGTTTGGGCCACCCCCTTTCGATGTTTACCGCCCCCCATAAAAAAATCTATTTACTAATTCCCTGCTTTTTGGGGCCGGTTTCTTAATTTACAAAAATTCCCCCCATATTCACTCCCCCAATCATATGGGGGTTACACTGCCATCCCTTGCTTTTTTTTCCCTAAACGACACCCACACCCCCAAAATTTTTTAAAAACCTTAAATTTTTTAAAACATTGTTTTCCCTTTTAACAAAAAACCAAAAAAAAATATCTTAAACCCCCAATAAGTCCCTGCCCCCCCCAACCATTTGGGGGTTATCCCCCATCACCTCCCCCCCCCAAAAAACCCCCCTTTTCCCCCGCTCCCCCCGAATAACCTCTGTTCAAATAGTCCCTTTCCCAACCCTAGACCCAAAACCCATCAATAAAAAATCCTGCCTTACTGCGGGTCTTTTAAAACCACTTCTTTGCCCAACCACCCCCTTTCCCATAACCCCCCTTTTTACCAAAAGGGATTCTTCTTTGAAATTTCCATAATACCCTGCCTTCGTAAGGGGAAAATTTTTCCCGGCCACCCCCGACCCCTTACTATAAATCACCGTAATTCCCAAATTTAAAACCCCTTTGATGAAAGGTTACACCCCCGGGCCCCTTAGACTCCTAGCCAACTCAAAGCTTTTGTCCATTCCCATTTCTAATTTAACCCTCCTGCTCTCCTGGAAATCTCCCAAAAATAAAAATTCCCACAAATCTTTACCCTTTTAAATTTTTATCCAACCAAACCCCTCCCCCCAAGGCCCCTCCTACCCAAGCGCCTACCCCCAGCAACCGTGTTTCTGCTTTTTTAACTCTCACCCCCGTAGCTTTCCCAAAAAATCCAAAACCCTTCCCACTTTATTTTAAAATCTTCTAAAATCCTTTAAGAAAAAACCTTGTATCACCCAAACATAACCAACAATTTTCCCACAAAATCCCCCAAACTCCCCCCCACCCTTTTCCCATCCCACCATCAACCAAAACATAAAAAGGGAAATTCTGCATACATGCAAAGAGAAATTTTGGGGATTTGGGAAAAAACCCCTCCCTTTAAACCCCCCTTTCCCCATGCTTACAGAACTCCCCAAACCCCATTTACCTGTACTCTTATTGATGAAATTTCAAAACAAATCCCCCACCCATCCAACCCCCCTCCCCCCAAAACCCCATTCTCACCATACTCTCAATCAAAAATTCCCTATCCACAAAAATCTTAACCCTTTCCCCCAACCCCAGACCTAGAATACCTCCCTTTATTACTACCCTAAAGGGAAAACCCCCCGAATCCCTTTCCATGACCTACCCGCTTTTAACCCCCCCCCGGGAAAAAAAAAATTTTCCCCATGTATCACCAACCCCATGACCTTCTTCGTCTATTACCCAAAATTTTGGGAAAAAAACCTTGAAATTTCCGCGTACATCAAAGAAAAATTGCACGGAAAAAGCACTGGGGACCTCTACCCCCCCTTCTTTTTTGGGCCCCAAAAAACTATGCCCCACCCTTACTTTGCGAGGTCCCCAAACTTCCCACTATTTAAAAATTTGGTCCGTACCCAACAAAACATTTGCCTAATACCCCCCCTTTGGCCTCTATAAAAATCTTTTGGAAAAACCCGTCTTTTCCCTGGTTTTTTCCCCGGGTTTATTTCATCCCGAAAACTGCCTTTTCCCAAACCTCAGCCTAAATTTTTACCAACCTCCATCCCCCTCTACCCCCTGCTCATTTTAAAACGTTTAATTGGAACCCCCCTTCAAAAATACCCCCCCAGGAACCCCCTCCCCCCAAACCTCCATTTTCCCAAAACCAACATCTGCCATAGAGACCCCCATACTTTCCTTTTTGGGATGGGACTCGCCCCTTGGATACCCCCCCAACCCCGGGGCCCTTGTCTCCAATTGAAAAAATGGGGGTTACCCCTTTTGTGGGCCCCCAAAATTTAAAGTAAAACATACCCAGACGGTTCCCCCACCCCAAAAAAAAATCCTCAAAAAACCCCGCCCAAACCCCAAATTGAAATTAAAACCTATCATTATTTTAATTCAGTGATTTACCTGGGACTGCCCCATTTTCATCCCCCCTCCCAACCTCCCCCAACATAACAATTTAAAAAACTCCCCCCTCCAGTTTTAATTTTGAAACCCCCAAAAGGGCCCCCTCCCCTTTTCTGTCCCCAAACCCTTAAAAAAAAATTCGCTATTTAAGGGGTTTTGGGCCTTTCAAATTTTCCCCCCAATCTAACAGATCTATCTCCCCCCCCGTCCTAGCCTCCCAAAAAGGCAAAAAACCCCCCAATCACTGAAAAAAGGCCCCTCCCCCCCCCTTTTAAAAAGCCTTACATTTTAAAATTTCCAGTACCCCCGAATAAATACGCACCACTTTTCCCTTCCCCCATCAAAACTGCTATTACCCCCCCCTTTGATCCGAAAAACCCCACATCCCAAGGTTTGCAACCCCCACAAAATCTATACCCTGCTTTTAAAATTTTAAAATTTTGTCCAATTTGCGGGTTCATTTCCCCTACCCGGGCGAACGTATGCTCCCCTAGGTATCCCCCCTCCCCACCAATCACAACCCCCAAAATCTCGCAAAAAACATCCCCCCAACACACTCCCGCACACAACCCGCCCCTCTCGGTTTTGACATCACCCCCCTAATCACACAATTTCCCAAACACCTCCTTTTACTGTTTTTAGCAGGAAATCTCAAGTTTTCGCAATACCCATCGACAAAATCTACTTTTTCATTTGGGATTGCATTGCTGGCATTTTTAAACTTCTAAAAATAGCTCGACTTCACCCAGACACCCTCCCCCCTCACGATCCCCCCCCCCCCCCTCTTTTCCCCAAACCCATGAAAACAAAGGGGGGTGGGCTCCTTTACCCCCATGCTACCCCCCCCTTTCAAATTTCAAAACCCCTGGTAACTACATCCGATACCTTTCCACCCCCAAACACACAAAACCCGCCCCCCTGATTTTGCTCTTGCAAAAAAACTTTTGTCAACATCAGACCCGCCTTAAAAAACCCCCCAACCAAAATTTCTTACCTCGTCTTTTTGTCCATTAACATTAAGCGTGACACCCTCTGAAAAATTTAAAAAGGGGCGGCTTTCCCCCTTTTCCTCTGGGATTTACCCCCCGAAATTTTTATATTTCGGGGTTCCTTTTTCCCCTCGAGTTTTTCCCCGTGCATCACTTCCCCCCCCCCCCTTTCCCACTTTTCCCCCAAATCAGGCACAAACCTTTTACCAATATGGGGGCCCCCCCCTCCACAAAACCGCTGGGCCCCTGACGTCTTCCCCGGCCTCTGCCCCCGGGGTTAATAACCTCCCCTAAACTCTGTTTCCCCCAGTTTGTTTCCCAGAACTCCCATTAACCCCATATCACCCCCCAGACGAATCCCCCCCTTTTTGTTTCCTCCACGCCCACCACAAACCCCCACCCAAATTTTTACTTTAAATTTCCTCCCAAAATTTGTTGTTCCCCCCCAAGCTCCAGCCTTCCCCCATAAATGGGACACCTTTTTTCACGGGTTCCCCCCATTCCCAAAAAAACCCTTTATCACATCTTTTCCCCAAAAAACCATCCCCGGGTTGAAGCTTCCCGGACAAAAACTCCTCAAAATGGCACCTTCGACTTTCCCCCGACGCCCCTGGGAGGTGACCAAAACGTCTCGCCGCCGCCACCCCCCGGGGCCGGAACCCCCCATTCGCTCCCAAGGTAAGGGGGCCCCCGGCCTCCCCGGCTCAGAGGCCGGGGACCAAATCACATGAAATTTTTTGAATCACAATTGGGGTTTCCAGAAAATTTGAGAAGCACGCCTCCCAGGCACTGGGCTGCCATGTCTCATAAGAGCTTTCAAAGATGACATTTTTTTGTTGCCCAGCATAGTAACCACCAAACCCCTTTGTTCTAACCCCAAACCCATCATTTGTAACCCTAGGTTTGGGTTTGGCCCCTTTTTAAAAAACTTTTAAGGGTTTTTAAAAAACCTTCCGGGATTTTTTTCATACGGGGCCATCCCCTCCAAACCCCAAATTTTTTGCAGAATGCACTGTCCCATAACTGACGAAAAAACTCCTTTTAGGCCCTTAAACCGTAGCCTCGAAGGGTACATTCTGTACCTTCACCCCTGTGAAAGTACTAGGGGAAAGTCATGTTTAAAACACCATCCCTCGCTGAATTCCCACTGGGGCGTTTTTCCTGGTTTAAAAGCTTTACAATTCTTTTTGTGAAAAAACCCGGGGGGGGTAAAAAATTTTCACAAAGATTCTTGTTAAACCATTAAGAGCGACACCCCTAAATTCCTCGTTGGGAATACCAAACGTATCCCCGATGATTTTAAAGGGGGAAGGACTTCATCGTATCTCCACTTAACAGTACCCGAACCCAAACTCTATGCCAAAAGGGATTTACCTTTTCCGTACTTTTATGTTTTCCCCCATTTTTATATCCCAAAAAAGAGGGAGGGGGCCCCGTCCTCAACTACTCAATGGGTTTGCTGAACTAAGGTAGCTCGCCTGAAAAACCCGCAGAGGGGGGCAAGACCAACCCCACTCACCGTGGTCAGGCACGAAAAGGCCTAAAATTTAAATTTTATTTTGGTTTTTTCCCCTTTGTTGGTTACGGCTCGCTAACTCATTTCATTTTTTATTTTATGCGTTTTTGGGGACTAGTCCCAAGTTCCGACCTTTTCGCCCAATAGCAAAATTTCTATGCAAAAATATTGTTAAAAAAATGAAAAATAAATTTTCCTCTTTGTGTTTTTTCGTGAACAAAAATGAACTCTTCATTTTTCTTCCCCCGGCCCGTTTGGGGGTCGAACCCACACATCCGCGTTTATTTTAAGCAATGGGGCCTAACCCCAAAATGAGCTTTTTAAAGGGGTTGGTGTTGTGGGAGCAATTTCCCAAAACTTTTTAAAAGACCCTTTATTTTTCCCTTTTTTCTTTTGGTTATGAATTTTATTTAGATTTTTTTGAATAGAAATAGGGATTACTAAAGTTTATATTATATCCCAAATTTACCCATTAAAAAAAAACCCCCCCTTAAGTAGGTTTTCCCGAGCCAGAACTTCATCACATTCTTTTTTTTTCGGAAAAATTTTTACCCAGTGAATTTAAAACTAAAAGAAAGAGAAGATTTCATATATAGTAATATTTCGTGTACCTTTATTTTTTGGGTTTAAAAATTTTGGGGTAAATAATCAAAATTTACTTGAAATTCCCATTGTATGTCTTTTTACTGTAACTGATTTTTCACAGAGATGAGTAACTTAGTTGTTTTTTAAATTTTTAAAGGTGGAATTTTTGTTTTCAGTTTTAAAAACTGTAAATGTAAAAACTCTTCTTGGCAAGACCCGTTTATGGAGTTTATTTTGGTGAAGTTTTTTTCTTTTTTTGGGCCCCCTGCCTTTGGGGGGGAATCGGCCAGTGTGTTAATAAAAAAAATCGTAAGTAAGTTTAGGGGCAGGTATCCAAAAAAATACGAATTTTCCCTACATAGTTTTAAAATTTTTTACGTTTTCCCCCAAAAGAGTCATCAACAATAAAGAGAGGATCCCCTCACAATTAAAAGGCCCCAAAACCCAATGTTAAATATACAAAAAAGTTTATTCTCCTTTCCTTTTCCCCCCCCTCACTGATTTTACAATATCTTACAGGGGAGGGTTCAAAAAATACCATATTACCCAAAGGGCCCCCAATAGAAAAGTCACATGTTAAAATTTCATGGGTTTTTTAGGAAGTTTAGTTAAATAAATTTTTTTAAAGGGATAACAAAAAAATTACTTTGATTTTCCCTAACATCTTAAATGTTTTGATAATTGGGAATTACCTAAATCCGGGGAAATGCAATTAATTTTTCCTTTTACCTAAGTAAACTTACTTTTTTAAAAACGTAAATAAACCCCCTTTTTTTTTTTTCTCGTTCCTTTTCAAAACTGTTTCCATCCGAAGTGTCCTTATTGGCCGTAACCTGTTTAAACAGTTTTTAAGGGTATTTACACAGAACGTAAGAATATAAAGGAGAAAAAACTGCAAACAGGGGCCTGTTGGCCCCTACAGGCATTGGAGTAAGATAAGAGGAAACCCCCCTTTGGAAATGTCCCAGTCTTTTTTGGGGTTTTTTCCCAGGGAATTTTAAACATGTGCTGCCCAAGTATGGTATTTTTGTTAATATTTCCCGTGTACCTAATTTTTACGTAACGTTAGCTTCGGTTTAAACGAAAACCCATAAAATGTTTGATTTAAAAACGAAAAAACGGCAGTGTGTTTAAAAGTTTTGTATCCCCTTTTTTTAATTATATACAAATGAGGTGTTTGGAGAATGGTGAAATTTTAACCTTATTACTAAACTTTTAATACAGTTTTAAAAGCGTATGGGTGTGATCTTTTAAAATTTTTTAATGGGGGAAAGTAAGGCCCGTTTTTTTTGTTTTTTTTTATTTTAGCATTTTTATTAAAAAACCTTTTACTCCCTGGTGTGGGCAGTAGTGGGGAAAAGAATTTGACACACACAATGGGTCCAGGGGAAACCCTACCTCAACATTACAGTTGGTTTAAAAAATGGGCCATGGGGCTGGGGGCCCCTAAGTTCTAATAAATTTAAAGTTGCAGTGGTAAAAGAAAATATTTAAAATTTTTTATTTGGTTTTCAAACGTAGTGGTTATTTTTTTTCAGATGTTTGGGAAAATACTGTATATAATTTCCGGAAATACGGTAATTTGCAGGTAAATAGATGCCCTATATTGTATTTTTAAAAGAAGTATTTTATCGAAAATGGGAAACCTGCGGCTGGGGAAGACACTCGCCATCTTGGTTTTGAAATGGATACAACGTTAAGATAAGATAAGATAAGATTTCGTTCGGATTTTTAACCCCGGAGAGTTAGCCACCCAGGATAACCCAAGAAAGTCAGTGCGTCATCGAGGACTGTCTAACTTATTTCCATTGGGGTCCTTAATCTTGTCCCCCAGGATGCGACCCACACGCTCGACTAACACCAGGTACCTATTTGCTGCTAGGTGAACAGGACAGCAGGTGTAAGGAAACGTGTCGTAATGTTTCCACCCGCCGGGGAAACGAACCGGGCCCCCCGTGTGTGAAGTGGGAGCTTTAGCCACCAGGCCACCGGGCCAGAATTTTTCATGCTCTAGAGGTTAAAATTGGATTGACACCTCTCAAATAGGAGGCAAAATTGTTGGATGTGCATTCCTGCATAACTTGAGATATCAGACGACTGGACAAGACAGCTCCATGAACCTCAGATAAGCTCTCTAGATTTGTGTATAATTCTGGCCAGTGTTTTCATAAATTTAGCTAGTGAGGTTTTTCTGAGTATGATACAACTTAATATCCAGTCAAATTGGTGAGTGATATTAAGATATATTTTCCTTCTGTTATGTATATGTGAATTTATATATAATCATTTTTTAATATACAATCCACAAATTTATATATTTACCAGTATTCCTGGTGTATGTATATTTCATTTAATTAATAGGTCCAGAGCAACTTGTGGTTATGACAGTGGTAGGTATCGAAGGGGGACATTTTTTGCGACCTAGGTGTCCCAAATTCCTGCTAGTCTATGTAACATTGATAAATAATAATTATCTTTATCATTTACTGTTATGTACATAATTAGTTACATTCAGCTAAATGCAATTTTCCACAGCAGACATGAATTAGGACAAAAAGAAATACATGTACTTTATATTTTAGCAAAGTATGCTTGAAAAAAAGAAAGTGGTTATATGTTATTTAGAGTGGGCAAAGTCGGGATATTTTTTCAGAATGGTTTGTAATATACCACTGTGGATAAAAATTACTTAGATATTTCTTGAACATTTGTGAGTTCTCTGAATTCATCAATTTTATCACATTCCAGCACATAATGATGCAAGGCATGACAATTATCCATCAGGTTATATAACTAAGACCCGTCTCATATCTAATTAAATACTACCACCTCACTAACTATAAAGACTTTTCCCCCCTCTCAAAATTACCATTCATAATTCACATTGAATCGATGTACTTGAAAACATTTAGTAACATGCCAGTAGCTAACGGCCTGTTAGCTCAGTTGGTTAGAGCGCCGTGCTAATAACGCGGATGTCGTGGGTTCGATCCCCATACGGGCCATATGTTTTCTCAGTTGAAATAGCTTTTTATATGATCTTAACGTGGGCTGTTTTACGCTGCACTGTTTGCTAACACCAGTAGTTTTACTGTTCAGGGAATCAACCAAGAGGATGGGTCTAAGTCCAGGCCTGGAGGGGGTGAGGAACCATCAACTGTTAGTTATTATGCTGCTGACCTCGCCACAGGAAGGGCACAGCTGTTCCCACTGAAGAAGTCTCCCTTCGATCTCCGTTGGGGAGGGGAATCACTTGTGCACCTCAAAGAAGTCTCATCGTGTTAAGATAAAACATTAAATTCTATGGTAAATGGCGCCTCCAAGCTTGCTCTTGCCCTTCTTCTTCTTCTTATGACCAGAGCTTTGGTAAGATGGGTAAGGAAGAAGGATGGGTAAGGATAAAAATATTGGAAAAGGGTAGGAGGGGGGAGAGAGGTAGGATATAAAAGGTAAGTGGCCCAACCACTTTGGTGTAATTTAAAAGGTGTATGTGGAATAATAAGATATTCTTGAAGGGGTATAATACTAACCCATCAGAGTCACATAGATATAACAGATATATAAGTACATGACTCTGATTGGTAGTAAATATACAAGTTGCAATTGCCTTTTTTTTTTTACGATTGCACAACGAATATTTAAGCGAAAATAAAGGCAATAATTTCCTGGCCAGTTTATAAAAATTACTTGAAATGGCTTTTACGGGTGGTGCCCCGCCATAATAAATGTAGCATAATTTTTACGTAGAATGTTATATAAGATGCTCCCTAATTGGGGGCGATGATTTTCCAGTAAACATAGAAGGTTCGGTTTACCCAATCATCTTCTCTGCAGGGAGGTTGCTCAATATCTTTGGGTCGGGGTAATGTCTTTATGGAAAAAACGACGACCCTTTTGGGGGAGAGTCATTTTTGAGCCCCTGGGGGAGGTATTGATTAATCCGTGGTATTTTTCAATTTGTAGGGGATGTTCTTTTCTGAGTAGTTTTTAAAGAGCCTGAAAGTGATTTCCGGGCATCGTCCCCCCAAGGACCCTTCTTGGTCCCTGCGCCACGATGGGGCGACAAACTCGACACTACTAGGGGCTACCAAACCTAAAGATCGGGGCCTTTATTTCTAACTCTACATACTTGAAGGCAAAACTTTGTTTTGTTAAACGACTAGAAAATAAGTCGCTTTGTTCCCTTTTTTGGGGGGTTGCCCTGGGAATTTCTGCATATACTGTATGTAGAAAACCTTTCTCCCCAGAGGGTTGAGAGGTGGAGCTCACCCCTGGTTGTATTTGTTACCTTTCACATCCTGCCCACCATTCCCCAAATTTTACTTTAACTGCAGTAATCCCACTGAGAAAAAGTCATCAATCAAAGAAGATTAAAAAGACCTCAAAAAAACACCTCAAAAACTCCCACATGCCGCATTTCCCAAAAATAGAGCTGACTTACCAAAATTCTACACGCCCCTCAACAGCACCTTGCCCAGCAGCTCCCCTTTTTTTCCTTCCTGACGGTGCTCCCTTTAAAATGCGTACTGCAGGGGTATGCTTTTCCTTAAATGCAGCAGATCCTGGCACTTTTAACTCATCAACGCACTCTTCCCCCGAACAACATGCTACCCTCAGTTTCCCCCGACTCCAACCTTTGGGTTTAGACATTTTTCATGATTTTTTTCCCACGTTGTGACCCTCATGCACCTCGGGTGTCTTTATCTCTGTCCAACAGCTGTTTCCCGTACCTTTCCCAAAGCTTCCTTTGTCAACAACGAAAATTACTGGCTCCCCTACCCAAACCCCCTGCTCCTGCCGACCCCATCAACCCACCCTTCCCCACGTAGACTCACCCACAGACTCCTCTTCCGCGAAAGGGAAGAAAGTGGTGAAGACACCTACTCTAGCACACAATTTGGAACATCTACCTTCCACACAACCCATTCTAACGGCGATACTATTGACTGGCATGGAACATATATAAACGGACTGTGCTGGATCTGTCATGTTCTTAACTGTACCCCTCTCAGAGCAACTTCAAGAAATTTATAAACGGATATTTTAACAAACCAGCCTTAAAACAAGAAAGCACATTAAACAAATATACATGTGAGATGCCTACTGCTGATCCTGCCATGCCTCGCCCTTCCTTTCTGGACCAAGCCTGCTGCCCAAAACTACTAAGGACTTCCACGCAAACACAAGCCTGATGCGAGCAAAGCCTGCTGTTCTTGTATTGTTGGTTTGCCAGTCTTGTCAAGGCCGGGTCTTTTCCAGATGGTGCCTGCTGCTTTACTGTTTTTCCTTCTGCCCACGAGTGCATAACTACGCCAGAGGCTTGTAAGAAGGGTAAGGAAGAAGGATGGATATAGGATAGAAGTTTATGGATCAAGGGTGGGGAGGGGAAGAGAGGAAGGATAACGAAGGGGAAGCTGGCCCAACCACTATGCGATGCAATTTGAAATGTGTATGTGTAATAACAGAATATTATTGAAAGGGGGTATAAAACTTACCTAATCAGAGTCACACACACATATATAGGTGCATGACTCTGAGTCGTAATAGATATATAAGTTGCAAATTGCGTTTTTTTTTTTTTTTGTTAGTGTGTGACGAAAAGTTATGACAACAAGGCTAGGCGATAATTATATGGACAATTTATGTAAAATCACTAGAATGTGGCTTCTTTCAATGTGGTTTGTCCGCCAAAGTAATATAGCGAATTTACAATAGATGTGAAAGTGGGAAAAAGTTATATAAGATATCTACAATTAGGGGGGCGATGACTTATTCTTAGTAGGATAGAAAGGTACAGGTGTTACCCAGTCATTCTTCATCTGCAGGGGGTTGCTCAAGATAATTTGTAGTTGGTAATTCATCTTATGGATGAAGCGACACACCCCTGTGGAAGAGTCATTCTTTGGGTCTTGTGGGGTTAGTTAGTTTAATATGTTTTTATGAAACCCCATACCCATCCTGTTGGGCGGTATTCAATAGATTAAAGAGGGTACATAATGGGTCCAGGGACTGGGCCTCAAGTTTTGATAGAATGAGCAAGTTACAGAGGTAATGAATTAACAATTTACAAAGGTAATGAACTCACAATTTACTAATGGTAATGATACTCCAGGTAGGTATAAGTCACAATCATGACAAGTTACAAAGGGTATTTACAGATTACAGGGGTTCACAATGGGTCAGGGACGGGCTCCAAAGTTTTTGATGGTCCTGCAGAACTAGGTAAAAGGTAATAAACTCACAAGTTTCAAAGGTATTGAACTCACAAGTTACAAAGGTAATGAATACTGTAGAATGGATACTTACGTTTTATACATGTCTGACAATCATGAACAAATTTCATAGAGTAATGAGCAATTCACAACGTCCAAAACCGAGTCACAATGCTAGTGTGTTATTGGTGCAAATGTTGATTGATGTGTCTCTCTGTCTCAACACACACACACACACACACTCATAAACAATTATTCCACACACAACAACACGATAACACACAAAAACACACACACACACACACAAACTCATACACATGACACACACACTCATACACACACACACTAATACACACACACTAATAATTAGCTCACAAACACACTACACTCACTCAAACACACACAACACACACTCAAACACTCATTCACATTCACACACACAAACACATTACACACACAAACACACACAACACACACACACACACTCCACACACACACACACACACTGCAAATATGTGGTAATGCTTTATTTCACAGCCTAGCAAAGTCAGGGTTTTTATCCAGAATGGGCTGTAATATACCACTGAATGGATAAAATACTTAGCCATTTCTTGAACCTTCCTAGTTGAGTTGTTTCATAAATTCATTAATTTTATCGCATATCCCAGTACATAATGACGCAGGGTACTGTGACAATAATCCATCTGGCCAAAGTTGACAATTTCGTCTTGGTCTACGTCTGGTGGTGTGTGTTTTTAAACCTGCCAAAGATATTGCTAACCCAGCGGAGCCGGGCGGTAGTGACATCCATCGAGTCTGTTAATTATTTTGTTGGATGCACCATAGATTGTGGATCATCCTGCCATGATAGAATGATGATAGCATGGACTCATGGTGTCAATCTCACTGAGCCTTAAGTCATAAATTCTGCTGAAGTTCTTTTCGTATTATTGTTCTCAAACTACTACCTGTCAAGACAGATTGTAATTACTCCCCCCCCATCTTTGAAGCATTACAGCTTAGCCAATTTATCAGTTATATCATGCATCTGAGACCAATGTGAGATGGAATCCACAGGCATGTGCACTCTGATCCACTAGTCACAATTCCGACCTATACCTGTGTCTGGCTTCTGACACAAGGCATTGCCACAATTTATGCTTAATGAGGTTGAGAAGCAATTTATGGATGACAGAGAATCAGTTACAATTAATAAATCTGTCAATCTTTGATACATTGATGCATTTAAGTGCAAGGAGTATGGCAAACAGTTCTGTCTGAAGGGTAGGAGGCCCCAATTATTGATGCGTGCTCACAATTTCTTTTTAAGAGAGCCATCACTCTGTACGACATCAGCAGCACTACCAGCTGCCAGTGGATTGGTGAACAGAACCTTCAACGTAAATTATTTGCTGAGAGTGTGTGCTGTGTGGACTAAAGTTATCTATACAGACTTAAGGCTCATGTTTGGCTTCAAGGCGTAGTTTTGGTTTGTGATTTAAGATGTAGTTTTGGGGGGAAATGGGGAATGGTAGTTGGAATGGCGGTAATATTCCATGGAGCGGAGAAGTGCGCTGTTGCACTTACTTGACATAGATCATGTATCTGAATTCATGCGGAGGTCGGTTCCAGTTTTTTCCGATCATCTGGAGGAGTGCTTCAACAGTGTCCTGAGGAAAGTTTGGAGGGCTTCTGTGCAGGGGTTTGAATGGGCTTTGCATGAGCATTTTAACCCCAATTAGTATATTTCTTTCAGTAACACGATCTATGATGTCTATGGAATATCAAGTTCTTTTTGCATATTTTAAAATTTTGGCAGTTAGAGGGCATCATGATTGATCCTCATTGCTTCGTTCTGCAGTTTTTTCCTGCCCTCCAAAGCTTCCAGTCAGACCAAGAGCAGTAGTAGTGGCGCAGCATAATCAACCAATGATCTAATATAAGCAAGATACATCATTTTCACAATTTTAACTTAGCACCATACCTGGGGTTGAAGCCCTGCCACAACTCTAAGAATGCATCTTAGTCGTTTTTGTATTGGCGACAATGTCTTGTTACAACCTGGTCCAAGTAGTGGAACCTTTTCAAAGCACTAGATATGTATTGCTGACATCATTTTGAAGCAGCGACCCTCATGCAATTGGATCTGACGAACTGTGCCTATATGTCGAGGGAGGACGCCTATGATGTGTAACTTTGTTTTAGAGTTGAGATTTCTCAACCCCAGGTACTGAACGAGGCTCAGTACATGATTAAGATTGTTTTGGGTGTCTGGAGAATCCGGTGCGAGTGATTCAATTATATCATCAGCAAAACTAATCACATAATTATGGGGCTGACTAGGATAGCAGTAAGTAATGCATTAATTAGAATATTGAACAGTGTGGAGACTGAGCACACCTCCCATGTGGGGTTCTAATTCAAAGTCCTTTGTTACTAATTCTATGTCCCTGGAACATACAGGACGATTTTCTGTTGGCAGGTAGCCTCCATCAAACCAACAGATAAAGTACTAATGCCGGAAAAAAAATCCCCCACTGTACCAACAATCTCCCACCAGTCGATAACATTCTTCTTTGGCAAAATATACAGGGTCTAAAGCCAGAAAAAAAAACCAAAATACCTTTCATCCGTGGATGCTTGCAGAGGCAATGGCAATGTTCGCGGCTTTCCTGAGACCCTCTTCAAGGGGGCTCCGTGGCGTGGTGAAGAGGCTTTGGTCTGAGGAATTAGACTATCGGTCTTCTTCCTCAGACCGAACCTATTTTAACCCAATCTCCCCTCCCTAATCCCATCCTCCCAATCCATCCCTTTTCCTTTCCTCCCCTCCTCCCCACTCTACCGTTTCCTTCCTATTTTTGTCTTTGGGTTTTCTCCACAGGCACGCTAGTTCTAGGTAGAGGATTGGACACCGGGGTCTATACCATTCCGTTGAGGTTTCTTAGGCATGGTGGCGTAGTTTGCCGTGGAATCTGGATTGCCTAGGGATTGTCCCGATCCCTCTACGGTATCCCGGAGTAGCTTTGGGTGTATTTTGGGAGTCGGGTGTATCTCTGGAAAGCACCTTTCGGATTCCGGGGGTAGGTGGCTGAAGGAGGTATGCTTTGTGGCGGATAATCCGGCGCCTCTCTTATGTCCCACCGAGGTGCCTCGCGCAAGATGGCGGTTGCTATCCAAGATTGCTGGTTTTACCCGGCCATGAAGGGTAGGGTTATGGCTGGGTTCCATGCTGCATCTGAGCTACTAGCACAGAAAGGTGTCGAGTCCTCTGGGGCGGAGGGAGGCTTTATGGCACCTTTCATTCCTCCTAGGAACTATCCCT
The DNA here is from genome assembly GCF_026875155.1 of Cherax quadricarinatus. Taxonomy (NCBI): domain Eukaryota; kingdom Metazoa; phylum Arthropoda; class Malacostraca; order Decapoda; family Parastacidae; genus Cherax; species Cherax quadricarinatus. Next base: position 20,267,700 of record NC_069417.1, on the reverse strand, counting down.
CCACGGTCCCCCCTTTTTTTTCTTTTTTTTATTTTTATTTTCTTTTCTTCTTTCTTTTTTTTTCTTAAAAAACCAAAAAGAAAGAAGTAACCTAACCATGGACAGCCTATAGTCATGAACCTGGTACCCCCGGGCCCCTTCTTGATACTGCACCCCGTTCTGACCAGCCTGTCTTTGGACCACTCTTCAGAATTCCTCATGCCTTCTGTACCTATTGCCGGTGACTGTTTCCTCACCTGCTTCAGGTACTGAGGCCTAGACTGACTCCTTCATTTACCAGACCTTCACCCGTCTCCTTGAATATGCTTACGGCGTCTCCCTTACGGTGCGGCAGTTTTCAAATCGCCGAACGTTCCAAGTCGGACAACTCTGGTCCAAGCCTAAACGTCAACGACAATTAACTGCTGATGATACTTCGTCCACCTTCACCCTTCTCGGGCTTCTCAGAAAGGATCGTCACGTCCATCACTACCTTTCCACGCCTCAGTTTTCAGAATGAACAGATGAGACTAAATTTTTTTTCATTCACTTTCGACCTAACTTCTCTACGCCTATCTTTCTGACCATAGTTTTGGCAAGGCACTCCTAAGCCATGTTGGTAAGTTATTTTTTTCATGCACTCTTAAGGAGGTCGAGCATCATTACCGTACAGAATGCTTCCAAGGCTACGTGAGCTCTCTCGTCTTTACCATATAGATACTGTTCCTGTCACCCTTGAAAAACATCATTCCCTCAATTCTTGTCAGTGGTACGTTATTCTGCCCCATACCTTAGATTCAGCTAAATTTCCAGGACATTTGTGGCACCGACATTCTAGCAACAGCCTGGAACTCCAAGTTCTCAAATCCTCAAGGTAGACTCTTAGTTCTTCCTGCCGTGGGCGGAGACGACTAATTAGCAATGTGGCTCGTGTAACTTTGGACAGCGAGAACTCCCATCCTCAGATTTTAGAAGGACTTCGGTTACAAGTTCGAAAGGTAGATCCCTACACCACAACAGCTGTAGAAATGCTGGCGATGTGGCCATCCAGCGAAATATGGCAGATCTATAGCCCCGATTGAAAGTCTGTGGTGCGATGAACATTTCTATACGTCTCTGCAATCGATATCCCTCTTGCTTAAACTGTCATGAGGATCACCCTTCGTACTCTCGCGTTGTCAGGTCTATGTAAACGAGCGGGAAATCAGTACCTCAAAGAGACAGAAGGTCTCCCTTATGCCATGGCAGTTTCTCATATCCGCATCCAAGGGAGACTCCCACGTGTTCTTATTCCGTGTTTCCAAAAGTTCCCCAACTTATGGTATCCCATCTTATACACCCACCTCTGTGGTTACCTCTCCATAATCATACTCCTGTATCTATCCTTTTGCTGTCCTCGGCTCAGGACGTCCCTACTTCAACGCCTCAGTCTATCTCGTCCTTCTTGAGTTTTCTCTACTTACAAGCCTCAGTATCGAAGGACCCTCGTATCACACCTCTTCCCAATCGTCCCTTATTCTCAAAAGTCAATAAAAGCGTCCTGCGTAAAACACCTCCTACCCATCTTCCACCTCCTCATTTTACCTCCCTGTCTCATGTCCCTAGTTCTTCCCCTCTCACCTGGCTCAGTTAAAGTGCAGATGGTACACCCTCCTCCTCGTAAGTACCTTCCTCCCCTGATACCTCCCAAGTTTCTTCCTCTTCTGCTACCTCCAGGGTTCCTGTCTCTTCTGTCCCATGCCACGATTCTCCAGTCACTATCACACTTTCGCCCCCCCCTACCTTGGTACGTCCAATACAGTTCCAATCATTTACTCATCCTCCACCTACAATTCCCAATATTGTCTTCCCTTACAACATCTCGAATTCTGAAACACTTGAAAGCAATCTTCTGTATATATGCAGAGGACCAAACCATAAATGCGACACTGATCCACCTTCCGCTCTTTCTCTCTCCTCTGCCCTCAATCTGACGCAAATCCCTTTTCTTCACAGCGCCAGTTCCTTCGCCTGCTTGAACATTTTCACTGCCCAGAATGTGCGACTTTTCTAACCCTCTCAGTCCGTAAGGGAACCCTTACATGCGGATTTCAAGTATCTTTATCATTGCCATTCATGGCCTTTTTAGTGGAATATTCGTGGCCTCAGGGGTAATCGGTGGTGAGTTCAGATGTTACTCTCCAGTTTTGCCCCTGTTGGTGTTTGCTATACAGGGAACCAAAATTACACTCTGCTGTTATTTCATCACATTCTCTGGCTCATAAATTTATTGTATTCTTCAGATCACCTTTTCCTGATGGGACCTTTAATGAAAGTGCCCTTCTTCTCCGCACTGATATTCCGTAACCATCAGCTATTTGTTCATACTTCGCTGCATTTACAAAGAAGACCGATCCACTTACATAGGTGGTATAAGCCTTGTTCTTTAATCTCTCTCCTTCTCGGGAATATCCTATTCCGGATTTTGCCCTTCCTTCGTTTGTCAATTACCGCCACCATTTCTGTTATTGGTGATTTTAAATGCCCACATTTCCTCTGGGGTGGGTCTCACTGTGATTCCCGTGGAAATTCAGGTAGAGGGCTTTTCTTGCCACCCACCCCTCCATGTTTTAATTACGGGTATCCACACCCATTTTGATCCTCGGACTTACTCTCTCTTGCATCGATCTCTCAGTTTGATCTTCCTCCGCCGCAATTAGACTTTACTTGGGTTCTGTTCTCCCGGACTTAATGACAGTGATCATTTCCCAATTCATTCTTACTTCCCCTTAATATTCGCCACCTATTCGACCACCCCACGCTGGCAATTTAATCGGGCAAATTGGAACCTTTATCACACCTGGATGTTTTTTAAAGAGGTTCCTTATACGTCCTCCATCGATGGCTTTTACACCTCTTCTCATCCTCCGTTTTCACGCAGCTTCTCTTAATACCCCAAACTTCGAGCAGGAAATTCTAAGAAATGGCGTGCCTTGGTGGTCTCCTGCTTGTGCTCGATTGAAGTACGTTTGAAACGCGCTGCATGGGGCAGTACAGGTACAATAGAACACAGAAGCGACCTCCTTGATTTTAAACAGAAGCGGGTTGCGATCGCTCGCCGTGTCATCCGTGACGCTAAACGCACTTGCTGGCGTGATATGTATCGAACATCTCCTCTGCTTCCGCTATGAGTGCTGTCTGGAAAAAAGTACGAAAACTGATGGTAAATATTCTCTGACCAGGCTCTGTTCTGCGGGTTGCGGTGTTGATATAGCAAACCCACTAGGATGTAGCCAATGAACATTGGCCAATCATCTGGTCGTATTACTCAGAGGAATCCATCTATGCCCTTAATTATCTTTCCTCAATGTCTGCCAAGAGAGTTAGAACCCTTGGACTTTTCTTCTCTCAGAGAAGAACAGTATAATGTGCCTTTTACACTTCATGACAGGAAGCAACACTCTCAGATTGTCGATTTAGGCAGACTGGGCACGACGGACATTATATTGTATGCTACCTACATTACATCAGTCAGCCCTTGCAGTCCTATTACGCCTTTACAATCTTTTTTGGTCACAAGGAGTTCTTCCACAGCTGTGGAAATCCGCCTGTGTTTTATTCTCCCTTTCGACAAACCAGGCACTACGGGACTGAAACCTCCCACTATCGTCCAATTGCTCTTACCCAGTGCAGTTTGCATAGTAATGGAACGTCGAGTAAATAGACGTTTGTGTGGTATTTGAGACACACAACAGTACTCTCCCTCGTCAATATGGCTTTCGTTAAGGGAACGTCTCTTAACATAGACCCTTCTGCGCTTGGATACGTATGTTCGTAATGTACTATTGCGAATAAACCACTCAGTTATTGCCATATTTTTTGATCTTGAGAAGGCTATGACATAACTTGGAGGTATAATATTTTAGCCCAAGCCCACTCCTTAGGCCTTCGTGGACCAATCTCATACCTTCCTTAAGAACTTTTTAACTGACAGGCATTTCCGTGTTCGGGTTAATAAATGTGCTCTCCCAGGACTTCTTCCAAGCTGAAGGTGTCCCCAGGGTGTGTTCTGAGCACAACATTTTTCTCTTGCTATTAATGTTTTGGCCTCTAGTCTTCATCAAATATTTGGATCATCACTCTAGTTGATGACTTCGCTATTGCCTGTGCAGGCGAACTGAATGTCTCCTCCTTACGTTTCTCTCCAGCATGCAGTTCTCGGACCGTGTTTCCAATTTGGGCCACCACTCATGGGTTTAAATTTTCCAGCAACTAAAACCCACAAACTTCACTTTTCACTAGGTACAGCTCTGTCATTCTCTGATCATCTTTGTACATCTATGGCTCACGATATCCTGAACGTGATACAAGGTCAAGTTTCTGGGCTCATCTTTGATCGTGTTTTCCTGGAAACCTCACCATTACCTCTTGCAGGCAAATTGTCACAGCCGCTGAACCTTCTTAATACCCTGCTATCTTTCGTGGGAGCTGATCGTCGAACCCTCCTTCACCTAAATTCCACCATTTTTTTTATCGAAACTTGATTATGGTGACCAGATTATTAAGCCGGCATCTCCTGCTACTCTCTCTAGCCTTAACCCCATTAATCACCAAGGATTAGTTTATGCCTTGGTGCTTTTCGATCTTCCCCTTCGATAGCCCTCTATGCAGAAGCCGAAACGTTCATCATTATCCGATCGGCGTGTTGCCATTGCCTGCGATACTATGTACGTCTCATGATCTCCGCAATCCTTACACTTCTATAGACCATGGTCAATGATATTAGTAGGAATTCTTTATTTGTTCGCCGCCCCTGCTTACTCCGTCCCTTCTCTCTTCGCCTTCATTCGCTCCTTGTCATTCTCTTCAACTACCACTTTCTATTACATGTAGCATCACACTTTTCCCTACCCCTGGGAAGTTAAAGCTGTTCGAGTCTGTTCTTTTTCCCTCCCTTGTCGAAAGACCCAAACTGTTACGGTCGCTTCCCGCCTCTCTTATTCTTGACAATTACTTCAATCTCATTCTCATGCCATTGCTGTGTACAACAGATGGCTATAAGTCTTCTGACGTCGGTAGGATTCGCAGCAGTGTTTCCGGAAAGGTCGTACAAGGGCATTTACTATCTTCAGCTAGTAATTTTACTGCTGTATTATATGACATCCTTTCAGCAATTATCGTATATGATTATGCCTGTGTACATCTTTTGTGGTTGTCTCAGACTCCTTGTGATTTACAGGCTATTACAAAAATTTAGATCACACATCACCATTAGTCATCCCGTATCCTAAAACTTTGGCTACGCCGACATTCTTTACTATGCATAAAGATTTTTGTTTTTTGTTGGGTCCCTGGTAATGTTGACGTACAGGGCAATGAACAGGCAGACACTGCTGCGCGGTCAGCAGTACTTGACCTACCAGTTTTCCTTATAGAGGTATTACATGTACGGGACTATTTTGCTGTACATATCTTCCCCCTTCACACCCGTTGGCAACAACGTTGGATCTACTATGCTCGGGCAACCAAACTTCAGTCTAGTAACGGAGTATAGGTTTGGCAGTCTTCTTATCAACCAGTGTCGAGGTTGGGAGACTACTTCTCCCGTCTTCGCATTGGCCATACTCGTCTTACTCATGGACATCTCATGGAGAAGGCGTCATGCTCCTCTCTGTGAGAATTGCCAAAGCTCCATTATTCAGTTCAGCCACATTCGGTTGGACTGCCCACTTATCAACGAGCACGCAGAATTTACCTCTGTCGTCGTCTTCGCCCCGATGCTCTCTCTTTACCTTCCCTTATAGATGATGGCCCACCTTTCACCGGACTCTCTCTTTGACTTTTTGACAACGACTGACTTACTCCACAACATTTTGATAGTTCAGCCCTTTCTACTTGTATCTATTGCTTACCCTCTACCAAGTACTTATCCCCTGCCCCGCTGTTTTCTGTAAAATGCTGATCATCCCCCTCCTTTGCCATCCAATTACCCTTGTTCCTTCCTACCATGCAGACGCTGTATAGCCCTTGTGCGCTTATGCGTTCGTTCCTACGATTATAATAATATCAATGAGACCCACATATAGGAATCACTTGGAAAACGAAATATGGATCCAAGGTTACAACTCATATACCCAGATGTGACAGAGTGATACAGGCAAAAGGGGGGGGGGGGGGTTGGGCTCAGTACATTGCAGAGATCCACTTGTTTGACACTCATGAACTGCTTAATGCCTCAATATGATGTAGTGGATGTTTTAGCAGTAAAGGTCGAGAACCAAAAACCTAGTCATTGTGATAGTCTACAAGGGGGCCTCGGATGCAACATCCCAGCAATTCCAGGAACTGCTGTTAAAATTGAACACTGTCTGGACTAACCTTCCAGCTCCTGACCACCCAACATCTTGCTCTGGGGGATTTCAACTTAAGGCAACTAATATTGGAGGATTATAGCATATATAGTGTTGCAGTAATATCACCAGGAGGCAGCTGATGAAAAACTCACACTACGCGAGCTTTTTAAATCTCTGCACAAAATTCAATTTAAACCAGCAAATAATAGAGACCTACTAGACTGGACGGGGGGGGAATACACTAGACCTCATTCTTCAATAACAATGATGATTGATAAGAAATTTCTCCATATCAAAAAATCAACTATACTCAGATCACAACATGAATTGAGGTTCAGTTCATGTATGCGCTCGGAGCACCAGACCGATAATGAGATTAGTCACGAGGGAGCATTCACCAAATTCAACTTCAATAACTAAAACATAATGTGGTGACAAGTAAAACAAGTTACCTAACGATATAGCTGGGAAGGATATAGACTAAGCAACACCAGACACCAACTTATTGCCTAGAAAAGATTAACTCGGTAGCACTCGTTGTATGCACAAGGCTTATTGCTCTAGAAGAAAAGGAGGAGTAGGATTGTAAAACAGAAAGGGACGGCGCTCCACCCTTTAAAGGTCGTCGGAAAAGAATAACAGAGCGGCTTAAAAGAGGTCAATTATCTGGGAAATGCGTAGGGAGACTCTGGTCAGAGAATCAGCAAGCATCGGAACTTAAGCTAAAAGAATCCTTTAGGTGTCAGGAATCGCGGGAAGAACTAAATGCCAGTAAATGAAATCGAATAGAAACCCTATGTATTTCTTCTCCTATGCCAAATCAAAATGAGAACAAGTCAAAGTATTGGGCCATACTTAAACATGATGGGTACCTACAAGATGACCAAAACTAGGAAATGAGTGAGCTACTAAAGTCCCAATATGACTCAGTTTTTAGCAAGCCGCAAACCAGGACTGAGAGTCAAAGATCAAAATGAATTTTTTATGAGAGGCCACAAAATTTGATTAACACAAGCCTATCCGATGTTATCCTGACGCCAAATGACTTCGAACAGGCGATAAATGACATGCCCATGCACTCTGCCCCAGGGCCAGACTCATGGAACTCTGTGTTCATTCAAAACTGCAAGAAGCCCTATCACGAGCCTTTCCATCCTATGGAGAGGGAGCATGGACACGGGGGTCGTTCCCACAGTTACTAAAAACAACAGACATAGCCCCACTCCACAAAGGGGGCAGAAAAGCAACAGCAAAGAACTACAGACCAATAGCACTAACATCCCATATCATAAAAATCTTGAAAGGGTCCAAAGAAGCAAGATCACACGCATCTAGAAACCCATCAGTTACACAACCCAGGGCAACAGGGGTTTAGAAAGGTCGCTCCTGTCTGTCCACTATTGGACCACTACGACAAGGTCCTAAATGCACTAGAAGACAAAAGAATGCAGATGTAATATATACAGACTTTGCAAAAGGCTTCGACAAGTGTGACCATGGCGTAATAGCCGCACAAAATGCGTGCTAAAGGAATAACAGGAAAAAATCGGTCGATGGATCTATAATTTCCTCACTAACAGAACACAGGAGTAGTCGTCAAAAAGAGTAAAGTCCGAGGCAGCTACGGTGAAAAGCTTGTCCAAAAAGGCACAGTACTCGCTCCCATCTTGTTCCTCATCCTTATATCCGACATAGACAAGGATTTTCAGCCACAGCACCGTGTCTTCCTTTGCAGATGACACCCGAACTGCATGACAGTGTCTTCCATTGCAGACACTGCAAAGCTCCAGGGGAGACATCAACCCAAAACTTTCAGTGGGCTGCAGAAAACAATATGAAGTTCAACGATGAGAAATTTCATTACTCAGATATGGTAAACATTTAGGAAATTAAATCTTCATCAGAGTACAAAAAAAATTTGGCCACAAAATAGAGCGAAACACCAACGTCAAAGACCTGGGAGTGATCATGTCGGAGGATCTCACCTTCAAGGGGCCATAACATTGTATCAATCGCATCTGCTAGAAAAATGACAGGATGGATAATGAGAACCTTTAAAAATAGGGAGGCCAAGCCCATGATGACACTCTTCAGGTCACTTGTTCTATCTAGGCTGGAATATTGCTGCACACAAACAGCACCTTTCAAGGCAGGTGAAATTGCCGACCTGAAAATGTACAGAGAATTTTCACGGCGCGCATAACGGAGATAAAACCTCAATTATGGGAGCGCTTGGGGTTTCCCTAAACCTGTTTCCCCGGAACGCAGGAGGGAGAGATACATGATTATTACACCTGGAAAATCCTAGAGGGACTAGTACCGAATTGCACACGAAAAATCACCCACTACGAAAGCAAAAGATTGGCAGACGATGCACCATCCCCCCAATGAAAAGCAGGGGTGTCACTAGCACGTTAAGAGACCATACAATAAGTGTCAGGGGCCCCAGACTGTTCAACTGCCTCCAGCACACATAAGGGGGATTACCAACAGACCCCTGGCAGTCTTCAAGCTGGCACTGGACAAGCACCTAAAGTCAGTTCCGGATCAGCCGGGCTGTGGCTCGTATGTTGGTTTGCGTGCAGCCAGCAGCAACAGCCTGGTTGATCAGGCTCTGATCCACCAGGAGGCCTGGTCTCAGACCGGGCCGCGGGGGCGTTGACCCCCGGAACTCTCTCCAGGTAAACTCCAGGTAGCCTTTAATCCAGCGGAGAAGCCATCCTCCAACATCCATTCTGGCAAGTTCACTAATTATTACATGTCGGTTGGCTACATCGAAAGCGGATTTAAGGTCAAGGAAGGTAGTGTAGGAGCTGTCAGTGTGCAGGGTGAGAAAGGTGGCTATGCAATGATGCACGCTCCTTCCATGCATGAAACCATGTAACCGGGAAGACAAAAATTGTTTGATTCTGTACATGAGACGATTAAGAATCATTCTCTCAAATGTTTTACACAAGCAACTAGTAAGAGATATTGGGCGAAATGCATTTTGTTGATTGGGCTTAGGAATTGGAATGATGAGGCTGTTGGTCTGGTAATGATAGTCGGTAGTATTTGCAACTTGGGGATGATGCTCTCTATCTGGTATGTAGAGTTCTTGCATTGCATAGAGTTGCCTCTTCAGCATATCAAGGCGTACGTTTAGGGCAGCAATATCCTGTTGGATCTGTAAATCTGCCATCCTGATTCCATCTCTCCTCTTGGTACCCGTAATAAAACGGAGAGCTCTATTCTGGACCCGTTGCAACCGTAGCATGTTCGTCTTTGTTGTTAACGACATTGGGACACATGGGTATTCGAGTATAGGTCTTATAATTTTATATAGATGTTTTTTGACGTGTGAAGGAGCTTAGATGCTGGGTTTAGCTAGCCCTGGCTCTTTCTCTACTACTGGAGACACTCCTCTCAACACTATTCTTCCCCGCTCACCGCACAAGGGTCTTACTAAACTTTCTTGTCTTGTTAGTCACCAGGAATGTGGAAGTGATGGAGGGAATGTAGGCTTTAAATATTAAGATGTTTAGAAATTTAGAAATTTTAGCATACATACAGAGGTACAAAAAAAATACAGGTAAGAGCAGCATGCCAAAGCCACTTATGTTACAAGGACTCCAGTGAAATAAGTCCCACTGCCTGCTTTTTTGGGTTATGCTAGGTAATTACACATGTGCTGCCTATGTTCACCCATCAGCAAAATGGGTACCTGGGTGTTAGTCGACTGGTTGGTTTGCCGGTACTTCCGGCCCTGGGCAACTGGTGTGTGTCGCATCCTGGGACGCAACTAAGATAAGATAAGATTTCGTTCGGATTTTTAACCCCGGAGGGTTAGCCACCCAGGATAAACCCAAGAAAGTCAGTGCGTCATCGAGGACTGTCTAACTTATTTCCATTGGGGTCCTTAATTTTCCCCCCCAGGATGCAACCCACACCAGTCGCTAACACCCAGGTACCTATTTGCTGCTAGGTGAACAGGACAATAGGTGTAAGGAAACGTGTCGAAATGTTTCCACCGCCGGGAATCGAACCCGGGCCCCCGTGTGTGAAGCGGGAGCTTTAGCCACCAGGCCACCGGGCCACTTCATTAGCCCGAAATGCTCTGCATAAAAAGGGGGGCTTTTATATAGTAGTTTTGTCAGGTAGGCCTGTATACCTTGTACACATACTTGTAGAGATAAAAATATTAAATATTTGTGTTCCTGTACCCGTAGGGGGAAAGGGTTTATGAGTATGGAACTTGAGTCCTTGACTCGGAAAGAGCAAGCGCAGCGGCCTGTTAGCTCGTTGGTTAGAGCGCCGTGCTAATAACGCGGTTGTCGTGGGTTCGATCCCCATACGGGCCAGGTATCGTGTTTTTTACAAAAATTTTAAGCGCTAAACTATGCGAGCCATTTGTGCAAGACGTAGTGGAGGCTTGATCCTTCGTCTCAGCGCGAGACAGACTCTTTTCCCAAATTTGTATTTCCCCTAGTTCTTTATATTGGACAGAATTTTAGGTCTTGAGTTATCTTTTCTAAAAAGTTTTTTTTAAAATCATTAAGAATTAGTTTGTGTTTTTAAGATATAAAGTTTACAAACATCCTAAACTAATGGAAATTTTTTTTAAAAATACTAAGTTAAGAATAGTCTATAAGGCATTGTGTGGAAAAGTTGTGGAAGATAGTTATGTTAATTTATGAAGTTACAGCAAGTAAGTACAATGTAACCCTCAGATAACTATTACATTTCACTGTAATTCATAAACTGGTACACTCAATATTTTTAAACTTATCAGTTACAATTATTTGTTTTTAATAATAACCTTTAACTTGCATGTAACCTTTTTTTTTTAAGAAAAAAGTCTCAGTTCTAGCCTGTTTGCCCGAAATTACTGTGTATAATAAAGGCTTTAAAAGTTTGTTTATTTTTGTACAATGATTTGAAGTGCGCTGTGTCAAATAGACACCGCGCCTTTCTATAGAGGAACTTTAACCCGATATTTGTTTTTCGCTATTGTTCACTATCAATTCTCCGGACACACATTAAGTCAAAGTACATTCTTTGGGTATTTTTACTGAAATTATTGTTAAAATGTTTTCCTCGTCACACAGTTCAGTAAAATTATTTTTTCTTTCACTAACATTTTAGCCAATAGCATGGTTTTTTTTTTCCTAGGTGCAGCAACAGTTCATCATGTAATAACCATTTGCTGCAAGATAGTTCCAGGGAAAAATAATTTAGGTAATTGTTGTGGTTCTTTTCATGACGCTAAAAAATACTGTTATCTGCATGCAATAGGAGTTTACACGTAACGTTAATGGGAATGTCTTACATTATCACAAAAAATGATATAAAGATGATTTTTTCAGTTTATTACAAATGAATTGCCCCATTAGTAAAAATTTTATTAACTTAAGAATTAGTTGATACAGGTAAATGGCAACGGTTCGTGTAAATATATGTCTGGACAAAATATTATCTATGACATTAAAAAATCAATTACAGGGCATCAGGGCGTTAGCGTTAATTTTGTAGTGAAGGCTTAAGCCTAAGGTGAAAACATCAGCCTTTAAATTAAACAAAAATCTAAGCGACCGTGGGCAGGACTCGAACCTGCAATCTTCGGATCCGAAGTCCGACGCCTTATCCATTAGGCCACACGGTCATTGAAACACTCTACTACCGCTATTTTTTTTCATTTTAAGAACTGTTGTGATGAATAGTTTGAAAACCCGACAAGTTGAAAATTGAGATTGTTTGTTACTGCAGAATTAGAGTTTTAGTGAAAGTACTTTAGCTGTATCTTTCAAAGGGTTTTTTTTGATACTATAGAACATTGTCATGGCATACAGTACAAGTTTGTAACCCTATTGTATGCATGTGAGACGACCCCAAAACTCTGGTGAGTGGAACTACACGTTATCGGCGAGGGTTCTGTCACTGATTTTTTACAATTTGTTCCCTGTTATTCTGCTATAATTTAAGCCCGTGTACAGTCCTGTGCCGAAAGCATATATTTTCTTACATAATATGTTATGGAAATAAGTCACCTTGTCTGACTTTTTTGGGTTATCCCAGGTTTCTCTACACATTCTGCTATGTATGATAATCTATAACTATTTGTGTATACCTGAATTAACTTACTTAGTCAAATACATTATGTATGCCTACAATCACCATGCACGCCCGCAACTAGAGAGAGGGGCTATAACTTTTGAACATGTAGTTGATTTAAACTTATGACATGGCATGATTTTAATGTTTGAGGTGCATTAGAAACAGATATAAGTGAACATTTCTAGGAAAGGCTGTTTGGTAGTCTGATTAAAGTAGAGGAGTTATTACAAACTTTAATTTTTTTTTTATTCACGGTATTCTCCCGGCCAGGGTCTTTTCAAAGTAGTGGTGACCCGGCCTTGGCTCCCTATCTGGGGAGTGTCTCGAGACCTAAGTCTCTCATGGGAGGAGGTACAAGTACCCCCTCATCTTTGGGACCAACTGTCCCCAAGCCTAGCACAGTCCCGCCCTCACGGAGCTCGTAGGAAGAGCTAGGCTTCTGGTCTGCCATCTGCCCCGTCCCAAAAGGACTCGTGGGGATGGCAGTCTGTCTTCAAAACTTTAACATAGCCTAGTGCTCATCAATATTCATATTTACAACAAATAAGGATTCTCATAAAGGTATGGTATATAATAGAAAAAAAAACCTTTTCTTTAGGTTAGGCACAGGTACACCTAAGTACAATTTCTATACATAATAACGTATTTGGAAATTACCTAGGATAACCCGAAAAAATCAATAAATTATTTTCATTGGGGCCTAGTCTGGTCAAAAACGGTCTACACAACACAGTGTGTAGTTACAAACATTCAAAGACAAACACAATACAACTCTGCAATGACTGAACTAATACAGCCATTATCTTGTGTAGTTATTGTGAAAACAGCTTCGGAAATGAATATTTAAATTATTCGTGCACAGAGATTCAGTGGCAAGAAAAGCAAATTTTGTTTTCGGACAAACCACATGTGCTTGCAGCAGCAACTTTATACTACGGGGAGGGACTTTCCTATTTTCGGAACATTTCTCAGCATTAAAATTTTCAATTTTGTGTACTTTATCCAGGGCAAGATTCATGGGACTATTTACATATGTGAGTGCCTTGTGAACAATGTTACACAAGCATTCCCAGAGTTTGATTGTGTAATAACTGGAGAAAAAATTCTTTCATCGACTTCAAAATTTCTTCATTTTTGTATCCTCTTTGGAAGAAGGTTGATGTTAATTGAATGTGTTGTGCCATTTTGCCACTTTTAAAATCGAAAAAGTATAGTATATTTTTACAATATTTGGCCTTGATGCTGGTGAGCGGTATTTGATCCAAGGAATTGGACTTACTCTCTCTTGCATTGAATCTGAATGTGTGTCATTCCACAAGTGCTACATGACCCATACTGTTTAGCGCTTTCCTCTGAAAAAAATATAACCTCGTGCCCAAAGGCATCAGTTTTTAAATTTAGCTGTTTTATTTTTATAAAATTTTGGCGAACCTTTCTTGGTTTTAGCCGGGGTTGGTGCACATTGTTAGATTCTGTGTAGTAATTAAAATTGCCCTTTTGGTTGGTTTTTTAAAAAACTTTTAGCGCGTGTTTTTTCTTAAAAGGGAAGTTCCCCTTGAATTAGGTTGTGCAAGTTTTAATATGAAAATTTTATTAGTAAATTTTTGGTAAATTGAAATTCGGGGAAAAGGGTTTTTTTCTAAATTACAAACAAATCATTGTTTGTTTTGGTCGCATTATTCAAAAGTTAAATATGTACAATGTACACTTGTCCTAAAGCCCCTTTTTAAAAAATTGTGTTTTTATTTTTCCCAAAAATTTTTATAAAATTTACTTAATCACCTGCAACTTAAACCTTTTAAAAGCAAAATTTTTAGTTTGAAAAAAAGTTTGGCTTCATATTGGTTGTGTTTGGGCACAAAATTTTTTATTTTTTTTACCCCTTTTGGGGAAAATTGGGAAAAAAATTTAAATATTGGGGTTTTTTGTTCTAATTTTTGAAATTTTCCTTTATCCAGTTTGCTTCGCCTTCAAGGGTGCTAACTTTTTTTATAAAGCAAATTTTTGAGCGCTTAAAAATTTTGAAAGGTGATTTTTTTGGGGTAATTTGGGCTCAGGTTTGCAGGGAGAATGCCTCTTATTTTTGCCTTCAAAGCTGGCGTTTCCTAAAGGGAAAAGTTTGATTTGTTTTGGGCTGTGAATGAAAAAGGAGATATTAAAGTCCATGGGAAAAGTTATTGCTTAAAAATTTTAGTTTTCCTTTTGAAAAAATTAAAACTATAAACAAACTCTCATTAAAGGGGACTATTTTTTTTATGGTTTCTCTGCCTTAAAAAAAAAAAATTGGGAAAGGGGAGGTTACAAAAATTTCCCCGAAAAAAAATGGTGGGATTCATTCTGGATTGGGTTTTAGACAGCATGTAGGCAAGGATGGGGAAATTAAAAAAATGGAAAATGCTGAATGTTGAAAAAAGTAAATTTAACTTACGCCCAAATTTTTTTAAGGGCGGGAACCAGTGTATTTACGAACTAGGGGGGAAAGGAAGAACCGCTTTGCCGTACCCAGGGGTCATGGGGCAGGGTTCGGGCATTTTTTTTATTCCCGCAAAAAAAGAGTGGAATTTACTGCCTGACATGTCAAAAACCCGTCTTTCCAGGCCGGTTTAAAGCCAAAAAATTTAACCCCCTGAATAAAGGACAGAAAGGGGCAGTTTTGATTTCTTTAGGAAATTTTTTTTTTTTCCCCCTGGTGTGTATTCTTGTTTGTTTTTTTTTTACATAAATTAAAATACTTACCCTATTTTTTAAAATTTTTAAAAATAAAAAAGTAATCAAAAGGACCCAGTGGAAAAAAGTCCTGTCTGACTTTTTGGGGGCTGCCAGGTTCTCTACACTTTTTGTGCTTGTTAATATAATCAGGTAACTGTGTATCCTAAATAAATTAACCCCGCATTTCACCGTCTCCGTTTTGCACGGAAGTACAAACAAACGGGGTTTTTGGCAATACAAAGGATACCTTTTTTGGGTCGCACTCGACATAAAAAAAATTTGTTTAAATAAATATTATTAGGTCAGGTACATTTAAAAAGTACAATCTCTACCTAGTACAGTATATACTGGTATCACAGAAAGTCGTAAGCGATTTTTTTTTCTTTGGGCCCTTTTGATACTTATACATGGTAACCCACTTGCACCAGTCTTTCATTTATACCCAGGTAATTGAAAGACTTCAGTTTACCCTCCTTACCACAGTAAACACGAGAACTTTGATACGCTTCTTTTTGTTATAAACGTTTTTTTCCCGTCCTGGATTTCTTTGAATATTGCCAAAATATCAATGCAGCATTTAATGCAGTTTGCCCGGGTTGTGGTAATGAAGGTTGTCCGCCACATTTTTTTTAGGATAATGATATGGTCTGACAAGGTAGTGCGTGGTACCCCAAACCGTGCCCCGTCATTTGTGTCTACCCTCCTGTAACTCCCCTCAAGGAAGGTTCCTTGAGTTGGTGGGGGGGGCTTTGATTAGGGAATTGGATCTGTGCTCCCGTTCCCCGAATTAAGCCTGAAAGCCTTTCCCATCCCCCCCCCCAGGGCTGTAAATCCCCCGGGTTGGCTTCCCCCCTTTATTTTTAATAATAATTGTAACTGTTCCCCCTTTGCGTTAAATGTTTTGCAGATAAAAATTTAACGTTAAAATCCTCATTTCTCATGCTACCCTCTGTATTCTCTTTCTGCCTGACTTGACCAGGAAAAGTCCGTTGTAGTTTAAAATGATGTACTGCGGCTGCCCAGCCCCCAGCAAACAGCAAAGGCTGCTCCTATATCTTGCCGTCCCCTGGGCCTATCCGAACTCCAGTATGGCCAAATTTGCAAGTACTGCTGCAACAACATGCAAGTAACCTATAGTGACATAAAAACTGACGGTGACGACAACGAAATGGACTAAATATGACAAAAGAGGGACCGGCATTCAAGTACCAGACCTGCTGCCAGACGTGAACCAGACATGAGACGTTTTCCACTACAATGAAATAACTGACCTCCATATCAACTGCACCAGTGTTCAACGGGAAGACAACATGGCAGAAAACCTGATCAACTAAATCTCCAAGGAAATGACAGGTCTGTAGGACTTTTTTCTTCAGTGCCAAACGAGGGAAAGAATTGAGCCTTTAAACATGGCTGACCGGCATCCAACAGCAGCTACTGCCAGACGTACAACTAGAGAAGTGAAATTCTCATCTTTACTGACGTTCATCTGTTGACAGTAGCATCATATCTGTACCACCATCATATCACCTGTACCAGTGCTAACGAGAGGGAAACACAGGAGACATCGTCAAATCAACAGTACAAAACTCCAAGGTTATAGGACGGTTATCCCTCAGTGCCAGTCGTGGGAAAGACGTGAATAGTTAAATAGTCAAGGTTAATGTTTTAGTAGCTGACCTATATTCAGTTGACTAGTGTACAGTGAGAGAATCATAGCAGAAAAAGCCCAATATATCTATAAGCTCAAGGAAAGTCAGGTTTGTGGTGGGTTACTCCCCTCAGTGTTTTAAAAATGGCTGAGTCAGCAGAACAGGTCACGAGACAACAACACGACACAACCCCCGATAAATGGAATTGAGGGGGATTTGGAAGGATAAAACCATTGATTAAACCTTTCTGGTCTACCAGAATGGAAAGGAGTTAGAAGTTAATTGGTGAAGCCAGACTGTGAAGTGAGGTGGGAAGGGGAGTGTGTAATAAGGGGTTAACTGTAAGGGGTTTGTGAAGTTAAGGGAAAAGTGAGCAGTGAAGAGGGTTTTGAAGAGGAAATTTTACTAGTAATTCAGTGGTGATTGCTAAAGCAGATACTAAGTGTAGTAGGGACTGGAAAAGAGAAATAAATATTATTGTATATGAGTAAAAGAGCGAAGAGTGAAAATGGCAGGCATTAGGGGGGGTACAGGCTGCCATAATTATATTTATCTTTCTTCAATTCCATGAAGAAAGAAATCAGTCATGGGGGCTGGAAAAGGTGAATGGTGTAACAGCGCCCTGGACAGTAAAAGCCCAACAGTTGCCATCCTACCAGAAAAGTAAATATCACTATCGCCGCAAGGTATGACAACACCGCATACCCAAACAAAAACAGTGGCACACAGCTCTTATTGTAGCGCTCTTAAGTGGTGATATCCAAATTAATCCAGGACCTCAAACTATTGTGCAGAGGCAAAACAGACAGATAAATGACGGCGATAATGACGGTCTAGTAGCTAGGAATGATAACCTTAACTCCATATGTAATGCATACATAGGTCAATGTGAGACAATACAGCCATTATTATCTCAAACACTACCAAACAGGTGCATACACTGTACTAAAGTACGCATGAAAAACAGAAAAGGCACCTTATGTAAATGTGTAAGGGGTGGGTTGCATGATGGATGTATGTACAATTATAGCAACGGTGCCAGAATTCATTTTGTGTGTAACAAATGCACTTTGGCACAGTTACCCTTTAGCAGTGATGACATTGATTTACCTAATTTTAATACAAATGACCCATTGCCATATATTGATGATTATGATTGTTTTATGAAAACAGGCCTTCACTTTATTCATGTCAATGCAAGATCACTTCTTCCTAAATTGGCAGAGATTAGGATTCTAGCTAACAAAATTAGGGCGGCAGTTATAACCATCTCTGAATCTTGGTTGGATGATACGGTGACTGACGACGAGGTCAAAATAGAAGGTTACAATATAAAACGCTTAGATAGGAACAGAAAGGGTGGTGGAGTATGTGCCTACATTAGAAATGACTTAGCTTACAACCCAAGACCTGATTTAAATAACAATAAACTGGAGATTCTATGGTTTGAAGTGCTGCTTCCCAAGACCAAACCCATCTTAGTAGGAACTAGTTACCGCCCTTAGATAGGCCCGGTGGCCTGGTGGCTAAAGCTCCCGCTTCACACCTCTTCAAGGGGGGCTCCTTGGCGTGGTGAAGAGGCTCTTGGTCTGAGGAATTAGCCCTGTCGGTCTTCTTCCTCAGACCGAACCTAATTACCCCCCATTCTCCCCTCCCCTATCCCATCCTCCCCATCCTCCCCTTTTTCCATTCCTCCTCCTCCTCCTCACCCCTCCCTTTTGCCCTTCCTCTTTTTAGCCTTCGTGATTTCTCCCACAGGCGCGCTAGTTCCTAGGTAGGGGAAAGGACACCGGGGTCCATCCCATTCCGTTGAGGTTTCTTGGCGGTGGCGTAGTTTGCCGTGGAATCTGGATTGCCTAGGGATGTCCCGATCCTCTCCGGTATCCGGAGTAGCTTTGGGTGTCTTTGGGCGAGGGTGTATCTCTGGAAGCCACCTTTCGGATTCCGGGGGTGGTGGCTGAAGGAGGTATGCTTTGTGGCAGATATCTGGCCGCCCTCTCTTTTGTCCACCGAGGTAGCTCGGCAGATGTGAGGTTGCTATCCCAGATTGCTGGTTTACTGGCATGAAGGGTAGGGTATGGCACGGGTTCCATGCTGCATCTGCGCTAACTAGCGGTGTCGAGTCCTCTTGGGCGCGGAGGGAGATTTCTGGCCCTTTCATTCTCCTAGGAACTATCCCTCCCCGGTCCCCCTTTTTTTTTCTTTTTTTTATTTTTATTTTCTTTTCTTCTTTCTTTTTTTTCTTAAAAACAAAAAGAAAGAAGTAACCTAACCATTGGCAGCCTAGTCCATGAACTGGTACCCCGGCCCTTCTTGATACCGCACCCCGTTCTGACCCGCCTCGTCTTTGGACCACTCTTCAGACATTCCTCATGCCTCTGTTACCTATTGCCGGTGCTGTTTCCTCACCCGCTTCAGGTACTGAGGCCTCGACTGACTCCTTCGATTTATCAGACCTTCGCTCTCCTCTGACTATGCTTCCGGCCTCTCCCTCTACGGTGCGGCAATTTTCAAATCGCCGACCCGTTCCACGTCGGACCAACTCTGGTCCCACGCCTAAACGTCAACGACAATTACCTGCTGATGATACTTCTCCACCTTCACCTTCTCGTTCTTCTCAGAAAAACGATCGACACGTCCTTCACTACTTTCCACGCTCAGTTTCAGACTGAACAGTGGACTAAATTCTTCACTTTACGACCAACTTCCTCTACTGCCTATCTTTCTGACCATAGTATTGGCAAGGCACTCCTACGCCATGTTGGTAAAGATATTTCTTTTCATGCTCTTAAGAGCGGTACGCGCATCATTAACCGTACAGAATGCTACCCAGGCTCGTGAGCTCTCTCGTCTTTCCCATATAGATACTGTTCCTGTCACCCTTGAAAAACATCATTCCCTCAATTCTTGTAGTGGTTACCGTTATTCTGCCCCATACCATAGTTCAACAAAATTTCCAGACATGTGGCACCGACATTCTAGAACAGCTGGAACTCCAAGATCTCCCAATCCTCAAGGTAGGCACTTACGTTCTTCCTGCCGTGGGCGGAGACGATACCCTAGCAATGTGGCTCGTTTAACTTTGACAGCCGAGAACTCCCATCCTCCGTTTATATAGCAGGACATCGGTTACAAGTTCGAAAGGTGATCCCTACACCACAACAGTGTAGAAATTGCTGGCGATTTGGCCATCCAGCGAAATATTGCAGATCTATCGCCGAATGCCCAGTCTGTGGTGCCGATGACCATTCTAATACGTCTTGCAATCGATCTCCCTCTTGCCTTAACTGTCATGAGGCTCACCTTCGTACTCTCGCCGTTGTCAGGTCTATTTAAACGAGCGGGAAATCCGTTACCTCAAAGAGACAGAAGGTCTCCCTTATGCCATGGCAGTTTCTCATCTCCGCCTCCAAGGGAGACTCCCACGTGTTTCTTATTCCCGTGTTTCAAAACGTCCCCCCACTTCTGGTATCCCATCTTCTACACCCACCTCTGTGGTTACCTCTCCCATAATCACTCCTGTATCTAATCCTTTTGCTGTCCTCGGCTCAGATGTCCCTACTTCAACGCCTCAGTCTAATCTCGCTTCTTCGAGTTCTCTCTTACAAGCCTCAGTATCGACGAGACCTCGTACGACACCTCTTCCAATCGTCCCTCTACTTCTCAAAAGTCAAAAAAAGGTCCGGTAACACCTCCTACCCATCTTCACCTCCTCATTTTACCCTCCCTGTCTCTGTCCCTAGTTCTTCCCCTCTCACTGGCTCAGTTACAAGTGCAGAGGTTCACCCTCTCCTCGTAATGTACCTTCCTCCCTGTTCCCTCCCAAGTTTCTTCCTCTTCTGCCACCTCCCAGGTTCCTGTCTCTTCTGTCCCCTGCCACGCTTCTCCAGTTCCCTCCATCCTTTCGCCCCCCCCTACCTTGGTTACAGCCCAATACAGTTCCATCTTTACTCATCCTCCCCCTACCATTCCCAATATTGTCTCCATACGACATCTCTGAATTCCGAAACACTTGAAGCAATCTCTGAATATATTGCAGGACCAAACCATCAATGGACACTGATCCACCTTCCGCTCTTTCTCTCTCCTTGCTCCATCTGCGCAACTCCTTTCTTCACAGCGCACCGTTCCTTCACTGCTTGAACATTTTCCACTGCCTCCGCATGTGGACTTTTCTAACCCTTCTAGTCCGTAGGAACCCTTACCTGCGGATTTCAAGTATCTTTATCATTGCCAATCATGGCCTTTTTACAGTGGAATATACGCGGCCTCAGGGGTAATCGGGGTGAGCTTCAGATGTTACTCTCCAGTTTGCCCTGTTGGTGTTGCTTACAGGAACCAAAATTACATTCTGCTGTTATTTCTCACATCTCAGGCTATAATTTATTGTATTCTTCAGATCCTTTTCCTGATGGGACCTTTAATGAAAGTGCCCTTCTTCTCCGCACCGATATTCCGTACCATCAGCTATTTATTCATACTTCGCTGCATTACACAGCAGCCCGTATCCACTTACATAGGTGGTATACGCTCTGTTCTTTATATCTCTCTCCTTCTCGGGCATTATCTATTCCGGATTTTGCCTTCCTTGTTTCGTCATTACCGCCACCGATTCTGTTACTTGGTGATTTTAATGCCCACCATTTCCTCTGGGGAGGGTCTCACTGTGATTCCCGTGGAATTCAGTTAGAGGCTTTTCTTGCCACCCACCCCCTCCATGTTTTAAATACAGGTACTCACACCCATTTTGATCCTCGGACTCATACTCTCTCTCTTGCATCGATCTCTCAGTTTGCTCTTCCTCCGCCGCATTAGACTTTACTTGGTCTGTTCTCCCGGACTTACATGACAGTGATCATTTCCCAATCATTCTTACTTCCCCTTCATATTCGCCACCTCTTCGCACCCCACGCTGGCAATTTAATCGGGCAAATTGGAACCTTTACTCACACCTGACTGTTTTTAAAGAGGTTCCTTCTTCGTCCTCCATCGATGAGCTTTTACACCTCTTCTCGTCCTCCGTTTTCACCGCAGCTTCTCATTCTATACCCAAACTTCGAGCAGGCATTCTCAGAAATGCGTGCCTTGGTGGTCTCCTGCTTGTGCTCGTGCAGTACGTTTGAAACGCGCTGCATGGGGCAGGTACCGGTACAATAGAACCACAGAGCGACTCCTTGATTTTAAACAGAAGCGTGAGATCGCTCGCCGTGTCATCCGTGACGCTAAACGCACTTGCTGGCGAGATTATGTCTCCACCATCACCTCTGCTTCCTCTACGAGTGCAGTCTGGAAAAAAGTACGAAAACTGAGTGGTAAATATTCTCCTGACCCGGCTCCTGTTCTGCGGGTTGCCGGTGTTGATATAGCAAACCCACTAGATGTTGCCAATGAAATTGGCAATCATCTGGTCCGTATTTCTCAGGGACTCCATCATATGCCCCTCATTTCTTTCCTCAAAGTCTGCCAGAGAGTTAGCACCCTTGGACTTTTTCTTCTCTCAGAGAAGAACAGTATAATGTGCCTTTTACACTTCAAGAACTGGAGGCAACACTCTCAGCTTGTCGATCATCGGCAGCTGGGCCCGACGACATTCATATTCGTTATGCTACAACATTTACATCAGTCAGCCCTTGCAGTCCTATTACGCCTTTACAATCTTATTTGGTCACAAGGAGTTCTTCCACAGCTGTGGAAATCCGCCATTGTTCTCCCTTTCCGCAAACCAGGCACTACGGGACATGAAACTCCACTATCGTCCCATTGCTCTTACCAGTGCAGTTTGCAAAGTAATGGAACGTCTAGTAAATAGACGTTTTAGTGTGGTATTTAGAGACACACAACAGTCTCTCCACTCGTCAATATGGCTTTGTAAGGGACGTTCTACCATAGACCCCTTACTGCGCTTGGATACGTATGTTCGTAATGCCTTTGCGAATAACCACTCAGTTATTGCCATATTTTTTGACCTTGAGAAGGCATATGACACAACTTGGAGGTTATAATATTTTAGCCCAAGCCCACTCCTTAGGCCTTCGAGGCAATCTACCATCCTTCCTTAAGAACTTTTTAACTGGACAGGCATTTCCGTGTTCGGGTTAATAATGTGCTCTCCCCGGACTTTATCCAAGCTGAAGGTGTCCCCCAGGGATGTGTTCTGAGCACAACACTTTTTCTCCTTGCTATTAATGATTTGGCCTCTAGTCTTCCATCAAATATTTGGTCATCACTCTATGTTGATGACTTCGCTATTGCCTGTGCAGGCGCTGACTGTCACTCCTTACAGTTTCTCTCCAGCATGCAGTCGACCGTTGTTTCCAATTGGGCCACCACACATGGGTTTAAATTTTCCAGCACTAAAACCCACCAAATCACTTTCACTAGACGCTCTGTCATCTCTGATCATCCTTTGTACCTCTATGGCTCACGTATCCCTGAACGTGATACAGTCAAGTTTCTGGGCCTCCTCTTTGATCGTAGGTTATCCTGGAAACCTCACATTACCTCTCTGAAGGCAACTGTCACAGCCGGCTGAACCTTCTTAAAACCCTGCTCATCTTTCGTGGGGAGCTGATCGTCGAACCCTCCTTCACCTACATTCCACCCTTATTTTATCGAAACTTGATTATGGTGACCAGATCTATTCAGCGGCATCTCTGCTACTCTCTCTAGCCTTAACCCCATTCATCACCAAGGATTACGTTTATGGCCTTGGTGCTTTTCGCTCTTCCCCTGTCGAAGCCTCTATGCAGAAGCGAACGTTCCATCCTTATCCGATCGCCGTGATGCCCATTGCCTGCGCTACTATGTACGCTCTCATGATCTCCGTAATCCTTCCATTTATAGAATGGTCATGATATTAGTAGACATTCTTTTTTTGTTCGCCGCCCCTGCTTACTCCGTCCCTTCTCTCTTCGCCTTCATTCGCTCTTGTCTTCTCTTCAAACTACCACCTTTCTATGTACATGTAGCATCTCACTTTTCCCTACCCCCCTGGGAAGTTCCAGCTGTTCGAGTCTGTTCTTTCTCCCTCCCTTTGCTCGAAAGCCAACTGTCTACGGTCGCTTCCCGCTCTCTTTTTCTTGACCACTTTCACTCTCATTCTCATGCCATTGCTGTGTACACAGATGGATCTAAGTCTTCTGACGGCGTAGGATTCGCAGCAGTGTTTCCGGACAGCGTCGTACAAGGGCATTTACTATCTTCAGCTAGTATTTTTACTGCTGAATTATATGCCATCCTTACAGCACTTATCCGTATTGCATCTATGCCTGTGTCATCATTTGTGGTTGTCTCAGACTACCCTTAGTGCTTTACAGGCTATACAAAAATTTGATACACCTCACCCCTTAGTCCTCCGTATCCCAACTTTGGCTACGCCGCATCTTTACTAAGCATAAAGATATTGTTTTTGTTGGGTCCCTGGTCATGTTGACGTACAGGCAATGAACAGGCAGACACTGCTGCGCGGTCGCAGTAATGACCTACCAGTTTCTTATAGGGTATTCCATGTACGGACTATTTTGCTGTAATATCTTCCCACCTTCACAACCGTTGGCAACAACGTTGGTCTACTATGCTCGGCAACAAACTTCAGTCTATTAAACCGAGTATAGGTTACTGGCCGTCTTCTATCACCAGTGTCGAAGTTGGGAGACTACTCTCTCCCGTCTTCGCATTGGCCATACTCGTCTTTACTCATGGATATCTCATGGAGAGGCGTCTTGCTCCTCTCTGTGAGAATTGCCAAGCTCCATTATCAGTCAGCCACATTCTGTTGGACTGCCCACTTTATCAACGAGCACGCAGAATTACCTCTGTCGTCGTCTTCGCCCCGCTGCTCTCTCTTTACCTTCCCTTCTCGCTGATGGACCACCTTTCATCCGGACTCTCTCATTGACTTTTTGACAACGACTGACTTACTTCACAAATTCTGATACTTTCCGCCCTTTCTACTTGTATCTCTTGCTACCCTTTACCCCCGTACTATCCCCTGCCCCGCTGTTTTCTGTAACCTGCTGATCATCCCCCCTCCCTTCTGCCATCCAATTCCCTTGCTTCCTTCCCTACCCTGCAGCGCTGTATAGCCCTTGTGGCTTAGCGCTTCTTTTTGATTATAATAATAATAATCCCGCTTCACACACGGAGGGCCCGGGTTCGATTCCCGGCGGGTGGAAACATTCGACACGTTTCCTTACACCTGTTGTCCTGTTCACCTAGCAGCAAATAGTGGTACCTGGGTGTTAGTCGACTGGTGTGGGTCGCATCCTGGGGGACAAGATTAAGGACCCCAATGGAAATAAGTTAGACAGTCCTCGATGACGCACTGACTTTCTTGGGTTATCCTGAGTGGCTAACCCTCCGGGGTTAAAAATCCGGACGAAATCTTATCTTACCTCCTACCCAAGACCAGTTCTTAGAAGACTTTTCCAGAGTCTTGTCCGGAGTTGAAAACAATTGCGAGACAATAATACTGGGCGACTTCAATATCTGTTTTCAGCAGCAAAATAACGGGCTATGCAAAAGGTATAAGCAAATTCTAGGATTAAATAGCTACACTCAACTAATTAATACACCAACCCGGATCACACAGTTCTCAGCCACCCTAATTGACCACATACTTTGTAACCGCTCTAAGAACATTAGTCAGTCAGGCGTCATTACCACAGGTCTTAGTGATCATTTCATCATTTACTGCACCAGGAAAATCACTAGGGATAGGATAGGCCTACACAGGACAATAAATATGAGGTCAACTAGAAACTACAGTAAAGAAACACTGGTAAATAGGCTACACAATTGTGACTGGACAGAGATAACAAGTTGCACGGACGTAAACGATGCCTGGGAAAAATTCAAAACAATGTTCACTACCATCCTTGATAATATTGCACCAGTTAAAGAGGTTAGGATTAAACGAAGAACTGATATCTACTGAGATATTAGATAATATGAAATTCAGAGACCAGCTGCTAAAAAGATTTAAAGCAAACAGACAGGATATTGCAGCACTAAATGAATTCCAAAGGGTGAGGAACAGAGTACAGAGACTTATAAAAGGAGCAAAGGCTAAGCACTATTGCTCAAAAATTGAAGAGTATAAGCATAACCCCAGAAAGCTCTGGCAACAACTAAAACAGTTGGGGTATAGCCATAAACCAGTAGATAGGTCTAACATAGTACTCACTATCGATAATGAGGTATGCCACGAAACATCTAAGGTGGCAAATTGCTTTAATTCCTACTACACATCTGTTGCATCAACACTAGTAAGAAAACTACCAGCTGCATCAAATACCTTTAACACAGACTCTGATAAGTTTCAAACATACTATACCAATAAAGGGGTAACCCAAACAGTTGTCAACTAGTAAGTGTATCTCATGACTTCATTCAAAAAGAACTAAGCAGG
The DNA here is from genome assembly GCF_026875155.1 of Cherax quadricarinatus. NCBI lineage: Eukaryota > Metazoa > Arthropoda > Malacostraca > Decapoda > Parastacidae > Cherax > Cherax quadricarinatus. The sequence goes on along the minus strand of NC_069417.1, from coordinate 20,241,526 downwards.
TTAAACCCAACTAAGAGCACAGGCCCTGATAACATCCCGTCTAAGTTCCTAAAAGATGGTGCTTCTGAACTGTCAATCCCTATTGCTCACATAATAAATCTATCAATCACTAATACCGTACCGGAGGGGTTCAAGGAGGCCAGAGTTACTCCTATCTTCAAGAAAAATAGTAGGCCTGATGTAAGCAACTATAGGCCTGTTAGTATACTCTATTACTCAGTATAATATCTAAAATTCTGGAGAGGGCGGTTTATTCTCAAGTAGTTAAATACCTTAATGACAACAGCATTCTCCATAGCTATCAATCGGGCTTTAGAAGATCCTACTCAACCGACACCTCCCTTATTAATCTGATGGATTACCTGAGAACTGAAATGTCAAAAGGGAACCTCATAGGTATGGTAACCTTAGACCTGCAAAAGGCCTTCGATACTGTCAACCACAATATATTATGTAATAAACTTCAAGCTATCGGTATAGGTTCTGTAGACTGGTTTAAGTCCTACCTTAGCAACAGGAGACAAATAAGTCAAAATCAACAAAACGGAATCAGAACCCCTGCCGATAACATGTCGAGTTCCCCTAGGTAGTATTCTGGGTCCCTTATTATTCTTATGTTATGTCAATGATATGCCTATCAGTGTCAAGTGCAAACTCCTACTGTATGCAGATAACAGTGCTCTGTTAGTGACAGGTAAAGACCCACAAGATATTGCTAATGTTTTAACACTGGAACTGGAGTCCTGCAGCAAATGGTTAGTAGACAACAAACTATCATTACACCTAGGGAAAACTGAAGCCATTCTCTTTGGCACGAAACATAAACTGAGAAGGGTAAATAATTTTAATGTTCAGTGTAATGGGGAGCCCATCACTTTGGTTTCATCAGTAAAATATCTGGGAATCCCCTTTGACCCATGCATGTCAGGAGAATTGATAGGGAACAGTGTAGTAAAGAAAGCGAATGCCAGACTGAAGTTCCTGTATAGACACGCACAGTTGTACCTACTGAGGCTCGCAGGACCCTATGTCTAGCCCTTATACAATGCCATATGGATTACGCTTGTTCTTCATGGTACTCTGCCTTGACAAAAAAAAACTGAAAGATAGACTGCAAATCACCAGAACAAAATCGTAAGATTCATCCTGGGGCTGGGACCAAGAGAACATGTAGGCCAGGATGAATTACAGCAGTTGGATATGCTGAATGTTGAAGACAGAGTAAAACAACTGAAGCTAAATCATGTTTATAAAATTGCTCACAAACAGTGTCCAGAATATCTTGCTGTCAATTTTGTCAAGGTTGGGAACCAAAGCAATCATAGTACTAGGGGGAGAGAGCACAACTTTGTAGTACCCACAGTCATTGGCCAGGCGTCAAAAACCTTTTATTGTACAGCAATAAAGGAATGGAACAGACTACCCGCACATGTCAAAGCCAGTCATAGCATGAACCAGTTCAAGAAGAGTGCCAAAAGGTGTCTGATGAATGTAGCTTCAGAAAGGGGGGGGAAATGATTTTCTTTTTAGCTAACATTACCTGGAGTTTACCTGGAGAGAGTAAATTTTGTAAAATTAGTGTAAATTTTACCTTATTCCTAGTAATGACCCTCGTATTGTAGATAGTCTTAATGACCCTCGTGTAGTAGATAGTCTTTTTAGTATGATAATAAGATGTTATTCTCATTGTAGAATAATAAGAAAATATTTATAACCTTTTATATTATAATAATAAGGTAAAAGGACCCCAATGGAAATAAGTCACTCTGTCTGACTTTTTTGGGTTATCCTAGGTTCTCTACACATATGCTGCTATGTATGATAATTCTATGTAACTGTATTTGTGTATACCTGAATAAACTTACTTACTTATTCATCATTTTTCCATCGCCTTAGAAGCAACGTGCTGTTATCTGACGTCATAATACCAAAATTTGATCATCATATAAAATAGCTGGCGATAGTTGGTAGCTTCTTACTGTCGTGTATCACCACTATACTAAGTGCGAAGTATTTAATTACTGACGATTAACTGAAGCAACAGATGCTAGGAGTCTTGCCCGCATGCACCACTTCTCTTGACATTCTCCTGACGAAGGTTATCCATTCACATTTTTTTTTATCTTGTATTATTATTATAATCAAGGGGGAAGAGCTAAACCCGGAGGATTATACAGCGCCTGGGGGGGGATGGGGGAGGCATTCAGGCTTAATTCGGGGAACTGGAGCACAGATCCAATTCCCTAAATCAAGAGCCCCTCACCAACATCAAGGAACCTTCCTTGAGGGTTTTTTATCTTGTAACGGAGTAAACAAAACAGTCCAGACGAGAGCTGTAGTTGTTGCGCATATATTAATCTTCATTCAACAATTGTATAATTTGTTTTGACAAATCTAACGTAGAACTTTTTCGTATACTTCCCTTTCTATTTTAATGAAGTTTATAACTGTTATACTTCATTTGTACAAGTAAATTTGAACATACTTATAAAGTATCGCCTAGATAGCTCAGTTGGGAGAGCGTTTAGACTGAAGATCTAAAGGTCCCCGGTTCGATCCCGGGTCTGGGCAGGTAATTTTTATTTTTTTGCGACTAAATGATCGTATAAATATTAGAGCATATTCCACATCTTTTTATACTTTAACCCTGGCAAGCTTTTATTTTTTCCAAAAGTCCCTCTTGTCTTGCAGTGTTCTACTCGCGTTATATATTTATATGACCTGTGAGGTGTATTACACAAGTTCAAATTTTTACAACTGTTTTGAACAGTAGTAACTTGTGTCATGTAATTTATAAGCAATAAGTCAAGCTGATTTATTTCCGTGTGTGCCCTGTGCACACGGTTCTTCCGTAAATACTGGTGAGCAAGGAACATTTCCCAGTACAAATTTGTTTGATAGGTTTATTATGTATACCACACCCATCCTGTAGGCGTTAGTCCAGGGAGTGGGCCCAAACATTTTGTTAGCTAAATAATTTTGGAGTTACTTGGACGTTATCTGAAGTCACTTCCGACGGGAATCTCTTCTCGCGGCCTGTTCCACATCATACCTCCTGGTTGCTGGCCTCATCCATCACGCAGTTGGTGCCCGCCTCCCGCAGGCCCACATATGCACCATAACCCGGCTGAAGACAGCTAGGGGTGCGTTGGTAATTCCGTTTTTATGCATGAAGGGTGTTAACGAGTTTTGGTCCCTTTACACTTATCGACTTGTCTTTCAGTATACTCATCGCTCCCCAGCTTTCACTCCTCCGGGTTTAGCGCTTCCCCCTTGATTATAATAAATTCATTGGAGATATCGTGCACTGTCTGCTTTCATACGGAGGGACCAAACCCTCCAGTATTTTCCGGGTGTAGATTATAATTCATCTTTCATGTATACTTTTTAAGGAATACAGTTCGAGGGGACTTAAAATACCCTCAGTTATTTAGCCGACAGTAATTATTTGGTTACACATTAAATTCGGGTCACAAACATTATATCGAAACAAAGTTACAAACATTTGTCTAAAGGACCGAGCAAAGGTACAGTGCTGAGTTAATTATAGTAAGCAATAATGGTATTTTTACATAATTTTTTTAATGTTTATTGTGAAAGTATTTAGACATTTGTGAGTGGTTTATATATTTTTCTTTTTTTTTTCCGAAATACTACATTGAATTAGTTTCTTGCCATGTAATTCAGCATTATAAATTATTACAACCTGTCAACCTATCGATCTTCAGAGTAAATAGTTTGATTTGATGTATCACACATTGTTGCTCCTATTGTCACGGCATTAGGCGTATTTATGTTCCTTATTTCGTTGTTCCAGGGTTTTTAGATGTCTCGCCCATGTCTAGTTCATTGTAACTCCTTCCTATTCCCGCCAGAGGGGTTTTATACACTGGCTCTATCCCTGACTGTTCCGGTTAACCTTTTCTTGATCAAATAGTTAATGTGTTGCAGACAAAATTAATTGACTACCTAGACCTGACTTTACCCAGCAAATATTCATGAATTTGGTGGAGATCTCTATTAGCTAAAACCGCTTCAGCTATCGAAAACAGAAATATGATAATGTTTTGGAATGACCATGAACTCGCCATCAACACGGTTTAAGCAAACCTCTCCATGGACTAGAAACACTTTATCAGCCATCAGTGCACTTCGTAGACGACCCTTTTTCATTTTTCCACTGTCCTTATGGAAAATTTATAGGTGAATACCTTTATGTACTTCAACATTACATGCTTACAAGTAAACTCATTGGGAGACAACCATATTGTTTACCGTAGTCACCCATGTAGACATGTGAGAAAACTTAACCACCCCTGGTCACGGCAAGTAGTTCCTTCGACCTCACAATCTTAAACATATCTATCCGAGACCAGTATGGATTGGATAGCACCCACAGTACAGTGCTACTAATTAATTGTGGACTGTATAGATTATATTAGTTTGAATGAAGGGGG
>NC_069417.1:20221505-20236569 GCF_026875155.1 Cherax quadricarinatus | reverse complement strand
AAGAAAAGGTGACTTTGAAGCCACTGTCGGTCGTCATGAGCTTAGCTTACTCAGATAAGCTGTGACTGGTAAATTTTGGCCTACATACAAGAGAATAGGTCTGTGTGGTATGTGTGCATTATACAGTGCAAAAAAAATCCTGCAGCATGCAGTACATAAAAAACTGCGACCATGTTTTTGGTGTAAAATAGCAACTTTACAGTGTATTTCCATGTGGTTTTTATAGTTGTATTTTCATTTTAGTCTCAACTGATAGAATGGAAGATATGTTACAGAAATAGATATGATTTTGATTGGTTTCATGATGGAAAGTACGTACCTCAAAATTGAGCTGAAAGTAGCAGAAATGTTCAATTTTTGCCAATGTTCATGAGTAAACAAATGATGTCACTGTCCAATAAGGTCCAACTGGCCAGTCTAGCATGCAGTCAAAAATGGGTTGACATTACTTATACAACTGTTACAATAATGCAGTAGTCTATATAACAATAAATCTTTCATGTTTTGTGTGAATAAAAATTCAAAATGGAAAGCAAGCGTAATATAAAAGGGACCTTGAGACGTGACTGATGAACAGAGAAAATGTTATTGTAGTGCCAGGAATGTCTGCACTGTTTATTCTGGGCCCTATTTTAAAATTGGCATCTCTTGATATTTGTGTGAAACTGGGAAAATTACAAATTTCTGACCACTATGTTGCATAGTTGAAATAGGTAAATGGGCGGTTTCTTGTAATCAATCAATGGAACAGAAGGAATACTAGCAAACTATGAGTTTGGTAGATTGGAACAATGAAATGAGCTAAATATAGGGCGTGAAGTGGGTGAAATCACCGATGCGTAAATATCGCCACTGGGTTAAGTGTATTCTAACCTGGCAACTCTGTAATCTGGCAAAATCACTAATCCGGCACCCTACAGGTCCCGATGATGCCGGATTAGTGATGGTCAACCAGGTTTTATATGCATCTGAAAATGAAAAAAAGGCTATGATTCACTTTACAGCAATTTTTGCAGTAGCCTGGAACCTAACCTGCTGTAAAAGCAGGGCCCTCCTGTATATCTGTTGACTCAGGGTTTGAAGGAACAGGAGCTAGATCAGCAAGGCTGGAGGTGACAGAGAAAATAATAATAAGCTAGCAGGAGACACAGCAGGTAGTGATGCCAGCTAACATTACCCAATGAGGAATGAAGTCTTCTTCAGTAACCACCACAACAGACTTTGCATGCACAGCCTCAGGTTTGATTCTTGGCCACTTTCACAAGACTTTGGTTAGGTCTTCATATATTAGTATGTTGGCTCTTGCTTTAAAGGGACAAGAGTTAGAGCTATGACTAAGGCTTTTGGTGAAGGTTATGAGAGTAGTAAAATAGCTTCCAGTAGATGACACTGATTGTAGCACCTGTTAACATAAAGCAGAGAGGGTTTCTCCCTCTTCTAGGTAACCACCACAGCACAATGATAGGGCCCAGGTGTCGCACATGCATACCCTTGAGTTTGATCCCAACCAGGTTTACGTCAATTAAGAATTTGACAAGTGTGTGTGTGTACTATGTAAATACACATACCCTGTGTATATCTTGACTCGCAAAATTGTAGTAACATGATTACAAACAAATCACAAAACGGGTAGGGCTCTAATAATATTTTATATATAATATATATATAATACGTATATAATATTTTTATATATCTATATTTATATATCTATTTTATATATCGTTCCCCGAATTAAGCCTGAATGCCTTCCACATCCCCCATAGGCGCTGTATAATCCTCCGGGTTTAGCGCCTCCCCCTTGATTATAATAATAATAATATTTTATATATCTATCACCCTGCCTCGGTGGGAGATTGCCGACTTGTTAGAAAAAAAAATATACATACATATATATATATATATATATATATATGTATATATATATATATATATATATATATATATATACAGTGGACCCCCGATTAACGATATTTTTTCATTCCAGAAGTATGTTCAGGTGCCAGTACTGACCGAATTTGTTCCCATAAGGAATATTGTGAAGTAGATTAGTCCATTTCAGACCCCCAAACATACACGTAGAAAAGCACTTACATAAATACACTTACATAATTGGTCGCATTGGGAGGTGATCGTTAAGCGGGGGTCCACTGTATATATATAAATAAAAGGAGAAACTTTTGTTTTTTCCTCTTGGGCCACCCCGCCTTGGTGGGATACGACCGGTGTGTTGAAAGATTATATATTTAGATATATATATAAATAAATATAAATTATATATATTTTATATACACACATGCACATGTACATACATACAGGATATAAGTGTTAATATATACATTTATTTCTTACAACCATATCACAAATTTATTAACATGTCATAAGAGACAAAGTACAGTATACATTTTGTAAATACATACTAGAATTTTTTCAACTCAATAAAATTGATCAGAGGCAAGATATACAGTATATATATACTGTATATAGTTTGGTCGGTGATCAGTACATTGGAGATTATCGTGTTTGCATGTGAGGCACCAGTGGCAGTGGTACGTTCACGGTGTTGTGGGTGTCACAGGGAGTAGCTGTGTGGCCAGGAGGTCAAGCAGGTGTAGAGCTAAGTCTGCCATTACTGTGGGATGTTGTACAGAGTCCACTATTCTTGTTACTGCTTCACGAGTTAGCTCTGCTCCTAAAGCCATTTTCAATGGACCTGGGAAAAAATTGCAAATTAAAAAATTTTAAGAATCAAATTCAAAAAAAATGGCAGATTTTTTAAAGTAATAGTCTTCGTGCCCACCTTAGATACAAAAAGTTCTTCACTCCAAAAATTCTCGAGGGGGGCATTTACTCTGTTGGCACTCTATTAAGTTTTAAATAAACGAAGTGTAGAGGCCTACTAGAACATTTTTATATGTTAAGAAGTTATTTCAAAAATGAAGTTTTTTTCCCCCAAAAACAACTAAAAATACTGTAGTAAAAATCAAATGCTTAAAAAAAAATTTCCTCTTCAAGGGGGGCTCCTTGGCGTGGTGAAGGGCTTTTGGGTCTGAGGAATTGCCTGTCGGTTCTTTCCTCAGACCGAACCTAATTCCCCCCATTTTCCCCTCCCCTTTCCCATCTCCCCATCCCCCCCTTTTTTCCATTCCCCCTCCTCCCCCTCACCCCTCCCTTTTGCCCTTCCTTTTTTTACCCTTGTGATTTCTCCCACAGGCGCGCTAGTTTCCTAGGTAGGGGAAAAGGACCCCGGGGTCCATCCCTTTTCCGTTGGGTTTCTTGGCGGGGGGCGTAGTTTGCCGTAATTTCTGGATTGCTGGGTGCCCCCGACCCCTCTCCGGTATCCCGGAGTAGTTTTGGGGTGTCTTTTGGGCGACGGGGTATTTTGGAAGCCCCTTTGGATTCCGGGGGTGGTGGCTGAGGAGGTATGCTTTGTGGGGATACCCGGCCGCCCTCTTTTTTGTCCCCCGGGTAGCTGGCAGTGTGAGGTTGCTATCCCAGATTGCTGGTTTACGGGCCCATAAAGGGTGGGGTAGGAGGGTTCCTGTGCATCTGCGCTATACCCCGGTGTCGAGTCCTTTTGGGCGCGGAGGGAGTTTCTCCCTTTCTCCCTTTTTCCCTCCCCTTCCCCCCTTTTTTTTTCTTTTTTTTTGTTTTTATTTCTTTTTTTTTCTTTTTTTTCTTAAAAACAAAAAAAAAAAGAAGAAAACCTCCCCCATGGCCCCCTAGTCCATGAACCGTACCCCGGGGGCCCCTTTTTTTGCCCCCCCCTTCGACCCCGCCTTTTTCTTTACCCCCCACAACATTCCCCTCTTTCCTATTCCCGGTGCTTTTTCCTCACCCGTTTTGGTACTGAGGCCTCGACTGCTCCTTCGATTTATCGACTTGCTTCCTTGACTTGCTTCGGCCTCTCCCCTCTACGGTGCGGAAATTTTCAAATCGCCGCCCCTTTCCACGTCGGCCCAAATTGGGGTCCCCGCCTAAACGTCACGACAATTACCTGTTTTGATGATATTCCCCACCTTACCTTCTCGTTTTTTCTCAAAACGATTACCGCCCTTCACTACCTTTCACCCCCTTTTTCAGATGAACGGGGGAAAAAATTTCTTCATTTCGCCCAAACTTCCCTATCCCTATCTTTCGACCATGTTTTGGCAAGGCATCCTACGCCATGTTGGAAAAGATTTTCTTTTATGCTTTAAGAGCGGTCGCGCTCATTACCGTACAAAATGCTACCAGGCTCGTGAGCTCTCTCGTCTTTCCATTAGATATGTTCTGTCACCCTTGAAAAACATATTCCCAATTTCTTGTAGTGGTCCCGTTATTCTCCCCCATACCATGTTCAAAAAAATTTCCAAATGTGGCACCGACATTCTCGAACGCTGGAACCCAAGATCCCCCAAACCCTAAAGGGTTTGACACTTACGTTCTTCTCCCCGTGGGCGGAAAAACGATACCCTCAATGTGGCTTTTTAAATTTTTGACAGGAGAACTCCCACCTCCGTTTATATAGCGGACTCGGTTACAAGTTCGAAAGGTGATCCCAAACCACAACAGTGTAGAAATTGCTGGCGATTTGGCCTCCAGCGAAATATTCCCTCTATCGCCCGAATGCCCAGTTGTGGTGCCGTTTGCCCCATTTTAATAGTCTTGCAATCGATCTCCCTCTTGCCTTAACTGTCATGAGGCTCACCCTTTACTCTCGCCTTTTTGTCAGGTTATTTAAACGGGGGGAAATCCGTTACCTCAAAGAAAAGAGGCTCCCTTTGCCATGGCAGTTTCTCTCCCGCCCCAGGGAGACCCCCACTTTTTCTTATTCCCGGTTTAAAAACCCCCCCCACTTCTGGATCCATTTCTACACCCCCCTCTGGGTTACCTCTCCCATAAACTCCGTATTTTCCCTTTTGTGTCCTCGGCTCAGCGTCCCTACTTAAAGTCAGTCAAATCCGCTTCTTCAGTTCTCCTTACAACCCTCGTTCGACGGACCCGTACGCCCTTTCCCAATCGCCCCCTCTACTTTAAAAAGTCAAAAAAAGGTCCCGGTAACCCTCCCCCCCCACTTCCCCCCCTCATTTTACCCCCCCTGTCTCTGCCCCTAGTTCTTCCCTCTCACGGGGCTCGGTTACAAGTCAGAGGTTCCCCCCACCCTGAAATGTACCTTCCCCCCCTGTTCCCTCCCAAGTTTCTTCCTCTTCTGACCCTCCCAGGTTCCTGTCTCTTCTGTCCCCTGCCGTTCTCCAGTTCCCTCCCCCTTTCGCCCCCCCCCTACCTTGGTCAGTCCAATACATTCCCAATTTACTCTCCTCCCCCTCCTTCCCAATTTTGTCTCCCATACGACATCTTGAATTTCCCGAAAATTGAAGCAATCTCTGAATTATTCGAGACCAACCTCAATGGACCTGATCCACCTTGCTCTTCTTCTCCCTGCCCCCATCTGCGCAACTCCTTTTTCACAGCGCCCCGTTCTTCGCTGCTTAAAACTTTTCCATGCCTCCGCTGTGGACTTTTCAAACCCTTCTAGCCCGTAGGAACCCTTTCCCTGCGGATTTCAAGTATTTTCATTCCCAAATCATGGCCTTTTTACAGTGGAATTAGGGGGCCTCGGGGGTAATCGGGGTGAGCTCAGATGTTACTTCCCAGTTTGCCCTGTTGGTGTTTGCTTTCAGGAACCAAAATTACCTCGCTTTTATTTTCACATCTCAGGTTTAAAATTTGTGTATTCTTCGATCCTTTTCTGATGGGCCCTTTAAATGAAATCCCCTTTTTCCGCACTGTTTTCCGTCCTCAATATTTATTTATTCGCTCATTAAAAGCAGCCGTACCACTTACATAGGGGTATACGCTCTGTTTTTTATCTCTCCCCTTCTCGGGTTTATCTTTTCCGGATTTTGCCTTCCTTGTTTCGTTTTTCCCGCCCCCGATTCTGTTACTTTGGTGATTTTTTGCCACCTTTTCCCTCTGGGGGGGGGTTTCATGTGTTCCCCGTGGAATTCAGTTAGGGGCTTTTCTTGCCACCCACCCCCCCTGTTTTAAATACAGGTACCACACCCATTTTGATCCCGGATCATATCTCTCTTGCATCGATCTTCAGTTTGCTCTTCCTCCCCCGCATTAGATTTACTTGGTCTGTTCTCCGGACTTACATGACAGTGATCATTTCCCAATTTTTCTTTTTTCCCCTTATTTCGCCACCTTTTCGCCCCCCAGTGGCAATTTAATGGGCAAATTGGAACCTTTACTCACACCTGACTGTTTTTAAAGGGGTTTCCCTTTTTCGTCCCCCACATGGCTTTTACACCTTTCCCGTCCTCCGTTTTCCCCGCAGTTCTCATACAACCCCAAATTCGGAGGATTCTCAGAAATGCGTGCCTTGGTGGTCCCCTGCTTGTGTCGTGCAGTACGTTTAAAACGCGCTGCAGGGGGGCGGTACCGGTAAAATAGAACCACAGAGCGACTCTTGATTTTAAACAGAAGCGTCCCCACCCCCCCGTTTTCATCCGTGACGCTAAAGCACTTTGTGGCAGATTATGTCTCAACCATCACCTCTGCTTCCCTATGAGTGCAGTCTGGAAAAAAGTACGAAAACTGGTGGTAAATATTCTCCTGCCCCGGCTCTGTTTCTGCGATTTGCCGGGTTGATATAGAAAACCCCCACTAGATGTTGCAATGAAATTGGCAATATCTGGTCCGTATTTTCAGGGACTCCTTCTATCCCCTCATTTTTTTCCTCAAGTCTGCCAGAGAGTTAGCACCCTTGGATTTTCTTCTTCAGAAAAAAACAGTATAAGGTGCCTTTTAACTTAAAGAACTGGAGGCAACCTCTCGGGTTGTGATCATCGGCAGCGGGGCCCCCGCGCTTCATTTTCGTATGCTACAACTTTACATCAGTAGCCCTTGCTTTCCTATTACCCCCTTTACAATCTTATTTGGTCAAAAAGGATTCTTCCACAGCTGGGAAATCCCCCATTGTTCTCCCTTTCCGAAACCAGGCATACGGGACTAAAACCTCCCACTATCGCCCCTTTTGCTCTTCCCAGTGCAGTTTGCAAAGTAATGGCGTCTAGTAAATGAGTTTAGTGTGGTATTTAGAGACACAAACAGTCTTCCACTCGTCCCAATATGGCTTTGTAAGGGACGTTCTACCATGCCCCCCTTTCTGGCTTGGGTAGTAGTTCGTAATGCCTTTTTCGAATAACCCTGTTTTTGCCTATTTTTTGACCTTGAGAAGGGATATGACCACTTGGAGGTTAATATTTTAGCCCAAATCCATCCTTAGGCCCTTTGGGCAAATTCCATTTCCCTTTCCCTTAAGAATTTTTACTGACAGGGATTTCCGTGTTGGGTTAATAATGTGCTCTCCCCGGACTTTGTCCAAGCGAAGGGTCCCCCCGGGGGTGTTTGAGCAAACCTTTTTCTCCTTGCTATTAAAGTTTGGCCTCTGTTTTCCATCAAATATTTGGTATCACTCTTGTTGAGATTGCTTTTTCCGTGCAGGGCTGACTGTACCTTTCCTTACGTTTCCTCCGCTGCAGTCGGGGGGGGCCGTGTTTCCCAAATTTGGGCCCCACACATGGGTTTTTTAAATTTTCCCGCCCCAAAACCCCCCAAATCACTTTCACTAGACGCTCTGTCACTCTGATCATCCCTTTTTACCTCTTGGCTCCCTATCCCCGAAGTGATACAGTCAAGTTTTTGGGCCTCCCTTTATCGTGGTTATCCTGGGGAAACCCCCATTACCTCTTGAAGGCTTTGTCCGCCCGGGTGAACCCTTTTAAAAACCCTTTCTATCTTTGTGGGGAGTGATGTCAACCCCCCTTCACCTAATTCCCCCCTTATTTTATCGAAAAATTGATTATGGTGACCAGATCTATTCGCGGCATCTCCTGTACTCTCTTAGCCTTAACCCCCTTTATCACCCAAGGGGTTACGTTTTGCTTTTGGGGCTTTTCCTCTTCCCCTTCGAAAGCTCTATGCAGAGCGAACGTTCCCTTCCCTTTTCTCGCCCTGATGCCCTTTTCCCGCGCTACTATGTCGCTCTCATGATCTCCGCATCCTTCCCTTTTGATGTCATGATTTAGTAGAATTTTTATTGTTCGCCGCCCCCGCTTACTCCGTCCCTTCTTCTTGCCTTCATTCGCTTGTCTTCTCTTCACTCACCTTTCTTGTCATGTAGCATTCACTTTTCCTACCCCCTGGGGGAAATTCCGCTGTTCGAGTCTGTTCTTTCTCCCTCCCCGCCGAAAACCCAACTGTCTACGGTCGCTTCCCCCTCTCTTTTTCTTGACCCTTTCATTCATTTTTATGCCATTTCTGTGTACACAGATGGCTCTAAGTCTTTGACGGGTAGGTTCGGCAGTGTTTCCCGGGCAGGCGTACAAGGGGGATTTACTATCTTCAGTAGTATTTTTTCTTGAATTAATGCCATCCCTTACAGCACTTATCCTATTGCTTATGCTGTGTCATATTTGTGGTTGTCTCGACTCCCTTAGTGCTTTACGGCTAACAAAATTTGATACATCACCCTTAGTCCTCCCTATCCAAAATTTGGCTACGCCGCATCTTTACTAAACATAAAGATTTGTTTTTTGTTGGGTCCCCGGTCGTTGACGTCAGGGCAAAGAACAGGCAGACACTGCTGCGCGGTCAGCAGTACATGACCTACCCGTTTTTTTTTAGGGTATTCCTGACGGACTATTTTGCTTATATCTTCCCACCTTCACACGTTGGAACAACGTTGGTTACTATGCTCGGCAACAAACTTCAGTTATTAAAAAGAGTATAGGTTACTGGCCGTCTTTTACAACCTGTCGAGGTTGGGGGCTACTCTCTCCCGTCTTCGCATTTCCATACCGTCTTACTCATGGATATCTCATGGAGGGGTCTTGTCCCCTCTGTGAGAATTGCCAAACTCCATTTTAAGTCAGCCAATTCTGTTGGACTGCCCCCTTTATCAAAAGAGCAGCAGAAAATTCCTCTGCGTCGTCTTCGCCCCGCTGCTCTCTCTTTACCTTCCCCTTTTCGTGATGGACCCCCTTTCATTTTTTCCCGGACTCTCTCTTTACTTTTGACAAGACTGACTTACTTCAAATTTGATACTTTCAGCCCTTTTACTTGTATCTTTTCCTCTATCCCGTACTTCCCTGCCCCCCTGTTTTCTGTAACTGTGATCATCCCCCCCCCCTTCTGCCATCCCAAATTCCCCTTGTTCTTCCCTACCTGCAGCGTGTATAGCCCTTTTGGCTTAGGCTTCTTTTTGATTATAATAATAATAATAATAATTAAAAGAAAGTACAAGTTGTTTGGAAAGCCACAGATTATGAGGAGCATTCTGGTTAGGCTTACGACTTTCAATTAATACAAAACTACGTAGGCAATGTTTAGATTGTTGAAGAAAAAAGAGGAATGTACCGACTAAAGTGGTATCAAGCCTTTTAAATGGATGTGAATAATGAATTTTAAACATTGCAACAAGGAAGCTGCTGCAGGTAGTAATGTCATGTTTGAAAAACAAAAGTATGGTTTTGAAAACTATGCAAAAAATTTGAAGGAAAAAAATTGAATATGGTGCAAGATTACAGTAGTTTTTCAACAATGATGGGGGTTTGGAAAATTTAGAGAAGATGAAACAGAATAGGATGATTAAAAAGAGTATATAAAAACCCCAAAATGGAGGAGGAAAGGGGAGGAGGTCATCTAGGGAAAAAGGGGGGAGGAAGGGTGTGAAGGCTTTATGCTGTAGGGGGGTCGCGTGCATGTGTGACTGGAATGAAAACGAAAGGTTTAGAGATTTTATGTGGTCTGAAATGTTTGCAAGGTAAACAAAGGGGTTTAGGTAACAGGTTGTCAGCTTGGTCCTGGAGGTGGGAAGCAGTGCCTGTACACTGGGGAAAAAAAATAAGATGGGAAAATTCGTTCAGAGGTCATTTGAACTGAAAGTTCATACTTCTGGCATCGCTATTAAATGATGATGGTGAATTTTTTTTTTTTTTTTTTTTTTTTTTTAAGTCACCCTACCTTGGGGAAAAAGTCCCAAAGGGCTCTTTGTATTGTAAACAATCATCAAGTGTGCAAAAAAGTTTTGGATTTTTATTGTGAGATTTTTGCCTGATCAGCAGGTTTTTCAGTGAAAATCGAGGGGACAACAGAAGCAGATAAGAGGTGTTTAGCCTTCAGCCATGGTTTGTGTAAGTGTGTAGTTTGATGAAGCTAGGGCTTGGGAGAAAGCACCCTTTTTTATGCTAGAAGTGAGGTGTGGAAGTAGGAATGGCATCACAGGAGCAAGGCCCCCTTAACGAAAAAAGAACGTACAAAGTGTTATTGCACTAGCAAAGGAGCTTCCCTTTTGGATGAGGCCCTTTCACCTTGGCGTAAGTGTTTGACTTACCTGGAATGAAATCCTTTTGTGCCCGTAATTTTATGCGTGTTTTGCCACCTCCTCTGGAGAGGTGGGGTCGAGGGTTTTCTTTTTAAATGAAACCCCCCCCGAATTACTCTTTTTCCCAAAAAAAACGACCCCCCACCTAAAATAAATAAAAAAAAACATTAAATTATTGAACTAAATTTTCCCAAAAAATTTGAGTTCAAGTTCTAATATAATCAATCTCTATGAATTAACTTAAGAACATTCAATCATTATAAACAGAAATCAAAGACATGCACATGCACAAATTAAATTATTTTTTAAAAACACATACTTTTTCCCCCAAAAGAGCGTATCATAAAAATTTTTTTAGGACTCCAAAAGTAATGAACGATTGGGAAACAAACCCTACCCACGGGTGGGGATAGAACCCCAGGCTAGCTGGCAGTGGCTAACGCGATTGCTGGAGTTTGAGATCCTGATCCGGGTTCTTCTCACCCCGTGGTTTTATGGTTTGTTTTTAGACTGTCTCGATTCAAAACATAATCTGAGATTTACTATTTCGGTGAAAAGTCTGAAAGGACCCTTTTGTTACTATGGGATTGTTTAAAACATGAATAATTACTAAAACCATTTAAATTTTTTTCTGAAAAAAACTTTTTATGGTTTATCAAATGTATTCTCAAAGAAAAGTATAGAGCTGCAAAAAAAACTATACTATGCCTTTAATCTTTCCTTAGTAAGCAACAAGCTTACCCCTTTAAAAAATAATGAAATTTTTATCAGCTATCTGAATGAATATAGCTTGCTTAAGGTGGCACTTGGCCCCCCTTTCTTCTGAAATTTTTTTTTTTTTTTTAGTGGCCCACCCAAAAAACACCCAAAAAAATTAAGATTGTATTCTTTGTCATGATACCAATTTGCTTTTGAAAACAGGCCATAATAAACTTTTTAAAACACATTTTTGAAAAAAAAAAATCTCCCACAGAAAAAGGGGGTTTTTTTTTTTTAAAAACCTGCTGGCTCTCTCAAAGCAGGTGACCCAAAAAAACATTTTTTATCATTCACCTATCAGTCTTTCCCGAGGGGTGCAGAAACAATTAAGATGTCCCTCCAAACGAAATATCCCAAAACCCTCCCTTTTGAGTAAGGTTGTACTTCCCAACCCTTTGGTTTGGGCGGCTAATGGTTTTTTTGATCCCTTTACAAAATATTACCTGTCCACTCCATACGCTCGTCAGGGCCCAAAAAACCTACGTCTCCACTCATTGTTGGAGAAGTCCGACCTACAATTTTTAGGTGCTCTTAGAGTGCAGGCTGCCATTTTTTTATATACCCCGTTTCGTTGCTTAACCCAAAAAGTCATCAGGCCATAAAAAATCCACTTTTCTCCTCTCCCCTTTATCTACATACTCACGAAGCCGCTGTATATTTAAGCCTATGCACAACCCCTTTTATCCCCTCCCCCCAACCCTTCCCGGGACAACCCCCACCCTTCTCCTTCCACCCCCGATTTAATACCTCTTCATTAATCTATCCCACTTCATTCTTCTAAATGCATTAACTACCTCAACAACGTCTCCTCAGCACTGAATTATTCTTTTGCTGACCTTACATTACTTTTTAATTTCTTTGCTCTGATTTTTCTTCATACATACACTACACATTGCTCTAAAAACGTGACATCCCCACTCCCTCTTGCTATCTCCTCACTACAGCATTCAAAACCCATGGCTCACACTCCAAAGATAAACTTTTATCTTTCCACAGATGTCTTAATTAACACCACCCACCTTACCCCCCTCCATCTATTCTATGATTCACCTTATCTTTCCCCTCAAGGAAGGTTCTTGATGTTGGTGAAGGGCTCTTGATTTAGGGAATTGGATCTGTGCTTCAGTTTCCCAAATTAAGCCTGAATGCCTTCCACATCCCCCCCCCCCCAGGCGCTGTATAATCCTCTGGGTTTAGCGCTTCCCCCTTGATTATAATAATCACCTTATCTTTTATAGACCCATCTGTTGATATGGTCACTCCAAATATTTAAATACATCCACTTCCACTTTACTTCTTTTCTCTAATCTGATATTTAATCTTTCACTGCCTAGACTTTTTTGTTACCCTCAACACTTTGATCTTTTCTGTTTACTTTCAATTTCCTTCTTTTACTAAATTTATCTACCAACATTTGCAGTTTCTCTTCAGAATCTCCCAGAGAAAGGAGTCACTGGCACTTTGAATTAGATTCTCATCTTTTAATTCCAGGGGCAGCACCAAAATTTCAATATTTGATGGGAAAGAGGAGCTAGGAGCCTTGTTCTGAAGCAGCATTTTTAATTACTATTTTTACTTGGGGAAGACTTTGAAGGTATTTGAATCGACCCCGAGCTTCCCTTTGGCACTGCAGTCGATTAATGCTACACCTCTCCTCAACATTCTGGCATTCCTTTCTTTAATAACTTTTTTGAGGGGATTCTGAAAAAAAAAGTTGCGAAGGTTGATGGACAAACTATGGATGGTGTATAAAAGGAAAATTAAGTAAAATGGAAAGAGCAAAGTGATGATGGGTAACAAGTCTAGGCAATGATAAACTGAATAATATATTGGAAGGACAAAGTATAGATAAAATGGATGTTTTAAGATAATAAAGAAGATGGGTTTATGAAAGATGAGGTGAAACACAGAATAGATGAGGGGAAAAAAGGATAGTGGTTTACTGAGGTATCTGTGGAAGGAAAGAATTTAATTTAAGGAGGCAAAAATGATATGTTCTAGAGCATAGTGGTACCAACACATTTACATGATGTGAGGAGTGGGTTTTGAACACTGCAGATAGAAGCAGGTTAGAGGTAGTGAATATGTCATGTTTAAGAGCTATGTGTGGTGAGAATATCATTCAGAGAATTCAGAGCATACGAATTAAGAGGTGATGCGAGGTGACTGTGGGTATAATTCAGAGCTGAGGAAGAGTTGAAGTAGTCTGTACATAAGCGAGGATGGAGAAGAGAAGGTTAACTAAGAGGGTGTATAAATCTGGGATGGAAGGCAAGAGGGTTACGGGTGAGAAATTACAAATTTAGCTTTAGTGGTATAAAACCTTCAAAAGTTAGATCATTCAATTAATTTTCTTGTGTTTAGTTAGGAAAACCAGAGAAAATTTAGTAGAAATTGGCTATCATATGTTCAGGAAGTATGGCAGCATTGAACACAGCAGTTAGTTTTGTCTTGTACTTCTTAGAAAATACAGTGGGACCTTGATATACATCCTTAACAAGTTCAGGACCTTGGACTTTTACCAAATGAACTTTTCCAAAAGAAATATAGGGAAAACAATTAATATGTTCCCATGAAAAAAAAAAACTTATTGTTATTGGCATATTATACATTGATGGAGTTGTATAAAATAATTTAAACATTGCTCAATACTAAAATATGTAATTTAAACACTACCTAATACTAAAATATATACATAAATATAAAAGAATTAGATGAAATAAATGCAAATTTAACCTCACTTTACTTTGCTAAAAAGAGTTGAGTGTCTACCAGGATAGTGCTGAGAAGGGAGGAGGAGGAAATGTTATTGTTTGGAAGGAGAGTCCCCTTCTCTTTTCTGTCTCTTTTTCCCTATTTGGACCTGGTTGAAGCTCACCAGGTTTGACTTTTACTAAAAATCTGTCCGAAGAACTTTGCTTTGCTTTCTTCTCAGGTTGTTTGGAAACGTGACTGTCTGGTCATCCAGACAATGCTGTTACTGCTTGTTTGGGCTTTGTTGGAGTGGTACTTCTCTGCAAAGTTTTTGACGTCCATCCATTTGGCAAAGATTTCCTTGATTAATGAAATAGGGGCTTCCTCTATCTTCTCTTCTGAGCCTGAAAAGAGTGCATCCATCTTAGTCCTGTGCTCCTTCTCAAGTTCCTGCAGCTCCTCAGTGGTCAGCTCTTCCCTGTGGCCCCTCCACTAACTCCTCCATATCACCATCACTCACATCCAGACCCATGGACTTGCCCAGAGAGGCAATATCCTGGCTTTGTCTAGAGAGAGAGGTAAACAAGGGTAGTGCACAGTGTTGCGACTCGTTGTGACTCATTGTGACCCATGCAAGTTCTAGCATGCGAGTCGTATTCCAAACAAAGGTCATATACCAAGCAAAAATTTTCATGTCCAAACAGGACATATAGCAAGTTGGACTTATTCCATACGGATGTATACCAAGTACCACTGTATTGAATATATAACACGGTGTTAGCTGAGTCTTGCCTATATGCTTAGTAAAATACTACCATGTGGATTATGCCAACATTGTATCATATATTATATTTTAAATATTTGTTTGAATATGATTTTTAACTCTGGTAATAAAGTGCCACTGTAAAAAAGGTTATCTTTACAAACTACTAATAAAAAACAATAATACTAGTGAAAGCTTTCATACCATAAAAGAGGAGCAAATGCTTTAAGAATCTAAAATACTGCAGAGTTTAGAAGATTTAAGTTGGAATATACAATATTCACGTGGGTTGTGAATGTTGCAGCAAGTAGGCGGCTGCAGGCAGTGAAGATGTTGTGTCTAAGCGCAATGTGTGACGAATATTATGCAGAGGATTCATAGTGTGGAAATTAGGAGGAAGTGTGGAGTTTACAGAATATTGTTCAAAGGGTGAGGAGGGATTTTGGGTGGTTTGGTCACTAGAAGGGTAGAGCAAAAAT
>NC_069417.1:20185533-20221005 GCF_026875155.1 Cherax quadricarinatus | reverse complement strand
GGAAGTAAAATTTTTCTATGGTGTTTCAAAAAGAAAGGGGGAAATTTCCTTTTTTTCTATGAGGGGAAAAATTTTCTGAAAATGGGAGTGAAATTCCCATTGACTTTCTGTTTTCTATGATGAGCCATCAAAGAAAATGGAAAATTTCCCATTTTCTATGATGGAAAAAAAATTGAAATCCCCATAGGCTTTCTATGAGCCATCAAAGAAAATGGGAAATTTCCCATGATGGAATTTTTTTTTTCTGAAAGTGGGAGTGAAATTCCCGTAGACTTTCTCGTTTTCTATGAGCCATCAAAGAAAATTCCCATTTTCTATGGGATTTTTTTTTAAATTGGGAGTGAAATTCCCGTAGACTCGTTTTCTATGGAAAAAAATTCTGAAAATGGAAGTTAAATTCCCATAGACTTTCTCGTTTTCTATAATGAACCATCAAAGAAAATGGGAAATTTCCCATTTTCTATGGGGGGGAAAATTGGAAGTGGGAGTGAAATTCCCATAGACTTTCTCATTTTCTATGATGGAAAAAAAAATTCTGAAAATGGAAGTGAAATTCCCATAGACTTCCTCGTTTTCTATAATGAGCCATCAAAGAAAATGGGAAATTTCCCATTTTCTATGGGGGGGAAATTGGAAGTGGGAGTGAAATTCCCATAGGCTTTCTATGAGCCATCAAAGAAAATGGGAAGTTCCCATTTTCTTTGATGGATTTTTTTTTTTTCTGAAAGTGGGAGTGAAATTCCCATAGACTCTTGCCATAGAATTGGAATTTACACTATAATAGCGCTATACAATTTTCAGTATATATATACACACACTAAAGAAAATTAGTTTTTTTAAGCTCTTTACTTTTTATTTTAACTTCCACAGTTCCCAAGAAATTTTCAGGTAGGAGCATGAACTATTGAGACACAGGATACATATGAAGGACAAGAATGTATATGAAGTAAAGACAAAGGACTAAGTGGGAAGTTGATATGACAATATCAGTAAACACAAGAGACACTGTACAAGTAAGAGATTTCCATGACAAGGAAACCAGAGGAATGAACAGGGAGATAAGCAAGAGGGTGAAAGAAATACAAGTATAAAGAGTTGATAAAGAGGAAGACAAAAGTAACTGAAAAAAAGGAAAGGGACAAAGGTAAGAAGCATTAAGGAGGAAGAGGGCAAGATTTGTAGAGATAAGGTTAAGACTTGTCAAGGAGGCAGAGACGAAGGCAAGGAGAGAGGGCAAGTCTGAGTTGGTCATGAGGAAGAGATGAGCATAAGCACTAAACCCATAGGATTATAGAGTGCATATGGGGAAGGGATGGAAGGTATTTAGACTCAATTCAGGGAACCGGAGCACAGATCCAATTCCCTGGATCAAGAGCCCCTCACCAGCATCAATGAACCTTGAGGGGAGAGGAAGAGATGAAGGCAAGAGAGTGAGGGAGATATTAGAGGGGAAAATACATGGAGTGACTTAGGATGGGTGTGCAGGTAGGATTACTGGCTGATCAAAGGTAAGGTATATGGAGCAAATTAGGATGGTCAAGAGGGTAGGATTACAGGTCGTTAGTGGTCCCCTGGTTATCCAGTAAGATCCGGCAGTCTTACATGCAGTGAGGATCGCTGTGCTGCTGCTTGTCTGTTAATGCGAGTCATCCCTGAGCATTATGAAGAGCGTCAGTCAGGCTTGTCAGGTGAGGACTCATTCCCCCCTCCCACCAGCCACTTACTAGACCCTCAAGGTAGGCAAGAGGTCTACCCCCCCCTTCAAGAAACCCCCAAGGGTAACCCATTGGGGATTATTATAATCAAAAAGAAGCGCTAAGCCACAAGGGCTATACAGCAACCCATTGGGGAACCAGTGGGGGACCATGCTTGCGGGCTTATTCCACTCCCTGAGGTGCTGCTTCTCACAGACTTACATGCTTGTCCCTGTCCACAACTCCACTTAATAGTATTAGGATAGGTGAGGATAGGAATGTGAAGCTTAGGAGGGATAGAGAAAGGGAGAGGGGAAAAAAGAGGAAATGCAATGGGGACATTATCAGGATGGGGGTGAACTAAACTCCTAAGAGTATATACAGTGCCTTATGAGAATGGAAGGCATCACATTCGAACCAATGGGGGGAGGGGGGATGCCAATTCCTTGGTTCAAGACTACTTTTATTAACCCTTTCAATGTCTGTGCTGTAGTATGGGTTTGAAAGCTCACTCAGGTAAGCAATGGAAGACAATTGGGGTCTAGATATGAGTGCATGCAGTGTGCACCACAAAAAAAAATCCTGCTCCACACAGTGCATGGGGTAAAAACTGTATTTGTGGTGTATTTTCAGATGGTTTTTATGGTTGTATTCTTGGTATGATTTGATAGAATGGAAGACATATTACAGAAGCAGATTTCCGATTGGTTTTACGAATGAAAGTATCTTAAAATTGAGCTCAAACTAGCAGAAATGTTAGATTTATGCTATTCCAAACACAAATTACATTGGTCGTCCAATATGTATCCAATTGGTCAGTTTAATAGGTATTCATAAATATGCTGACAAATATGGTCTGCATAACACTTATTACAGATCTCCCTCAACATTTGCTAGGGTTAGGGGATCAAGACCCTCATGAATGTTTAAAAATCGTGAATGTTTGGTGCGCCAATATATTGTAGGGAAATATAATACAATACTGTTTCCTTAACCTACTGAACCATGAACAATCATAAAACACAAAAATACAGTGGACCCTCGGGTAACGCCTTTAATCCGTTACAGAGAGCTAGCCTTAACCGATTGAGCCTTCAGCCGAATTAATTTTCCCCATGAGAAATAATGGAAATCCCAATTAATCCGTTCCAAACACCCAAAAGTATTTAACAAAATTTTTTTACAAGAAATATACATTTCCCTATATAGAAAACAATGATACATGCACAATAAACACTACTGAAATGACACCTTTATTGTGGACTTAATGAGTGATGAGACGGGAGAGGAGGGAAGGCGTTGTTTGAGAAGGGAATCCTATTCTATAAATACTTCATGTAACGAGTCCTTTTCTGGGGTTACCTCCCTTCTTGGGTTTTTAATGCCACTATGACCAGCTTGGGGAGTAACTGGACCCCTGTCACACAAAATATCTGTCCAGAGATTATTATTATAATCAAAAAGAGGCGCTAAGCCACAAGGGCTATACAGCGCTGCAGGGTAGGGAAGGAAGCAAGGGAATTGGATGGCAGAAGGGAGGGGGGATGATCAGCAGGTTACAGAAAAACAGCGGGGCAGGGGATAGTACGGGGGGGAGAGGGTAGCAAGAGATACAAGTAGAAAGGGCTGAAAAGTATCAGAATTTGTGAAGTAAGTCAGTCGTTGTCAAAAAGTCAATGAGAGAGTCCGGATGAAAGGTGGGTTCATCAGCGAGAAGGGAAGGTAAAGAGAGAGCAGCGGGGCGAAGACGACGACAGAGGTAAATTCTGCGCGCTCGTTGATAAAGTGGGCAGTCCAACAGAATGTGGCTGACTGATAATGGAGCTTGGCAATTCTCACAGAGAGGAGCAAGACGCCTCTCCATGAGATATCCATGAGTAAGACGAGTATGGCCAATGCGAAGACGGGAGAGAGTAGTCTCCCAACCTCGACACTGGTGATAAGAAGACGGCCAGTAACCTATACTCGGTTAATAGACTGAAGTTTGTTGCCGAGCATAGTAGACCAACGTTGTTGCCAACGGGTGTGAAGGTGGGAAGATATTCTGGAGTTTATCTGGAGAGAGTTCCGGGGGTCAACGCCCCCGCGGCCCGGTCTGTGACCAGGCCTCCTTAGGTCAGTGTCCCAGGATGCGACCCACACCAGTCGACTAATACCCAGGTACCCATTTTACTGATGGGGGGAACATAGACAACAGGTTGAAAGAAACACGTCCAATGTTTCTACTCTGGCTGGGAATCGAACCCAGGCCCTCGCCGTGTGAAGCGAGAGGGTTAACCACCAGGTCCGTACATGGAATACCTCTATAAGAAACTGGTAGGTCATGTACTGCTGACCGCGCAGCAGTGTCTGCCTGTTCATTGCCCTGTACGTCAACATGACCAGGGACCCAACAAAAAACAATATCTTTATGCTTAGTAAAGATGCGGCGTAGCCAAAGTTGGATACGGAGGACTAAGGGGTGAGGTGTATCAAATTTTTTTATAGCCTGTAAGCACTAAGGGAGTCTGAGACAACCACAAATGATGACACAGGCATAGATGCAATCGGATAAGTGCTGTAAGGATGGCATAATTTCAGCAGTTAATAAATTTCTAACACATAGACAAAACAATTTAATAAAGATTCTATCAAGACTGTAGGCATATTTCGAAGATACGGTTACCTATGTTCCACGGGCAAGCCTCCTGGCCACTTATATCACTCACTTATTTACCCCTATCTCACCTAGGAATCTGTGCAGGGGGCTCACAACAATAAACCATATCAGTCCACTAATCACCAACAATCACGGCTGCTGTCAGGATTAAATTCCACTACAGACAACACACTCCCACGAATATTCAAATAACTCTAAAACCTACTCACAATTCAAAACATCATACTTATTACTGCACCTACTCTCCATACATAAACACTTAATTGACATAAACCCTCCCCTAAAACATCTTCCTTACCAACCTTATACAGAACACATGACCATATCACAGGACACAGATCACTCTTTGATGTTTCTCGGTGTCCATCTACGTATGCAAAAACTAATGCACATAAAAGGCCCCAAATTCTGAATTCATTCTGTGAATATATAAGAAACACTGTTTGTTCATAAATTAAAAGTCACTTCTCAAAAATCACTTACTCACCCTACAAACCAAATAAATACTGGAATATTGTATCCTCATTAATTGTATATAATATATGTATTCATTATTGTATTATTTGAACTCCCAATCAAATCTTTGTTACTTTATAACTTCATTTACCTACAGACTACTCATTCTACTGATTACACAGCAACACATAAAATGACCATATGGACCTGTCTCTGTAATACTCATTTGTACTATATTGTTATCTGTTTTATATTATTTTTTACCACTGATGATATCATTGCCTTTGTTAATCTTAAGTTAATTTTTAAGCGCCTGCCCATAAATAAATAATTAATACCGATTGTACAGCCAATGCAAGCAACCATACGACCTGTTTTTGTAATACTCATTTGTGCTTACATTATATCTGTTTACAATAATGTTTTACCACTGGTAACTTCATTGATTAGTTAATCTTAAAGTTAATTTTAAAGCCTGCCGTTAAGGCTATGCATTCTAAGTGGCTTTGGCTGCTGCATTTAACTATATTCTTTTTTGTACTTCTCTGTGTTCATGTTCAAATTATAATAAATAAACAGATTTCCTAAAATGGGACGTCAAGAGTCGTTGTACATGTTGCAATCACGGCGTGCTGCAACAGCTGTGTCAGGTTAAATCCATAAATTGCTTGCAACTTTGTCCACATTGTACACATTTACTTAATCTTTGATGAAGGCATACTTCCTCCAATCTCTCTTCCTCCTCCTCTGGAGCAAATTCCTGAGCTGTGATTTGGTTGTGTTGCACCGGAAGTCTTGCAGCTTCTGTAGTGTTAGCTCTTCATCGGAGTCCACTACACTGCATCCTCGCCACTTACTCCTCCAACCCCCATGGACTTCCCCAATGCCACAATTAGATTCCACAACTGGCATGTCTCCTGAGGTTATCCCCAAACCCTTCAAAATCCCTTTTTTGTACACATTGTGGCCACAATTTTCTCCACGCGCAGGAGTTCAAAGTTCTGCAAGTCACTCCCTCCCAAGTATTACTATATGGTTTATGCAATTTGGGCTACTGAAGTGATCTTTCCAGAACTCTCTTAGGGTCATTCTGTGTCTGAGTCACTTCAAAGCACTTTTGAAACAAACTGCTTTGGTGTTACGTTTTTTGAAGTTTGAATGACCTGCTGGTCCATGGGCTGGAGGAGAGAGGAGTGGTATTAGGCAGGCAAAAACTTCACTTTGATAAAGTGCAACTCCCCCGCCATTTGCTTCTTTCAAGTCGTGAGGATGAGCAGAGCATTGTCATTACAGGAGGCACTCGAGTGGACTATTTTCCAGAGGTTACTTTTTAACGGTGAGGGGCCAAAACAGTATAGAAGCAGTCAAGAAAATGTCCTAGTGGCCATGTGCCTTGCTGTTTGCTCATTCCACATCACCAATTTAGTCTTGTCGAAATTGTTTTTTTGAAAACACCTCTGGAGTTTCAGGAGTGATACATGAGTAACGGCTTCACTTTGCAATAGGCTTGTGTCATGGGAGTGCCTTTTCATCCTGAGTAATGTAGGTCCTGTTTTGGCACTTTCTTCCAAAAGAGGCCTGTGTATCATAATGAACAACCCTTTGGGGTTTTTTCAGTAATCTTTGTACTAAAAGTCGTGCACATATTTTTTCAGCCCGCTCTTTTGTCAGTCAATGGGCAGCCTCACCATGCCTTATCACACTATGCCACTACGTTTCTTAAATCTCTCAAACCTGCCTTTGTGGCCTTAAATTCATCATAGCAGCACTTTTGGAGGGCATTTTCTAATGAGTTCAGCCCTGCAATTTTCACATGCCTTTAACATATTACTGTCTGAGAAAACATCTCTCACTGATACGTAAACCGTTTCTGGTTTATCCACACAACAACAGTCTCTCCACATCTTGAGTATTTGCGAATCTCTGGTTCTGTAAGCTACTTGCCACCTTTTGCAACAACAGCTTCCTTTGATTGCCTTTTTGTTAGCCTAGATGATAGTGATGGTTGAATGGGGTTGTTATATAACTTTTTCCACTCGAGATAAGCACTCCACTCTCATACTTTGCCATTAATTTCTTTCTTCCAATTCATAGTATTTTTCACCCCCTTTACCAACAAGGGCTGGCACTAGAAGCTTTTCTTGGTGGCCCATGGTGGCGTATTTAGCAGGTACAAGCACTAAAAAATAATGAATACAAAAATATACCGCATGTACGCGTGGAATTGTCATCACTGGCTTTGTAAACAATGGCACTTGGCTGATACACCAAAGTCATGGATCTGAAGTGGACGGGCCCGCTCAGGCTGACGGACACGTTAAGGACTAAGCTAGCTTAACCGAGTTTTGGCTTAGCAGAGCCAATATCTCTGACGCCAAAGAAAGCCATTATTCCGTTTTTGGCACTACCGGTGATGTTACCTTTACCCGGGGCGCCCATTTATCTTATATACATACATGTATTGTATACTACATAACTTGCCCCTCCCACTCGTATATTGTCTATCGAAGCTTTAAAACCTTGGGTAGATTTCAATTTTAGGTTGGATAAATACGGAGAGGGGTTAGACTTGAGTGAGACTTGAATGTGAAGTAAGTACAACAGAATTACCAATGCTTATTGCTTGGGTAGCTCCTGGAGAGCGAAATGTTGCCACAATAAAATGTAATTTAGTTGCACTTGTGTCCTTTTACTGATCAGACTAACGTTGCCAACAGGTGCGAAGGTGGGTAGTAAAAATAGTCTGTGATTGGAATACACCTCTATATGAAACTGGAAGGCTCATGTACTTGCTGACTCACAAGCTGTTGCTCTACCTGTCATTGGCCTGTATGTCAACATGACTGGGAACCCAACAAATAATAACCATTATCTTTGCGCTTGCTAGAGATAGGCGCCATAACCAAAGATGGTATGGAAGAATCAAGTGATGAGGTGTATCAAACTTTCTTACAGCTGTAAAGCACCAGGTGGTCTGCAACAACCACAAGAATAGATACTATATGGATAAGTGTTACAAGAATGGCATACAATTCAGTCATAAAAATGTTAACGGAGGACAAATAAATGCCTCACACAACGCTTTCGGAAAACACAGCTGCAAATCTGACGTCATCACGAGACTTGGAACCATCAGTGTACACTGTGATGTCATGAGAGGAGATCGGAAGTGGTTAAGAAAAGGAGCGAGAAGGCCACCATAGGAGTTGGGCTTTCAGCTTGGCTGTGGGATAAGAACAGACACGAACTGTCAGAACTCCCATGGGGGCAGGGAAAGTGAGAGTTACATGAATATTGAAAGGGGTAACTAAAAGAAGACAAGATGTGATGTAGGTTGAAGAAAAAGGGATGGGTACACAAGGGTGACAAACAAAATTTCACAATGAGTGTGAACAAAAAGCGAAGGACCAATGAGCATCAGGGTGATTGGTCAAGGATGGGAATATTCATATCATGCATAGAGGCTCCTCAACCGTTGAAGAGCAAAAAAGCCACGAGGCTATAAATGTAAATTCCCTGGTGATGGATGGGATTAGGCTAGAAAGACTTGCAGGGAGAGGTTGCCGAATATATTGGTCGCCATAATTGAATTTCATAAAAATGAGGTTTGAATTGTCGAGAGTTCTACGATCAGCCCCATGACAAGATAAGCGAGGGAGGTTCAGCCGGCTATGACAAGTTGCCTTCGAGGTGATGAGAGGTTTCAGGATACCGTCGGTCAGAGATGACAGGAGAAGAAGGCGGGTGCAGAGTAAACAAAAAAGCTCAGTCCATTGGTATTTTGTAACATAGCGTGTATGGCGGAGAGTGTGTCGTGTCAGGTTATTTTGGCAGAACGTGAGAAGAAAAGTGAAGGAGTATCTCAGGTAATGGTCTTGGGCATTTAGGTGTGAGGACTGGACTCAGTCTGAAATGGGATGGGGCAGGCATCGAAAATTACCACACTGTAGTGGGAGAAGCCGGAAGCATGGGCAAGATGTGCAGAGTCAGCTGTATCAGAAAACGAGTCAGTAGACCCCAGTACCTGGAGCAGGTGACGAAACGGCACCAGCAGGAGGTACAGGAGCATTAGAAATGTCCAAAGAGTGGTCAAATGAGATAGAGGTTAGAACAAGGTTGCAGGGGTGGGTGGGGGCTGTTTCATGGATTAGGGATTCATGGTTATGTCACTTTTTTGTTTTTAGAAAAAAAAAAGGAGGGGGGGGAAACGTGAGGGAAAGCTCCTGGGGGAATGAAAGGGCTCGTAAATCCCTCTAGCAAGTAGGTGCACATGTGGCATGAAACCACGTTGCATACCCTACCCTTATGCCAGTAAACCAGCAATCTGGGAAGCACCTCGCCATCTACCGCACCACTTCGGTAGAAAAAAAAGAGGGCAGTCTCGATACCTGCCTCAAGCATACCTCTTCGGCCCCAACATCCCTCCCAGACATCTGAAAGGTAGCCTCCAGAGATACACCCGTCACCAGAAGGACACCCCAAGGAGGACAGAGATGGGAGTGGGACATCCCCAGGTGATCGAGATTTCCAATGGCAAAATACACCACCACCACAGTCTTCACTGAATGGACCATGGTACCCTTCCCCCCTACCTTGGAACTAGAGTGCCTATGGGAAGATAAAGATTAAGAAGTATTCTCCTTTTCAGTTTTTGGCCTTAATCATTCTCATTGCTAAACATTTGTCACTGGGATGAGTAGTGACTTAACTGGAAGTTTAACTCCCCCCATCCCCGCCATTGACACCAACTCTAGCGGACGCCTCTCTTTTCACTGCAAGTGCTCAAATTAAAAAAAAAGTTGAAAGTAAGAGGCAATTTTTGTGTGTAAGATGACCCAAAAAAATAAATAGGGAAAGAGTATTATCAAGAGATAAGGCAGCAAAATAGGCGGTAGAATTGACCTGACGGTCAACACGAAAAGTCCTACCATCTTCCAGAAATGCTCCTAATTTACTTTTTTTTCAATTCCATTTTTTTATGTATCTAATTGCAAATTTATAGTAGTTCTTGTGATTTTATAGCCAATATTTGTTGTGGCATAATTTTAGGTACAGACATAGCAATTAGTAACATAGTAACAGGTGAATATATTCACCTGCCCTTTGAACATGATTCACATGTCTTGGTCTCATACTATTGTCTAGAAATTTATACAATTATCAATAGGTCTCCAGCATTGTTGTTAGAAGTGCTGGAGTATATGAGGACTGGTGTCAGACAGAGTGTCATCCACACTGACGGATGGTGACACTCATCATGCTGATGGTGCATCATCACTGCTGACGGGTGCATTCATCACTGCTGACGGTGCACTCTACATTGCTGACGGTGCACTCACAAACATTGGCTGACGGTTTCCACTCAACATTGCTGTTGGTGCTACTCAAACATTGCTGATGCATGGTGCGCTCAACATTGCTGACAGTGTACTCATTATTGCTGGACAGTGACACTCAACAGTGCGGACAGTGGCATAATATTGCTGAAAGTGTACTCAACATGCTGACGGTGCACTGGTGGTGAACCTTCGTTATGTTTTTTTTTTCTCACTGTCACACAACCAACATGTTGTCTCTGTTTATCTCTATCTGTCTCTCTGTCTCTGCTTGTCTCTGTCGCAAGAGAGAGTGCCACTCATGAACCAACTGGTATAATGGCTGAACGAGTGGAATGTGTTATTGCCACACTCTATACTTATACCTCATATCAACAAGCACGCTACAGCACTTTGTCTAGCTTCTTTGGGTTTTCCTTGGTAATATACACTACGTATGCAATAACTGTACTTATGTGTAGCTGTTGTCTAAATAAAATTAGTCCATGATTAGGTTCTGTGTGGTTCTCATCTGAGACAGATATGATCAAGAAGGCCAACAGCACAAGCCATCTAGCTGCCAGCCACAGCCATCTCGCCTGCCAGCAACATGTATATTACACATGTTGTAGTGATTTCTTGTTTTGTATAATTCCTCAACCACTTGTGGCACATCTCTAAGCCACTAAAACGAGGTCAATGTCATTCCTCCTAAAAAGGCTTGAGATGTTCCCTGGTGTTTGTCCATGTGTTTGCTGGAGGCTGTGCTCAATTTGAACTGCTGCTCCACAAGGTACTAAGTGATCTCAGATTTTCTTTTTTAAATGAACTACTTAGCGTATGATCCATTTCTATTCTGCCTTAGGCCTATCAGGCCTCTGGAACCAAATTTGATGGAGGAAAAATATAATGCTGATTCTAAGTTTGGTGCACTAGCAGGAAGATTGTAGATCAATGTGTGGCCTGTTATCCCTTATACTGTCCTTTTTGTAGATCTAAGGTAATTACGATTGCTACTCCAAATGTAGCAGCAAGGTTTTATGTTCAATGCACTCCAGAATTGTGGGTCTTGTTGGCTCTGTGATGCCCGCTTGGTCAGGTGAATATGGGGCGGTACATCGGTGGGGCCTAAGCGAGTATTTGATGCTGGGAACTATGTGGAAAGTGGGCGGAGATACAGTTGTAGGTGCGGCGAGCGTAGTGGCTTTATCATGGCATTTTCGACTCTGGGTGTGCATCGGGTGGGCGGGCTGGTGGTTCTGAAAGGGGGTTATGTGGTAATCGGATGATGACCTAGGTTTAGTGGTTTGAGAGGGATGTGGCCACATAGTGGTCGAGGATACATCAGAAACTCGATACATAACCCATGGGTGCACATTTGTGCAACAATCCTTTCATTTTTAATACCACTAGTAGTGTCATCCTGCAGAATGTCCTAAAACCTATGCCTAAATAAAGAGACAATTTCCTGGAAACATGTGTATTTACGTAATCGTGGCTGGTGGCTATCTGTCTGACTGACTTGGCTGTCTCTGTCTATTCATATCTATCCACTCTCTGTCTCTCACAGGTGCACACAAGAGATACAGTTATATATTTAGTTGTATAATTACTAGGATAACCCGCATAAAACATCCAGTAAAGTGCTATTACTGTGCAGACTGACAAGTAATATGCATTTTCAATTCATAAGGAATCAGACGTGACGACTCTGCATCGTATGTAATACGCCTGTAGGTTCATGAGCCACTCTCTGTAGAACAGAGAAAGCAGACATAGACACACACCAGGCAGTCAGAAAGTCAGTAAAGTAGACCAAAGGGTAGACAAAATGATACAGACATGTTTTTTTCTTAAATGGTTGGCTTTTTTTACAGTTGATAATATCAAATTAAGCCCAGTCGGGTTCACTTCCGCAGGTGCACCACGCGATCACTCAATACCCGATCTTATAAAGTAGTCACTTCAAATGCTGATAGGCAGTGTCAGCAGTGGAACATAGTTGGCATACACATATCCATCTGTTACAGCCCACTGCTTTTCAAGTGAGCTTTCCTATATACTCAGCATGTCTAAAAACATTGTTGGGGCCTTCAACATACTGTGGATATTTTTTGACCTCAAATAGTGGTGACCACAGGCGAGGTTGAAAAATGTTAATGTCAGTCTGTGTTGTGAACTATATCTGAGTTTACTATTTCAGTACCTAATCATTAGTGTCCAAGACACAAAGTATTTTGCATAGCCCAATCACAAGAGAACTACTATCAAATTGTAATTGACAGTAGAACATAAAAGCGTTATATAAATTAAAAAAAATGAGAAAAAAAGTTATATATCGGCAACACTTCTGCAAGAGGCTGATTCCATGTCACCGTAGGTGAGCATCCAGACAACTCTGCACGGTGTTATATTCTCGGAAGTATGATCTAAAAAAATTTTTTTTTGGTCTTATTACACAGTGGAAATTGGCCAATTTAAAAATAAAAAATAAAAAAAATTTAAATATTTGGAGCTAGCACTGGCAGAGAAAATTAAGATCTAGGTTTAGACAGTTTTTAGGGTTAAAGGGTTAAATGGCAGTTTCCTGTAGTTCAAATTCAATAGAATGGAAGGCATATTGGCAACATAGCGACGAGTGATCAACTGGAAGATTGGAATTGGCCTAAGTTTGGACTCAACGTGGGCAAAATCGTGGTATTGTTAAATATCGCCAAGGAATCGCTAATGTTGCAAAATGTTAATTCACGGAGTTTTTTCTCCATCAAATTTTTGTAATTTTTGCTCCATTACGCCTTTGGAACAAAAATTATCTAAGATTTTTTTATTATTTCTTGAACCCTCTTGAGAGAAATTTTTATATCAGCGGGGATGGATCCTGAAAAGGGTAAGGGTTTCATCCAAGTGGACAGACCTAAGTCCTTGGTGCTAACCCTTCATGTAAGACCCCTGCTCGCAAACGTGCTCTCGGTGTCAAACTACATAAAAAAAAAGTTCTTATGAAATGATAGCGAATCTTTTACTGATGGTAATGAACCCCAAAGTACGAAATTTAATTGGAAATCTTATGTAAAGTCGGACCCCGCCATAACGTATGGCATCACTAGCGATTATTTCGCATTTCCGCTTACTTTATTTGCAGAAAAATTTTGCACTCACTAAACGCTTCTTAAAAAACCCAGCTTAACGATTGTCGGTCTCGAGACGCGTACATTGTGCGGCCTGGAGCCACGCTAACATGTTCCGCCGGTGGCATTGTTTACCAGCCAAGCCTCCGCGGTAAAAATCCACGCATACACTCGGAATATTCGTATTATTACAGTGTTTTCGGTGCTTTTTCTGGAAAATAAAAGTGTCCATGGGCCCCAAGAAAGCCTTCTGTGACCAACCCCTACAGCTATAAGTTTGTGAATTACTTTCGAGATGAAAGAAAAAAGTTCATTGATAAGTATGAAAGTGGAGTGCATGTCTCCGAGCTGGCCAGGGTTGTATATAACCCCCAATCAACCATCGCTACTCTTGGTGGTACAGCTGCTGCATGATGCTGCCACTGTCAGCTCGCTTGCTCTGCTGCGCTGCACTGTCAGCTGCTGCTGCTGCTGTCAGCACCGTTGTTGGTGTGGCTAGCGGAAAAGTGGGATGCTACATGTACATAGAAGGTGGGAGTGAAGAGAGACAAGTGAGCGAATGAAGGCGAAGAGAGAGGGACGGAGTAAACAGGGGCGCGCGAACAAAAAAGATGTCTACTAATATTCGTGTCCATTTATAAATGGAAAGGATTGCGGAGAGATTCATGAGAGCGTACATAGTAGCGGCAGGCAATGGACATCACGCGCGATCGGATAAAGATGGAACGTTCGTTCTGTATAGAGCTCTCGACAGGGGATGAGCGAAAAGCACAAAGGCATAAACGTAACCCTTGGTGATGTATGGGGTTAAGGCTTAGAGAGAGTAGCAGGAGATGGCTCTGAATAGATCTGGTTCACCATTTAATCATGTTTCGGATAATAAGGGTGGAAATGTAGGCGGAGGAGCCGGGTTCGTCGATCAGCTCCCCACATGAAGATGAGCAAGGGTTTTATGAAGGTTCAGCCGGCTGTGACATGTTGCCTTTTTCAAGAGATGGTAACGTGAGGTTTCAAGGATAACCTACGATCAAAGAGGAGGCCCAGGTGAAACTTGAATGTATCTCGTTCAGGGATACGGGAGCCATAGAGGTACAAAGGATGATCGGAGATGACCAGTGGTCTAGTGAAAGATTTGGTGGGTTTTAGTGCTGGAAAATTAAACCACGTGTGGTGGCACAATTGGAAACACGGTCGACTGAATGTTGGAGAGAAACTGTAATGAGGTGCACGGTCAAGCGCCTGCACTGGCAATAGCGAAAGGTCATCAACATAGAGTGATGACCAAATATTTGATGGAAGACTAGAGGCCAAATCATAATAGCAAGGAGAAAAAAGTGTTGAATGCTCAGAAACACATCCCTGGGGGGGACACCTTCAGCTTGGATAAAGTCGGGGAGAGCACATTATGAACCGAAACGGAAATGCCTGTCAGTTTAAAAAGTTCTTAAGGAAGGATGGAATAGAGTGCTCGAAGGCCTATGGAGTGGGCTTTGGCTAAAATATTAGACTCCAAGTTGTGTCATTGGCCTCTACACGGTCAAAAATATGGCAATAACTGAGTGGTTAATTCGCAATGGCATTACAAACATAGTATCAAGCGTAGTAAGGGGTCTATGGTAGAACGTCCCTTACGAAAGCCATATTGACGAGTGGAGTGATGTTATGTGTTCTCTTATATACACACTAACGTTATATTACTAGGGGTTCCATTACCTTGCAAACTGCACTGGTAAGAGAATGGGACGTCGATAGTGGAGGTTTCATGTCCCGGTTAGTGCATGGTTTGCGGAAAGGAGTACAATGGCGGATTTCAACAGCTTGGAAGAACCTCCTTGTCGACCAAATATGATTGTTTTGGGTAATAGGCTGCAAGGCTGACTGATGTAGATGTTGTAGCATACGAATTAGGAATGTCGTCGGGCCCAGCTGCCGATGATCGGCAAGCTGAGTGGGGAGTGTTGCCTCCAGTTATTGAGTGTAAACTGGAACATTATACTGTTCTTCTCTGAGGAAGAAAAGTCCTAGGGTGCTAACTCTCTGGCAGACTTTGAGGAAAGAAATGAGGGGCATAGGATGGATCCTGTGAAATACGGGACCAGATGATTGCCAATTTAATTGGGCAACAATCTAGTGGGTTTGCTATATCAACACCGGTAACCCGCAGAACAGGAGCCCGGGTCAGGAGAATATTTACCAACTCAGTTTTCATATTTTTTCCAGACTGCACTCATAGAGAAGCAGAGGTGATGGTGGAGACATAATCTGCCAGCAAGTGTGTTTAGCGATTCGGATGACACGGCGAGCGATAGCCGCTTTGTTTGTAAAATCAAGGAGTCTCTCTGGTGGTTTACTGTACCGGTACCTGCCCCATGCAGCGCGTTTCAAACGTACTGCACTAGCTCAAGCAGGGAGACACCATAGGCCGCATTTCTGAGAATGCCTGCCGCTCGACGTTTGGGGTATAGAATGAGATGCTGCGGTTTAAAACGGAGGACGTGAAGAGGTGTAAAAACTCATCGATGGGAGGACGAAGAAGGAAACCTCTCTAAAACAGTTAGGTTGTGAGTAAAGGTTCAATTTGCCCGATCAACTATTGCCAGCGTGGGGGACAGAGGTGTGTGATTTGAAGGGGAAGTAAGAATGATTGGGAAATGATCGCTTGTCATGTAAGTCCGGGGAGAAACACAAGACACAAGTGAAGTTTATTCGGTGGAGGAAGCAGCAGACTGTGAGATCGATGCAAGAGAGAGTACGAGTCCAGAGGATCATAATGGGGTGTGCGTACCTGTTATGTAATACAAATGGAGGGGGTGGGGTGGCACGAAAAAAGCCTCTAATGAATTCCACGGGAATCACAGTGAGACCCCACCCAGAGTGGTGGGGCAATTAAAATCACAAGTAACAGAATCGTGGCGGCTAATAATGACGAAGCTTGTAAGGGCATTTTCCGGGAATAGATAATGCCCGAGAAGGTGAGAGATATAAAGAACAGTGGTATCCCACCTATGCAAGTGGATCGGTGCTGTGAATGCAGCGAAGTTCGAACAATTAGCTGATGGTACGGAATATCAGTGCGTAGTAGGAAGGGCACTTTCATTAAATGTCCCATAAGGAAAAGGATCTGAAGAAGACAATAAATTATTAGCCTCGGAGATGGGAGAGATAACAGAGAGTGATAATTTTGTTCTGTAAAGCAAACACCATAGCAGGGCAAACTGGGAGGTAACATCTGAAGCTCACCCTGATTAATCATGGGAGGCCGCCGTATTATTCCACTGTAAATGGCCATGTTTGGCAATGATAAAAGATACTTTGAAATCCGCAGGTAAGGGGTTCGTACGGACTAGAGGGGTTAGAATTGTCCACATGCGGAGGCAGTGGAAAACGTTCGTGCAGCGAAGGAACGGTGCGCTGTGAAGAAAGGGAGTTGCGCAGATGGAGGAGAGGAAGAGAAGGAATCAGAAGTGTGGATCAGTTGTCATTGATGGTTTAGTCTCTGCTATTTATTCAGAGATTGCCTCAAGTGTTTCGGAATTCAGAGACGTTGTGATGGGAGACAATATTGGGAATTAGGTAGTGGGGTGGATGAGTAAAGATTGGAACTGTTTTTTATTGGATGTACCAAGGTAGGGGGGGTCGGAAAGGGTGGAGGGAACTGGAGAAGCGTGGAAGGGGATAGAAGAGGCAGAAACCTGGGAGGTGGCAGTAGAGGAAAGAATCTGGGAGGGAAAAACAGGGGAGGAAGGTACAGTACGAGGAGGAGGGTGTACCTCTACACTTGGTAACTGAGCCAGTGAGAGGGGGAGAACCAGGGACGAGACAGGGAGCGGTAAAATGATGAGTGGAAGAAGGGTTAGGACGGTGTTAATGGACCTTTTTTGACTTTGAGGAAGTAGAGGGACGGATTGGGAGGAGGTTGTCGTACGAGGTCTCGTCGATACTGAGGCTTGAAGGAGAGAGAACTCGAAGAAGCGAGATTAGATTGAGGCGTTGAGTAGGGAAGTTGAAGCCGAGGACACAAAAGGATTAGATACAGGAGTTACTATGGTGGAGGTAACCACAGAGGTGGGGTGTAGATGATGAGATACCAGAACGTGGGGGGAGTTTTGGAAACACAGTCGGGAATCAGGAACCACGTGGAGTGTCCCTTGGAGGCGGAGATGAGAAACTGCCATGGCATAAGGGGACCTTCTGTCTACTTTGAGGTAACGGATTTCCCGCTCATTTAAATAGGACTTGACAACGGCGAGAGTACGAAGGGTGAGCATCATGACAGTTAGGCAAGATGGAGATCGATTTCATGTCGAATTAGAATGGTCATCTGCCCCACAGAATGGGCATTCTGGCTAGGATAGATCTGCAATATTTCGCTGGATGCCAAAATCGCCAGCATTTCTCTACACTGTTGTGGTGTAGGATCCACCTTTCGAACTTGTTTCGATGTCCTGCTTTATAATAGGTGGGAGTGCTCGGCTGTCAAAAGTTAAATCGGCCACATTGCTAGGGTATCGTCTCCGCCCGCGGGCTGAAGAACGTAAGTGTCTACCTTGAGGATTGGGAGATCTTGGAGATTCCAGTGTTCAAGATGGTCGACAGCGCCACAATGTTCTGGACATTTTGTTGAAACTTATGGTATGGGGCAGATTGACAGTCCCACTACAAGAATTGAGGGAATGTGTTTTTCAAGGTGACAGAAAACCAGTATCGATATGGGAAGACGAGAGAGTCATGGAGCCTGCGTAGCATTTCTGTACCGGTTAATGATGCACGTACGCTCTTTAGAGAATGAAAAGAAATATCTATACCAAATGGCGTAGGTGTCCTTGCAATATATGGTCAGAAAGATAGGAAGAGTAGAGGAAGTCGGTTGTAAAGTGAAGAATTTAGTCCATTTTACAGTCTGAAACTGAGCGTGGAAAGGTAGTGAAAGGACATGTCGATCGTTTCTCGAGAAGAACGAGGAGGTGGAGAAGAAGTATCATCAGAGGTACTTGTCGTGGCGTTTTGGCGTGGGCCCCAAGCCTGAGTTGCGTCCAGAAGTGGAAAGGGTCGCGCGATTTGAAAATTGCCGCACCGTTAGAGGGAGAGGCCGGAAGCATAGTCTGGAGGAGAGCGAAAGGTCCGATTAAATCGAAGTGTCAGTCGAGGCCTCAGTTCCTGATAGCGGGGTGAGGAAACAGGCACGGCAATAGGTCAGAGGCTGAGGAGTGTATGGAAGAGTGGATCCAAAGACGGGGAGGGGTCAGAACGGGGGCTGTGGTATCAAGAAGGGGCCCAGGGGTAGTAGGTCATGGACTGGGCTGCCATGGTTCTAGGTTACTTTCTTTCTTTTAGTTTTTAAGAAAAAAAAAATGAAAGAGAAAAGAAAATAAAAATAAAAAAGAAATAAAAAAAAGGGGGGGGACCGGGGAGGGATTGTTACTAGGGGGAATGAACAGGGCCAGAAATTCCCTCCGAGCCAAGAGGACCTCAGCACCGCAAGTAGCGCAGAGAGGATGCAGCTTGGACCCGTCCCATCATGCTAGTATAACTACAATTCCGGGAGCGAGAAGAGAGCAACCTCACATCTGCCAAGCTATCTCGGTGGACAAAAAGAGAGGGCGGCGAGATATCCGCCACAATGCATACCTCCTTCGGCCACCACCCCAGAATCCGAAAGGGGGCTTCCAGAGATTACACCGTCGCCGAAAGAACACCAAAGCTACTCCGGGTACGGAGAGGGATCGGGACATCCCTAGGCGATCCAGATTTCACGGCAAACTACGCCACCGCCAAAGAAACCTCATCGGAATGGGATAGACACCCGGTATCCTTTTCCCCTACCTAGGACTAGCATGCCCTGGGGAGAAATCCCAAGGCCAAAAAGAGGTGGGCAAATAGGGAGGGGTGGGGAGGAGGTGGAGGAGAAGGAAAAAGGGGAGGATGGGATAGGGGAGGGGAGATTGGGGGGTAATTTGGTTCGGTCTGTGGAAGAAGACCGAAGTCTAATTCCTCAGACCAGAGCCTCTTCACACGCCATAGGAGCCCCCCTTGAGAGGCCAGTTCCTCAAATCCATATATACAAAGCAACAATACGTAAAAACAGATACAGAATGGGCCATATAACCAGAGACCAAACGAAAAGTTTAATCGTAATCCTAACCAGCCTAATAAGACGGGGCTAAAAATTGTATTATGAGATCAGATTATCCAACTTACGAGGTGATTATAATAAAAAAGACCTGGAAAACCATATCAGAAATACAAGAACAAACAGTTAACAACGAAATAGCGAAATTGAATTAATCAAAAACAGAATGATCCCCAATTCCCACCTACTGAAACAGCAAACAGACTCAATGATTTCTTCTCCACTATAGGAAAAAATACTTTCCAATAAAATTCACAAGCTCAGATACCCTCACCCAATGAGACCTCAACTGGCAACTACCCGAACACACGTTACCTAGCTCCCGACTAACCCAACTGAAGTCTCCCTTATTATCAACAACTAAAAAAAAAAAGCAGGAGATTTAAATCTCCTGACACCCATTATATACAAAAAAGTGTCACAGGTGCTATCACCAATCATTGTAATGCTCTTTAACAAATCCATTGAATCCTCTATCCTTTCCTTCAGTTCTCAATAAAAATTATAAAGGGGGGGGGGGCAAGCCGTCACCCTGATCAATAAAGGAGGAGACACACAGACTGAATACTATAGGCCCAAATATCCAAACTTACACCCTCTCTCTAAAAATCCTTTGATAAATTAATCCATAAGTGTATCTAACTACCTCACCTCATCTCCCACAACGCCTACTCAACCCCTTCACTTGGGTTAAGGCCTAATAAAAAATACAATGATGCATTATCACACATGCTAGAACTTATTATACAGCAATAGTGAAAAAAGAAGTCCACTGGGGATCTTCATGGACCTTACGTAAAGCTTTCGATAGAGTTGAACCACGACTTGCTCCACATGTTATTGTCGCATAAGAGGGCACTCCCTCAACTACCAAAGCCATACCCCTCAGCAACAGAAGCCATATGTGAACATCCAAATGGGGCATACTCTTCGCACAGCCCCAATTACATTTGGATTCCCACAGGGAAGTGTCCCTAGGCCCTCTTTCTTTCTCATATTACATAAATGACATACCAAATGCATCACAAGTACTCAAACCTATATTTTGCACGATGACACTATATAGTCTACTCTCACCCGAGGCCAGTATGCTAGCCCATTAACGTAAATAACGAATTACAGAAATTTCAACCTGGAATGAGTGACAACAAAGCTCTAAAACCATTGATAAACCTACTACCTTCAGTTTGGTAACAGAGCTAAGATGTGTATCTAAACATAATGATAAATGGATCACCTATCTCAAAACTCACAGAGGGAAAATTCTTAGGAATCCACCTTAATAAATTTCTAACACATAGACAAAACAATTTAATAAAGATTCTATCAAGACTGTAGGCATATTTCGAAGATACGGTTACCTATGTTCCACGGGCAAGCCTCCTGGCCACTTATATCACTCACTTATTTACCCCTATCTCACCTAGGAATCTGTGCAGGGGGCTCACAACAATAAACCATATCAGTCCACTAATCACCAACAATCACGGCTGCTGTCAGGATTAAATTCCACTACAGACAACACACTCCCACGAATATTCAAATAACTCTAAAACCTACTCACAATTCAAAACATCATACTTATTACTGCACCTACTCTCCATACATAAACACTTAATTGACATAAACCCTCCCCTAAAACATCTTCCTTACCAACCTTATACAGAACACATGACCATATCACAGGACACAGATCACTCTTTGATGTTTCTCGGTGTCCATCTACGTATGCAAAAACTAATGCACATAAAAGGCCCCAAATTCTGAATTCATTCTGTGAATATATAAGAAACACTGTTTGTTCATAAATTAAAAGTCACTTCTCAAAAATCACTTACTCACCCTACAAACCAAATAAATACTGGAATATTGTATCCTCATTAATTGTATATAATATATGTATTCATTATTGTATTATTTGAACTCCCAATCAAATCTTTGTTACTTTATAACTTCATTTACCTACAGACTACTCATTCTACTGATTACACAGCAACACATAAAATGACCATATGGACCTGTCTCTGTAATACTCATTTGTACTATATTGTTATCTGTTTTATATTATTTTTTACCACTGATGATATCATTGCCTTTGTTAATCTTAAGTTAATTTTTAAGCGCCTGCCCATAAATAAATAATTAATACCGATTGTACAGCCAATGCAAGCAACCATACGACCTGTTTTTGTAATACTCATTTGTGCTTACATTATATCTGTTTACAATAATGTTTTACCACTGGTAACTTCATTGATTAGTTAATCTTAAAGTTAATTTTAAAGCCTGCCGTTAAGGCTATGCATTCTAAGTGGCTTTGGCTGCTGCATTTAACTATATTCTTTTTTGTACTTCTCTGTGTTCATGTTCAAATTATAATAAATAAACAGATTTCCTAAAATGGGACGTCAAGAGTCGTTGTACATGTTGCAATCACGGCGTGCTGCAACAGCTGTGTCAGGTTAAATCCATAAATTGCTTGCAACTTTGTCCACATTGTACACATTTACTTAATCTTTGATGAAGGCATACTTCCTCCAATCTCTCTTCCTCCTCCTCTGGAGCAAATTCCTGAGCTGTGATTTGGTTGTGTTGCACCGGAAGTCTTGCAGCTTCTGTAGTGTTAGCTCTTCATCGGAGTCCACTACACTGCATCCTCGCCACTTACTCCTCCAACCCCCATGGACTTCCCCAATGCCACAATTAGATTCCACAACTGGCATGTCTCCTGAGGTTATCCCCAAACCCTTCAAAATCCCTTTTTTGTACACATTGTGGCCACAATTTTCTCCACGCGCAGGAGTTCAAAGTTCTGCAAGTCACTCCCTCCCAAGTATTACTATATGGTTTATGCAATTTGGGCTACTGAAGTGATCTTTCCAGAACTCTCTTAGGGTCATTCTGTGTCTGAGTCACTTCAAAGCACTTTTGAAACAAACTGCTTTGGTGTTACGTTTTTTGAAGTTTGAATGACCTGCTGGTCCATGGGCTGGAGGAGAGAGGAGTGGTATTAGGCAGGCAAAAACTTCACTTTGATAAAGTGCAACTCCCCCGCCATTTGCTTCTTTCAAGTCGTGAGGATGAGCAGAGCATTGTCATTACAGGAGGCACTCGAGTGGACTATTTTCCAGAGGTTACTTTTTAACGGTGAGGGGCCAAAACAGTATAGAAGCAGTCAAGAAAATGTCCTAGTGGCCATGTGCCTTGCTGTTTGCTCATTCCACATCACCAATTTAGTCTTGTCGAAATTGTTTTTTTGAAAACACCTCTGGAGTTTCAGGAGTGATACATGAGTAACGGCTTCACTTTGCAATAGGCTTGTGTCATGGGAGTGCCTTTTCATCCTGAGTAATGTAGGTCCTGTTTTGGCACTTTCTTCCAAAAGAGGCCTGTGTATCATAATGAACAACCCTTTGGGGTTTTTTCAGTAATCTTTGTACTAAAAGTCGTGCACATATTTTTTCAGCCCGCTCTTTTGTCAGTCAATGGGCAGCCTCACCATGCCTTATCACACTATGCCACTACGTTTCTTAAATCTCTCAAACCTGCCTTTGTGGCCTTAAATTCATCATAGCAGCACTTTTGGAGGGCATTTTCTAATGAGTTCAGCCCTGCAATTTTCACATGCCTTTAACATATTACTGTCTGAGAAAACATCTCTCACTGATACGTAAACCGTTTCTGGTTTATCCACACAACAACAGTCTCTCCACATCTTGAGTATTTGCGAATCTCTGGTTCTGTAAGCTACTTGCCACCTTTTGCAACAACAGCTTCCTTTGATTGCCTTTTTGTTAGCCTAGATGATAGTGATGGTTGAATGGGGTTGTTATATAACTTTTTCCACTCGAGATAAGCACTCCACTCTCATACTTTGCCATTAATTTCTTTCTTCCAATTCATAGTATTTTTCACCCCCTTTACCAACAAGGGCTGGCACTAGAAGCTTTTCTTGGTGGCCCATGGTGGCGTATTTAGCAGGTACAAGCACTAAAAAATAATGAATACAAAAATATACCGCATGTACGCGTGGAATTGTCATCACTGGCTTTGTAAACAATGGCACTTGGCTGATACACCAAAGTCATGGATCTGAAGTGGACGGGCCCGCTCAGGCTGACGGACACGTTAAGGACTAAGCTAGCTTAACCGAGTTTTGGCTTAGCAGAGCCAATATCTCTGACGCCAAAGAAAGCCATTATTCCGTTTTTGGCACTACCG
Source organism: Cherax quadricarinatus (assembly GCF_026875155.1). NCBI lineage: Eukaryota > Metazoa > Arthropoda > Malacostraca > Decapoda > Parastacidae > Cherax > Cherax quadricarinatus. The sequence continues at coordinate 20,197,402 of NC_069417.1, read as the reverse complement.
GTGATGTTACCTTTACCCGGGGCGCCCATTTATCTTATATACATACATGTATTGTATACTACATAACTTGCCCCTCCCACTCGTATATTGTCTATCGAAGCTTTAAAACCTTGGGTAGATTTCAATTTTAGGTTGGATAAATACGGAGAGGGGTTAGACTTGAGTGAGACTTGAATGTGAAGTAAGTACAACAGAATTACCAATGCTTATTGCTTGGGTAGCTCCTGGAGAGCGAAATGTTGCCACAATAAAATGTAATTTAGTTGCACTTGTGTCCTTTTACTGATCAGACTAACGTTGCCAACAGGTGCGAAGGTGGGTAGTAAAAATAGTCTGTGATTGGAATACACCTCTATATGAAACTGGAAGGCTCATGTACTTGCTGACTCACAAGCTGTTGCTCTACCTGTCATTGGCCTGTATGTCAACATGACTGGGAACCCAACAAATAATAACCATTATCTTTGCGCTTGCTAGAGATAGGCGCCATAACCAAAGATGGTATGGAAGAATCAAGTGATGAGGTGTATCAAACTTTCTTACAGCTGTAAAGCACCAGGTGGTCTGCAACAACCACAAGAATAGATACTATATGGATAAGTGTTACAAGAATGGCATACAATTCAGTCATAAAAATGTTAACGGAGGACAAATAAATGCCTCACACAACGCTTTCGGAAAACACAGCTGCAAATCTGACGTCATCACGAGACTTGGAACCATCAGTGTACACTGTGATGTCATGAGAGGAGATCGGAAGTGGTTAAGAAAAGGAGCGAGAAGGCCACCATAGGAGTTGGGCTTTCAGCTTGGCTGTGGGATAAGAACAGACACGAACTGTCAGAACTCCCATGGGGGCAGGGAAAGTGAGAGTTACATGAATATTGAAAGGGGTAACTAAAAGAAGACAAGATGTGATGTAGGTTGAAGAAAAAGGGATGGGTACACAAGGGTGACAAACAAAATTTCACAATGAGTGTGAACAAAAAGCGAAGGACCAATGAGCATCAGGGTGATTGGTCAAGGATGGGAATATTCATATCATGCATAGAGGCTCCTCAACCGTTGAAGAGCAAAAAAGCCACGAGGCTATAAATGTAAATTCCCTGGTGATGGATGGGATTAGGCTAGAAAGACTTGCAGGGAGAGGTTGCCGAATATATTGGTCGCCATAATTGAATTTCATAAAAATGAGGTTTGAATTGTCGAGAGTTCTACGATCAGCCCCATGACAAGATAAGCGAGGGAGGTTCAGCCGGCTATGACAAGTTGCCTTCGAGGTGATGAGAGGTTTCAGGATACCGTCGGTCAGAGATGACAGGAGAAGAAGGCGGGTGCAGAGTAAACAAAAAAGCTCAGTCCATTGGTATTTTGTAACATAGCGTGTATGGCGGAGAGTGTGTCGTGTCAGGTTATTTTGGCAGAACGTGAGAAGAAAAGTGAAGGAGTATCTCAGGTAATGGTCTTGGGCATTTAGGTGTGAGGACTGGACTCAGTCTGAAATGGGATGGGGCAGGCATCGAAAATTACCACACTGTAGTGGGAGAAGCCGGAAGCATGGGCAAGATGTGCAGAGTCAGCTGTATCAGAAAACGAGTCAGTAGACCCCAGTACCTGGAGCAGGTGACGAAACGGCACCAGCAGGAGGTACAGGAGCATTAGAAATGTCCAAAGAGTGGTCAAATGAGATAGAGGTTAGAACAAGGTTGCAGGGGTGGGTGGGGGCTGTTTCATGGATTAGGGATTCATGGTTATGTCACTTTTTTGTTTTTAGAAAAAAAAAAGGAGGGGGGGGAAACGTGAGGGAAAGCTCCTGGGGGAATGAAAGGGCTCGTAAATCCCTCTAGCAAGTAGGTGCACATGTGGCATGAAACCACGTTGCATACCCTACCCTTATGCCAGTAAACCAGCAATCTGGGAAGCACCTCGCCATCTACCGCACCACTTCGGTAGAAAAAAAAGAGGGCAGTCTCGATACCTGCCTCAAGCATACCTCTTCGGCCCCAACATCCCTCCCAGACATCTGAAAGGTAGCCTCCAGAGATACACCCGTCACCAGAAGGACACCCCAAGGAGGACAGAGATGGGAGTGGGACATCCCCAGGTGATCGAGATTTCCAATGGCAAAATACACCACCACCACAGTCTTCACTGAATGGACCATGGTACCCTTCCCCCCTACCTTGGAACTAGAGTGCCTATGGGAAGATAAAGATTAAGAAGTATTCTCCTTTTCAGTTTTTGGCCTTAATCATTCTCATTGCTAAACATTTGTCACTGGGATGAGTAGTGACTTAACTGGAAGTTTAACTCCCCCCATCCCCGCCATTGACACCAACTCTAGCGGACGCCTCTCTTTTCACTGCAAGTGCTCAAATTAAAAAAAAAGTTGAAAGTAAGAGGCAATTTTTGTGTGTAAGATGACCCAAAAAAATAAATAGGGAAAGAGTATTATCAAGAGATAAGGCAGCAAAATAGGCGGTAGAATTGACCTGACGGTCAACACGAAAAGTCCTACCATCTTCCAGAAATGCTCCTAATTTACTTTTTTTTCAATTCCATTTTTTTATGTATCTAATTGCAAATTTATAGTAGTTCTTGTGATTTTATAGCCAATATTTGTTGTGGCATAATTTTAGGTACAGACATAGCAATTAGTAACATAGTAACAGGTGAATATATTCACCTGCCCTTTGAACATGATTCACATGTCTTGGTCTCATACTATTGTCTAGAAATTTATACAATTATCAATAGGTCTCCAGCATTGTTGTTAGAAGTGCTGGAGTATATGAGGACTGGTGTCAGACAGAGTGTCATCCACACTGACGGATGGTGACACTCATCATGCTGATGGTGCATCATCACTGCTGACGGGTGCATTCATCACTGCTGACGGTGCACTCTACATTGCTGACGGTGCACTCACAAACATTGGCTGACGGTTTCCACTCAACATTGCTGTTGGTGCTACTCAAACATTGCTGATGCATGGTGCGCTCAACATTGCTGACAGTGTACTCATTATTGCTGGACAGTGACACTCAACAGTGCGGACAGTGGCATAATATTGCTGAAAGTGTACTCAACATGCTGACGGTGCACTGGTGGTGAACCTTCGTTATGTTTTTTTTTTCTCACTGTCACACAACCAACATGTTGTCTCTGTTTATCTCTATCTGTCTCTCTGTCTCTGCTTGTCTCTGTCGCAAGAGAGAGTGCCACTCATGAACCAACTGGTATAATGGCTGAACGAGTGGAATGTGTTATTGCCACACTCTATACTTATACCTCATATCAACAAGCACGCTACAGCACTTTGTCTAGCTTCTTTGGGTTTTCCTTGGTAATATACACTACGTATGCAATAACTGTACTTATGTGTAGCTGTTGTCTAAATAAAATTAGTCCATGATTAGGTTCTGTGTGGTTCTCATCTGAGACAGATATGATCAAGAAGGCCAACAGCACAAGCCATCTAGCTGCCAGCCACAGCCATCTCGCCTGCCAGCAACATGTATATTACACATGTTGTAGTGATTTCTTGTTTTGTATAATTCCTCAACCACTTGTGGCACATCTCTAAGCCACTAAAACGAGGTCAATGTCATTCCTCCTAAAAAGGCTTGAGATGTTCCCTGGTGTTTGTCCATGTGTTTGCTGGAGGCTGTGCTCAATTTGAACTGCTGCTCCACAAGGTACTAAGTGATCTCAGATTTTCTTTTTTAAATGAACTACTTAGCGTATGATCCATTTCTATTCTGCCTTAGGCCTATCAGGCCTCTGGAACCAAATTTGATGGAGGAAAAATATAATGCTGATTCTAAGTTTGGTGCACTAGCAGGAAGATTGTAGATCAATGTGTGGCCTGTTATCCCTTATACTGTCCTTTTTGTAGATCTAAGGTAATTACGATTGCTACTCCAAATGTAGCAGCAAGGTTTTATGTTCAATGCACTCCAGAATTGTGGGTCTTGTTGGCTCTGTGATGCCCGCTTGGTCAGGTGAATATGGGGCGGTACATCGGTGGGGCCTAAGCGAGTATTTGATGCTGGGAACTATGTGGAAAGTGGGCGGAGATACAGTTGTAGGTGCGGCGAGCGTAGTGGCTTTATCATGGCATTTTCGACTCTGGGTGTGCATCGGGTGGGCGGGCTGGTGGTTCTGAAAGGGGGTTATGTGGTAATCGGATGATGACCTAGGTTTAGTGGTTTGAGAGGGATGTGGCCACATAGTGGTCGAGGATACATCAGAAACTCGATACATAACCCATGGGTGCACATTTGTGCAACAATCCTTTCATTTTTAATACCACTAGTAGTGTCATCCTGCAGAATGTCCTAAAACCTATGCCTAAATAAAGAGACAATTTCCTGGAAACATGTGTATTTACGTAATCGTGGCTGGTGGCTATCTGTCTGACTGACTTGGCTGTCTCTGTCTATTCATATCTATCCACTCTCTGTCTCTCACAGGTGCACACAAGAGATACAGTTATATATTTAGTTGTATAATTACTAGGATAACCCGCATAAAACATCCAGTAAAGTGCTATTACTGTGCAGACTGACAAGTAATATGCATTTTCAATTCATAAGGAATCAGACGTGACGACTCTGCATCGTATGTAATACGCCTGTAGGTTCATGAGCCACTCTCTGTAGAACAGAGAAAGCAGACATAGACACACACCAGGCAGTCAGAAAGTCAGTAAAGTAGACCAAAGGGTAGACAAAATGATACAGACATGTTTTTTTCTTAAATGGTTGGCTTTTTTTACAGTTGATAATATCAAATTAAGCCCAGTCGGGTTCACTTCCGCAGGTGCACCACGCGATCACTCAATACCCGATCTTATAAAGTAGTCACTTCAAATGCTGATAGGCAGTGTCAGCAGTGGAACATAGTTGGCATACACATATCCATCTGTTACAGCCCACTGCTTTTCAAGTGAGCTTTCCTATATACTCAGCATGTCTAAAAACATTGTTGGGGCCTTCAACATACTGTGGATATTTTTTGACCTCAAATAGTGGTGACCACAGGCGAGGTTGAAAAATGTTAATGTCAGTCTGTGTTGTGAACTATATCTGAGTTTACTATTTCAGTACCTAATCATTAGTGTCCAAGACACAAAGTATTTTGCATAGCCCAATCACAAGAGAACTACTATCAAATTGTAATTGACAGTAGAACATAAAAGCGTTATATAAATTAAAAAAAATGAGAAAAAAAGTTATATATCGGCAACACTTCTGCAAGAGGCTGATTCCATGTCACCGTAGGTGAGCATCCAGACAACTCTGCACGGTGTTATATTCTCGGAAGTATGATCTAAAAAAATTTTTTTTTGGTCTTATTACACAGTGGAAATTGGCCAATTTAAAAATAAAAAATAAAAAAAATTTAAATATTTGGAGCTAGCACTGGCAGAGAAAATTAAGATCTAGGTTTAGACAGTTTTTAGGGTTAAAGGGTTAAATGGCAGTTTCCTGTAGTTCAAATTCAATAGAATGGAAGGCATATTGGCAACATAGCGACGAGTGATCAACTGGAAGATTGGAATTGGCCTAAGTTTGGACTCAACGTGGGCAAAATCGTGGTATTGTTAAATATCGCCAAGGAATCGCTAATGTTGCAAAATGTTAATTCACGGAGTTTTTTCTCCATCAAATTTTTGTAATTTTTGCTCCATTACGCCTTTGGAACAAAAATTATCTAAGATTTTTTTATTATTTCTTGAACCCTCTTGAGAGAAATTTTTATATCAGCGGGGATGGATCCTGAAAAGGGTAAGGGTTTCATCCAAGTGGACAGACCTAAGTCCTTGGTGCTAACCCTTCATGTAAGACCCCTGCTCGCAAACGTGCTCTCGGTGTCAAACTACATAAAAAAAAAGTTCTTATGAAATGATAGCGAATCTTTTACTGATGGTAATGAACCCCAAAGTACGAAATTTAATTGGAAATCTTATGTAAAGTCGGACCCCGCCATAACGTATGGCATCACTAGCGATTATTTCGCATTTCCGCTTACTTTATTTGCAGAAAAATTTTGCACTCACTAAACGCTTCTTAAAAAACCCAGCTTAACGATTGTCGGTCTCGAGACGCGTACATTGTGCGGCCTGGAGCCACGCTCACATGTTCCGCCGGTGGCATTGTTTACCAGCCAGGCCTCCGCGGGTAAATCCAAGCATACAATCGGAATATTTCGTATTATTACAGTGTTTTCGGTGCTTTTTTGGAAAATAGTGACCAGGGGCCCCCAGAAAGCTTTTAGTGCCAACCCTACAGCAATAAGGGTGAGAATTACAATAGAGATGAAGAAAAAGATCATTGATAAGTATGAAAGTGGAGTGCATGTCTCCGAGCTGGCCAGGTTGTATAATAAAAACCCCAATCAACCATCGCTACTCTTGGTGGTACAGCTGCTGCTGCTGCTGCACTGTCAGCTGCTGCTGCTGCTGCTGCTGCACTGTCAGTGCTGCTGCTGCTGTAGCCCCGTTGTTGGTGTGGTTTTATTGAGAATACCAAGAAAAATTAACCCAGAGGATTTGCCACCCAGGATAAACCCAAAAAAGTCAGTGTCATCGAAGACTGTCTAACTTATTTCCATTGGGGCCCCTTAATTTGTCTCCCAGGATTGCAACCCACACAAGTCGACTAACACCCAGGTGAACGGGAAAAAAAAAATGCATGGAACTAGTGCTCATATTGGTGAATTTAAAGTCAGCAAAGGTTGGTTTGAGAGATTTAAAGAATCGTAGTGGCATACACAGTTGATAAGGCCTGTTCTGGAAGAAAATCCCAAAAGGACCTACAGTACTCAGGAGGAAAGGCACTCCAGGACACAGTGTCTCATCAGTCATTGCTGCATCTTCAATAAAGGTAAGTGTCATTTATTCTTCATTTAGTAGCTAGTACATGCACAATATATACTGTGCATGTACTACTCTACTATTGTGCATGTATCCTTCTCTTTGTGTGTGGGAAAATGTATATTTCATGTGGTAAAATTTTTTTTTTCATACTTTTGGGTGTCTTGCACGGATTAATTTGATTTCCATTATTTCTTATGGGGAAAATTCATTCACATAGCGATTATTTCGCATAACAATTACCCCTCTTGCACGGATTAAAATCGTTAACCGGGGGTCCACTGTAATTACACTCTCGCAAAGTTAGCGGTCTTGGCAATATTTACATATCAGTAATTTTGCCCACTTTGAGCCCTATTTTGGGCCAATTCCACTGTTCCAGTCGACTATATTCATAGCTATTTTACTGGCACTCTTGTTCTATCAACTGAGTACAAGAAACTGCCTATTTACCTATTTCAACTACAGTGGAACCTCAAAAATCGAACTAATCCATTCCAGGAGCTAGTTCTAAATTCGAAAAGTCTGAAATTCGAAGCAATATTTCCCATAAGAAAAAATGGAAATACAATTAATCCGTTCCAGAAACCCAAAAATATTCACACAAAAAACACATTTTATAGAGATTAATTAGTCTTACATATAACAAACACTATAGTTTTTAATTATGTATTACCTGGAGTTTACCTGGAGAGAGTTCCGGGGGTCAACGCCCCTGCGGCCTGGTCTGTGACCAGGCCTCCTGGTAGATCAGAGCCTGATCAACCAGGGTTACTGCTGGCTGCACGCAAACCAACGTACGAGCCACACCCCGGTGGTCGGGAAAACCGACTTTAGGTGCTTGTCCAGTGCCAGCTTGAAGACTGCCAGGGGTCTGTTGGTAATCCCCCTTATGTATGCTGGGAGGCAGTTGAACAGTCTCGGGCCCCTGACACTTATTGTATGGTCTCTTAACGTGCTAGTGCCACCCCTGCTTTTCATTGGGGGATGTTGCATCGTTCTGCCAAGTCTTTTGCTTTTGTAGTGAGTGATTTTCGTGTGCAAGTTCGGTACTGTCCCTCTGGATTTTCCAGGTGTATATAATCATGTATCTCTCCGCCTGCGTTCCAGGGAATACGGGTTTCAGGAAACCTCAAAGCGCTCCCAGGAATTGAGGTGTTTTATCTCCGTTATGCGTGCCGTGAAGGTTCTCTGTACATTTTCTAGGTCAGCAATTTCCCCTGCCTTGAAAGGTGCTGTTAGTGTGCCAGCAATATTTCCAGCCTAGATAGAACAAGTGACCTGAAGGTGTCATTCATGGGCTTGGCATCTCTAGTTTTGAAGGTTCCCATTATCCATCCTGTCATTTTTCTAGCAGATGTGATTGATACAATGTTATGGTCCTTGAAGGTGAGATCCTCCGACATGATTACTCCAGGTCTTTGACTTTGGGTTTGTTTCACTCTATTTTGTGGCCAGATTTTTTTTTGTGCTCTGATGAAGATTTAATTTCCTCGTGTTTACCATTCTGAGTAATTGGGAAATTTCTCATCGTTGAATTTTATTGTTTTCTACAGCCCACTGATGATTTGGTTGATGTCCCCCTGAAGCCTTGCAGTGTCTGCAATGGAAGACACAGTCATGCAGATTCGGGTGGTCATCTGCAAAGGAAGACACGGTGCTGTGGTGACATCCTTGTCTATGTCGATATGAGGATGAGGACAGATGGGAGTGAGTACTGTGCCTTGTGGAACAGAGTTTTCACCGTAACTGCCTCGGACTTACTCTGTTGACTACTACATATAAAATAACATTTTTACTTACCTCTATTGAAGATTGGTGATGGAATCTGGGAAAATGGGAGGGGGAGAGAGGGAGTTGGGGTTAGTGTTTGGAAGGAGAATCCCCCATCCATGAGGATTTTATGTAAAGCCCCCTTGGGGTTACTTCCCTTTTCTGTCTTTTAATGCCACTAGGACCAGCTTGAGAGTCACTGGACCCTGTCTCACAAATAACTGTCCACAGTCCTCTGTTTCTGGTGCCCCTAACATTTCCTAAAATGGGACATGGTTCTGTCACTGAACTTGTTGCAAAGATGGCTTGTTTCAGCTTGCTCAGGGTGGTACTTCTGCACAAACATTTGGACATCATTCCACTTGGCACAAATCTCCTTAATCTTTGAAGAAGGCACCTCATCCACTCCCTATATTAACACCTTTTGCAACATCAGCTTCCTTGATCTGTTCTTTCTTTGACAGGATAGAACCGATGGTCGACTTGTTTTTCCCATACATCCTGGCAAGCTCAACATGTCTCACACCACTCTCATACTTCTGTATTACAGGAGGGCCCCGCTTTACGGCGTTCCGCTTTACGGCGTTCCGCTAATACGGACATTTCAAATTATGACCAAAACTCACTATACGGCTCCCCCCACCTGACTTTCTAATACGGTCACCGTGCCCCACCCTGTTTGTTTACATTCTCCATGAGCTCAGTAAGCACTAAGTCTCTCCATTTTGTCTGGAAACTCCAAAATTTCAAATGTTTTTAAAAGTTATTTCATATTTTATATATACTCTGATAATTATACTTATGTATACCTGTACCTAAATAAACCCTTACATACATTCAAGTCATTTAAATGTCGTATATTACGTTAATATACACATTTTCATTAATCCATCCCTGATATTTTTTTTTAAAAAATTATATAATAAACACGATGCATAACATATAAATAAGATAAATACACCCCACAGTAGAATAAATAAACATTTAAAAGTGAGCTGTGTAGCAGACGACTTCCCCAAGTGGTGATATAACAATACTGAGTCTCATTAAATGTCGTATATTACGTTAATATACACATTTTCATAATCCATCCATGATTTTTTTTCAAAATTATATAATAAACACGATGCATAACATATAATAAGATAAATACACCCCACAGTAGAATAAACATAAATGTGAGCTGTGTAGCAGGGCGGACTTCCACAAAGTGGTGTTAAATAACAATACTGAGTCTCATTAAAATGTCGTATATTACGGTAATATACACATTTTCTTAATCCAGCCATGATATTTTTTTCAAAATTTATAAAAAACACGATGCATAACATATAAATAAGATAAATACACCCACAGTAGAATAAATAAACAATGTGAGCTTGTAGCAGACGATTCCCCAAGTGACGCCCTAATACAATAGTCCGGAGTCTCATTAAATGTCGTATATTACGGTAATTTAACTTTTCATTAATCCATCCATGATATTTTTTTCAAAATTATTTATTTAAAAACGATGCATAAATATAAAAAGATAAATACACCCACAGTAGAATAAATACAAAAGTGAGCTTGTAGAGAAAGACTTCCCCAAGTGGTGATAATAACAAACTGGTCTATTAAATGTCGTATATTTCGTTAATATACACTTTTCTTAATCCGCCTATATTTTTTTCAAAATTTATAATAAACGTACATAACATAAAAGATGATAAATAACCCCAATGATAAATAACATAATATAAGATGTGGGAGCCTGGTTTGTTTATCTGTGCCTGCCTGGGCACTCTCAATGTATTCATTTTTTCTCTTCTCATTTATTGTTTTATCCATTTATTACTCGGGCCCTACATTAAGACTACAAATTTTTAAGGTAAGTAATGAGTGAACTGTATATACATTTATCGCTCTGGGATGCTTATATCATAGAATTTGTAATTTTGGGTGGGTGGCCTGGTGAATTTTGCCTGCCTATACAATACATACCACTTGATTTCTTACATAAATCTTTCTTGTTCACCTAGATTAAGACTATAAATATTTTTAAGGTAAGAATGAGTGCTTTTGTGTGTATTGTACCTTTTTATGTTTTTGATGCCTGGTCTATTGCAACTTAATATGTTAGTGTAAACTTGTTATCTAGTGTTTGTATGCTTTTAAGTGGAAAAAAAAAGGGTGTTCCACTTTACGGCGTTTTCCGCTTTACGGCGGTAGCCTGGAACCCAACCGCCATAAGTGGGGCCTTCTGTATTCCTTCTTCCATATGGTGTTCTCATTTCCCTTTTCCACAGGGGTACCACTAGGCAAGTTTCTTGGGCCCATGGAGTTATTTCACAGTCCCACAGCACCAAACACAACAAATTATTGTAAAATGCATGAATGAGAGCGCAGGTTAGGTTCTCAAGCTAACAAGCTAGATGTCACGCGCCTGCGCGGGGACGGGACAGAGCGGGTGGCAGAAGGTCCGTACCAGCGGTCAAAAATAGGGGAGTGTTCGATAATAGGGACACATTTGCCGAAAAAATGGTCCTATTTTCGAAACGTTCAATAATTGTGTTTCGTTCGATTTTGAGGTTCCACTGTACCAATAGCGATTTAATTGGTAATTTTGGCAATTTCATACAAAAATTCAAAAAGGCCAATTTCTAAATAGGGTCCACAAATAATTGCCAACATTCATAGCATTAAAATAAATTTTCTTGAATCATTAGTCAGGTCTCAGGACCTCTTAATTATGCTGCTTTCCCTTTTGAATTTTTATTCATCAAAAATAGAGATTTACTGTAAGCAGCTACTGAATTTATTGTAAAAATGGTAAAAATATAGCGTCTTTGCAAAGCAATTTGACCCACCAGTTGAGTGTATTGGATGCGTGACGTGTTGTTCATCTTGAACAACCTCAAAAATCAAAACATTTCTGCTACTTTGGCTCACTTTCAAGCTACTTTTGACTGTAAGCCATTCAAAATGATCTATTTCTGTAATATCTCCATTTATCAAATGAGACAAGAAAAAGAGAAAAACTGTACATGCATAAATACTTATGAAAATTCATCTCAAAGTTGTTGTTTTAAAAACCAAAAACACTTTGCAGTTTTTTTCTCATGCACTGCGTGCTGCGGATTTTTTTTATGGTTTTCCCTTTAAACCCAACCCTCTTCATATTTTTTAACACCCCCCAATTAACTCTAATTTTCCATAAAACCCAAACCCTTTTTT
>NC_069417.1:20147173-20185033 GCF_026875155.1 Cherax quadricarinatus | reverse complement strand
TAAATTAAAAATTTGGGCACAACAATTGGTTTTAAAATTAGAGGTCATGCACTACCCTCCTCCGCTCTCCACCCATCCGAAACCATATTGTCACACACGAGATACGTAACTTGCTTGAAATGAACACCTAACTTCACTTTCTACTTGAGAACCTAAAAAAAAATGCTAAGTTCAACCATTAAGGTTTATAATATTTTTTATTTTGACATTATGAAGTAATGGAACCCCCTTCTTTCTGGCAATATTTCTTGTTATTATATACAATAGAAAAAAACATAATTCATTCTTTTTGAAACCCTACTACTGACATAACCGCACAAAGCATTATTCCTCTTAGAACAGTCTGCATTTTATGTTCGAACAAAAAAGTCCCAAATACAGTACTGAACTTCATTTATCATCTCTATAGTATATTTTAGTGTCATTTCCTTTTTTTCTTTGCATCAGTCCTATCTTGCTTATGCTCTTCGTTCTCCCCATCTATTTTATACTTGACTACAAGCTATTGTATTTCTAACAGAACATAATGCTGTTTTCAATAATCAAATAATTAAACCACAAGAGAGCAAACATACTGTATTTCTCCAATGACATCAATATTATAATCAGGATTGCTTTGGAAAAAATTCCAGCATTTTTCCTACGAAATTAAAAACTCTGAAGGAAATAAAAACATAGGCACTAATAACCTATTAACTAAACAGAGAAAAAATTACAAAATACAATAAATATAATGGTATTAGCCCTTTTAGGGTTTCTGACGTACTAGTACGGCTTACGCACCAGGGTTATTGACATACTAGAACGCCTAAATTCTAGCACCTTCAAATCTACAAGAGAAAGCTGGTAGGCCTACATATGAAAGAATGGGTCATGTGGTCAGTGTGTGCAGTATAAAAAAGTCCTGCAGCACACAGTGCTAATGAGAAAAAAAAAACTTTGACCGTGTTTTTTAATTAAAACAGCGACTTTGCACTGTATTTTCAAAAAGTATTTATGGTTGTATTCTAGTTTCCTGGTCTCATTTTATAGAATGGAAGACATATTACAGAAATTAAGATGATTTTGTCTGGTTTCACAATGAAAAGTACCTTGAAATCGAGCTCAAAGCAGCAGAAATGTTTGATTTTCACCAAAGTTCAAAAGTAAACAAATCATGCCAAGCATCCAATACACGTCAACTGGTGAGTCTAATATTCTTTCACAAGTGCGCTGATATTATTTATACCATTTCTACACTAATGCAGTAGTCTGCATAACAGTAAATCTTCTATTTTTTGCGAGAATAAACATTAAAAGTGGAAAGCAAAAGAAATGTAAGAGGGGCCTGGGGACGTGACTAACGAACAGAGAACTTGTTATTTTAGTGCCAGGAATGTCTGTCTTGTTTATTCTGGACCCTATTGGAAATTGGCATCTTATGAAATTTGTGTGAAATTGGCAAAATTGCCAATTTGTAACCACTTTATTGGATAGTTGAAATTGGTAAATGGGTGGTTTCTTGTATTCATTCGATAGAAAAAATGGAGTTCTAGCAAAATGTGATTTTTGTCGACTAGTACACAGGAATCGGCCGAAAATAGGGCTCAAAATGGGAAAATCGCTGATGCATAAAAAATTGTCGAGACCGCTAACTTCGCGAGAGCATAATTCCATAAGTTTTCCATCAAATGTCATACTTTTAGTGTCATTATGATCGGGAAAAGATTCTCTATCATTTCATAAGAAAAAAGAAATTTTTTTTCCCCCCAAAAAATTTTCGACCCTTAGAATGAGTTTAGGAGAGGGCCTCTCGATCCTGAAAGGGTTAAAGCTGAATTTTTTTTCTCATTTTTCAATGAAATGCATATTTTATTGAGACCATTTGATGCATGTATCATATGCACATAATTTTTAATGAAGATTTCATTTATTTCTTATTTGGTAGTGAGTTAATTTTTTTTATATTTGGTGTATGACCATTTACTGTATATGTATTGAGCTCATATTATTGGGGTAAACGTCAGTCAAAAAATGGAGATGTTACATTTTATTTTCTTGGAAGAAAATAAAGAAGCTGATAAGCACTGAAAATGTGGTTCTTGACCCATTCACTGTCCCTCACATAGATCTATGTCACTGACACCAGAGTTCCTCACGTAGATCAACGTTTTGAGCTTAACTCCTTCTGATAAGCTGAGTGATAAATTTTGGCCTATGAAAGAATGGGTCTGTGCAGTGAGTGGGCACTTTGTAAAATATATCTTGTCACACGTGATGTATGATGGGGAAAAGGAAAACTCTGACCTTGCGTCTGGTTTAAAATAGTGACTTTGAACTGTTTTCCTTCGATGGTTTTTATACATTTACAGTGGACCCCCGGCATTCGATGGCATCAGTATACATTAAATCCAGTATTCGATACATTTTAACGCAAAAATTTTGCCTCGCCACTTGTTAAAAAACCTGCCACACGCGATTCATCCGGGATGCGTCCACGTGAGTGCCAGTGTTTACAAGCCAGCCAGTGTGCTCGCATCTCAGCATACATTCGGTACATTCCATATTATCACAGTGTTTTTTGGTGCTTGTTTCTGCAAAATAAGTCACCATGGGCCCCAAGAAAGCTTCTAGTGCCAACCCTGTGGTAAAAAGGGTGAGAATTAGTATGAAAATTAAGAAAGATTTTGAAGGGTTTAGGGCTAACCCTGAGAAGCCTATGCCAGTTGTAGGATCCATTGTGCCTACTTCAAAATTAAGGAAATGTGTGCACAGTGGGTTGAAGTGCAAACCTTTATGGATGAAAATCACCCTAACGCAGCTATTGCAAGCCGTGCTGGTGACTATTACAATGACAATGTTGTGGCCCATTTTAGACAAATCGTAAAGGAACAGGAGGTACAGAGCTCTATGGACAGATCTGTTGTGCGACAGAGGTCCAGCGACTCTCAAGCTGGTCCTAGTGGCATTAAAAGAAGAAGGGAAGTAGCCCCGGAAAAGGACTTGCTACCTCAAGTCCTAATGGAAGGGGATTCCCTTCTAAACATTAACAACTTCGACACTCCCCTCTTCCCATCCCATCAATCATCACCAGATCTTCATTAAAGGTAAGTGTCATGTATTCTATTGTTAGTAGAGTACAACTAACTGTGCATGTCTTCTTCAGTTTGTGTGCATTAAACTTAATATTTCATGTGGTAAAACTTTTTTTTTATAGTACTTTTGGGTGTCTTGCACAGATTAATTTGATTTCCATTATTTCTTATGGGGAAAATTAATTCGCCTTTCGATAATTTTGGCATACGATGAGCTCTCAGGAACGGATTAATATCGTATACCGGGGGTCCACTGTATTGGCTGTTTCATGGTATGAGTTGATAGAATGAAAAACATTCAACTGGAATAGAGATGAATTTGATTGATTTCAGGATTGGAAGTGGCTTGAAATTGGGCTCAAAATAGCAGAAAGATTTTATTTTTGCCAATTTTCCTTAGGAAGGGTAAGGTCCCCCTACACCTCCAGTCTGTTTCGTGGGTTTTAATTATGTTTGATTTAATTACTGAAATGCCGTAAAGAATGACGAACTATTCCTAGTTATGAGCAATAGGGTAAATCTTCATTTTTTTTTTTGTGAGATGATGAATTCAAAATGGAGGGCAAATCTGATATAGGTGAGGCCTGGAAACACGATTAACCCTTAAATGGTCCAAACATATATACAGTGGTCCCCCACTTTTCGTAGTTCCCGGCAATCATAAAATTTGCCAATCATAGAGGTATTTTCGTATAAACATGGACTCGCTTTTCATAGGTTGACTCGCGAATCGTAGTTCATCCGGGACGCGTACCCACGGCGTGAGCCAGGGCGGCAGCCAGTCTGGCATTGTTTACCAGTGAGCGAAGGTCCCCTCACGTGCTCCAGCGAAATATTTCATAATATTCCATTTATTTTAGTGCTTACAAGTACTAAATAAGCTACCATGGCTCCAAAGAAAGGTCCTAGTGCCAAGCCTGTGGTAAAGAAGGTGAGAAATACGGCTGAATTTAAGAAAACCATCATTGAACAATATGAAAGTAGTACAAGTGTGGCCGAACTGTCCAGGATGTATAAGAAACCCTACACAACTTTATGTTCCATAGTGGCCAAGAAAAATGAAATAAAGGATGCTGTTGTTGGAAAGGGAGTAACTATGCTGACAAAAATGAGATCACCAGTACTGGAAGAGGTTGAGAAGTTATTATTGGTGTGGATAAATGAGAAACAATTAGCAGGAGATACTCTTATGACTTCGTTTATTTGTGAAAAGGCTAGGCAGTTGCATGAAGATTTGGTAAAGAAATTGCCTGCAAATAGTGGTGAAGTGAGTGAATTTAAGGCCAGCAAAGGCTGGTTTGAGAGATTTAAGAACCGTACTGGCATACACAGTGTGGTAAGGAAATGGTGAGGCTGCCAGTTCGGACCACAAGGCGGCTGAAAAATATGTGCATGAATTCCGGGAGTATATAGAGGCTGAAGGACTAAAAACCTGAACAAGTGTTCAGTTGTGATGAAACAGGCCTCTTTTGGAAGAAAATGCCAAAGAGGACCTTCATTACACAAGAGGAAAAGGCAATGCCAGGACACAAGCCTATGAAAGACAGCTGACACTAATGTTCTGTGCTAATGCTAGTGGGGATTTCAAAGTGAAGCCATTACTAGTGTACCATTCTGAAAATCCCAGAGTGTTCAGGAAAACAATGTTATGAAGAGTAAATTGTTGTGTGTTTTTGGAAATCTAATAGTAAGGCATGGGTCACGAGGGAAATTTTCGTCGAGTGGTTCAATGAAGTGTTTGGCCCTAGTGTGAAGGAGTATCTCCTGGAAAAGAAATTGGATCTCAAGTGCCTGCTAGTAATGGACAATGCACCTGCTCATCCTCCAAACTTGGATGACCTAATTTTCGAGGAGTTTGGGTTCATCACAGTAAAGTTCTTGCCCCCGAATACCACTCCTCTCCTCCAACCCATGGACCAGCAGGTTAAGCAATGTTTCACAGGTGCTTGACTGTGACCACAGACACTCACTTGACCCTAAGGGAATTTTGGAGAGAACACTTCAGCATCCTCCACTACATAACCCTTATAGGTATGGCTTGGGAGGGAGTGACTACCAGGACTTTGAACTCTGCCTGGAGAAAATTGTGGCCAGATTGTGTCGACAAGAGGATATTGAAGAATTTGAGACTGACCCTAATGGGCCTATGTCTGTTGTAAAATCAATTGTGGCACTGGGGAGTTCCATGGGGTTGGATGTGAGTTTGGAGGATGTGGAAAGAATTGGTGGAAGACCACAATGAAGAGCTCACCACTGAGGAGCTGCAAGAGCTTCAGCAGGAAGAGCAACACATCGCAGCTCAGAATCTTGCTGCAGAGGAGGAGGAAGAGAGATGGAAGAAGGTGCCTTCTTCAGAGATTTAAAGAGATTTTTACTATGTGGGGTAAGATGGAAAGCTTTATGGAGAAACATCACCCTAACAAGGTTGTTGCAAGCCAGGTTGGCAACATGTACAGTGACAAAGTCTTGGCCATTTTAGGGATGTTAAAGAGACGCCAGAAACAGAGCTCTCTCCACAGTTATTTTGTGAGACAGGACTCCAGTGACTCTCAAGGTGGTCCTAGTGGCATTAAGAAACAGAGAAGAGAAGCAACCCCAGAAAAGCAAATGGTACCTGAGGTGTTGATGGAAGGAGATTCCCCTTCCAAACTATAAACAATCCAATCTCTCTCCTCCTCCAGTCTCCCATACACTAAGAAGAATCTCCAATAAAGGTAAGTGTTATGCTGTTAATGTTTCATTCATCATTTCCCATTGTATTGTTTATGTACTACATGCATATTTCATGTTAAAAAATTTTTTTTTTTAATACTTCTGGGTGTCAGGAACGGATTTAATTGTATTTACATTATTTCTTATGGGGAAAATTGATTCGTAAAATCGTAAAATTTCGTTTATAGTAACGGGTCCAGGAATGGATTAATTACAACAACGAGGGACCACTGTATATATGTTCTCTTGCGTAGCGCCCCAAACGTATATATACATTTCATTTGTCATTCATTCAACATTGGCACGATATGCCTGAGTTGCCTAGACATGAGAGAATGGGTGTGTGTACTCAGTGTGTGCAATATGAAAAAAATTAGGGATGCCTGGGTGCCACATGCTCTCTTTTCCTATAAAAAAAAAAACTTTTTTTCTCTCAAAAAATTCGGGGTGCTGTGTGAGAGAACGTATATATACATTTGGACCGTTCAAGGGTTAAGGAACAGAGGAAATATTGTTTTAGTGCCTGGAATGTTTACAGAGTTTATTTTGGACTCTCATTTTAAATAGGAATTTTCTGAATTTTGTGTAAAAATTGGCTGTGCACTTTATAGGGTAGTTTTTTACAGGGAGGTTTCTTGTTCTCAACTGATAGAATGGAAGGCATCCTAGCAAAGTAGCAAAGAATTTGATTAAATTGAGCAACTGAACTGGCTTAAAATAGGACTCAATGAGGGCAAAATCACTGATGCATAAATGCACCCAGACCACTAACTTTGTGCTTGTATAATTATATAAGTTTTACCTTCAGAAAAAGATTTTCTACTATATCAGATTTGTGAAAAATATGGACACAGCAGCTTTAATTTTGGGGGCTCTAACAATGATGGGGTTAAGTGACAGTTTTCCAGTATATGGCCTATTTTGCTAAGTGAATATATGGTAAATAAATAGTCATAATGCAGAAGATAATGCTTTCCCTTCTTATTTTTTTTAATGTTTATACACAACAAATTAATTACCTTATAAATTTTGTTGGTAATTTGTTGTTCATATGAACCTCAAAGGTCTTTTAACCTTTTTTTTTTTAATATGTCAGCCATTTCCCACTGAGGCAGGGTGACCCAAAAAGAAAGAAAAACCCAAAAAAGAAAGAAAAAACTTTCATCATTGTTCAATACTTTCACTATCATTCCTACATAATCACTGTCTTTGCAGAGGCACTCAGATACAACAGTTTAGATGCCCTTCCAAACAGCCAATATCCCAAACCCCGCCTTTAAAGTGCAGGCATTGTACTTCCCACCTCCAGGACTCAAGTCCGGCTAACCAGTTTCCCCGAATCCCTTCACAAAATATTACACTGTTCACACTACAAAAGCTCTTCAGGTCCCAAAAATCATTCATCTCCATTCACTATCTAACACGCTCACACGCGCTTTCTGGAAGTCTAAGCCCCTCATCCACAAAGCCTCCTTTACCCCCTCCTTCCATTATTATTATAATCAAAAAGAAGCGCTAAGCCACAAGGGCTATACAGCGCTGCAGGGTAGGGAAGGAAGCAAGGGAATTGGATGGCAGAAGGGAGGGGGGATGATCAGCAGGTTACAGAAAACAGCGGGGCGGGGGATAGTACGGGGGTAGAGGGTAGCAAGAGATACAAGTAGAAAGGGCTGAAAGTATCAGAATTTGTGAAGTAAGTCAGTCGTTGTCAAAAAGTCAATGAGAGAGTCCGGATGAAAGGTGGGTCCGATCAGCGAGAAGGAAGGTAAAGAGTAGAAGCAGCGGGTCGAAGACGACGACAGAGTAAATTCTGCGTGCCTTCGTTGATACAGTGGGCAGTCCCAACAGAATGTGGCTGACTGATAATGGATCTTGGCAATTCTCACATGAGAGAGCAAGAACGCCTTCCATGAGATATCCATGAGTAAGGACGAGTATGGTGGCCAATGCAAGACGGGAGAGAGTAGTCCTCCCAACCTCGACACATGGTGATAAGAAGACGGCCAGTAACCTATACTCGTTTTAGATAGACTGAAGTTTTGTTGCCGAGCATAGAGACCAACGTTGTTGCCAACTGGGTGAAGGTGGTAAGATATTACAGCAAAATAGTCCGAACATGAATACCACTATAAGAAACTGGTAGTCATGAACTGCCTGACCGCGGCAGCAGTGTTCCTGCCTGCCGTTCATTGCCCAGTCACGCAACATGAACCAGGGACCCAACAAAAAACCATATCTTTATCTTAGTAAAGGGTGCGGCGTAGCCAAAGTTGATACGGAGGACTAAGGGGGTGAGGTGTATCAAATTTTTGTAATAGCCTGTAAAGCACAAAGGGAAGTCTGCGACAACCACAAATGTAGACCACTATGCATAGATGCAATAGGAATAAGTGCTGTAAGATGGCATATAATTCAGCAGTAAAAAATACTAGCTGAAGATAGTAAATGCCCTTGTACGACCCTGTTCGGAAACACTGCTGCGAATCCTCTACGGCCTCAGAAGACTTAGGAGAACCATCAGTAGTACCACAGCAATGGCAATGAGACTGAGAGTGAAAGTGTCTAGAAAAAGAGATCGGTACGCGACCGTAGACAGTTGGGCTTTTCGAGCAAGGAGGGACGAAAGAAACAGACTCGAACAGTCTGGAACTTCCCCCCCCAGGGGGTAGGGAAACGTGAGATGCTACATGTCATAGAAAGTGGTAGTTGAAGAAAGACAAAGCGAATGAAGGCGAAGAGAGAAGGGACGGAGTAACAGGGGCGGCGAACAAATAAAGAATGGCTACTAATATCAGTGACCATTCTATCAATGGAAGGATTTGCGGAGATCATAGGAGCGTAACATAAGTACGCAGGCAATGGGCATCACGGCGATCCGGATAAGGATGAACGTTCGCTTCTGCCTAGAGGCCTTTCGACAGGGGAAGAGCGAAAAGCACCAAGCAATAAACGTAATCCTTGTGTGATGAATGGGGTAAGGCAAAGAGAGAGGTAGCAGGAGAAGCCGCTGAAATAGATCTGGTCACCATAATCAAGTTTCGATAAATAAGGGGGAATGAGTAGGTGAAGGAGGGTTTTCGCGATCACTTCCCCACGAAAGATGAGCAAGGGTTTTAAAGAAGTACCAGCCGGCTTGTGAACCAAGTTGCCTTCAGAGAGTCATGTGAGTTTCCAGGATAACCTACTATCAAAAGAGGAGGCCCAGGAAAACTTGACTGTATCACGTTCAGGGATACGTGAGCATAGAGGTACAAAAGGATGAACAGAGATGACAATAGCGTCTAGTGAAAGATGGATTTGGTGGTTTTAGTGCTGGAAAATTTAACCCCATGTGTGGTGGCCCAATTGGGAAACACGGTCGACTGTGCATTCTGGAGAGAATCGTAAGGAGGTGACAGTCCAGCGCTGCAACAGGCAATAGCGAGTCATCAACAAAATAGTGATGACCAAATATTTGATGGGAAGACAAGAGGCCAAATCATTAATAGCAAGGAGAAAAAGTGTTGTGCTCAGAACACATCCCCTGGGGGACAACCTTCAGCTTGAGAACAAAAGTCCGGGAGAGCACATTATAAAACCCAAACACGGAAAAGCCTGTCCAGTTAAAAAGTTTCTTAAGGAAGGATGGTAGAATTTCCTCGAAGGCCTAAGGAGTGGGCTTGGGCAAAAATATTTATACCTCCACGTTGGTCATAATGCCTTCTCCAGGTCAAAAATATGCAATAACTGAGTGGTTATTCGCAAAGGCATTACAACATACGTATCCAAGCGCAGTAAGGGGGTCTATGGTAGAACTGCCCCTGACGAAACCATATTGACGAGTGGAGAGACTGGTTGTGTGTCTCTAAATACCACACTAAACGTCAATATTACTAGACGTTCCATTACTGACATTTGCCAACTGCACTGGTACGGAGCAATGGGACGATAGTGGGAGTTTCATGTCCCGTAGTGCCTGGTTTGCGGAAAGGGAGAACAATGGCGGATTTCCCCGCTGTATGGAAGAACCTTGTGACCAAAAAAAGATTGTAAAGTGCGTAATAGGACTGCAAGGTCTGACTGATGTAAATGGTTGTAGCATAGAATATGAATGTCCGTCGGGCCCAGCTGCCGATGATCGACAAGCCTGAGAGTGTGCCTCCAGTTCTTGAAGTGTAAAAAGCACATTATACTGTTTCTTCCTCTGAGAGAAGAAAAGTCCCAAGTGGCAAACTCTCTGGCAGAACTTTGAGGAAAGAAAATGAGGAGGGCAAGATGGAGTCCCTGAAAAAATACGTACCAATTATTGCCAATTTCATTGGCAACATCTAGTGGGTTTGCTATATCAACAACCGGCAACCCGCAGAACAGGGCCGGGTCAGGAGAATATTTACCACTCCAGTTTCGTACATTTTCCAGACTGCAACTCATAGAGGAAGCAGAGGTGGAAGGTGGAGACATAATCTTCGCCAGCAAGTGCGTTTTAGCGTCACGGATTACAATGACACGGCGACGATCGCACGGCTTCTGTTTAAAATCAAGGAGTCGCTCTGTGGTTCTATGTACCCGTACCTGCCCCATGCAGCGCGTTTCAAACGTACTGCACGACACCAGCAGGAGACCACCAAGGCACGCAATTTCTGAAATGCCTGCCCGAAGTTTAGGGGGTAAGAATGAGAAGCTGCGGTGAAAACGGAGACCGATAAGAGGTGTAAAAGCCATCGATGGATGACGAAGAAGGATCCTCTTTAAAAAACAGTCAGGTGTGAGTAAGGTTCCAATTTGCCCGATTAAATTGCCACGTGGGGTGCGAATAGGTGGCGAAAATGAAGGGAAGTAAGAATGATTGGAAACTTGATCACTGTCATGTAAGTCGGGAGAACAGACCAAGTAAAGTCAATGCGGCGGAGGAAAGAGCAAACTGAAGATCAATGCAAGAGAGAGTATGGAAGTCCGAGGATCAAAAATGGGTGTGAGTACTGTATTTAAAACATGGAGGGGCGGTGGCAAGAAAAG
Organism: Cherax quadricarinatus; assembly: GCF_026875155.1. Classification (NCBI taxonomy): domain Eukaryota; kingdom Metazoa; phylum Arthropoda; class Malacostraca; order Decapoda; family Parastacidae; genus Cherax; species Cherax quadricarinatus. The sequence goes on along the minus strand of NC_069417.1, from coordinate 20,174,252 downwards.
CCCTCTAACTTGAATTCCACGGGAATCACAGTGAGACCCTCCCCAGAGGGAATGTTGGGCATTAAAATCACCAATTAACAGAATCGGTGGCGGTAAATGACGAAACAAGGAAGGCAAAATCCGGAATAGATAATGCCCGAGAAGGAGAGAGATATAAAGAACAGAGCGTATACCACCTATGTAAGTGGATACGGGCTGCTGTGTAATGCAGCGAAGTATGAATAAATAGCTGATGGTACGGAATATCATGCGGAGAAGAAGGGCACTTTCATTAAAGGTCCCATCAGGAAAAGGGAAATCTGAAGAATACAATAAATTATAGCCTGAGATGTGAGAAATAACAGCAGAGTGTAATTTTGGTTCCTGTAAGCAAACACCAACAGGGGCAAACTGGGAGAGTAACATCTGAAGCTCACCCCGATTACCCCTGAGGCCGCGTATATTCCACTGTAAAAAGGCCATGATTGGCAATGATAAAGATACTTGAAATCCGCAGGTAAGGGTTCCTACGGACTAGAAGGGTTAGAAAAGTCCACATGCGGAGGCAGTGGAAAATGTTCAAGCAGCGAAGGAACGGTGCGCTGTGAAGAAAGGAGTTGCCGCAGATGGAGCAGAGGAAGAGAAAGAGCGGAAAGGGGGATCAGTGTCCATTGATGGTTTGGTCTCTGCAATATATTCAGAGATTGCTTCAAGTGTTTCGGAATTCAGAGATGTCGTATGGGAGACAATATTGGGAATGGTAGGGGGAGGATGAGTAAAGATTGGAACTGTATTGGACTGTACCAAGGTAGGGGGGGGCGAAAGGGTGGAGGGAACTGGAGAAGCGTGGCAGGGGACAGAAGAGACAGGAACCTGGAGGTGGCAGAAGAGGAAGAAACTTGGGAGGGAACAGGGGAGGAAGGTACATTACGAGGAGGAGGGTGAACCTCTGCACTTGTAACTGAGCCAGTGAGAGGGGAAGAACTAGGGACAGAGACAGGGAGGGTAAAATGAGGAGGTGGAAGATGGGTAGGAGGTGTTACCGACCTTTTTTTTTACTTTTGAGAAGTAGAGGGACGATTGGGAAGAGGTGTCGTACGAGGTCTCGTCGATACTGAGGCTTGTAAGAGAGAACTCGAAGAAGCGAGATTAGACTGAGGCGTTGAAGTAGGGACGTCTGAGCCGAGGACAGCAAAAGGATTAGATACAGGAGTGATTATGGGAGAGGTAACCACAGAGGTGGGTGTAGAAGATGGGATACCAGAAGTGGGGGGACGTTTTGAAACACGGAATAAGAAACACGTGGTAGTCTCCCTTGGAGGCGGAGATGAAAACTGCCATGGCATAAGGGAGACCTTCTGTCTCTTTGAGGTAACGGATTTCCCGCTCGTTTAAATAGACCTGACAACGGCGAGAGTACGAAGGGTGAGCCTCATGACAGTTAAGGCAAGAGGGAGATCGATTGCAAGACGTATTAGAATGGTCATCGGCACCACAGACTGGGCATTCGGCGATAGATCTGCAATATTTCGCTGGATGGCCAAATCGCCAGCAATTTCTACACTGTTGTGGTGTAGGGATCACCTTTCGAACTTGTAACCGATGTCCTGCTATATAAACGAGGATGGGAGTTCTCGGCTGTCAAAAGTTAAACGAGCCACATTGCTAGGGTATCGTCTCCGCCCACGGGCAGGAAGAACGTAAGTGTCTACCTTGAGGATTGGAGATCTTGGAGTTCCAGCTGTTCTAGAATGTCGGTGCCACATGTCTGGAAATTTTGTTGAACTATGGTATGGGCAGAATAACGGTACCACTACAAGAATTGAGGGAATGATGTTTTTCAAGGGTGACAGGAACAGTATCTATATGGGAAAGACGAGAGAGCTCACGAGCCTGGGTAGCATTCTGTACGGTAATGATGCGCGTACCGCTCTTAAGAGCATGAAAAGAAATATCTTTACCAACATGGCGTAGGAGTGCCTTGCCAATACTATGGTCAGAAAGATAGGCAGTAGAGGAAGTTGGTCGTAAAGTGAAGAATTTAGTCCACTGTTCAGTCTGAAACTGAGCGTGGAAAGGTAGTGAAGGACGTGTCGATCGTTTCTGAGAAGAACGAGAAGGTGAAGGTGGAGAAGTATCATCAGCAGGAAAAGTCGTTGACTTTTAAGGCTGGGACCAGAGTTGGCCCGACTGGAAGGGGTGGCGATTTGAAAATTGCCGCACCGTAGAGGGAGGGGGCCGGAAGCATAGTCAGAGGAAGCGAAGGTCGATAAATCAAAGGAGTCAGTCGAGGCCTCGTCCAAAGCGGTGAGGAAACAGCCCCGGGAAAATAGGTACAGGGGCATGAAATGTCTAAAGTGGTCCAAAAATAGGGGGGGTCAGAAGGGGGTCGGTACAAGGGGGGCCCGGGGGTCCGGGTTAAAGGACTAGGGCTGCCAGGGTTAGGTTACTTCTTTCTTTTTTTTTTAAAAAAAAAAAAAAAAGAAAGAAGAAAAGAAATAAAATAAAAAAAAAAGAAAAAAAAAAAGGGGGGACCGGGGGGGGAATAGTTCCTAGGGAATGAAAGGGCCAAAATCTCCCCCCGGGCCCAAGAGGACTCGACAACCGCATACGCAGATGCAGCATGGAACCCGTCCCAAAACCCTACCCTTTTTTTGCCGTAAACACAACCCTGGGATAGCAACCCAACGCCGACACCTCGGGGGGCAAAAGAAGGGGGGGCCGATATCCCCCAAAAAAAGCTACCCCTCACCCACCACCCCCGGAATCCAAAGGTGGCTTCCAAGCTAAACCCGCGCCCAAAAGACACCCAAACTACTCCGGATCCCGGGAGAGGGATCGGGACATCCACAACCCAGACCACGGCAAACTACCCCCCCCGCCAAGAAACCTCAACGAAGGGGGAGGGGACCCCGGTGTCCTTTCCCCTATTTTAGGAACAGCGCGCCGGGGAGAAACACGAAGGGCTAAAAAGGGGAAGGGGAAAAAGGGGGAGGGGTGAGGGGGAGGAGGAGGAAGGAAAAAGGGGGGAGGGGAGGAGGGGGAAGGGGGAGGGGAGAATGGGGGTAATTAGGTCTCTGAGGAAAAGACCAAGGGCTAATTCCTCAACCAAGACCTCTCACCACGCCAAGGAGCCCCCCTTGAAGGGGCCCTTCCCCCCAGACCTCTCGCGGGCGAAGGACATCACTGAGTCTGACGCGCCCCCTTTTTCCTCGTAACACTCTCAAAACCGGCCATACTGTCACCGAAGATTCCCAATGAACATAAACCTCTACTGTGCCCCTTCGCCAGACTCGGTGACTCCTCTTTTTGCCGCTTTGCCCCTCCTCCTTCCCGTGCCTGCCCCGCCACACTCTCCTTTCAACCGGGCACCTTTTTCACGGCCCAACCATTTCCTCGCCCGAAAAGGTAAATTTTTCAATACCCGTCGGCCCTCCTCCGCTCTTGCACCCCCTGCTGAAGAGCATTTTTCCCCCCCCCCGTCACCGGCAAAGGGGCCATTAGGGCCCCACACAACTCGTGCCCCCCCCCCTGACCACAAGAACTCTTCAAAATTTTCACCCCCACAAAAAGGGCCACACCTGGGTTTCCGGGGAATTCTCCTCCGACAACCACACCTGTAACGGTGCACCACCTGTTTGCGCCGGCGCCCTCCACTGCCTCCCACACCGCCCGCCAATGGTCATACTCTCCACACAACCGCATGTCCAAACGCTGCCCAGCATACGCCACTAAATTTTTGGTCCTAAATCCGGCTCACACGTATGACGGGATCGGTGCCTCAGTGTCATTTTGAGGGAGAATGACCCTCCGGAACGCCCCACGTACGAAACCGCCGCCCACTTGCCGGGGTTGCCGATGCACGGTACCATAAGCTGCAAACACCTTCCGTAATCCCCCCGGGTCAAGCCCGAAGGGGACTTTGCGCAACTTCCCCCACTATAGGGCAAAACTCTATGAGCGCACTTTGACAGCTGGAGTTTACTCAATACTAAATGCTAAAATTTTCGTCACTAACGATCACACGCCTCGAATTTAACTTGACGAATAGACGATGGGGCCCCATTCGGGGCTACAACCATAAACCTCATCTCCTGCACTCCGTATTTTTCTCTGATTTTTGCCGAAGTAACACCTGCCCAAAAGGGGGGGAAATCGCCCCACAAGCAGCCCCCACGCCGCGTTTTCACCCTACGTCGGATACTCCGCCCCATATTTTGCTATGAGACCCCTGACGAACAGCAGGGGGGTGCGTGCAAAAAACCGCCCCACCGCACAGGAAACAATGTCAAAAGTATTATAGTGGACTCCGTTGTCTAATCAAAAACTCTTAACACACTACCCGAGGGTTTTTATCTCCCCTAGCACGGCTCCATCCCTGCCCTTACCCTAATTCATCAAATTTTTCATTATTATGCCCTTAGCCCCCCTCTTTAGCCCTGATTTTCAAAAAAGAGTTCTCCTCATCCGCAACCTCAGACGCTGTTCCAAAAAATTTCTGAAACCGACCTCCACCTCGCCCCCCCCTTCCCTTTATATTTATAAAACCCCCCGCGATACCTTTTTGCCCTATTTTCCACCAATCCAAAATACTCCCTACCCATCCCTTGCCCCCCCCCCACAATTGTCCCCACCAGCTCTAAACCTGCGTTCACCACCTCACCCTCACCAACCTGCATTTAACTTTCCCGAAACTTTAATATACCTTTACCACCCCTCCCAATCCATTCTAACCAAAACTGCCCATGATCCAAAACCCACGTCCACTGTTTTTAAAACCCCTCCCCCACCCCAACTGCCTCCGTTTTATAAATCCTATCAACCTCCTGAAAATTTTCCCAAAAAAAGGTAATCCACTCTCCAAGCCCCACCCCCTCCACTCCCCCACCCCGCATCCTTAAAACATTGCGTAAAAACCCTAATACACAACCCGCCCCCCTTGGCCCACGTCCCCCCCCCTTTTAACACAGTTCCAGTCCCCCCCCAAATTTCATTTTTAGAGGTAAACCCAAAAAAAACACTAAAACGTCTCCACAAAAACCTCTTTTTCTTTGATTAATTCTTGCTGGCATATAAACCCCCCAAAGAAACATACTCTAGAGCTCCCCCCACCATCCACCCTCACTAAAACCCCCCCCCCCCCCTTCTCCCCCCTTTTTTAATACTAAGGGCTATTTTCCTTCACCCATGCCACTCCCCCTTTTAACCTAACAACCCACTTTCAACAATTTAACCCCTTTTAAAGCCAAAGCCCAGCATATCTTATAATTTTCTTTTATAAAGCATACATCCACATTTTATCCCCAAAAACCATTCCATCCATACTCGTTTCACTTCATTTTTTCAACCTTACATTTCAGTTACATCGGAATTATTTTAAAAGGGGGGGTTTTACCCTTTCTTTTTGGGACACACCCTCCATACCGTCCTGCTGTATGGCATCTTTTTTTGACAGCTTGCTTATTTTACCCCCCCATCCCCTTTATTATCCCAGAACCATTAAAACCACATTACCCTTCCCTCTTTCCCTTTTGACATCATCCTTTTTTCCAAAATTTTACTCCTGTTCTTTCCCGGGGTAAGAACATCGTCCATCTCAGACGTTCCTGCAGTTTTCTTACGAAACCCCCCCCCCCCACACACCTCGTCACCGTCTTTTCTGCCCTAGGACCCTGCCCCAACGTTGTGCACATTAACATTTGTGCACACAGTTTTTTTAACCCCTATCCTGCACAGTTGCCTCACCCGTTACACCCCCATCCACCGCCCCTTCAACGCATGCAAAAAGGAAATAAGTATTCCTCCACAACCATCCTTTTGCCCTACCCTCCCCCCCCACAGACCCCGAGTCGTCTGTCCCTTATCAAATGAAGTGTTAAACTTTCTTCCATATCGCCTCACCCCTTTCCACTTCGTCACTCCATCGGCAAGGAACTGTTTGGCCTTACTCCTTCCTCCACACCTCCAAACATTCCCTGATTTTAAAATCACGGTTCCTGTTTTCCCCCCGTCCCTTTTTTTTTAGCATTGGGCCGCCAATGTTCAAAAGAACCACATAATCTAAGTCTTCCGCTGCCCGAGTAGTACACGTAACCTGCGTTTGAAGACCTCCAAAATACGTAATGATGGAATTTCTGCCCAACGCATTTCAGCGTAAATGATCCTTCAGGGAGCCCCTCATAAGGTCCATTTTTCCCACACCCCCATCACGCGAGTGGATTTTTCCCATAATCAAAAACCGCCGTCACATCAGCCCGCCCTCAAAAGGCACTTTCGTACTTTTTCACCCACGTCACATAGCTGGGGCACATCAGTAAACAATTTTCCCCCAAGTGTTCACTGCCACCTCTTCTCTTGTATTTTTGACCCATGTTGTGTAAATCCTCGTCTTTAAACTGATAAAATTCCGACACAAAACCATGACGCACTCCATATAAAACTTCGGTCGGTATTCCAATCCCAAATGATAGGGATGCAGTAACACGTGCAGGGGTTTTCCGAAGCGGCCACCACCAATTCCACGCAAAAATCTCACCCGGCGTCCAATCGATCCCCATGTTGATGCACAAAACAGGAAAAATGCGCATAAACCAGTTTTAAAGGGCCCCTGCGCACCTGTCCCCACGGGACAAGCATGCGAACAATGTGATTTGTGATAGAATTTAAGGGGTGGGGATATGGTAAAAAAGCAAATTTCAGGAATGTAGGGGGATTAACTCAGAAACATCACGAGTAGGGTTTTAGGCAAGTTAAAAGGTTTGAGGGCCAGTGAAGTGGCGTTACAGCAGAGGCGTTGGTAATTAAATTCGGTGGTGTATAGCAAGGTCTGGGGTGTAGCGGAGGTGTTCCCTTTGAGGGTGCAGGATATACAGGAAAACAGAGGAGGTGTTGAGGTTTGTGTGGGGGTTTGGGAGGCCTGGTTGTCCAAAGATGTGGTCATGACGGAGGTAAAAAGGGGGGGGTCTGGGTTTGTTGGACTTAGGGTCTAGGTAATGGTTTTATATATTAAGCAGAGGTATTTAAGGTGGGGGGGAGAGGGGTTAGGGTGGATAGGGTGATGAGGATGCTAGAAACTGGTGGAGTGGTGGGGATTTGAGAAAGTGTGAAGAGTAATAAGATTCATGTTGGCAGTGGGGCAGGTAAAAAGGTTAAAGGGTAAAAGCAGTGGTGGGTGTGGTGTGGGGAAGGGGTGCATTGCAGGGGTCCGCAGTTTTACCCCATGTATAACTGGAGGTCATATGGGGGGATTTTAGGACGCTTCGGATACCAGCAAGGTTAGGGAGTTGGTGTATCGTTTTCTAATGGGTGTGGGGGGCATCTAAGTATATGTTGCATAAGATGGGTTTGTTAGAGAGGCAACATGTTTATTCTGTGGGGGAGGAGGAAAGGCATATCATGTGGTATAATTTTTGTTCATCTTTGGAAGTGGTGAGAGTCGGATGGCGGGGGTTAATTAGGCTGTTGGGGGGGGGGGGGGGGGTAGTTGGTCTTTTCTTAGATCGTTGTCAATGGATGTAGTTGGGGTAGCAATGAGGTGGTAGGGCTTTGATGTTGCCCATGGCAGTTTATTTGCATGTTTCTTGGGTATGGAGGCAGATTGCAGGGAAAGTTGAGATAAAAGGTTAGCAGCGAGGTTTTATGGGAAACAAGGTTAGGAATAGGTTAATATATGGGGGGAGAGGGATTCAAGTTTTTCGATAGGTTATCGTAATTTTTCTGTAGCACAGCTTCTAAGGGGAACGGGGGGGGGAAAGGGGTAGGGTCCCTTTTGTGGGGAGGGGGAGAAAGGGTTAGGATAGCAGTGTGGAAGGGGGTGTGAGGGTGAGATAGTGAGAGCATATATTTATGGAATGGTTATGTTCCTGTAGAGATATTTGATTTGGCGATCAGTACCTTGGATACAATTCATAAATTGGAATCCCTTTGCATTACATATTGGTTGGGTAATGATTGCACCACTATCGAGGAGAGGTGTTTAAGTGGCTGTTATGGCTTTTTTTTAGGCAAAAGTATACTGAACACTGAAAAAATGATTTACCAGTGAATTATAGTATGTTTTTTTATTAACGTTGAAAAGGGGGGTTTTAAAATATAAAATAAAGGGAAGTAAAAACTGTATCAAGTTTTTTTTTAGTAGTTTTAATGTGTAGCTGCAAGTACTTTCCATATTAAACCCCTTTATAGTTTTTTTTTAGATAATTAGTATACAATTTTTTCCTTTATAACGGTACTTCTTTATAAAAGGATTTTTTTTTTTTTTATTTTATTTAGAAAACACAATACATATTTAAAAGTATGCTATGCATACGTTACATAAACTAAAGACATGTTTTTTTTTTTTTTTATATTTTATTTAGAAAACACAATACATATTTAAATGTATGCTATGCATACGGTACATAAACTAAGACATTTTATCCATCAAAAATGAAACAACCCAAATTTCCCCGTTCTACACAAGGGAACCCACACCCGAACATACAGGTGGAAATTTTAAAAATCATAAATACTACCTATATAATCCAAAGAATATCACAACTATTTACAAGGACGTATAAGTGATTAATAATAAGAACTATACTGGATATTAACAAAAATTCCTCTACCACACAATCCCAGTACTTAAATAAACCGTTACCCTAGGTGTATTACCACCATTTACACATCCCAAAAACATGACCTACCAAACCCCCTTTTAACAATAATTAATAATGCCAGTGCATACAAAAAATATATGCATGCACCGTTTTGAGAAAAAAACCCTTAAGTAACCTAACAATCACGGTATGCCCTTTCCTCATTAAACCTTAATGAAATTACAGAATTTGGTTATGCAAAACCACAACAAAATATAAAAGTACATAGCAACCCAGATATGTACATTATGTTACTATACGCACACACTTGTATAATTGGAAGAATATACAACCCACAATATCTAATATCAATAATAAAAAACAACAACAAAGAAATTCAAACTGTCAGAACATCACTGAAATGACAGGATTTTACACATAAAATTAAAGAATACACTTCATGTTACCTCAACTTTAAACAACCTATGTAAATATTTAATATAAACCAAGACTAAAATTTTATCATTGAAACATATCAAATGGTTCTCCCCCCCTCACAAGGACGGTTGCGAATAATAAAAAGAAACCCCTTCATGAAATACCAAACGGGTACAAACCCCTACCACTAACTTTTTTTTATATTTTTTTAAAAAACCCCAACAAAACAAAAGGAAAAACCCAAAGATGACAATATATGAACAAATAACTGAAAAACGTTTACATTAGAAAATTGAAACATTAACGAATAACATTACAATATAACAAATATGACCACTATTACCTAGATATAAAATCAGTTACCGAAGCTTAAAATTGTCCTATACAGCTACATGTTGATAAGTTAACTTTCGCAAAAACATGCAAACCTATATTTAAATCTTCCTCAAATTAATCATCCTTGCTCTTAATTTACACTAGAATAATAAAATACAAGTATAATAAAGAGCAGTTTGAATCAAAGAACATTCCACAATTATCATAAATTTAACCCTAACCTAAGCCTAGTATTTTATCTGTATTATAAATTCTAATCAACCCCGAAAATTTTACCACATTCACCTAACCATATTTGTTGGTGAAACATGATACAACCTTGTATTACCATATTTGTTGGTGTACATGATACAACCTTGTATATACCAAAATTTGTTGGTGTACATGATACAACCTTGTATTACCTATTTGTTGGTGTCATGATACAACCTTTATTACCATATTTGTTGGTGTACATGATAAAACCCTTTGTATTACCATATTTGTTGGTGTAAAATGATACAACCTTGTATTACCATAAAGAAAAAAAAGAACAATAAAAAAAGGAAAACCCACTCTTCCCCTTTTTAAAATCAGACTTCAATTTAACCATTCATGTACATACAATATAAATAATTATATAAAGTATTTGTCAAAATTGTACACAATCACATACAACGTCATTATAATATTACGTCAACTCAACCATGAATAACTTCACCCAAATTTCTTACAACTTAAAGGGTTCGTAATTATCTTAAACTACATACATAGTATTACCACCATCTAGACAAATTAAAAAGAAAAACAATACTCAAATATATCAAAACACACTATGCTTCTATTGGCACCACATCAATTGTGCTTACAAAAATACATTGTAAATTAAACTGGAACATAAAAAAAGCCATTTTGACATTTACACATGTATCAAAATCATAAATACGCCTAGAAAATAAAGTATTGAATATCATTGAAATGTTCATTGGGGGAAAAACCATTAAAGGTATATACAAGAAAGTAAACATACAATACAGTACATACATATACATATATATTATACATATACATATATATATATATATATATATATATATATATATATATATACACATATACATACACATACATATATACATACATACATACACATACATACATACATACATACACAAATACACACACACATACAACACATGCATATATATACACACATACACATACATATTATAAGTCGATAATTCCAATATAACTGTAAATTTTACTTGAAACACTCAGAACAAATAATGTTAAAATTGCAAACCCCAGAAAATACCTCATAAAAACATTCATCAAACTCATCATGCTAACCCCCCATTCTAGGAAACCAGCCCATTTCCTCCCCTACCTGCCTTTCAACTCCCGTAAATCCCGTAAGTAAATTCCTATAACCCTCACTTAAATCCCTCTCCCATCTCCCCCCCTACACCTCCTTTTTTCTACACTTTGTCCTATAAAAAGTTGCTGTTAACGCATTAATTCTTTCACACACGTCGCTCCTCTCATAGCCCAAGACAAAATAAATATAATCCGTAATTATATACCCTACCGCATTCTCTACCATCTGATTCACCCCACCTATGTTAAGCTTAAAACCCTCAACACCTGCAAACCCCCCCCTCCCACTAACCTTATTACCTTACCCAACCAAACCCTTATTAGTTCAATACATTCGCAAAAATACACTATATGGAAAACAGTCTCCCATCCCACCACAAGCCTTGCATATCCCATCCTCCCTATTCTCTTATGGAATAAAACCTTTTCCAGACGGTAAGATCCCATGTAAAAATCTATACATTACTTCCGTACTTTAGGTTTTAAACGTAATTTGTTCAAACCCCCCAGATATTACGCCAATCAAAACATGGGATAAACACCTTCTACCACTGCAAACCACTGCCTTACCTTCCCACCCCATCAAGGTTTCCCCAATTTAATATGTGAAGGATCGCTCATGTTTATGATGACCCGTAACATTGCCTCACCGATTATGAACTCCCTACCCACCCACCACCGTTGCAATCCTGACGTAAACCTATGAAGTCCGCCTTCCCTCGCCCCCCCCTCCCCGCTTATAACTACGTTTTTAAATACACACTATAATCCTCTTTCAACACTATAGACCCACCTCCTCGCAACCGGGAAGTGTGACAACCGCTCTACCAACCATCATTCGCTGCCTGAACAGGTCGATGAGGTTGTGCGCTGCACCCCTTGCGTTCAGGCAGCTACCTCAGTTCTCACAACATTGAGAATGAGGACGTGGGGCTGGGTCATTTACCAACATGGGCCTGCAGAGCTCAGACCATCAACACTGTTTGCGTTGAGTTGACCCTGGGGCTGTCACTGGAGCCACGATGGACTTTTTACTTTCCGGCGATTATCCGTGATACCTACGGTATCGCAAATGAAGAGATAAAGTGGTGTAGCACTAAATGGACGACACGGATCTTCGTTAAAATGACGTCAGCAAATGTTTATGAAGCGGTGGTGGATAAGTATCAAGAGACCATTATAGCCGTCAATTCAGCTGTATCAGTACGTCTACATGATGAAATCACGACACTACACATGGGTTAAAATAAGGAATGTGCCTTTTGAGGCGAATGAATTTTTATAAAAGATGAACTACTAAATTATGGTACGTTCATATGGCCCCTGCAGGTCGGTGGGCCGCTGGACCTTATGCTGGAAGTTGGAGGGAACATATTCAGTCAAAATGACCTTACGGCCATCCCATACCGCCCTATATTATGTTGCAAGCATTTCGAATCAGGTATATGTAACATATGCGGGGCAACGTCGTACGTGTCGGCTGTGTGGATCGTATGACCACATAGCGGCACAGTGTGATAAGCGTCGTAGGAATCCCCAAAATATCGCAACAGCAACAACCGGAAGAAGTCGAGGAAGTGAGGGACGAAAAACAGTCTTATGCTCACCCCGCCCTCGACAACGGACATTTTGGAGTGAAGAGGTAGAAAAAGCGCAGGAGAAGCTTTGGAGGATGCAAAACAGCGAGAAAATCACCATCACGGGATATAAATAAAGTATTTGAAGAGACCTGCCCACTATGGGGGACGAGGATGTAGCGGCGTCTTTAGTGAAGGCACTGGATGTATTGTTAGACGAGTCGATCGTCAACCGTGGGGAGGAACCAGGTGCAAATTTGGGATCGTTGAGCATCATGGTGAGGCGCGGATGAAAGCATTGAGTCGGGGGGTTTTCGCATGGCATGATGGTAAATATAGCAGAAGTGGGGGTGCATCATGATAGTACTAAAGAAATCCCAAAAGCAGGTGGAGGGTAGGACGCGAAAGCGAACTGCGACCCACCAGACTCAGACAACGTGCCATTTCCTGCCCAAAGGCCGGGGAAAAAGTCTTGGGGGGATGTACAGAGGAAAGGGAACAGTGAATCCACGAAACAAGAGTTTATCAAGGTGATTCCAAAAAAAGGGGAGGGGGATAGAGGTGTAAAATGTATAAGTGAAAAGTCTATACCTAGAACCAAAGGAAAATCCCATTAATTGACTTTAAGGTTTTGACAATAAATATTAACGGTTTGAGATCTGAGCGGAAGCGAAAGGGGTTTTAAAATGAATTTTTGGTGCGTCAGATGTGGATGTGGTATTTATCCAAGAACACAATTACAGAATTGGATATGAGTTGGAATTAGATGTTACGATGTGTATATGGAATATGCGACGAGGTTAAAAGGAGGCGCCCGCCTTTCTGGTAAAGGAAAATAGCCCGTTTGTAGACGAAAATAGTGAAAGGGGGGAGGGGAGAGTGATTAGGGTGGATGGTTTAATGGGGTAAGTACATATAAGTTTTGTGGGTGTATATGGGCCGGCCGAGGAGATGCACGATTTAAAAACTCATTTTGTACAAGATGTATTAGTATATCATCTACGTAGTTTACCAAATGTAGCGATAATAGGGGAGACTGGAATTGTGTAATACGACGAAAAGATGTGGAGCCTCGAGGAGCGGTTGTTGCTTGGGGTTCCTGGGAGATTTATTGACGAGTGTGGTTTAATGGATGGTGTGGGGGGGTGGCAATGTGGAGCATACCTTTCATTAGAAAGATTATGCGGCGAGATTAGATAGAATGACGTGTCTAGGGGCGGTTACAGTGCGGAGATGAGTGTGATAAATGGGGTTTTTTTTTTGGGATCATAAGGAGTTGTAATGGATGTAGATATTGAGGGTGTGCCTAGAAGGGTCCGTCATTTTGGAAATTAAATGTAAAGTTATTGAAGAGAGAGGAAAGTCGTTTTGTCTTTTGGGCATATGTGGGAACGCCTTGTGGTTGAAGCACCTGGAGATGTGGTTTTGGGTTTAAATTTTGGTGGGAAATGATAGCCAAAAAGCGAATTAAGAATTTTATATTAGTCAGGGAGTGAGATATAATCAGTTACAGTATGGTTTCCAACGATATTTAGAGGGCAGTTTGCGCGACTGCTAGTACAAGCGAATGCTAATTATCCTGTTACAGAAATTGAACGAATTAAGGAGCAACTACTAATTTACAAAACAAAAGGGTTTTGATGGGGAAAGGGCTTAAGGTGGAATCGAAGAGTTTTTGTGGGGAGATCGGCCGTCGCGTGTGGTGTTGGGGAATCAACACAGACGTCGCAAAGCAATGGAGTTAATGGGGTTGAATGTCCAGGTAGGTATAGGGTATAGAGTGAATCAGGTGTTGACGACGACGGAGGGAAATGAGTGGGTATATTGATGCTTGGGTTAAATTGAAAACGAAAAGTGTTGGAATAATGAAATTGCATTGCAGTCAATCGTGGGTTTTTGTGCGTTGTGAGCTGGAGGAGCATGATCGTTTAAATGTTGGGAGGGCCGATAAGGGAGTGGGAGACTTGGGGTTTTATCGGGGGCGCAATTGGGTAAGGCGCCAGGAATAAAAGGTTGCCCAGCGACTTTTATATTAAAAATTTGGGAACGTTTTAAAAGGGGGTTTTTTGGGTACGTTTATTCAAAATCATGAAGCGGGATGGGTTTTAGGGGAACAAAAAAGGGTTGGCTGTGGTCGTCCTAGTTCCTAAAGGCGAGCCATTAACGGTTAAAGATTATCGTGCAATCTCGTTATTAGTGGGGACTATAAAATTTTTGGAAGGATCTTGGCCAACAGAATAAAAAAAGTCCTGGCAAAGTGATTGACGAGGGACAATATGGGTGCCGGGCAGGTCAAAGTATGAAGGTCACGGTATGATTAGAATTTTATATTGAAGAAAGAGTAAGATTGGGAGATGGGGGGGTATTGGCTATAGATTGGGAGGCGGCATATGATAGTGTGGAAGGGGAGACGTTTGGAAGATAATGAATGGCGGGGGTTTTTGGGGCGGAAATAATATCATGGCCAAATTAATTTGTATCAAGAGGCATCTTTGCGTGTGCAGGGAATGGGAGGTTGGGAGATCGGATTCAGATGGGAAGGGGTTTGCGTCAAGGTTGTCCCCTTCACAAATTTTTTTGCTTGTTTTCAAGACCCCTTTTATAGAGGGATAAGGGTTTTATTGGAAGCAAATGGGATGAGTAATGTAAGGGGGGGGGAGCGGGCATTGTTGGATATGTCGACGACACGACGATTTTGGGGAGAGAAAACATGGATTTGATTCGGGTAGAAAAGTTAGTGAAAGTTTTTGAAAAGGCTACTGGCATGACGATCAAAATGAGGGAAAAAAAAGTATATGAAAACTTGGAAAAGGGTCGCGTGAGGAAGGAATGGTAGCTGAAAGGTGGGAAGGGTGGACCAAATAAAGATAAAGTGGGATCGTTTATGTAAAAAGAATCAGTCAGCACAACAAATAAATTCCGTGCGTATCGTTGATAGTGTTCCCGAAGCGTCTTAGTGGGTTTAGAGCTGCTAATTTAAGTTTGCAACAAAGGGTGATAACAACGAATGTGCTATTATATAGTAAACTATGGCATGTTACGGTAATATTTCCGATACTTCGTTGTGAATTTAAAAAAGGGTTTCAAAAAAGTGTTTTTAGATTCATTTGGGGGAAAAGGGAGCGAATGGTTAAGTAGAGGGGGTTGTCACACTCCCGTTGCCGTGGGGGGCTGGGTCTTAAAAGATGTCGAAAAGAGGATAATAAGTATGTATTTAAAACATAGTTAAAGCGGGAGGGAGGGGCGAAAGAAGACGGTCCCTTTATAGGATACATCAGGATAGCGACGGTGGTGGGGGGTCGGGAGTTCATGATAGGTGAGGCCCAAAGTTTCGGGTCATCATAAAAAGTGAGGGATCACTCACAAATTAAATTGAGAAATCTTGATAAAGGGGAGATGGTAAGGCTCTGGTAGCGGCGGTAGAAGGAGTTTATCCGATGTATGATTGGCATAATATTTGGGGGCGTTTAAATAAATTGCGTTTAAAAAACCCAAAGTAAAGAGAAGTTATGATAGATTTTTACATGGAATCTTGCCGTCAGGAATGGTTTTTATTCTAAAGGAATACGAAGGATGGGAATGCAGGAAATTTGGAGGATTGCGAACTATTTACATACGTGTATTTGCGATTGTATTGAACTTATAAGGGTTTGGGTGGGAAGGTTTTAAGGTTAGTGGGGGAGGGGGTTTGCAGGTTTTGAGGGTTTTTTAAAATTTTGATATAACTGGGGTGAATAAAAGGGTTGAGAATGCGATTGGGTATATGATTACGATTATATATACATGATGTGGCTATGAGGGAGGCGGACGTGCGGCAAGAATTAATGCATTGGCAGCAACTTTTTATAGGACACAGTGTAAAATAAAGGGGTGTATGGAGGGAGATGGGAGAGAGATTTTAGTGAGGGTTACGAAATTTCACATTAAGGGATTTATGGGATTTGCAAAATGGGGAAAGGGATACACGGGCTAATTTTCCTAGACTTGGGTGTGAGCATGGAGAGCTGTTTATATGGATATAAATGAGTTTTGATATCTAGAGGCAGTAGGGTTATTACCCCGAGGTTTTTCAAGAACTAAAACAATTATCATTGAGGAAGGTGTAGCACACGATTGCATATTTTTTTCATGTATAAATCATTTTAAGGACTTTTTGATGAAAATTTTCTATGAGACTCAAATATGTGCATAGGATTTTTTACGTTTTTGATTCAATTTGTAATGGTAAAAAGTTTTCCAGCGTATAAGCAATTGATTTTTATTTTGTTATATTTTATGCTGTGTTACAGTGCTTTTCAGTAAAAATTATATTACATTAACTAGTTGGGATTATTTTCTTTGTTTTGCTGAGATGTAAAATATCATATCGTAGTTTTGTTTTGTTATATTGGATGTTTTTTATTGTGACTTTTAGTATTATCCCGTTTTCCTTCTTTGAATAGTAAATACCTATGTATGTTAAGATCTCGTGATAACGCCAATATTAATGTTTTGAGTATCGTGGTGCTCTGTTAAGCACCTAAGATCTTAGAATTAGTCTTGCATACGTGTGTTGACAGGCAGAAACCTCACCTAGTATGTGCCTGAATGTAGTCTCATGTAGTGTAATTGTGTGCTTGTGTGTGTCATTGTGGGGTGTTTGTTTTTTTTTATCTCTGTTTTATTGTACAATCTTCATAATTTCCAGTGTTTGATGTTTGTAATATGTAACCTTGTTAGAGATGTTCTTTAACAAATAAAGCAATACCACTGTAATGTATAGTGTTGTGTGAGTGTATTATCACTGTAATATACGGTGTGTTGTGTGTGAGTGTAATAATACCAATGTAACATAACGGTGTGGTGTGTGTGAGTGTGTATTACCACTGTACTGTATGGTGTCGTTATTAGGTCTCGGGTTAAGTGCGATTCTAGTGCAGTAATCTTTTGTCGTGTATCTTTTTAATATATTTCTGTCATTTGTATCGCACTGTTTTAAATAAAATATAAAAAAACAAAAAAAACCTAACCATTCGCTTCCAGTACCCCAAATGAATCTAAAAACGCGCTTTTGTAACCTTTGTATCTCACTACGAAGTATCGGATATATTGCTGCTACATGCCAAAGTTTACTATATAATAGGACATTCGTTGTAATTACTCTTTGATGCAAAGTTAAGTGTGCAGCTCGTAAACCACTGAGGCGCTTCAGTACACCATCTACAATACGCACTGAATTTATTTGTTGTGCTAACTTGATATCACTTACATAAACGATCCCACATATCATTAATTGGTCCACCTTTTTCCACCTTTCAACACTTCACATTCCTCACTTTTAAACCCATCCCCAAGATCCATATACTTCGTTTTCTCCTTATTAATTGACATGCCAGAAGCCTTTTTCAAAAACATTTACTAACTTTTCCACCCAGGCAAAAACCCTGTTACCACTTACTAAAAATCGTTTTTGTCATCAACATATCCAACAATGCCACCCCCCCACCCCTTTCGTCACCAACCCCCCTTTGCTGCCAATAAGACCCAAAATTCCTCTAAAAAAGGGATCCTGTAAACATTGCAAAAAATATTTGTGAAAGGGGACAACCTTGACGTAGACCCCTGCTCATCTGAATTTGTCTCCCCAACCTTCCATTTACCTGCACCCGCAAGGATGCATCTTGATACATTAATTTGGCCCATGATATAATTTCCTCTCCAAAACCCCCGCCATCTCAATCTTCCATAACGCTTCCCTTTCTACACTATCATATGCCGCCTCCCAATCTATACCAACACCCCCCCCACTCCCAATTTTACTCTTTCTTCAATAAAACTTCTAAAAACCATGCCCGTCATACATAGACCTTCCCGGCACCCCATATTGTCCCTTATCGATCATTTAAAACCCGGGGCCCCTTTTTTTATTCTTTTAGCAAAAATTTTTTAAAAAATCTTATAATCACCACAAAAATAACGAAACACGATAGTCTTTAACTGTTAATGGTCCCCTTTTGGGCCACTAAAACACCACAGCCACCCGTTTGCTTGCCCCAAAACCCGACCCCCGTTTAAGGATATTAAAAATAATCTTCCCCAAAAATTCTTTAAAACGCTCCAATTTTGGAGAAAAAATTTCCGGGAAACCCAAATTAAACCCCCGGGGTGCCTTACCTAATTTCGCCCCGAAAAAAGTTTCCCCTTTGCTCGCATTTCCTTATGGGGCCCTTTCCCAAAACCCAATGGGCATCCCCGGTCAACTCACACTGCACCCCCCCCAATTGGACTGAAATGCTATTTAAACTTATTCCCCCCTCACTTAGCTGCCTGACTGCGGGGAAATGAGGTTGTGAAAAGCACCCCTTTTTGCGTTTTCAGGGAGCTTTTCATACCCAACAAAAGGGCCTGTATCCGACTAGATAAACACGTGGGCGTTAGCTTTTTCGGGGGGCAATTCCCCCTCACGGCCCCGTTTTTATTTCCCGGGCAATAAATCCGGGAAACGTACGGATTGCGGGATGTTGGGGTTTATGGGGGGCCCCGAAGGGGGGCCTATCGTCATTCGTCAATTTAAAAATTCGACGGTTTGGGGTACGAGTCTTTGGGTGACAAAATTTTGGGAGAAAGTGATTTTGATTAACTCCAGTTTTCAAAGGCGCCCCTCATAGACGCCCCTCTCGCCACATAAAAGGGAAGTTGCAAAAATTTCCCCCCTTTGGGGCTAAACGAGGGGGGACTTACAAAGGTTTTTGGGCTGCTTAGGGTACCGTGCTTCGGGCCCAACCCCCGGGCCCAAGGGGGCGGCGGGTGCGTACAGGGACGCCCCGGGGGGTACATTCCCCCCCTCAAAATGAAATGGGGAAACCCGTTTCCGATAAAACTCGTAGGGCCGGAGTTTAGGACCCAGTTTCCAGGCGTATGCGGGGCACGACGGACATCAGGTTTTTGGGGAGTATGCCCCAAAATGGGGGGCGACGTGTGGGGCAGTGGAGGGCCCGGGCGCAAACAGGGGGGTGAACCAGTTACGGGTGTGGTTGTCGAAAAGGGGAGAACCCAAAAAGGAAAACCGAGGAGTTTGCCGTCTGTGGAGTGAAATTGTAAAAGGGATCCCCTTTTTGGTGCTTGAGGGGGGGGCACGAGTTGTGTGGAGCCGAAAATGGCCATTTGGGGCCGGGTGACGGGGGAGGAAGTGCTCTTTCAGCGGGAGGTGCAAGAGCGGGAGGAGGACTCGACGAGAAATTAAAAAATTTTTACCTTTTTCGGCGGGGAAATAAGGGGCTTGGCCCGTAAAAATGGTGCCTGATTTAAAAGGGAAGGTGGCGGGACAGGCAGGGGAAGGGAAAAGGAGGAAAACTGCGGGCCCCAGAGAGGAGTCCCCAAAGCTCGTGCGACGGGTTCACAGTAGGGGTTGACTTTCCCACGTGGGGAATTTTTCCCGGTAACAGAAATGGCGGTAGAGATGTTTACGAGGAAGAGGGGGGCTGCCAGACTCAATGATTCCTGACGCCCGCGAAAGAGGTCGGGGAGGGGGATGTATATTCTCGTGACGCCAGGAAAAAGAGGCATCGAAGGGGGGGGGGTGGATGGTGAAAAACCCCACATGTTGCCCCCTGGGGCAAGGGGCCCTGGGAAGGGGAGGGGAAAAAGGGGTTTGGGAAGCTTTAAAAAGGGCCCAAAAAGTGCAGGACTGGAATGTAAAAGGCCCTGGGGTACTGGTGGGAAGAGGAAGGCTTTCGTATCCCTTTACTCGATACAGAGGGGAAACGAAAGGTTTTTTTCTACAGGGGGCATAATTTCGGGGAGGTAGAGTCCCTCGGGGTGGACGGGTAAACGGGTTTGACTCTGCCACCCGGCACTTTTAAAAAGGTGGTGTGGGTTTTTTTTGATAAAGGGGGCGACCCCTTTTTGTTTTTCCAAAGACGTAAAGGGGGGGTTGGGGGGGGGAGGGTTTGCTGTGTTTGGGTGGTGGGGGGGAAAGAGGTCACCTTTGTAAGTGGTATGCACCATAAAATGATATGAAAGCCCAAGAGGGTTTTGTGTGTGATGATCTATTTTTTGTTTTTCCGGGGTTTCCCCTGAAGTGGCCATCGTAGTGGGACTGGAATTTTTTGATCAGGAGAGGGGTTTGGGGAAACCACGAGGGGCGGGCCCATATTTTTACAGCATTACGCAATCTTTGGGACTTCATTGGGGGATGTGGTAGGTGGGGGAGCTGGGGTGGAGCATTTTTTCCGTGAGGCGGTTAGGGCCAGTGGGTTTTGACAGGTTGTAATTTTTCAAAGGAATTGTCAACGCCCTGTCCGACTTTTGAACTAGTTTTTTCAGATAAAGGGGGGTTTGTCGCAAAAAGTAGGGGGGATTCTCTAGCTGTATATCTGGGGGTTTTGGAAATTTAAAATACAGTCTGTTGGAAATGAGGGGGGTTTGGGGGGTTTACGGAGTTTTGGGGGAGAGATTAACTAAAAGGGGGGGGGGTAAAAGGGGTTTTGGGGCCCGGGTGCCCGGGGTTTGGGATGTGTGGCTAAGGACCGGTTCGGCATTAATAGGGAGGGGGGAAAAGGTTTAAAATTCTTTAAAATTTTGGGTTAAATTAAAATTTTTTTGGGGGACGGGTTAGGGGTTTTTTTATTTTAAAAGGGGACAGAAAGGGGTGTCTATCCATGGCCCGCCATTATGATACTTAAAGAGGGGTTGGGGGAAATTTCGGGAAACGAGGGGTTTTCCCAAAACCGGTGAAGTAATGGCGGGGGTAGGAGGTGTTAGGGGAGATGGGCCTTTTTCCCGTTGTGTTGCGCAACAAAACAACGCCCAGCAGGAAACACTTTTCCAGTTTGGAGGTTCTTGAGCCCGGGGGGAGGGTATAGGCGGGCCCGGGTTACCACACTACGGAGGGGAGGGGGGTTTTTTTTGGGGAAAAGGGGGGGGGGGGGGGGGAAAAAAAAAACAAAATTTATTGGCGGGGAAAGGTAGGATTAGGGGTTTTAAGAGGGTTTTGTGGAAGTGGGGCCATTTTAGGTTAGGACACATTTAAAAGGGGAAGTTTTGGGGGGGGACAAAACGGGGGGGGAAAATTTTGGAAGCTTTGATGCCAGGGCAAAAGGGAAAAGGCACCGGGAACGATGGTTTGGGCCGGGAGTTTTATCAAAAAGCAGGGGGGATTTAAATAAAATTTTTTGTGAGGTTACTAAATTTGATGAAGGAAAGGGGGAAAGGTTGGGTAAAGACAGGCAACAGCTTTTTTTTTTTGGGCCGAAGGGGAAGGAACAGCTTTCGCTCGGACTATAAACAATATCGTTTTTTAAAGCCGATTATAAGTTTTTTTGCAAAAATTTTAGGAAAAAAGGGGCTAAAGGGTGTTTTTGGGAAAGGGTTGTATGGGAAACCCATTTTGGGGTTGCCAGTAGGCCCCAATGGGGGGGAAACATGGTTTTTTAAAAGGGATTTCGTGGAAAAAAAAGGGGGGGGGGGTTTTTTTGCACTAGACGGGCAAGGAGCTTATTAAAAGGGGGGGAGCGAAGGCCTTTTAGAGCTAACCTTAGGAAACAGGGCTATGGGGGGAAAAAAATTGTGGATGGGTAGAAACGTTATATAGAGGGCAAAGGTGAGAGTAAAAGATTAATAAAATTAGGGGGGGGAATTTTAATGGGCAAAAGGCCCCTTTGACAGGGTTTTCCCATGTCACAGCTTTTTTTTTGCATTCATACAGGGCCCCCTTTTTTAAATGGGGGAGCGCCAAAATGGGGGTTAGTGAAGGGGGTTTTTGGGGGGGGAATGGGGGCGTTTGGGGCCCTTTTTCAAAGGGATGTAAAATAACCCCTGAAATTTGGGTTTGAGAGGGGAAAAGTCCATAAACGCCTTAGAAGGAGTGGGCGACCCTTTGCATTGCAACTTGGGATGAGGGGAAAATTCCCGGGGAAACCCCTGGGTTTTGGGTTAGGGAAATTGGGGGGAGCGGGCGAGTGGGTATGCAGTCCCTAAAACGGGTGTGTCCCTTTAAAAAATTTGTGGCTAATCTAGCAGATTATCCCTTTAGGTTGCACGGGTTAATAAATTTGGTCAGGGTTTGGGAGAAAGGATACTGGGTTTATTGGGAAACAAATTTCGGGCCCACATTTGGCCCTTTTTGCCGCGTGCCCTTTTAATTTTAAAGTTTTAATTTTTATAAACAAGGTTTGGGGATTTGGGGCCGGGTTTCCCTTTTTAAAGGGGGGGCAATTGCCCCTAAAACTTAGAGGGTTTTTTTTTTAAATTTTTGGGGTTCAGTTGTGATTGGCTTAGAAGGGATTATTTTTGTTACCCCGGCTTCCGGGGGGTTGGGTTTTTTAAAAGAACTTTAAAAAAGGAGGGCAAAAGAACTTTTTTAAAAAAGGGGTGATGAGGGAGGGGGTGAGCGGGGGGGGGGGGGTTTAAGGGAAAAAACAAAAATTGAAACGCATGTTTTTCCCGGGACGGAGTTTTTTGGGGGTGTGAAACTATTTTGAGGCATTTGGGATGGTTTTGGGATCTGGTAAGGTAAAATAAGAGGCTGTGTAGGAATTTGGC
Organism: Cherax quadricarinatus; assembly: GCF_026875155.1. NCBI lineage: Eukaryota > Metazoa > Arthropoda > Malacostraca > Decapoda > Parastacidae > Cherax > Cherax quadricarinatus. The sequence continues at coordinate 20,151,469 of NC_069417.1, read as the reverse complement.
GGGAAAAGGGGTTTTGCTCCGGTGGGGGGGGGAAATTTTTCCCCCTGTAAAAGAAAAAGGGGGTGTAAAATGGAAAGGTTTTGGAAAGGGTTTAAAGGGTTTCAACCCCCTGGACGTGAGGTGATGTATCGGTTTTTTTCATGGGGTTTTACCATTTTGGGATGGTCTTTCGAGCTAGACGGGGTTTGAGGGGGGGGGGGGGGATGTGGGGGATGTGGCGGGGAGGATTCGCATTCCAGAAATGGGATTTTTGTAGGGGGTTGGGGGGCGCCCGGGGGTTTTTTGAGCCCGGGGTTGCAAAAAATAAGTGGGGCAATACTTTTCCCGGGTTTTGCGGGGGGAATTTGGGAATCTTGATGTGGGGGGGATGGGGTTTAAATATTATTTGGCTGTTGGGGGACATTATTGGGGAGATTATGTCTAAAATTAGTTTGGGGAAAGGGGGGAAAGGGGTAAGTGAGGTGAAAAGGGGGGAAATTTGGGTGTTAACCCTTTTCTAAAACGTTGTGCCGTAATGAGAACTTTTTTGGGGGAGGGGGAGCGGGATTTTTTCTGAGGGGTATAGGGGACCTTTCAAATTTAAAGGGTTTTTTTAAAAATTTTTAAAATTTGGGGGTGGGGGAGGGTAAAGGGGTGGGACAATGTGGTTTTGGTTTTTTTGGGTTTACAGGGGGAAAACAGGGGCGCCTCCTGAAAATGTAGGGGTGAAGGGAAAAACTTGGGCGTAAGATTTTTATTTATGGGGTGACAGTATACTCAATATATGTTTGATTTTTTTCAGTAGGGCATTGTTCTATGTATGTTTTCCATATGCCCTGTTGTTGATGCTGTGGAGGTGGGCAGTGTGTTTGGGTCCTTGTTTTTTTAATATTTCCCGTGTTTGATGAAAAATTTGTTTAAACCCTTAAAATTCCCCAATACTTAAAGTTAATTTTTATTTAACGTAAAGGGGCCTCTTTATAATTTTCAAAAGGGGCAATATATGCATATTTGTGTGGTTTTTTTAATCATAAACCAATGCAATTGGGAATTTGTCGTTTTTTGGTTTTCTAGGTGTAGGGGTGTTCAAGTAAGGGTTTAGGAGGGGTTTTTTTGTTAAAAACAAGTTCATGTTTTTTGTGGTTGTTAATGATTTTTTCTGTGTAAAACCCCGTTTTTTGTCTTTATCTAAACTCTTTTAATTTTTATTGGTTTTAAAAAAATATAAAAAAAAAAAAAAAAAAAAAAAAAAAAAAATTGAATGTAATTTATTTCACTTTTTCCCACACTTTGCGTTTTTTTAACTTAACCCAAGCAAACAATTACCCACCAACCCTCATCTCCCCAACACCTGGTCCACTTTTTAAACCCCTTTCATACCTACCTGAACATTAACCCCCTTAACTCCATTGCCTTGCGACGTGTGTTTTGACCCGCAACACACACCCCCCCGGGCGGCCGATCTCCCACAAAACCTCCCCAATCCCGCCCTTTAAACCCTTTTCCCCCCAAACCTCTCATTTTGTAAAAATTTCCCATATTTTCCTTCAAACTTTTTAAATTTTTTTAAAAACGGATAAATTTGCATTAAATTTTTGCATAAAAATCGCGCAACTGCCCCTCAAATAAAATTTTTTAAAACCGTAAAAGTAACTGGAAAAAAAATCTCTTCCCTCGATTTAAAATAATATTCCTTTAATACGTTTTTTTTGTTTTTTGTTTCCCCCAATTTTAAACCCCGGCAAAAAACCCCTGGTGCCCTTTTACCAAATAAACGATTCCCCCCATACGTCCAAAAGACCAAAAACAAACCCTCCTTTAATAACTTTTTCATTTAATTTTCCCAAAAAGAGGACCCCCCCGGCACACCCTCAAAAAACCACATCTATTACCACTCCTCTATGATCCGAAAAAAAACCCCATCTATCACATCCCCCCCCCGCACAGTAACCCCACAAGGCACGTCATTCGGTCCAACCTCGCCCCATAACCTCGTTTTAAGAAGGGATGCTCTCCAACCCCCCCCCCCCACCACATCCTTTAACCCCCCCCCGTCAATTATTCCCCCCAAATACCCAAACAACACCCCCACCCTGGGCCCCCACATCTTTTTTCCCCTATCACCCCAAATTTCCCAAACTTTCCCCCTATTATTGGGAACATTCGGGAAACCACTAAAAAATAGACCGGGACGTCCCGAACAAATTTTGTTTTAAAACTCACGTCACCCCCCAGCCGGGCCATATACACCAAATAAACAATGGGGAACCCCCACCCCCCCCTTTCCCTCCACTCTAATTACCCTCCCCTCCCCCCCTTCACTACGTCTTACTATAAACGGCTAGTTTCCTTTACCAAAATGGCAGCCCCACCTTTCAAACGTGTCGCATGTTCCATGTACACATTATAACCACTCATATCCAACTCATAACCAGGCCTAAAATTATGTTCCTGTAAGAATACCACATCCACACCAAGTCGCACCAAATACTCATTAAACCACTTAAGCTTCCTCTCAGCTCTCAACCCGTTAATATTTATAGTAAAACACTTGAATTCAACAAATGGGTTTTCCTTTGTCCCCGCATTGACTTTACCCCAGTTCGTTTTGCAACACCTCTGTCCCTCCCCCCTTTGTTGGAATCACCTTTGCAATCCCTTGATCCTTGGGTTCACCATTCCCTCTCTTCTGTACCTCCACCAAGACTTTTTCCCAGGGCGTTGGGCAGGAGTTTGCACATCGTCAGAATCCGATGATGCTGCAGTCCTCTTTCGTGTCCCGCCCTCCACCTGCATTTTGACATCTGAAGCACCGTCCTGATGCACCTCCACCTCTACTGCATGCACCTTCAATCCTTTAGACTCTCTCGTCGACAAACCGTCATCTTCTGCCATACCTCATTCACAGCCTTCCCCAGAACTGAGCCTGGGTCTTCCACCTGATCTAGGACCGATTCCTCTAACAAGTCATCCAACGCCTTTACCAAAGACGCCGCCACTTCTTCACCCATATTAGGTAGTCTCTCCTCAAAAACCTTATGTATGTCCAATGACTGAGATTCTCCTTGAAGCGTTACAATTGGCGATTCGAGCTCCTTTTCTTTGTCCACCTCCTCACTCCATGACAACCGTTGTTGGGGCTGTGTAGCAAGAGACTGTTCTCGCTCATCGCCAACCTCGTCCACTGGCTGCTGTTGCTGCTGTTGCCGTTGCTGTTGTGCCGGTACCCACTCGTTTCTCACACTGCGCCGCGATGTGGTCATATGACCCACATAGCCGACACGTACGTTGTTGCCCCGCATACGTTACATAGACTTGAGTCCTTAATTCTTTCAACACAATATATGAAGGAATAGGGTGTCGAAGAGTCATTTTAACTGTATATGCGCCTTCCAGCGCACCTGCATACGGTCCAGTTGCCCATCTCCCAGCTGTGGCTACGTGAACCGTCCCATAAGTACGCAGTTCACTGGTAATATCAAAATCAGTCGCCTCAAAAGGCACATTCCTGATTTTCACCAGGTGTAATGTCGAGATACATCATGAAGTCTCACCGACACAGCTGTATTAACCTGTATGATGGTCTCCTGATACTTGTCGACCACTGCCTCGTAGACTTGTGCAGACGTCATTTTAACGAAGATTCTTGTCATTCCATTTAATGCGACACCACATATCTCCTCATTTGCTATACCATAGGTATCGCGAATGATCGCTGGTAATAATAAATCCATGTTGGATCCTGTGACAGCACCACGGATCATCTCAATGCAGACAGTGTTGATTCTTCTTCTGCTATTCAGCGCCATGTTGGAGAAAATAAAGTTTCCACCAACCAACGCTAGGGGCAGCTCAATCAGGTAAACTGCGCAAAACAAACTCAAACAGGAGCGTCTGCGCAGCTCGTCCACACGGCTCGGAGGCGATGAGGACAATGTTAACAAAGAAATTCAAACTGTCAGAACATCACTGTATGACATGGATTTTACACATAAAATTAAAGAATACACTTCATGTTACCTCAACTTTAAACAACCTATGTAAATATTTAATATAAACCAAGACTATAATTATCATTGAAACATATCAAATGGGTTCTCCCCTCACAAGGACGGTGCGAATAATAAAAAGAAACCCCTTCATGAAATACCAAACAGGTACACCCCTACCACTAACTAACTCCTAGCTTAAGATCAAACTTGTTAATGACTGAACACAAAATCCTAACCCCTTCTGAAACACAATTAAAAAATCCTTGACATCATTCGTCACTTAACGTGTCAAAGATTTACAACCTTCTTTTAAAGAAACCGTTTT
>NC_069417.1:20128807-20146673 GCF_026875155.1 Cherax quadricarinatus | reverse complement strand
GTTTTTTGTGATTCCCCCCATCCTTCCACTACTTAACATACAACTCAAAACCCCCACCAGACAATGCCGTACACTCCCCCAATGATACCTATAAAAATCGTTTGGTATTCCGTCTATGCCTGGGTTTTACCCTGGCACATCCCAAAAACTGCCTCCTCTACCTCCTCTACGGTAATATTTACCCTCGATTCTGTCACTGCCCTGCTCACTTAATACCCTATAAACCCTTCTTTCCCCAAAACCCGTCTCTCACCCACTCCCCCGCCAACCCTCTTCCACTTCTCCCTAAACCAAAAATCTGCATACAAACAAATATTTTCCGTGGTGGATAGGCCTTGACCCTCCTCAAAGCCACCCCCCCCGTACCTGCCTCATATACGCCAAGGTGTCTTCGCCTGCCGTTCCTTAACCTCCTTAATACAAAACCCGAGGGCCTACCCCCCTTAAAACATCCTCCAACCCTCCCCTAACTCGAATTCCCTCAAATTTTTCATTGTAAATTTTCCGCCAACTATTTCGCAAACGTTCCATGTCCTCCCCTCCGCCCCACCCGTTCCTTGAAATAACAGTCATTTAACTGACCCTCAAGATAATTTTGTAGCCCAATAGCTCCACCTCGCCATCTCCTTACCCCGTACTTTAAAAAATTTTCGCGATTTCAACTTTAGCCCTCATTTCCCACCAATCCAGCAAATCCATTTCCATATTCCTAGTCTCCCAAAAGGATTTCCACCAATCTTCAAACCCTGTAGGGTCACCCTCGCCCCTAAGTAGCCTCACATTTATTTCCAGTACCTGCATAAACTCTCACTATGCCATCTACCCTCAAATCGCTAAAAACAGCACGATGATCAAAAACCCACTTTCGATAGTCCTCACCCTCTCCACACCTATGCCCTGCCTAACATAAATCCTATCTAACCGTGCCTCATATCCCCTACGAATAAAAGTGTGCTCCACTCCATATCCCCTACTTCCCACCACATCTACCACTCCAACTCTCGCAAAACTCCCGCAGAACCCCCAAAACACAACCCGCCCCCCTCGGAACCACATCACCATTCCTAATGACACAATTCCAATCCCCACCAATCACCGTAAAAGCAGGTAAACCTCGCAAGTGATATACCAGAACCTCGCGCACAAAATCCACCTTCACCCCAAACGTTACTAGTTGTTGGCATGTACACACCTACAAAACTAACCCTCCTGTCCCCCCAAAACCCCATCCACCCTGACAACCCTCCCACCCCCCCCCTTCCTCCCAACCCGGGTACGCAAAGGACTGGTCTCCTTTACCGCCACAGCCACAACCTCCTTTCAACCTCAAAGCATCACATGTAAACAACCTGTAACCTTTCAACAAAAAGCTCACATCCTAACCTATGGTTATGTTCCTGCAAAAAACAGACATCAATACTAAATCTCCTCAAAACCCACTCTAACCAACCCCCTTGACCTCGTTTAAGACCGTTACATTGAAAGTTACACACCTGAATTTTTTCAAGAATGGCGGCTTACCCCTATGCCGCTAGGCTTACTTGGTCCTCCTTTCATAGGTTTCGGTTCTTCTCTATCAATCCCTCGTCCTGCCCTCCAACCCCTCCCTGTCCCTTCCCCCTAGCTTTCCACTCCCCCCCCCTCCTCCCGAACTTCCCTTTTCTCCCACAGCTGCCCAAAATCTTTTTCCCCCGGCCTCTGCCGGGGGTTGTGAGGACTTCGTCCATGTCTGATGCCCCCGCTGACCCTTGCGGGAGCTCCCCTCCAACCATTTTTTCTGAAACCCAAATCTTCTTGATGGACCCCCTCCACCAACTTTCCCTCTCCTTTCGAACCTCACTCAAGTTTTCCTTCCCCTGCTTCGTTCACCCACCCACCTTTTTTCATCACCTGCCCTCCCTCATTTTCCCCCCCATGCTCCGACTTTTCCAAAAAACCCCTTCGAAACAGCCTCCAAAATCCCTTTCCTGAGGGACCTGCAGTACCTAACGGTCTTTTCGGGCCCGCGATATTCCCTCCCCCCCCTTTTTCCCCCGGGAGTGTAAACACGTCCCCAAAAACCACCTCTCCCCTGTCGACCTCCTACTCCATAGCCTGTCCCCCGTCTTTCCACTTCACCCCGGTAATAAACGTCCCGGGGCTTCTAATGGCGTACCCAAAAAAAGTGTCTCCCGGGGACGCCTAGGGCCCGGATCCGGGGGCATTGTGCCACCTTGTGCTCAAAAAGAGTCACTTTAAACGGCACTCTTCCTTTGCCCCCCCATAGTGTACAAAAACCTTTTGTCAGGGTTATGCAAATTTAACAAAAGATGGTATGGGCCCTCCCGGGTTTCATTTTCAGTTTTAAAGGGACCTTCCGGCATCCCCAAAAGGGGGCCGTTCCCTCCACTTTCCCCAGCTGGGCGAGTTTTACATTCCAAAACCATGAACACATCTTGTAGGTTTTGCTGTTGCCTAAAAAGGTACATTCCTTACCTTCACCCAAGTAAAATATTTGGGGACAATCTTTGAAAGCATATTTCCCACTGCCGTTTTGGATCTCATCCGTCTTTCTTAAAAATTGGGTCTCGATGGTAGAGTAGAAGTCAGCCCTCAGGGAATTTCATAAAGACCCTTGACTTTCCGTTCAGTGCCACACCATACACCCTCTTCTTTTGGGGATCCCATAACGCCCCCTGAAATGTTTGGCAGGAAAAAACGTTAAATCTTTGTCGTTGCTTAAAATCCTCAAACCACTGAATGAGCAGTATTTAGGGCCCCGGGTACAGTCGGCCCGGGCCCATTTTTTGGGGGCTAATGTATTTTTTTCCTCACCAGGTGGCTGAAAGAAAAACCTGTAAAGCGCCCCCTCTCTCCCGCTGGTCGAGAAAACAAATGCAATGCTAAATTTTGGTATTTGCAAAAACACCCAATCTTATCCCCAAAAAATCATCTCTAAAAAAATTTAATTGTTCAAAACCCCCATAAAAATGTAATGAAGGGTGGGGTAAAAGAAAACCTTAAATTGTTTTAAAGGGAAATTTTCTGGATTCCAAAAAGGGACAGCAAAGGTAAAAGGGTGTTTAAAATTTTGGTGTAATTTTGTCGCCGTGTGGATGCCAATCCTGTAGTCCCCAAGTCCTCCACCATTGCCAAATGACAATTTAGTCGTTTGGGCAATAAACTCCCCCCCCGGCCCAGTGTGGAAAATACGTATATATTTTCCAGAAATACGTAGTTATATGTAAATAGATGGCCTACTGTAAAAAATAAAATTTTTTGTTACAAAAACGGGAAGTGCCCCTGCGCAAAAGGGGAAATCCCCCATTCTTTTTTGAACTGGTCAACTTTAGTGAATATTGGGAAAAATTTTTTTCGTGCACAGAGGAAAAAATTTGGGGCTGACACCTCTAAAATTTGGGAGCGAAATTTTTGGATGTGCTTTAATTTTGAAATCAGTCGACGGGGAAAAGGAAAAACTCCGGGAAACCCTCAGATAAGCTGCCCAAATTTATTTAAATTTGGGCCCATTTAAAATTTTTCAAAAATTGTGGGCCAAAAGGGGGGGGTTTCCTTTTACATGCATTTAAATTCCAGTAAAAATTAAAGGAGTGATTTTTAAAGATTTTTTCTTTCCCTGTTTAAAATTTTCTTTTTTAAATTTTTATCCCTCCACAATTTAATTTTTTCCCCCAGCATTCCTGGGATGTTTTTTGCTTTTGAAATTTTAATGGGGTCCGGGGAAGCAATTGTGGATATCCCAGTGGTGTATCAAAGGGGGACTTTTTTTGCTACCTGGTTTTGTCCCAAATTCCTATTGTCTAACTGAAAAATAAAAATTTAAATCTTTGTTCATTTATGTTTTGTAAAAATAAATACATCCAAAAAATGAAATTTTTTTCCCCACAAAACCTATTTTTCCCGGGGCTTTGCTCTTGGCCTCGACTTTTAAGGTATTTTTTGCCCTTTACGGGTTAAATGTTATAAAAATTACTGACCCTAGCTCAGTAATTAAAATTTTTTACTGTTATTTGGAGCTTTTTTATGTCCCCGTTACGTTTTTTGATTGAAATGGGTTATTTTCTCATGTTTGTCACGTGTACAACCAGTATGCTGCTGCTTTTGACAACTGTGGGGGGGGAAACAGAATATTGCGGGACGGCACTACCATGTTGGAAGGTTTTTTTTAGTGTGTAGTCGATGCGTTTTTATTTTTTAAAAAAACTAAAAACTTTTTTCAATGAAAAGTTTAGAATTACTTTTCTTTAAAAGTGGGGGAAACGTATAAAAATTTTCGGGAAACGTTATTTGTACAATACTGTACGGTCCAAAAAAATTTGAGACAGGGTGTTTCTAACGGAAATTTTAAACAAAAAAAAATTGTTGTCCCGGGTTATCCTAGCTCGCCTTTTGCCCCTAGCCTCTTTAAATCAAAAAAAGCAAATGGGGCATTTTGCTTTTTTGTCTGAATCTTTAAACCTAAATGTAAGAAATTTTTGTTTTTTTTTTTGGCTAGTTTAACAGTGTTTTTGGAGAGAAGGATAGCGAAAGAGAGTTTTGTGAAAGAGCAGGGGAAAAAGGGTGATTAGAGAGAGTGAGAGAGAGAGAAAAGCCGATTAGGAAAACTACACTTAGCGGGTTAAAAAAAATTTATGAACCCTAAAGGAAAACGTTAAAAACCCGGGGTAAAAGAGACAGAGGGAGCGAGGGGGGAGAGAGAGAGGGGAAGGGGCGAGAGAGGGGAGGAAAAGGAGAAGAGAGGGGAAGCGAGAGAGAAGAGAGAGAGAGAAGAGAGAGGGGGAAAGAGAGAGGGGGAGATCAAAGAAACGGGAATGTGTTAGTTGCCGGGGAATTTAAAGGAACTTGCCCTGTATATTTATGTGTATGGTCTTTGTAAGTAGTATGTGAATTTTTTTTTTAAAGAGGCTTTGTTTTTTTTTGGGGTATGTGTCCCGCCCCCTATATTTTAGCGCAGGGGCGATTCAAAGATCTTCTTTTGGTTTGTGTGTGTTTTTAATCACCAAATTGTACCACCTTTTTTGTGGTTGCAGTGGCGAGATTCAGCTCCTGGCCCCCGTCTTCACGATCGCTCCCGGTCCTTTCCCCTTCCCCTGCTCCCTAGCTTTGTCAAAACCTCTTTCCTTAAAGCTATGTTTGATTGCTCCCTTCACAAAATCACTTGTGGGACTATTCCACTTACTAAAAAACTCTAGGACTGAAAAAAAAAATTTTCCTAATTTTTCTCTGTGCCTCGCCCCTGAGTCTCAGCCCCAATTGTGCCCCCTTGTTTCTGGGGCCCCCAATCGGGAAAAACATTTTGTCTCCGCCCACCTTACCTTTTCCCAAAATAGTAATTTTATGCCCTTTTAATCATGTCTCCCCTGACCCCCTTCCTCCAGTATCGCCCAGGGGCCGTTTTCCCCTCAACCTTTTTTCGTAAAAAACCCATTCCCCGTGCCCGGGACAACCTTAAAAAAACCTTTGCCCTTTCTCTAATTTCTTAACGGCGGAAAAGGGTGGGGTTTTCCAAAAACTGGGGGGCCCTACTTCATTTTTGGCCTGACGTACATATTACGTGTTTTAAAACGAATCCTTACTAAGGTAGGGGAAAACTCTGTTCCGGGTTTGCCGGGGGCCCCCTTGTTAACGCCCCCATACTTCACTCCTTTATATACAAAAAAAAAAGGGCCGGGTTAAAAAAAAGGTTCTATAATAAATTATCGCAAAACCACTTTTTATTTAGCAAATAAAGCAGGTTCGACTATAATTTTTAAATTCGGGTACAGTATGAATCAAAAAAAAACTCTCTTTGTTTATATTTTAATTTTTTATTTTTTCCCCCATGTTTTATTATAACTAAAATATTATTTTTAATTTTTTTTTTTTGGGTTTTGGTTTTAAACGAATTTTAAACCACTACTGTAGTGACCAATTGGTGGTTCTAAAAATTTAAACCCACCTTCGCCTTCGGCCCAAAGCTAAAGTCTTTACTATGAAGAAGTTGAGTGAGTGAGTCAGCTCCTAGTCTAAACTCGGAGGGTCTTAAACCCCAAAAAGCTCCAAAGGTTTAAACTAAAATTTTTATCCCAAGTCTTGCCTTTCCCCATTAGTCTGGTAATTCTGCACTTATAAAAGATAACTATTTTTTTTCCCCTAAACCCTTTTCAAAAAGGGAGTAGATTTTTAAATTTAAAATTTTTGTATCATACTTGTTTTTGAAATTTAAACGTAAGTTTGGGGTTTTCTTGCTGTATAGTTTTTCATTTTTAATTGTTTTGTGGTTTTTTTAAAATTCACAAACCCAAAATTTACCAATGAAGCAAAATTATTGGTAATAAAAAAAAAACAAAAAAAAAAAGGGATTTTATTTTTTCCCCCTATTTTTTCGGGAAGTTTAAGTCGTAAAAAGGGTTGTCTGTCCGGGAGCTACTTGCCCTGAAGTAAAATTTGTTTTGCATTAAAATTAAGCTCCCTTCAAAAATTTTAAAAAAAAGGGGACCCAAAAATTTAAGTCATTTTTAAAATTGAATTAACAGTGGCAAACTCTTGACATTTTAAAAATTTACGAGGGTTTTTGGCAAATAGCTGGGAATTTAAATTTTTAACCTTATAAAAAAGATCCCATAGCGCGAAAACTTTTTGGCCCAAAAATTTAAGGATAATTTTCCAAAAAAACCCAAATAAATTTGGCCAGAACTGTTGGGAAAGATAGTTTTTTTTTCTAAAGTTTGAGGAAAAAACCCCCAACGGACGGGCTGCCAAAATTTTAATAAATTTTAAAAACCAGGGGTTTAAAGGGCCCTTATACCCAGCCAAGCCCAAAAGGGCCCCCCCCCCCCGTTCTTTTCCCCCGGGTATGTATCGGGGTTGGAACGAACCCTCTCAAATATGGGAAAATTTTTTAAGACTGGTGCTCGTCCCAAAAACTTCCGGAGAAGCGCCCAAAATTCCCTTCGGTTTTCATTACTTTTGGGGAATTTCCCGTCCAAAACAACTGAGAGAAAAAAACGCATATACTATTCCCAAAACTCTAAAACGAAGCTAGAAGACGTCTAAACAGGAAAAATTTTGGGGCGTGAAAGGTTTCTTTTTGAAACAAAGCAAAAGGGGGAGTTCCGGAAGAAAAAAAAACTGAAGAGCACGGTAACCGGTTTGCTTGCAAAAAGAAAGCTCTAAGGAACCAAATTTTTAAACAAAAACAAAACCTTAAAATAAATTTTTTAAAAATTTTAAGAATCAGGCACTTCAAGGGGGCGGGGCCCAAAGACAATTGGGCCCATTGCTGCCAACGTCTCTATTTTAAAGGCGCGTCTTGTGTCGCCCCCTTTTCCATATGAGTTTTATGTCCAGTACGACTTGAAAAGGGAAAAGAAAAACTTTTTTTAGAAGCATATGACATGCCCCCTATTATTTTACCAAATAGTTTTTCTTTCCCATAAAAAGGCAAACAGGACAAATTTATTTGGGATTTTCCCGGGGGGAAAAAGCATTTGGCGTTTAAACTTTGGTTGTCGACTTCTGGGGTTCAGGGATTTTAAAAGATCTATCACAAAAATGTTACAAAAGGGATTTTTATGCAAATTTTCCAGGGGGAGTTCCCCAGATCTTGTTGGCCACCCGCAAACGACGTTGCTAGGACTGCCGCGCTGGCGAAAACTTCGAGATTTCCCAGAGGTTGGTAAAAATCCAAAAGAAAACCGGGTTTAAAAAAACCAGCAACGAACCCAACCTGCAAAGGGGCCTTTCGGTGACGACCTACCCCCCCCCGTTAAACCCTTTGTAAAAAAGGGAAAACCCAAAGTAAAACCCCCAATTTCAATCGAGCCCCCCCTATAGACCAGATAGGTCGGGGAAAAAAATTAAATTTTTCGTACTGTTCGAACCCCTGGGAACCTTTTAAAATCACAATCCCTTTAAGCGTGAAGGGACCAAGAAGGACCACCCTTTGATTCCCCCACACAAATCTTTATCCTTACGACTCATCCAAGGAAGTCCGACCCAAGAGTGGGACGCCCTGCCCCAAAAGGAAAAAGGGAACAGTCCTCCTAGTTGACTAAGCGGGAATAGGGGGTATCATCGTAAAATTGTAAAGACTATGAGTCCTTATTTTTCCCAAAAACAAAGAAAGGAAAATTACGAAACCCCTTGTTGCAAGTAAATTCCTTTAGGGATAGGGGGTCCTACTTAACTTTATTAAGAGAAGGACTGTTATCATTCCCCGCCAGATAATATACGGGGTTTGGGAGCTCTTTTGGGGAAAGCTTATGGGGGGCCTCCACTACGCGAGAAACCCCTGTAAAAAGTTATATTTTTAAAACTCCTTTTTTTTAAAGGGGGACGTCAATCGGAGGGGTCCCCCCCCTAATTTCCCCCCATAAAAGACTTTAAGCCCATTAAATTGGGAACGACGGGGGGAAAAAGGAAAGGGAAAAGGGCCCCAAGTTAGGGAAAAACCCAAAAAAACCCCCCGGGGAAAAATTTTACGTATCAAAAGCCCGACGAAGGGAAACCCTACCCTTTTTTCCCCTAAGGGCGTAGAAAACCCGGGGCGATCCCAAAAAACTTTTCCCCTTTTCCATTGGGGATCGGGGGAAAAGTCATGGACACGTGGGACGTAGGAGTAAGAGAAATTTTAAACCGAAAGCTCGATTGAAGGCCAAAAAACCCCCCTAACCGTCCCAGTTCCTAATCGGTGGTTCCCGAAAAAAGATTTTTTCTCGAAGGGGGATCTAGAAAGAGAATCCGAAAAAACCCCCCCTAAAGGAACTCAGGAAGTTTTGTTTGTTTTGGGGAAGAACCCCTTTAAAAGGGGACAGCTCTTACTTTTGGGGAAAAGGATTTTACTGAAAAAAAAACGGATCTCTTAAAATTTTATCATCTACTGCCCTGCCACCCCGTTTAAAAATTTAGCATGAAAAGTTTGCTCATGAAAAGCCTCAAGGTGGACATCGGGGACAAAAAGAAGATTTTAGAAAAATTGCAAAGCATTCCATGGCCAAAAAGGGAAGGAAGAATGGAACGGTATGAAAAGAACTTTTCCGTGGTCAACTAGTAGGCAAACCTGCACATAATCCCCCACCTGCCCCCGTTGAAAAACCCCATACAAGTAAAAACGAACCCTTTTTAAAGTCTGGTGATCGACTTGTTTGGGCCCCCCTACCCAAGACCGGCAGGGCAAAACCCTTTCCCGTTTACCATCATGGGGGACCCCTCAAACCCGGGACCCGGAAGCAGTTCCTCAAGGGGATTAATGTCGCCTAAAAATGAGAGCACTGATTAAGTTCTTCCCCTCACATTGGATTTCCAAGAGAAGTTCAATCGGATCAAGGGTCGAATTTGGGACTTCAAAATTTTTCCTGAAGCCTTGGCTCATTAGGGGGGGAAGACGGTTTACGCGGGCGGGCCCATCGACCCCAAAACACAAGGCGTGGTGAAAGGTTCCATCCAAACTTTTTAAGTTATGATGAGGGCCTATTGTTTTTCCCGTATTCCAAAAATTGGGGTGAAGGTATTCCACTACTCTTGTTTGCCCTAAAAAAGCCCAAAAAAGACAACTTGAAGTTTTGCCATTTGAGTTTATAAATGGGGAACAAATTAAGGGGCCAAAACAGGTTTTCAAAGAAACTTGGACCGGGAAAAAAACGCCCACTTTTTGGGGGCTCTCCTACCTTAATGAAAAACGCCTGAAACCTAGTAAGAATTAGCCGCCGAAAACTTACGAAAGCACAGAGTAAGATGGGGGGGAATTTCGACCGAAAAATAAACTTCTTTTTTTGGAACCCAAAAATCAAGTTCTGGTTCAAAAGATTTCATCAGGGGGCAAATTTTATAAGCCCAAATTTTAAGGGCCCTTTTGGGAAAACGGGGAAGCGCCTAAGGAGTGAACATTGGTAAGGACGCCCGAAAAAAGAGGAACTCCCCAACGGGCGTTTTCACATTAAACCAAAATTAAAAACCCAAATTTAGGGGAAACGTTTCACCCCCTTTCTACTATAACTCCTCTGAACCCAAAAACGGGGGCCAGTTTAAATTCGGATGAAATTTATAGGAATCCCTTCTTCTTAAAAATTTGACAGGCCCCCCCCCCTTTAAAAAATTTAAAAAATTTTTCCCATGATAAAAACTGGGAAATGGACAAAGGGGCACGAAATAAAAACCCTGATTAAGGCAAATTTTCCCCTATTTAATGACGTCCCCAAAAAAACCTTTACTTGGGGTGCACGTGTTTTCTCTCAAGAACCCACTCCAATCAAGCAATCTCCCTACAGAGTGGGTTTCCCCAAAAAACAAGGGGAGCTAGAGGGAGAGGTGAACTTCTTACTCTCACACCGGGGTTTTAAAAACCAAGTAACAGGCCCCTTGGGGATCCCCCCCGGGGTTCTAGTCCCCCAAAACCCGATGGGACCTCCCTATGTGCCGGAAATTTTTTGGGAAAAACAAAAGGGTGTAACATTTCCCGATGGGTTTTCCAAAACCCAGAATTACGAATTAAAGAAAAATCCCCCAAGCTAAAGATATCAGTAAATTGGGCTTTTTAAGAGGGTTTACCAATCCCGTTGTCACCAAGAGCTCAAAAAATATCGGGGTTTTACCATACCTGGTGGGCCCATACAAGTATTGCTTTTGCCCTTCGGCTTTGGTTAAGCCCGGGCCCCTACGTTCCAAACGTATTTTTGGAAAAATTTTCTTTGGGCGGATTGGGCGAGTAGAAACTTTCTTAGACGATTAGTCGTAACAGCAAAGTTTGGCCCCCCAAAACCCCCTTTGACAGGGTTTTAAAACCTTGTTTTTAAAGCCTTTAAGGGAAACATAATTTTTTCGTGAAATTTTTCCAAATGTGGGGTTTTTGGGCCCGACGAAAAATTTAAAAACTTGGGTTTGGATTGGCCCAAGGGAAGTCGCTCCTTTGAACGGGCCCAAAATAAAGGCCCTCAGGGGAAATTTTCCCCCCCTAAGGATAGGAAAAACGAACCCAAAATTTTTAGGAGTTGCCCGGGTTTCTACCGGCGGTTCTGGGCCGAATTTGCACAGGGGCTTTTTCCCCCAACGGGAAATTTAAATCCAAAAACAAAAATTTTCATGGATCAGGGCTGTGAAAAATTCTTTTAAAAACGGTTTTAAAAAAATTAATTTTCCCCCGTATTGGGTAAGCCTGATTTTTAATAAAACCCTTCCACTTTTCAAATAGATTTCCAGTTTCGTTTTGCTTTTTTGGGAACCCCAATTGTTACGAAGGCCCAAATCTGGGCCTATTACAAAAGTTTCTTTTTTTTCTTCTAAGTTAAAGAAACGCCAAATTAATTATTTAACATAGAAAAAAAGGGCCTTAGCTCTCGTTTTATCCCCGAAATTTTTAAAGTAATTTTGGGGGTCTTTTAACCCCTAAAATTTTCGGGGTACCCGATCATAATCCTTTTCCTTTATTTTAAAAAATATGAAATCGGAAAAAAACGGGCCCAAAAACTTTTGGGTTGGGGGGGGAGAATTCAACCCTTCTCTATTATCATTTCCCCTATAAAAGGAAAAATTTAACTCAATTTTGATGCCCCCCTTTTAGGCCCTTTTAAATTTTAATTTAAAAACCTTTTTTTTTAACCCTTGAGTCGGGGGACTTTTTTTGACCATTATGGGTTTTGGAGAAAGCCGGGATGATGTAGGGCTGTGTCCCAAGTTTTCAACCCCTTTCTACTATGGGCAGATGCAACCCCCCACAAGGGGGAAAAAGTCAATTTGGGGACCGTTTAGTTTACGAGGGGGGGAGGTGTTTTCGGGGCCCATACTTCACTCCCTTATATACAAAAATAAAAGGCCTGGTTAAAATAAGTTTTATAATTTAAAATATCCGAAAACCCCTTTAATTTCTAGCTAGATAAAGCAGGTTCGACATTATTATTATCGGGTACTATGAATCAAAAGTACTTCTTTGTATTAAATTTATTATAATTTTTAAACTTTCCCCCCCTGATTTTTTATAAAAAATAAATTTATATTATTTATTATTAGGTTAGGTATTTTTAATGTGTAACCATTCTGTAGTGCCAATTGGTTGGGTTTTTAGAATTGACGCCCCGCGTCGCCTTCTGGGCCCGGGTGGGAAATCTTTCTATTTAAGTAGTTGAGTGAGTGAAAACAGCTCCTAGCCCCTGACCGGGGAGGGTCTTCAACCCCAAAACTCCTAGCAAAAATAAAACTTTTTTACCCAAATCTTGCCTTTGCCATTATCTTTGGGAATTATGTCACTTTTTGAAAATAACTATTTTTGTTACCCAAAACCCTTTTTAAAAAGGGATTATTAATTTTAAATTTTTGTTCATACCTTTTTATTGGAAAATTTTAACGAAAATTGGGGGGTTTTTGCTGTATAGTGTTTTTTTTATAATTGCTTGTGGTTTTTTAATTCACTAACCAAAACCAAGAAGCTAAAAAATTTGGGAATAAAATTTAAAAATAAAAAAAAAATGGGAGTTATTTTGCCCCTAAATTTTTACGGTAAGATTTAAATCGGAAAACCCCTATGCTGCAAACAGCTATCTAGTTTATGTGTTTTCCAGAGCGTTTCTCGGGGTTTTGCTCACCCCCCAAAACTTTTTCCCTTTGGGGGGTTTGCGTCTTTGCCCCCCTTAGCCTGTACTTTGGGCTGGGAGTCTTTTTTTGCTCTTCCTCAATCTTCATGACTTTGCATGTAGCAGGGGTTTAATTCGAAAAAAAGGGCCGTTGCTGGGGCTACGTGTCCCCTTCCCAGGTCTCTTTGGGAAATCCCCCTTCCTCATTGATTTCATTCTCCCCCATTAACTTCCACATCTGCTTAAAAAGGACACTTCTGGTCTATCCATTCCTTCCCTGTTTATTCACGTTTACCAAAAATACGTGGTCCCCAGGGGTGACCCCTTTGGGGCCCCCGGGTCGTCACAGGTGCCCACTGGATAAACCCCAACATGTTCCATGACCGTTCTTGCATCCCTGGGCAGGTTTCTCTGATCCCCTTTCAGTGCCCTTCCTGTTTTAGTTTCCTGAACCTCTAGCTTTTGCATAATCTTTTTTGAGGAAATGGGGTCCTTTTTAAAAACCCTTTTTGCAGCCCAAAAAAATGCAATCAAAGAACCTCTCTCGTGTCTGACTTCTGTTACTTTGTCTAAAACTCCAGAAGGTTTGTGGCCAGGATTTGCCTTTCCCTGAACCTTTCCCGGGGTTTTCGGTTTTTTAATCCTGGGTTTTGTTTTTTTTCCCGGTTTTCCACCCTCTCCTCCTGGGAACTTCTCCCAAAGACGATTACTAAATAATCAGTGACCTGGCAAAAGTTTTTGTGCCCCGTTTTAATCTCCTTTTTAAAAAAAAAGGGGACTTCATTTGCCCTCTTCCATTCCTCTGGGATTGTTTAGTTTCAAGGGATTGTTCGAAAATTTTTGGTTTAGTGGCACCACACAGTATTTTCCGCCCCTCTTAAAAGGGCCCCCTGGAAGGGTTCCTGATCCCCCCGTCTATGAGGGTTTAAGGTCCCCTCAGCAGCTTTTTTACCCCCTCCTCATTGTTTTGATTTCACCAACACCTGTTGGTTTTCCCTTGTTGGGGCCCCCCCCCCCCTATTCGGCTTCCCAGAGTAATTTTGTCTCCACGGAAAATACCTCTTGATTTTTTTCTTGTAGAAACCCCCCCCATCCTTCCTCAGCCTGATTACCTGGGCCTTGACTGTTGTTTTCCTCCTGATGTGGGTAAACAAAGCTTTTGGGGTCAGGCATGACTTCGAGGTTGTCATTTTCCCTAAATTTTTACTGAGCCTCCCTTCCCCATCTGTCATATTGGGGGCTGGCTCTTCGGCTTAAAGTTTTTATTTTCCCGGGGCCTTTGTCTTCTGTACTTTTTTCCCTTCCCCTACACAAATTAGTTTTTTGCCTCCCCACAACCCCTTTTGGGGGAAAACCAAGAATTTGTTCTGGTCTTCCCATTTTTGCTGTTTTTCCCTTTGGGGAAAAAAATCTCTCCTTGACTCCATGCATTTTGGTGAATTTCAGTCCTTTATTTCTTTTTACCCGGGTTTTTCCCGTTCGTTGTGGGGCGGGGTTTTGTACTTCACCCATTTTTTCCTTCCTATTTGTGGTTTCAGGGGGCGAGTCTTTTGTTTTGGGTGTTTGTGTTTTTCTCACCTAGGTGGTCACCTAGTTGAGGTTTTCAGGGGTCAAGTCCTAGCTCCTGGCCCCCCCCTCTTTACTTTGCTATAAAGTCACCCCTCCTGAACCCTGTGTTTTTGTGTGTGGGGTCTCACTCCCCCTATTTGTGTGTAGTGGGTGTGTGAGTGTGTGGGGTGTACTCACAAACAATTGTTTTGTAAATTGTGTGTGGGTATACTCCCCCAATTGGTTGTGGTTTTGTGTTGTGTGTGTGTGGGGTGTGTGCCCCTTTGCCTAGTTTAAATCACCTTTTGAGGTTACAGGGGGCGATCCGAGGCCCCCCTGGCCCCCCCCCCCTTCAAGGGTCGCTACAGGGCACTCTCCCCGAACCTTTAGCTTTATCTTTCCCCCCCCCCCCCCCTTTAAAACTATGTATGGATCCCCCCCCCACTACATCGCCCCCCAAACTATTCCCTTACGACACTTTTGGCTGAAAAAAAATTTCTTCCTTTCATCCCCCGTAATTCCCCTTTTGTGGGTTTTTAACTTTCCCCCTGTGTCCCCTTGTTATTGTGTCCAATCTAGGAAAATCCGTCTTTTTCCACCCTTGGGCAATTCCCTCAGTATTTTGTATTGTTAATTTATGGGCCCCCCCCACTTCCGGGCTTTTGGGGTTTGTCAGGTTATTTCCCCTTTAACCTCTCCTCGAAAGGGCATTAAACCCCTTAGTTTTGGGGTAGCTTTTTTGCAAACCTTTGCACTTTCTCTAGTTTCTTTACGTGCTTGGGGGGTGTGGGGTTTCCAAAAAATGGGGGCCGCATACTCCAATTATTTGGGGCCAACGTCACGGTTACAGGGGGCCTGAAAGATTTCCTTTTTAAGAGGGCGGAATTGTTTCTGAGGTTTTTTAGGCGCCCTTTTGCTGCACCCTTTTTTTGGTTTTTGTGGGCCTTTAGGAGAGTGCCCGGTGTTATACTCACCCCAAGATCTTTTTTCCCTTTATGAGGGTTTTTAGTCTCTGGGCCCCCCAACTGTCTCCGTCTCGGTCTTTTTTGCCCTTCCCCAATCTTTTATTACTTTGCACTTTGGGGGATTGTTTTTGGAAACCAATTGCCCGGACCAGGGGCTGCAAACCTGTCCAGATCCCTTTTTTAGTTCTGCCTTGTCTTCGTCGGAAATGAAAATTTTTCTCCCTAACTTTACGCATCTGCAAACAAGGGGCACCTCAGAGTCTAATTTCCCTTCCCCTCATTTGTTCACAAATACCAAAAAAGCACTGGGCCAAAGGGCTGACCCCTGTGGGGCCCCGGGGTCCCAGGTTTCCCCCCCTGGGGCACCTCGCCATGTACCTGACTCGCTTTCTGTCTTCCCGCAAGTATTCCCCGACCCTTGGGAGTGCCCCTTCCCCCGTTTCCCTTTCTTGGGCCCAAATTTTTGCCCAATTCTTGGTGGAATGTGTCCCAAAAGCCTTCTTGCAGTCCTAAATATGGGATCCCCCACCCCTCTCTTTTTTTGTCTTACTGGGGTCACCATGTCCCCTAGGAAATCCCGGGGTTGTGACAGGATTTCCCGTCCCTGAAACCATTTGGGCCTTTCTTTTGTAAGATCAATTTCCCTTTTTTGGGGGTGTTCCCCCATTTTTCTCCTGATAATCTTTTCCATGATTTTGCAAACTATAATGTCGGACCCCTGGTCTGGGGGTTTAAATGCTTTATGCTGTCTCCTTTTTTTTAAAAATTGGGACTACATTTTCTGTTTTTCCCCTGCCCCAGGAATTTTCCCCCGTTTTCGCTTGTTGTTAGGGGGGGCCCCTGGGGCCTTCTGCTCCCCCCCCTCAGGACCCATGGGGAAAAGTTATCTTGGGCCCCCTTGCCTTTGAGGTATCTAGCTCACTCAGAAGCCCTTTTTTTCTTCCCCTTGGGTTTTGTGAAATGTGTCCCGGGACTTGGGGGGTTTCCACACCTCTCCCTCTTTTTTTTTGGAGCCCCCTTTTGTTTTCCTCTTTTGAACACTTCCCTTTGGGAAACTCTTGTTGAGTTCCCCAAAATACTTTACGGTCATTTTTTTGTTTTTTCTCTCCCCCCCTTTTTCCTTAGCCTTATTTTCCTGGTTTCCCTTGGGCTGTTGTTTTTCCCCCTGAGTGGTGTTTTAAAAGTTTCGGGCAGATTTGGCTTTCCCCGGTTTCTATGTATTTTCATAAAAATCTTTTGGGGCCCCCTTCTTTTCTGTGCAAATTGTTTCTAAAGGGCTGCCTCCCCTTTTTCCCCCGGGTCCCCTTTTCCTTCTATATTTCTTCCATTCCCCACACACTTAGTTTTTTGGCCCCCCCTGCACCTTTGGGGTGAACCATGGCCCCATCCCCGGCCCCTTTTCATTATTCCTGTTAAACCCCTTGGGGACAAACCCTCCTCAGCCTCCTTGATATTGTTTTCTACATTAATTTCCCTATCTCATTTAAATGGTTCCCCTCCAGCTCTCTTCCCACCCGAACCCCCTTCAGGAAAAATTTCCCCTTCCCGTTAGGGCCCCTTTTTTGTAGTTTGGGCTTCATTCGTCCAGGCCTTCCGCCCTTTTTTCCCCCCTTGTAGCCTTTCTGTGTATTTGAAGCTTAAAAAAAAGGGGGCTTTCAATGTGATGTCCCGATAAACTGCACTACGCAAGGGGAAACTAAGTCCAAACCCCTTTTGGTTCATCCTCCCCCCTCCCCTCTCTTTTGGTCCCCTTTCTGTGGTACAATTTAAGTTTTTCCCGTTTCCCCCCTCCACTTTTTAGCCCTCCATGTATCGTGGCCCCCATGCGGGTCCAAGTTCTCCCAATCGATCTCCTTGTGGTTAAAGTCACCCATGATCAGGAGCTTTGCCCTGCATGCATGAGCTCTTCTGGCCACTGGCCATTGCTCTCGTCGTACTCATGCCTTGGCCTCCTGCTGTTCTGTGGTGGGTTATACATCACTGCTATTACCACCTTGGGACCTCCAGAGTGAAGCGTTCCCGCTATGTAATCACTTTCTTCTCCGCTGTCTCCTCTCTCCAGCTCAATCAAAATTCCATCGGTTTTTGATCAGGAATGCCACTCCTCCACCCCCCCCTGTTCCCTCTGTCTTTCCTCAGGACCCGGTATCCCGTTGGAAAGATGGCATCTGTTATCATACCTGTAAGCTTGGTTTCTGTGAGAGCTATGATGTCCGGTGATGCCTCTTTGACTCTTTCGTGCCACTCTTACCACTTATTTGTTATTCCATCAGCGTTTGTGTACCATACCTTCAGTTTCCTTTCCAACACTGTGGTTTGGGGGGCATGTGAGGGTGGGAGACCTGGTAGCATACTGTGGGATACTATAGCTCGGTGTTGGGTGGAAGCTGTGGGTATGGATTGTAGTGTGTGTTGGGATGGTGTGATAGGTTGTTGGGTTCTGAGAATAGTTGTGTGTGTGCTTGCCCTTGCTGCTCTGTTCTGCTCTGACTGACCTCTGCTGGTTCCATCCTTGTCTCATTTTCTAGCTCATTTCGCTTTTTTGTCCTCTCCCTCAGCTGCTGTCGTTCTGTTTGTGTTCTGTCTCTGTCTAGGAACACCCTCTTGTACTCTTCCGAGTATTTCAACCGTGGTTTCTTTTGGGAAGATCCTGTTCCGCACTGTTTCCGTCCTGAGAATCAGCTTGATCGGTCAGTTTCTCCCCTCGAGTACCCCCCTATTCTCTGAAAATTTACAATCTCGTCCATCTCTTCACCTATTTCCGTGATGATTTTCTCAATCTCCTTCTTTCTTCCTGCCACCTTTCAGTGT
>NC_069417.1:20121307-20123807 GCF_026875155.1 Cherax quadricarinatus | reverse complement strand
TGTGCACCTAAACTGACCCACCTTGTACACCTACAATGACCAACTTTGTGCACCTACACTGACCAACCCTGTGCACCAACAGAGACCCACCTAGTTCATCTAGACTTTTCTAGAGTAACCCATCTTGTGTATCTACACTATCCCACCTTTTGCACCTACACTAACCCATCTTGTACACCTACAGTGACCAACCTAGTGCACCTACTCTGACCCAGCTTGTGCACCTACAGCGACTGCACGTTATGCATTTACAGTAACCCATCTTGTGCACCTACTCTCATACATCCTGTGTACCAACACTGATTCAACTTGTGCACTTACACTGACCCAACTTGTGCGCCTACAACTGCCCAACATGTGTACCTACACTGATGCACCTTCTTTACACTGACCTCTCCTTGTGCACCTATAGAAACCCCACCTTGTGAAGCTACACTGATCTATCATGTGCATATACACTAACAAAACCTTGCGCACCTACAAAAACCAACGTTTTTGCACCTACACTGACCAATTTTATTCACCTATACTGACCAACCTTGTATACCTACACTGACCAACCTTGTGCACCTACAATGGCCAACCTTTTGCAACCAACACTGACCAACCTTGGGCACCTACAGTGGCCAACCTTGTACACCTACACTAACCAACCATGTGCACCTACACTGACAAACCTTGTCCACTTTCGCTGACCAATCTTGTGCGCCTACACGGACCAACCTTGTTCACCTACACTGACCAATCTTGTGCACCTGCACTAACCAACATTGTGCACCTACATTGACCAAACTTCTGCACCTACAGTTATACTGACCAACACTGTGCATCTTCACTGACCAACCTTGTGCACCTACAATGACCAACGTTTTTCACATATACTGACAAACCTTGTCCACTTTCACTGACCAATCTTGTGCACCTACACGGACCAACCTTGTGCAAATGCACTAATCAAACTTCTGCACCTACAACTATACTGACCAACACTATGCATCTTCACTGACCAACCTTGTGCACCTACAATGACCAACCTTATATACCTATCTACACTGACTCACCCTGGGAACCAACACTGCGACCAGTTTAAGACGGAAATTTTAAATAATACATAATGTTCTTACGATAAGAAGAACGCCAGATATAGAATATGCTTTTATTTGGATAACGTTTTGCTCTTTGAAGAGTCTTATCAATTCATGACTTGATAAAACTCTACATAGTGTGAAACGTTTACCTACTAAAAGTTTGCGTAGTAACCTGTTTGTGCACACCAAAGCAACAGCACCAAAGCATTCCAAATATGTATTCCCAATGTATTTGTGTACTCTGTGTTTACATGTTTTTCCTATTTGAATATGTATTATCCATTAGCATATATGTATTATTATTTTTATTCCCGATGTGTGCATGTATTATCTATATGCACAAGTAATACATAAACACGTTTATTAAAAAAAAATATTTTACATGTAATGACATCTTAAACAGAACATTTTTGGTTTGATACAGACACGGTATTCTGCTTTTTAATTGTTCTTAACTGTTTTACTACTCAGAAATGATAAATGTAGATTCTTGGGTATTATATAAAGATGTTAACCACGGCTTTTACATTAATTATTTATTCGTCTCATTCATTGATCCTTTTACAATTTTTGTCCGTGACTGTATCAGTCACAGAGCTTACAATGTGATTATTTTTACAACCAGTACAGCTGTGACTTGGTTGTATAGGAGGCAGCAGCTGTGAATCTACTGTAATATCCCCTAGCTTCACAATTTTTTGCTGTACATTTATTCTCGTCTATCCCATAACGTTAGCAATGGTTCCTGGTGGTACCACTGGTACAAACAAGTCACTCAAGTGTTCTGTGTAAAATTTTTGTATTGTAAGCTTCGTAGTTCAGCGATACAGCGTGGGACATACTACATATTGAAGTATCGGTTCGAGCCCTACTCTCTTCTTCTTTTTATATCTGTCTTTCAATTATATATATATATATATGTCGTGCCGAATATGTAAAACTTGCGATTTTGGTTTAAATAACAAAGCTCTTCTTGCCGGATATGGCAAGCAAAAATTTGTGTATGCAGTAATATCGCAAAATTCATTCGGAACCTAATGAAAAAGAAAATATTTTTGATAGTGTTTGTTTATTATTAAATTATTGTAAACTAATCTAAAATATATTTAGTTGGATTAGGTTAAATTAAATTGCGTTGGTTATAATAAGGTGAGGTAAGTTTTATGAAACAAGATTCAATTATATTCCTGTCGACCATGGACTTGCTTGATACAACTTTCTCAACTTTTTGAAAATCAATTGGATGGTTAAAAATCTCCCACATGAATTTTAACAGAGCACTGGAATCTTGTCCATTCTAATGCTATATTTATGTTGTTTTAAATCTTAGTTCGAGACATTACCAGTTTGACCGTAATAAACTTTATCGCAAATTTTACAAGGAATCTTATAGACACATCCGTCAGCATTTT
>NC_069417.1:20098661-20120807 GCF_026875155.1 Cherax quadricarinatus | reverse complement strand
TAAATTTTAGTTCCTGATGAATTTTAAGTTAATAATATTACTGTCACGAGGGAAAATGGTTTTTAAAAACAGATAGACAAACTGAAGCAAAATAAGTCCCCGGGGACCCGATGAGTTTGTTTTTCCAGGGTACTTAAGGAAATGTAAGATGGAGTTTTAGTCAGCCATTAACGAGTGTATTCAATGCGTCCATCCTTACCGGTGTTGTCCTCTTCAAGGGGGGCTCCTTGGCGTGGTGAAGAGGCTCTTGGTCTGAGGAATTAGCCCTGTCGGTCTTCTTCCTCAGACCGAACCTAATTACCCCCCATTCTCCCCTCCCCTATCCCATCCTCCCCATCCTCCCCTTTTTCCATTCCTCCTCCTCCTCCTCACCCCTCCCTTTTGCCCTTCCTCTTTTTAGCCTTCGTGATTTCTCCCACAGGCGCGCTAGTTCCTAGGTAGGGGAAAGGACACCGGGGTCCATCCCATTCCGTTGAGGTTTCTTGGCGGTGGCATAGTTTGCCGTGGAATTGGATTGCCTAGGGATGTCCCGATCCTCTCCGGTATCCGGAGTAGCTTTGGGTGTCTTTTGGGCGACGGGTGTATCTCTGGAAGCCACCTTTCGGTTTTCCCGGGGGTGGTGGCTGAAGGAGGTATGCTTTGTGGCGGATATCCGGCGCCCTCTCTTTTGTCCACCGAGGTAGCTCGGCAATGTGAGGTTGCTATCCCAGATTGCTGGTTACTGGCATGAAGGGTAGGGTATGGAAAGGGTTCCATGCTGCATCTGCGCTACTAGGGGTTTTGTCGAGTCCTCTTGGCGCGGAGGGAGATTTCTGGCCCTTTCATTCCTCCTAGGAACTATCCCTCCCCGGTCCCCCCTTTTTTTTTTCTTTTTTTTATTTTTATTTTCTTTTCTTTTTTCTTTTTTTTTCTTAAAAACAAAAAGAAAGAAGTAACCTAACCATGGCAGCCCTAGTCCATGAACCTGGTACCCCCGGGCCCCTTCTTGATACCGCACCCCGTTCTGACCCCACCTCGTCTTTGGACCACTCTTCAGACATTCCTCATGCCTCTGTACCTATTGCCGGTGCTGTTTCCTCACCCGCTTCAGGTACTGAGGCCTCGACTGACTCCTTCGATTTATCAGACCTTCGCTCTCCTCTGACTATGCTTCCGGCCTCTCCCTCTACGGTGCGGCAATTTTCAAATCGCCGACCCGTTCCACGTCGGACCAACTCTGGTCCCACGCCAAAAAACGTCAACGAAAATTTTACCTGCTGATGATACTTTCCCCCTTTCACCTTCTCGTTCTTCTCAAAAACGATCGACACGTCCTTCATTTACCTTTCCACGCTCAGTTTCAGATGAACAGTGGACTAAATTCTTCACTTTACGACCAACTTCCTCTACTGCCTATCTTTCTGACCATAGTATTGGCAAGGCACTCCTATGCCAGGGTTGGTAAAGTTTATTTCTTTTCTGCTCTTAAGAGCGGTACGCGCATCATTACCGTACAGAATGCTACCCAGGCTCGTGAGCTCTCTCGTCTTTCCCATATAGATACTGTTCCTGTCACCCTTGAAAAACATCATTCCCTCAATCTTGTATTGGTACCGTTATTCTGCCCCATACCATAGTTCAACAAAATTTCCAGACATGTGGCACCGACATTCTAGAACAGCTGGAACTCCAAGATCTCCCAATCCTCAAGGTAGACACTTACGTTTTTTCCTGCCCGTGGGCGGAGACGATACCCTAGCAATGTGGCTCGTTTAACTTTTGACAGCCGAGAACTCCCATCCTCCGTTTATATAGCAGGACATCGGTTACAAGTTCGAAAGGTGATCCCTACACCACAACAGTGTAGAAATTGCTGGCGATTTGGCCATCCAGCGAAATATTGCAGATCTATCCCCGGGAATGCCCAGTCTGTGGTCCCCGATGACCATTCTAATACGTCTTGCAATCGATCTCCCTCTTGCCTTAACTTCATGAGGCTCACCCTTCGTACTCTCGCCGTTGTCAGGTCTATTTAAACGAGCGGGAAATCCGTTACCTAAAAGAGACAGAAGGTCTCCCTTATGCCATGGCAGTTTCTCATCCCCGGGCCTCCAAGGGAGACTCCCACGTGTTTCTTATTCCCGTGTTTAAAAACGTCCCCCCACTTCTGGTATCCCATCTTTACACCCACCTCTGTGTTACCTCTCCCATAATCACTCCTGTATCTAATCCTTTTGCTGTCCTCGGCTCAGACGTCCCTACTTCAAACCCCTCAGTCTAATCTCGCTTCTTCGAGTTCTCTCTTACAAGCCTCAGTATCGACGAGACCTCGTACGACACCTCTTCCCAATCGTCCCTCTACTTCTAAAAAGTCAAAAAAAGGTCCGGTAACACCTCCTACCCATCTTCCACCTCCTCTTTTTAAACCCTCCCTGTCTCTGTCCCTAGTTCTTCCCCTCTCACTGGCTCAGTTAAAAGTGCAGGGGTTTTTCACCCTCCTCCTCGTAATGTACCTTCCTCCCTGTTCCCTCCCAAATTTTTCTTCCTCTTCTGTCACCTCCCAGGTTCCTGTCTCTTCTGTCCCCTGCCACGCTTCTCCAGTTCCCTCCACCCTTTCGCCCCCCCCTACCTTGGTACAGTCCAATACATTTTCCAATCTTTACTCCATCCCCCCCCTACCATTCCAATATTGTCTCCCATAGGGACACCTGAATTCCGAAACCCACTTGAAGCAATCTCTGAATATATTGCAGAGACCAAACCATCAATGGACACTGATCCACCTTCCGCTCTTTCTCTCTCCTCTGCTCCATCTGCGCAATCCTTTCTTCACAACGCACCATTCCTTCGCTGCTTAAAACATTTTCCACTGCCTCCCCCTGTGGACTTTTCTAACCCTTCTAGTCCGTAGGAACCCTTACCTGCGGATTTCAAGTATCTTTATCATTGCCAATCATGGCCTTTTTACAGTGGAATATACGCGGCCTCAGGGTAATCGGGGTGACTTCAAAATTTTTACTCTCCAGTTTGCCCCTGTTGGTGTTTGCTTACAGGAACCAAAAATACACTCTGCGTTATTTCTCACATCTCAGGCTAAAATTTTTAATTTGTATTCTTCAGATCCTTTTCCTGATGGGACCTTTAATGAAAGTGCCCTTCTTCTCCGCACTGATATTCCGTACCATCAGCTATTATTCATACTTCGCTGCATTACACAGCAGCCCGTATCCACTTACATAGGTGGAAATACGCTCTGTTTCTTTATATCTCTCTCCTTCTGGGGCATATCTATTCCGGATTTTCCCTTCCTTGTTTCGTCATTCCCGCCCCCGATTCTGTTTACTTGGTGATTTTAATGCCCCCCAAATTTCCTCTGGGGAGGGTCTCACTGTGATTCCCGTGGAATTCAGTTAGAGCCTTTTCTTGCCACCCACCCCCTCCATGTTTTAAATACAGGTACTCCACACCCATTTTGATCCTCGGACTCATACTCCTCTTGCATCGATCTCTCAGTTTGCTCTTCCTCCCGCATTGGACTTTACTTGGTCTGTTCTCCCGGACTTACATGACAGTGATCATTTCCCAATCATTCTTACTTCCCCTTCATTTTCGCCCCCTCTTCGCACCCCACGCTGGCAATTTAATCGGGCAAATTGGACCTTTACTCACACCTGACTGTTTTTAAAGAGGTTCCTTCTTCGTCCTCCATCGTGAGCTTTTACACCTCTTCTCGTCCTCCGTTTTCACCGCAGCTTCTCATTCTATACCCCAAACTTCGGGCAGGCATTCTCAGAAATGCGTGCCTTGGTGGTCTCCTGCTTGTGCTCGTGCAGTTACGTTTGAAGCGCGCTGCATGGGGCAGGTACCGGTACAATAGAACCACAGAGCGACTCCTTGATTTTAAACAGAAGCGTGCGATCGCTCGCCGGGGTCCCATCCGTGACGCTAAACGCACTTGCTGGCGAGATTATGTCTCCACCATCACCTCTGCTTCCTCTATGAGTGCAGTCTGGAAAAAAGTACGAAAACTGAGTGGTAAATATTCTCCTGACCCGGCTCCTGTTCTGGGGTTGCCGGTGTTGATATAGCAAACCCACTAGATGTTGCCAATGAAAATTGGCAATCATCTGGTCCGTATTTCTCAGGGACTCCATCTATGCCCCTCATTCTTTCCCAAAGTCTGCCAGAGAGTTAGCACCCTTGGGCTTTTCTTTTCTCAGAGAAGAACAGTATAATGTGCCTTTTACACTTCAAGAACTGGAGGCAACACTCTCAGCTTGTCGATCATCGGCAGCTGGGCCCGACGACATTCATATTCGTATGCTACAACATTTACATCAGTCAGCCCTTGCAGTCCTTTTCGCCTTTTCAATCTTATTTGGTCACAAGGGAGTTCTTCACAGTGTGGAAATCGCCATGTCTCCTTCCGCAAACCCGGCATCGGGAATGAAACCTCCCAATGTCCATTGCCTTACCAGTGCAGTTGCAAAGTAATGGAACGTCTAGAAATAGACGTTTAGTGTGGTATTTAGGACACACAACAGTCTCTCCACTGTCAATTGGCTTTCGTAAGGACGTTCACCATAACCCCTTACTGCGCTTGGGATACGTATGTTTGTAATGCCTTTGCGAATAACCACTCAGTTATGCCATATTTTTTTGGACCTTGAGAAGGCAAATGACACAACTTGGGGTATAATATTTTAGCCCAAGCCCACTCCTTAGGCTTCGAGGCAATCTACCATCCTTCCTTAAGAACTTTTTAAACTGGGCAGGCATTTCCGTGTTTGGGTTAATAATTGCTCTCCCGGACTTTGTCCAGCTGAAGGGGGTCCCCAGGGATGTGTTCTGAGCACAACACTTTTTCTCCTTGCTATTAATGATTTGGCCTCTAGTCTTCCATCCCAAAAATTTGGTCATCACTCCCATGTTGATGACTTCGCTATTGCCTGTGCAGGGGCTGACTGTCACCTCCCTTTCAGTTTCTCTCCAGCATGCAGTCGACCGTGTTTCAATTGGGCCACCACACATTTGGGTTTAAATTTCCAGCACTAAAACCCCCCAAATCACTTTCACTAGACGCTCTGTCATCTCTGATCATCCTTTGTATCTCTATGCCCACGTATCCCTGAACTGATACGTCAAGTTCTGCCTCCTCTTTGATCTAGGTTATCCTGGAAACCTCACAATACCTCCTGAAGGCCAACTTGTCCCCAGCCGGCTGACCTTCTTAAAACCCTTGCTCTCTTCTGGGGAGCTGATCGTGAACCCTCCTTCACCACATTCCACCCTTATTTTATCGAAACTTGATTAGTGACCAATCTATTCGCGGCTCTCCTGTTACTCTCTTACCTTAACCCCATTCATCACAAGGGATTACGTTTATGCCTTGGTGCTTTCGCCTTCCCCTTCGAAAGCCTCTATGCAGAGCGAGTTCCATCCTTATTCCCATCGGGAGCCCATTGCCTGCGCTACTTGTACGCCCCTCATGATCACCGCAATCCTTCCATTTATAGAATGGTCACTGAATTGGGAGACATTCTTTTTTTGTTTTGCGCCCCGCTTTCTCCGTCCTTCTCTCTTCGCCTTCATTCGCTCTGTCTTCTCTTCAACCCACCACTTTCTATGTCATGTAGCATCTCACTTTTCCTACCCCCCTGGGAAGTTCCCGGGTGTTCGAAATCTGTTTTTTTCTCCCTCCCTTGCTCGGGAAAGCCCAAATGTCTACGGTCGCTTCCGCTCTCTTTTTCTTGACCACTTTCACTCTCATTCTCATGCCATTGTGTGTACACAGATGGCTCTAAGTCTTCTGACGGCGTGGATTCGCAGCAGTGTTTCCGACAGCGTCGTACAAGGGCTTTTTCTATCTTCAGCTAGTATTTTTACTGCTGAATTATATCCATCCTTACACACTTATCCTATTGCATTAACCTGTGTCATCATTTGGGTTTCCAGACTCCCTTGTGCTTTACAGCTATACAAAATTTGATACACCTCACCCCTTAGTCCTCCGTATCCAACTTTGGCTACGCCGCCTCTTTACTAAGCATAAAATATTGTTTGTTGTGGGTCCCCCTGGTCATGTTGACGTACGGGAATGACAGGCAGACACTGCTGCGCGGTCCTACATGACCTCCGTTTCTATAGAGGTATTCCATGTACGGACTATTTGCTGTAATTTTCTTCCCCCCTTCACAACCCGTTGGCAACAACGTTGGTCTACTATGCTCGGCAACAAACTTCAGTTATTAAACGAGTATAGGTTACGCCCTCTTCTTATCACCAGTGTCGAGGTTGGGAGACTACTCTCTCCCGTCTTCGCCCTTGGCCATACTCGTCTTACTCATGGATAATTCATGGAGAGGCGTCTTGCTCCTCTCTGTGAGAATTGCCAAGCTGCCATTTATCAGTCAGCCACATTCTGTGGAATGCCACTTATCAAAGAGCACGCGAATTTACCTCTGTCGTCGTCTCGCACCCCTGCCTCTCTTTACCTTCCCTTCTTTGCTGATGGACCCACCTTTCATCCGGACTCTCTTCATTGACTTTTTGACAACGACTGACTTTTTCACAAATTCTGTACTTTCACCCTTTTCTACTTGTATCTCTTGCTACCCTCTACCCCCGTACTATCCCCGGGCCCGCGTTTTCTGTAACCTGCTTGATCATCCCCCCTCCTTCTGCATCAATTCCTTGCTTTCCCTTCCCACCCTGCAGCGCTGTATTTGCCCTTGTGGCTTAGCGCTTCTTTTTGATTATAATAATAATAATACCGGTGTTGTGCCAGAGTTGTGGAAGATGGCTAATGTGGTTCCTATATTCAAATCAGGGGATAAGTCCACTCCTTAAATACCGTCAATAAGCCGAATCTATAGTGGCAAGTTATTAGAATCAATATAGCTGACATTATCAGAAGTCACCTTGAAAAGTATAACTTGATAAATGAATCTCAGCATGGATTCACGAGAGGTCGTTCCTGCCTGACAAACTTACTGACGTTCTTCAATAGAACATTTGAGGCAGTTGACAGTGATAAGGAATATGATATTGTTTATCTGGATTTTAGTAAAGCCTTCGATAGAGTACCTCCAAAAAACTCTTAAGAAAAGTGGCAGTCATGGTATAGAGGTAATTTTGACATGGGTTGAGGCATGGCTACCAATAAAGCAGAGAGTTACCATTAATGGAGTGAAATCTGAATGGGGATTAGTCACTAGTGGCATTCCACAAGGATCAGATAGGCCGTATAATTCACTCTGAGGAGGATATCAATAAACTCCAGGACGATTTGGACAAATTAATGTCTTGGTCTGAAAAATGGCAGATGAAGTTCAATGTGGATAAGTGTAAGGTACTTGCCCTTGGTAATGAAAATAACCCTCGAAGCTATAATCTAGGTGAAGTAGAGCTTGATCATACAGAATGTGAAAAAGACTTGGGAGTCATGATAAGCAGAAATCTAAAGCCAAGACAGCAGTGGAAGAATTGAGACACTTATGCAACACATGGGAATCTTTATTGAAGAAACGTTTCGCCACACAGTGGCTTCATCAGTCCAATACAAAGTAGAAATGGGTAAGGAGAGTAGAAGTTTTGAGGTAATCAGTCCCTCAACCTGGAATCGATGTGTTCAGTCCATCACTCTTGTAGGAAGTGCAGCACAGGGCCAGAGAGGTGGTTTATGTACTTCGGTGAGATGAGTCCAAGCAGAAGGAGGCGGGATCACAGTGGGACTTGCCACTAGTGTAAGTAGGTCGTCGTCCAAAGGTTGGGCAAGCGTTGAAGTCTTTGTACCAAGATCCCATGATGTTGCAGTGTCTGACAGATGTGATGAATGGTTTTGTAAACCAACTTGTCGGTTTTCAAAACCATTCATCACACAAGACAGCAGTGCCTTAGTGTGCGCAACAAGGCCAACAGATTACTTGGATTTATCTCAAGAAGTATATAAGTAACAGAAGTCCAAAAGTTATTTTACAGCTCTATACATCACTAGTGAGGCCTCATTTAGAGTATGCTGCTCAATTTTGGTCCCCTTACTACAGGATGGATATAGACTCATTAGAGAACATACAGAGAAGAATGACAAATGATTTACTGTGTAAGGAACCTCCCGTATGAAGATAGACTCAAAGCCTTAAATCTCCACTCTCTGGAGAGGTGTAGAATAAGGGGAGATATCATTGAAGTGTATAAGTGGATGACGGGCATAAACAAGGGAGATATTAATAAAGTACTGAGGGTGTCGAACCAGGTAAGAACCAGGAATAATGGATTTAAGTTGGATAAATTTAGATTTAGAAAGGACATAAGTAAGTACTGGTTTTCTAACAGAGTTGTAGATGCGTGGAACAGTCTTCCCAGTGGGATGATAGAGGCTAGGACCTTGGGTAGCTTTAAGAAGAGACTGGACAAATATATGAGTGGGAGGGGCTGGGTTTGATTGGTGTTATTGGGTGCGGGAGTTGTTTCTTGGGAAGCTTTGGGTAGTAGTCATTTTGATAAGGACCTGCCTCGCATGGGCCAGTAGGTCTTCTGCAGTGTTCCTCCATTCTTATATGTTCTTAAATTCAATTTCAATAACAAAAACATACAATGGGATCAAGTAAACCATGTACTAAATAAAACAAGCTGGGAAGATATCATAAACAACACGGATCTGAACGTTTGCCTTGAAAAATGAATTCTGTGGTTCTTGAGATCTGCCCAAGACATATTCCATTAATAATAATAATAATAATGTCTTTATTTACTACAAGTACATCTACATGGTATACAAGCCTAGCTGACATCATTGACATACTATATAGAAAGCCCCTTCTTATGCTGAGCATTTCTGGCAAATTAGGTCCCAGGATGCGACCCACACCAGTTGACTAACGCCCAGATACCCATTTTAAACTGATTGGTGAACAGGGACAGCAACAGCAGGTATCTTATGGAAACACGTCCCTAATGTTTTCCAGCCGTACCAGAGGAGATTCGAACCCTGGACCTCAGCGTGTGAGCTGAGTGCGTTAGCAATCAAGCTACAGGACACCGAAGATGAAGATGTAAACTAGAGACACTCCCTGTACAGAAGAAGGTGAAGAGTCACAGAACTGCTGAAAGGGGCCAATATATCTGAAATACGAAGGGAGACAGTGGTCAATAAAATTGCAAATATTGAACTTATGCAGAAGGAATCTTACAGTAGACAAGAATCACAGAAATAACTAAAAGCCATAAAGGAAATTTAAAAAAAAAAACGTTTCTATTATGCCAAATCTAAGGGAAGAACAACATCCAGTATTGGGCCCCTGCTTAGGTGGGATGGGACATACACAGAAGACAACCAAGAAATGAGTGAGATACTAAAGTCCCAATATGACTTCAGTGAGCCGCTGCCCAGACTAAGGGTCGACAATCCCAATGAATTCTTTATGAATGAAACCCAAAATTTGGTCAACTCAAAAATCTCGGGTATTATCATAACTCCACAAGACTTTGAAAAGGCAATAAATGACATGCCCATGCACTCTGCCCCAGGCCCAGACTCATGGAACTCCGTGTTCATCAAGAATTGCAAGAAGTTCCTATCGCATGCCTTCAGCATTCTATGGAGAGGGAGCATGGACACAGGGGTCATCCCACACACACTAAAAACAACAGACATAGCCCCACTCCACAAAGGTGGCAGTAAAGCAGTTGCAAAGAACTGCAGACCGACAGCACTAACATCCCACTTCATAAAAATCTTTGAAAGGGTTCTAAGAATTAAGATTGCCAACCACCTAGATACCCATCAATTACACAACCCAGGACAACATGGGTTTAGAGCAGGTCGCTCCTGCCAGTCCCAGCTACTGGACCACTATGATAAGGTCCTGGATGCCATAGAGGATAAACAAAATACAGATGTATTATTCACAGACTTTGCAAATGCCTTTGATGAGTGTGATCATGGTGTAATAGTTTTGCCACTGTGTGGCCAAACGTTTCTTCAATAAAGATTCCCATATGTTGCATAAGTGTCTCAATTCTTCAACCTGTCAGTTTTCAAAACCATTCATCACACAGAGCATATGACAGAGCTGCGGCAACAGAATGGGAACAATTTATCAGTGTTCTCAATGCTCAAACCCCACTTAGCCGGGCATGGAGGGACATAAACAAAATTATGGGTAACAGAACTGATCAGATCGCTCACCCTCATCCCTTACATAAGGAGAATGAGTTAGTGCTTGGGCTGCCACATCTAGCTATGACAATCTTCCCAGTATCACACAGACGAAATTAATGGACAAACATGATGCAAGGGGGAGACTGATTTGTTTTTATGCGTAGCAAGGAAGATGACTAACTTTCCTTTCACTAACTTTGAACTTGATGCAGCACTAACAAAGGGCAGCTCCACGTCGCCTGGGGACGATGGTATTACTTACAACTTAGATTGCTGTGTCGAGTACTAGGTAATCCTTTACTTTAATTGTATAACATGAGCTATGTCACTGGGGAGCTCATGGACCAACAGCCTCATTATTCCCATTCCAATTCCCATTCCAAACTGCTAAATGCCTCAAATGATGTAGTGGAAGTTTTAGCAGTAAAGATCGAGAACCAAAACCTAGTCATTGTGGTAGTCTACATGCCTCCGGATGCAACATCCCAGCAATTCCAGGAACAGCTGTTAAAAATTGACCACTGTCTGGAAAATCTGCCAGGTCCTGCACCCAACATCTTGCTCCTGGGGGATTTCAACTTAAGGCACCTAAAATTGAGGAATATAGCGAATAATATTGTTGCAGTAATAACACCAGGAGGCAGCTCTGATGAAAACTCACACTCACACAAGCTAACCATTCTTACAGGATTCATTACCTTTGTAACTTGTGAGTTCATTACCTTGTACCTAGTTCAGCCATCACAACTTTGAAAGCCCAGTCCCTGGACCCATTACGTACCTCTGTAATCTGTAAATACCTTTGTAACTTGTCATGATTGTGACTAGACCTACCTGGAGTTCATTACCTTTGTAAATTGTGAGTTCATTACCTTTGCAAATTGTGAATTCATTACCTCTGTAACTTGCTCAGCTATCAAAACTTTGGAGTCCAGTCCCTGGACCAATTATGTATGTCTGTAATCTTTTGACTACCGCCCACAGGATGGGTATGGGGTGCATAATAAACATATTAAACTAACTCACACAAGCTTTTAAATCTATGCACAAAATTCAATTTAAACCAGCAAATAATAGAGCCTACTAGACTGGAGAATACACTAGACCTCATCTTCACTAACAATGATGATCTGATACGAAATGTCACCATATCATAAACAATATACTCAGATCACAACATAATTGAGGTTCAGACATGCATGCGCAGAGCCCCAGACCGACATAATGAGATTAGTCACGAGGGAGCATTCACCAAACTCAACTTCAATAACAAAAACAAAGTGGGACCAAGTAAACCAAGCCCTAACCGATATAAGCAGACACTGCAAGGCTCCAGGCGGACATCAACCAAATCTTTCGGTGGGCTGCAAAAAACAATATGAAGTTCAACGATGAGAAATTTCAATTACTCAGATATGGTAAACACGAGAAAATTAAATCTTCATCAGAGTACATAAATTCTGGCCACAAAAAAGAGCGAAACACTGTGAAGGCTTACTCAGCCCTGTAGCAACTTCAGTCAGTATTACTAAGGCTGGCTCCTCCTCAGGAAAATTAATGAATAGAAAAAGAAATAATAACAGACAATGATAAACACTTTATTATTTAGAAACGGAAAATGTAAAACAATAAAACATGAATGGGTATCCTAATTGAAAGAAAAATGAAAAATGAAATGAAAAAAATTACATTTGAACTCAATGCTAATATAGGTATATCGTGGTAATGGGGTGTCAGGTGTTGGTGACACTGTGTTGTTGAAATCGTAGCCGTTGCTGAGCCCCACACGTCACCTTTCGGGGGGGGGGAAGAGGGAGGGGAAGGGATAGCAGGAGCTAGACTGACCCTTCCTTAACAAGCAGCCGGCAATCAAACTATCACTTTCGGGGAGGGGGAAAAAAGAGGGGGGAGAATAGCGGGAGCTGGACTTACCCTACCTTAACAAGTAGCCGGCAATGAAACTATTGTTACTATACACTCCCTCGCTACTCCTATCTATTGAACTTTTCCCTCACACTCCCCCATACCAAGACTTACAGTCAAGGGGTATAAGAAGAATAGGCGAAGAAAAAGTTCTAACATGTGGAAGCCGCATAAGGCAACAAATCTTCTACTGACTGTCATGACTTAACCAGTCAGAGAAATAATTGGATGAACCATTGATATACACAATATGGAACTTAAAATCCTGGAGTGGCAAGGTCCACCTGAAGAGGCGACTGTTGGTTCCCTTAAAAGTTTCTAGGTATATCAAAGGTTTGTGGTCTGTTTCTAAAATGAATTCTTTTCCCAGTAAATAAAATTTAAGCTTGGAGATACCCCACACAAGAGCCAAACATTCCTTTTCTATGGTGGAGTATCTTGTTTCTGCGGGAAGGAGTTTCCGGCTTAGGAAGCATACAGGGAAGGGAGTACCATCATGGTATTGTAGTAGCACCGCACCTAAGCCAGTATTGGAGGCATCAGTTCTTAAACAAAATGTTTTATTAATATCTGGAATCTTAAGTGTAGGGTCTTTTGAAAAGATACTTTTAATCTCATTAAAAGCTTTTCCTGAGCTACGTCGGAAAGTTCAAAAGGTTCCTTTTACAGACGTTTTAAGGAAGTCAGATAAGATGCCTGTAAGATCAGTGAGGTTCGGGATAAACCGTGCATAAAAAATTTACAGAACCAAGAGAGCTACGCATGAGCTTCTTGGTTTTGGGGAATTTAAATTCTAATAAGCTTTGATCTTACTGTGGAGAGGCTGCAGAGAGTTATTAGAAAGTATCAGTCCAAGATATCCAATCTTGTTATACCCACAGAAGCATTTCTTTGGCTTGGCAGTGAGGCCATGTGAGCATAACCTAAGCAAAACTGATGTTAATGTTTGGATATGTTCAACCCCACGTGGATGTCATTACGTAAATGTTATCAAAATAAACTGAAACATTTGGCATATTACCCAAGACCTTTCTCATCAGTCTCACATAGGTAGCATAGGCAGTTACCAAGCCGAAGGGCATAGTTCTATACTGCATCAGTCTTTGGTGGGTAGGAAAAATGGTTTTACTGCTTAGAAGGAGGACCTAACATTACTTGATGATATGCCTGTGCAATATCAATCTCTGAAAAGAAGGAAGCGTCATAAAATTTGTGTAGATCGCTATCTATTAAGGGCATAGGCTCAGCATCCCACCGAGTTATAGCATTAAGGCCTCTGAAGTCAATAGCAAGTCTATATGAATTATCCTCCTCCTTAACCATGACTACTGGTGAGCAATATGCAGATACTGAAGGTTCAATGATCTTTAGTTTTAATAATTTGTCTACCTCTCTGTCAAATGCATCCCTAAGGTGAACTGGAACTGGGTATAATTTCCGTTTGATCGGATTGTCCATCAATAAGTCAATCTTATGGACTTACCGTGGAGGTAAACCTGGAATATCAGTAAAGACGTCTGAAAAGTTACTCACACATTGAAGTAGTTCATGTCTCTTATGGTCATCCAAAGATTCATTAATATTAATGTTGGTTGCACACCCGAGTGGTCAAGAGTCACCAAGTCATGTAGTTTCATCATAGTCTAAGTTAGAGGTGTCAATTACACAACCTTACATTCTTCAGTTGTCTTATCAAGTTCGTGTGGAAAAACTAAGTCAAAGTTATTAAGGCAGTTAACCGAATTTCTTCGGTAATATTTCTTAAGGATGTTGATATGATAAAGCTTAGGTTTTCCCTTGACTTCAATGAGGTAGTCAACTTTCCCACAAATTTTTAATACTTTATATGGACCTTTCCATGCTACTAATAATTTATTTGACTTGATAGGCAAAAGTACCAGAACTTCATCCCCTACTTTAAAACTTCTCCTCTGACTTTTGGAATCAAAATAGGTTTTGTACTGGTCCATTGACAAGCTTAGGTTTTCGAAACTATGTCAGAGGTCTCCTCAAGTTTGGATCTAAGGTCAAGGAGAAACTGGTAAGAAGACTGAACCTCAGCATTTACCTCCTCATTAGTCCATAAGTCATGAAGGATGGACAATGGACCTCTGGCCTGTCTACCATAGAGAAGTTCAAAAGGTGAAAACCCCAAAGAGTCACTGGGAACTTCCCTCATGGCAAACAAAGCACAGTGTAGGTAACGATGCCACTCCTTAGGTTTAAGGGAGCAAAGTTTCCTTAAAATGGACTTGAGAATCGAATGCTGGTGCTCAATCTTCCCATTACAGCTGGGATGATAGGGTGTGGTGAAGAGAGGCTTCACTCCCAGAAGTTGGTAGAGATGTTGCATTAAGTCAGATGTGAATTGTGTCCCACGGTCAGACAAAATTTCTCTAGGGATGCCCACTCTGGAGAAGATGGATAAAAGGGCTTCAGCCACCTCTGTAGTAGTTATGGTCTTTAAGGGAATGGCTTCAGGGAAACTCGAAGCATAATCAACTATGTCCCCCAGATGAAAGTGGTGATAAAGGACCAACGATGTCAATAGCTACTCTTTCAAAAGGTACCGTAAACACTGGCATTTTGCCCATAGTTACTCGCCTGGTACCCTCGGGAGGAGGGACAGTTGGGCAAACTTTACCGATCTACAATAGGTAGTGACATCTGAGGACATTTTTGGCCAAAAATAAGGTTCCCTAATTTTTTAAGGTTTTACGATGCGAGAATGTCGGTCACTGGCAGGTCATGAGCCATTTTAAGAACAGTCTCTCTGCATTGACTTGGAACAACTAAGATGGAATAGTCTATCTCATCTGAATTTAATTTGAATACTGACTTGTAAAAGATACCTTTATATATTCAAATTTATATGAAAAGTTTTTCCTTTGAATAACTTTATTTTGTTTAGGCGGCATTATTGGCAATTCTGAAGAGAAGGGCAATTACTTTGTAAATTGACAAAGGAGTTCTTTGATATATCTAAAGGCTTGAAGTCAGGGAAAATCAAAGGATGGACAGTAGGAGAAGCCTGGGCTTTGGTCTGAGCCCTAGTCAAGACATTTATAGTATCGGAGGTGATATCTTCACTTTCATCTAACAAGTGAACTGGTGATCTAACTACCTCACTTTCGAGAGTAGCATCACTGGTGTTTAACCCCACATGAATCTCACGAGACTTTGTCTCATCTAAACTTTCGGGGGGCTTCTCTGACTCTCCAGGGAGAGGTCTGAAACACTTATGTCCATCTTTGGTGATGAAAGGTCAACCTCAGAAGGAAGAATGGCACCTTTTACTTACCTATTAGTTGGAGCAAGAAGTGATGGAGCTAGTATGGCTTCAGACCAACCTGTGAACCATTTAGACCTAATGTAACAACGGATGGTAGGAAAAGTGTCTGTACGGCCCAAGTAGTCTGAAAGTTTTAGCAGAGGAGGGGTTTCTTTAAGGTTACGGAAAGCTTATCAGTGTCTCGTAAAATGGTAGATACATGAAGTCCATTAACTGTTCCTGAACAGAAGGGTGCTTGGTCATTATATCTTTAAAACATTTTCCCAAACTTTTTGGACCTTCTTAGGACAATCTGGACGTTTATGTCCCTTAACACCACAAAAAATGACAAACAGGAAAAAAGAAGTCACTTTACTTTCCACTAGAGGCTTTGATTTTTTAAAGGTCTGAGGTGCGGGGATTACCAAAACTGTTGTCCAGAGGGCTGAGGAAGGGTTGTTGAGGTGGTTCTGACATGTAGAGAGAATGGAGCGAAACAGAGGGGACTTAAAGAGCGTATCAGTCTGTAGTTGAAGGAAGGCGGGGTAGGGGTCGGCCTAAGAAAGGTTGGAGGGAGGGGGTAAGGAGGTTTGTGTGCGGGGGGCTTGGACTTACAGCAAGCATGCATGAGCGTGTTTGATAGGAGTGAATGGAGACAAATGGTTTTTAATACTTGACGTGCTGTTGGAGTGTGAGCAAAGAATAACATTTATGAAGGGGTTCAGGGAAACCAGCAGGCCGGACTTGAGTCCTGGAGATGGGAAGTACAGTGCCTGCACTCTGAAGGAGGGGTATTAATGTTGCAGTTTAAAAACTGCAGTGTAAAGCACCCTTCTGGCAAAAACAATGATGGAGTGAATGAGGGTTTGAAAGTTTTTCTTTTTCGGGCCACCCCTGCCTTGGTGGGAAACGGCCAGTGTGATAAAAAATAAGTACTTTACTTTCTACTAGAGGCTTTGATTTCTTAGGTCTGATGAACCCTTTAGTCTTTATAGGAATTGTGAGCCTCATATACAAGTCAGCGGCCCTCAGCAACTTCCTCAGCTTTAATCGGATTACATTCTCTAATGAATGTTCTTATCTGGTGGGGAAAGAGCTGTCAGGAAGGGTCAGCACCATGAAGTCTCTAAGAGATTCATAACTGTGATCAATTCCTTGAACTCTCTATCCAAAAGTCGAACAAACGAAAGAGTGTTACCTGTAACTGCTGAAAGTTTCTGGCCAGGCTGAAAGATGGCATAACCTGAAATCTTTCCTCTAAGAATTAGTGGTTTTTTTGATATGCTTTAAGGATTGCCTTTTTCAGTAGGTTATAATTACATATATCCTGGCAACAAAGTTGCATAGATATTCAAGGCTGAACCAGAAAATAACATTCCTAATCTGGTAGCCCGGGTGTCAGCAGGCCATTAAACAGAGGGTAGCAGTATTTTCAAACCTGATGATGTAATGAAGAAATGTCTTCACCCTCTGTGAAGGGAGGTAAATTAGGTGTTGGAATTTTGTGCACTAGCTGCATGATGCTCAATTACTCCTTCCTCTAATTATTGTTGTGTAAGATTTAACTTTTTATTCTTAATTCAAAGGCGAGCTTTTTCGAGCGTGCGATCCTTTTTTCTCTCTCTAAACTCTAGTTCTCTAGTTTTTTCCTCACATTCTCTAGCTTTTTCCTCAACTTCTCTATCCTTTGCTCTTTTCTTAAGTTCTCTTAATTTAACTTGTTCCTCACGTACTTTAGCTTGTTCCTCACGTACACTAGCTCTCTCCTCATGACAAGTCTATCACGCTCCTTTTTGTCTTCTCTCTCCCTTTCTAACTGTCTATCTTGGTTTTCTCTTTCAATTTGATCTCTCCTTTTTATCCTCTCTTTCTCTGTCTTTCTTGATTCTCTCTCTCTATTCTTTCTCTCTCCTTATTCTCTTCTCTTTCCCTTTCTGTCTCTCTTCTCTCTCAATTTCTCTCTTTCCCAAATCTTTCCTGGATCTTAGCACTAATGAAAGATTCTAAATTTTTCCATGTATTCCTAACTTTTCTTCCCGCATTCATCCAAAAACTGGTATTTTCCCCCATACTTGCAAGAATAACAAACTATCAGAGGAAATGAAACGGGTATTAAAGAAAACAGAGGGTTCAATTCCTGCTCCGCTCAAACTGTAAATAAACCAGAGGGCTTGATCCCTACTTCAATTAAACAATATGTATTAATTAAAACGAAGGATTCTTTATGCCGGCTCCGAGCAAACAGTAAGTAGAATGGGGTCACTTGAAACCCTCCAATCTTCTCAACAACAAATCAAGAGTGTCCTACAACAGTTCCCTTGATAAAATAAAGAGCTCAATGAAACAAATTGTCACTGGAAAATCTCGGGTCCCTAGAGTCTAATCCTCCAGTGTTTCAAGCTCGAAAAGGTGGCAGAATTAAATATTATATCCTGCCTGACTCGACTTACAATAAATTGAGACTATAACAATCACCAAATCTTTTAAATACCTGTACCGTAGTCCAACCATAGAGAATGATTACTCATGGCTGGTGGTAACTGTCTGTG
This sequence comes from Cherax quadricarinatus, assembly GCF_026875155.1. Taxonomy (NCBI): domain Eukaryota; kingdom Metazoa; phylum Arthropoda; class Malacostraca; order Decapoda; family Parastacidae; genus Cherax; species Cherax quadricarinatus. The sequence goes on along the minus strand of NC_069417.1, from coordinate 20,102,923 downwards.
GTATGCGGCATTGAAGTTCCAATGGTAGATTCGAGATGGAATTGAATATTGATTCAGTAGAGTTGATCCTGGCAAGGTCGCTACTTGTGAAGGCTTACTCAGCCCTGTAACAACTTCAGTCAGTATTACCAAGGCTAGCTCCTCCTCAGGAAAATTAATGAATAGAAAAAGAAATAATAACAGACAATGATAAACATTTTATTATTCAGAAACAAAAAATGTAAAACAATAGAACATGAATGGGTATCCTAATTGAAAGAAAAATGAAAAAATGAAATGAAAAAAATTACATTTGAACTCAATGCTAATATAGGTATATCGTGGTAATGGGGTGTCAGGTGTTGGTGACACTGTGTTGTTGAAATCATAGCCGTTGCTGATGTGGAGGGGGTAGCAGGTGTTGGTGACCTCCACCGGCTCGTTCTTCACAGAGTGTAGCCGTGAATAATTACTTCAGATGACAGGAACACAGGTTCGTTACCACTGCTATGATGAGGGGTTAGGTCTTGTGTTGGCTTACATAACAGGTAAATAGGTTAAACATGGGATGTCTCAGGACGTTAGTCCGTCTCCTTCTATTCTTCTCGTTGATTGGCAGGTGACCCTCTCTGTCATTCCAAGCTGTAAAGAGAGACAGATTACCCACTGCTTAAGAAATCACTCTCCATGATAAGTACAATACCTAAAAGATGTGGTGATTATTAAAACATTTAACAGATAAAGACTGAAAGAACTAAGTTAATTATTGGTCAAAAGTGAAGCTTTCAACCAATAAGTCCACTAAAATATGATCAGGCATGTACTTACAGTAGTGTTGGGAGCTGTGAGTTGAGTGATTTACTGTTTGACCGGAGCCCCACACGTCACCTTTCGGGGGGGGGGAAGAGGGAGGGGAAGGGATAGCGGAGGAGCTAGACTGACCCTTCCTTAACAAGCAACCCGCAATCAAACTATCACTTTCGGGGAGGGGGGAAAAAAGGGGGGGGGGGGAATAGCGGGAGCTGGACTTACCCTACCTTAACAAGTAGCCGGCAGTGAAACTATTGTTACTATACACTCCCTCGCTACTCCTATCTATTGAACTTTTCCCTCACAAACACCAATGTCAAAGACCTGGGAGTGATCATGTCGGAGGATCTCACCTTCAAGGACCATAACATTGTATCAATCACATCTGCTAGAAAAATGACAGGATGGATAATGAGAACCTTCAAAACTAGGGATGCCAAGCCCATGATGACACTCTTCAGGTCACTTGTTCTATCTAGGCTGGAATATTGCTGCACACTAACAGCATCTTTCAAGGCAGGTGAAATTGCTGACCTAGAAAATGTACAGAGAACATTCACGGCACGCATAACGGAGATAAAACACCTCAATTACTGGGAGCACTTGAGGTTCCTGAAATCGAATTCCCTGGAACGCGACGGGAGAGATACAAAGATTATATACACCTGGAAAAATCCTAGAGGGACTAGTACCGAACTGCACACGAAAATCACTCACTACGAAAGCAAAAGTAAATTTGGGAGACGATGCAACATCCCCAATGAAAAGCAGGGGTGTCACTAGCACGTTAAGAGACCATAAAATAAGTGTCAGGGGCCCGAGACTGTTCAACTGCCTCCCAGCATACATAAGGGGGATTACCAACAGACCCCTGGCAGTCTTCAAGCTGGTACTGGACAAGCACCTAAAGTCGGTTCCTGACCAGCCGGGCTGTGGCTCGTATGTTGGTTTGTGCACAGCCAGCAGTAACAACCTGGTTGATCAGGCTCTGATCCACCAGGAGGCCTGGTCACAGACCTGGCCGCAGGGGCGTTGACCCCCGAAACTCTCTCCAGGTAAACTCCAGGAAATATCAACAAAACTCATTTCGCCCATCTCTTACTAGCTGCTTGTGTAAAACATTCAAGAGGATGATTCTGAATCATCTCATGCACAAAATTAAGCAATTTTTGTCTCCCCGTTTGCATGGTTTAATGCATGGAAGGAGCGTGCATCATTGCATAACCACCTTTCTCATCCTGCACACTGACAGCTCATACCCTACCTTCCTTGACCTTAAATCTGGTTTTGATGTAGCCAGCCGACATGTAATCATTAGTGAACTTGCCAGAATGGATGTTGGAGGATGGTTTCTCTGCTGAATTAAAGTCTGCCTGTCCAACAGAAAATCGTCTGTGTTGTTCAAGGGAAACAGAAGTGTAACTAAAGATTTTGAATGAGAAACCCCGCAGGGAGGTGTGCACAGTCTCACTCTATTCAACATTCTAATTAATGCTTTACTTAATGCTATGCCCAACCAACCCCATCATTATATCGTTAGTTTTGCTGAGGATATAATGATTCACACCACCGGATTCTCTAACACCCAAAACATCTTTAACCATGTACTAGCCTCGTGTTAGGACCTGGGGTTAATAATCTCTACTGATAAAACAAAGATACTCAATAGGCGTCCTCCTCGACAGAGGCACAGTTCCCCAGATCCAGCTGCATGTTGGGTCTCTTCTAGAATATGTAAGCAGATACCGGTATCTAGGCTTTGAGGTCCCAGTACTTGGACCTATTGTAACGAGACTTTGTCGCCAGTACAAAGAAAGGCTGAGAGCACTTAGAGTTATGGCAGGGTTTCACCCCAGGTATGGTGCTAATGTTAAAATTGTGAAAATGTCTTGTTTTTTATTTGATCATTGGTTGATTATGCTGAGTCACTACTTGCTCTTGTGTCTGACTGGAAGCTTGGAGGGCTGGAAAAACTGTAGAACGAAGCAATGAGGATCATCCTAGGATATCCTCGTACTGCCAAAATTTTAAATATGCAGAAAGAAGTTGATATTCCAAGCATCAGAGATCGTGTTACTGAAAGAAATATCCTCATTGGGGTCAATATGCTTAGGCTAGATTATTCAAACTCCAAGCTGGTGAACACCCCTCCAGATAGATCAAAAAACTGGAACCGACTTCCGCATGAACCAGCTACATGATCTACGTCAAGTGAGGCAACAACAGCACTTCCCCGCTCCATTGGATATTACCCCATTCCAAACTACCATTCCTCCATTTCCCCCCAAAATACTTCTTAAATGACAAAGCTTTGCCTTGGAGCCAAACATGATGCTGTAGTGATAATTTAGTCACAAATTATTTACGTTGATGGTTCCGTTCACCAATCCCCTGGTGCAGCTGGTAGTGCTGCTGATGTCATACCGAGTGATGACTCTCGTCAAGAAATTGGAGCATGCATCATCAACTGGGCCTCTACCCTTCAAACAGAACTGTTTGCCATACTTCTTGCACTCAAATATGTCCATGATTCTAAGGTTGACACTTTAACTGTAACTGATTCTCTGTCATCCATAAATGCTCTCAACTCATTAAGTATAAATTGTGGCATGCTTGTGTCAGAAGCCAGACACAGTTATGGTAAGATTGTGGACTGTGGAGTCAGAGTGCACATGCTGTGGATTCCATCTCACATTGGTCTTCAAATGCATGATAAAACTGATGAATTGGCTAAGTTATACTCTCTCAAAGAGGGAGTAGATTACAATTTTGAGTTGTCAGTTAGCAGTTTGAGAACAATAATACGAAAAAACTTCAGTTGAACTTTTTCGACTTAAGACTCAAGGAGATTGACACCAGTCAATCCATCTATCATTCTATCATGCAGGAGGAGCCACATGTCTATGGTGTATCCACTACCGCCCGGCTCCGGCTGGGTTATAAGTATCTTTGGCAGGTTAAATCACCACCACCAGATGTAGACCGATATACAGATACAGAGGAGTAGCAGCCCAGCCACCGTGGAGAGAAGACGTCGTCGTTCCCGCTCTTCAGCTGAGCAACTCTGAACACTGTTGCTCGAGAATTTACTTGGGTTATCCTGAGTAGTTCTTCACCAGAGCTGAGAGGAGACTTGCTTGCAGTCACTTCGAGCCCCATCCCATCAAGAGGGTAAGGCGGTGACTTGCTTGCTTGTTCACCCCTCTCATCCCCATCCCCCCATCCTCCCCCCACCCATACATCAACACTGGCCCACACACTTAACACACTACATACATTGCTATCCTTCTGACTGTCCTATCTTCTTATTTTTCGGCAACTTCGCTTTGGCGAGTTAACACAAGGCATTTTGACCATCTGGTAGCCCGTGTGGTTTTTTAAAATCCAGCCGATCTTTGCCTTGGGCCCTTTCCCCTCACTACTCGAGGGTAGGCTTCTTAGGGGTGACCTTCAAAGTCACTGAAAAGGGTGTT
>NC_069417.1:20063459-20098161 GCF_026875155.1 Cherax quadricarinatus | reverse complement strand
CCCTTCATATGTGGTATTTTCCCAAAGAGAGGATTTGGGAAAATGAATGTTTTCCCGGGAAATTGGGTGTCAATGCTGGCGGGAAAAATACTGAAAGGAAAATGGGGTAAATTATTGACAACGGGACCTCTTCTATGGCAAAAGACATGTATGCCAGGGATGGGGTTCACATTATCTAGGTCTGGGGTGGGAGCACTGGCAACTGCAGTGGAGGGAGCTGTTAGGTCTTTAAACTAGGAATAGTTAGTGATATGGGTTTTGGCGGGAAAACAGTCAAGTCACAGTGTAGTAATATGAGTACTAGGAGAACTAGTAATAGGCAAAATGAGGTAGATATTGGAAAGCCAGTGGCACAAATTGACAAGGACAGTAATAGGTTTAGTGGAATAACAGAAAGGAGCACGAAGGTTAAAGAGAGAGGAGGGTCTTTAAATATATATTACACAAATAGTCGCAGTGCTAGGAATAAGATGGACGAGTTGAGACTAGTTGCTAGTGCAGGTAACATTGATGAATTTGCCTTAACTGAAACGTGGTTTAATTCAAAATGTCGGTCACATGCCTGCGGAATGTCACATTCAGGGTTTTAAAGTGTCGGGAAGGGGGGTGGGGTGGCATTGTATGTCCGAGATCGCTTGAACTGTTGCATAAAAACGGGTATTAAGTCTGAAGTAACACATACAGAGTCTGTTTGGATAGAATTTTCAGAGGGGCATGAAAAATTAATTTTAGGTGTGATATACCGTCCCCCAAACTTAGATAGGGACCAGGGGAGACTACTAGGGGAGGAAATTGCTAGGGCCACAAGGCACGATAATGTAGTAATTCTAGGAGACTTTAACTTTAGTCATATTGATTGGAATTTCTTGACTGGGAATTTAGAATCATAACGACTTCTTAGAAGTAGTTCAGGATTGTTTTTTGAAGCAGTTTGTGACAGAACCTACAAGGGGTAATAACCTGCTTGACTTAGTTCTGACAAGCAATGAATCCCTTGTTAATAATTCAGAAGTTTCAGAGGAACTGGGTGCTAGCGACCACAAATCAATTACATTTAGCATTGAATGGAAGTATGATAGTAGGGATAACTAGTAACAGTCCCAGATTTTCGCTTAGCAGATTACGATGGGCTTAGAGAACACTTATCATCTGTTGACTGGGGTAACGAAGAGAGCTATCAATATGACAGTTTTCTGAACACTATACATGAGGCTCAAAGAACGTTTATTCCGTATAAAGAAATTAGATCAAATAGAAATGACCCAAAATGGATGAATAATAGGCTCAAATATCTTCTAGGGCATAAGAAAGGAATTTATAGGCGTATCAAAGAGGTGAGTGTCATCTTATGAATCAGTATATTGACATTAAGAGGGACATTAAAAAGGAGATAAGAAAAGCTAAAAGGGACTATGAAATTAAAGTTGCTAGGGGTTCTAAAACTAACCCAAAAAGTTTTTCCAGGTATATAGAACAAAGTCAGAGATAAGATAGGTCCCCTTAAAAATAACTATGGCATCTTGAACATTAAAATGGTATAAAATACCGACAGGTTGTCAGGTAAGACACATATGCAACAGTTAGGTATCTTTATTTCGAAACGTTTCGCCTACACAGTAGGCTTCTTCAGTCGAGTACAGAAAAGTTGATAGAAGCAGAAGAGACTTGAAGACGATGTAATCATCCATCACCCTTAAAGTTTTGAGGTGGTCAGTCCCTCAGTCTGGAGAAGAGCATTGTTCCGAAGTCTGAAACAATATTGTTTCAGACTTCGGAACAATGCTCTTCTCAAGACTGAGGGACTGACCACCTCAAAACTTTAAGGGTGATGGACTGATTACATCGTCTTCAAGTCCTTCTGCTTCTATCAACTTTTCTGTACTCGACTGAAGAAGCCTACTGTGTAGGCGAAACGTTTCAAATAAAGATACCTAACTGTTGCATATGTGTCTTATATGGGCATCTTAGTGACAAAGAATGAAATGTGCTCGATTTTAAATAATTATTTTCTCTCGGTTTTTACACAGGAAGACATAAGAACATAAGAACATAAGAAAGGAGGAACACTGCAGCAGGCCTGTTGGCCCATACTAGGCAGGTCCTTTACAATTCATCCCACTAACAAACATTTGACCAACCCAATTTTCAATGCTATCCAAGAATAAGCTCTGATGTTGCAAGTCCCACTCAAATCCAACCCATCCCACTCATGTATTTATCCAACCTAAATTTGAAACTACCCAAAGTCCTAGCCTTAATAACCCAACTAGGTAGACTGTTCCACTCATCTACTACCCTATTTCCAAACCAATACTTTCCTATGTCCTTTCTAAATCTAAACTTATCTAATTTAAATCCATTACTGCGGGTTCTCTCTTAGAGAGATATCCTCAAGACCTTGTTAATATCCCCTTTATTAATACCTATCTTCCACTTATACACTTCGATCAGGTCTCCCCTCTCATTCTTCGTCTAACAAGTGAGTGTAACTTAAGAGTCTTCAATCTTTCTTCATAAGGAAGATTTCTAATGCTATGTATTAATTTAGTCATCCTACGCTGAATGTTTTCTAACGAATTTATATCCATTCTGTAATATGGAGACCAGATTTGAGCTGCATAATCTAGGTGAGGCCTTACTAATGATGTATAAAGCTGCAGTATGACTTCTGGACTTCTGTTGCTTACACTTCATGATATAAATCCCAGTAATCTAATTTGCCTTATTACGTACGCTTAGGCATCTACCCCAGGTAGATCTGTTTGTGACTTGAAAAGCCCACTGTGTGGGTGAAACGTAGTCAATAAAGGATCACATTATACTGCATATGTGTTTATATTTCCATTGCTGTCTTGGCTTACCATAACCCCCAAGTCCTTTTCGCAATCTATATGGTAAGTTCACATTATTTAACTTATAAGTGCTAGGGTTATGGACACTCCCGAGCTTCAGAACCTTGCATTTATCTACATTGAACTGCATCTGCCACTTTTCTGACCAAGAGTAGAGTTTGTCTAAATCCTCCTGAAGTTCCTAACATCTACGTTTCAATCAATTATCCTACCTATCTTCGTGTCATCGGCGAATTTGCTCATATCACTAGTAATTCCTTCATCAAGATCATTGATATATATTATAAACAACAACGGCCCAAGACTGATCCCTGTGGAATGCCACTTGTTACTGATCCCCACTCGGATTTAACCCCATTTACGGACACTCTCTGCTTCCTGTCTGTGAGCCATGATTCGATCCACGAGAGCACGCTTCCCCCAATGCATGAGCTGCTACTTTCTTCAACAGTCTTAGGTGCGGAACTCTATCAAATGCCTTACAAAATCTAAGTAAAATAATATCAATTCTTTATCGTGGTCTACAGCCTCAAAAGCTTTACTGAAGAAAGTTAATAAATTAGTTAGACAAGACCGGCCTCTTGTGAATCCATGCTGAGTATCATTAATCAAGCTATGCTTATCGAGATGGTTTCTTATAATCTGAGCTATAATTGACTAGTAATTTGCCTACAATTGAAGTCAGGCTTATTGGGCGGTAATTTGACGGTAACGACTTGTCCCCTGTTTTAAAAATAGGAATTACATTAGCCATCTTCCACATATCAGACAACTACACCTGTTTGAAGAGATAAATTAAAAATATTAGTTAATGGTTCACAGACTTCCATTTTGCATTCCTTTAGAACCCTTGAAAAAACCTCATCAGGAACCGGTGACTTATTTTGCTTCAGTCGGTCTATCTGCTTCACAACCATTTCACTAGTGACTGTGATGTTACATAATTTATCTTCTTCTGATCCACTATAAAAATTAATTACCGGAATATTATTAGTGTCTTCCAGTGTAAAAACCGAGAGAAATTAATTATTTAAAATCGAGCACATTTCATTCACTTTGTCAGTAAGATGTCCATAGTTAATTTTAAGGGGACCTATCTTATCTCTGACTTTTGTTCTATAGACCTGGTAAAAACTTTTTGGGTTAGTTTTAGAATCCCTAGCAACTATAATTTCATAGTCCCTTTTAGCTTTTCTTATCCCCTTTTTAATGTCCCTCTTAATGTCAATATACTGATTCATAAGATGACCCTCGCCTCTTTTGATACGCCTATAAATTCCTTTCTTATGCCCTAGTAGATATTTCAGCCTATTATTCATCCATTTTGGGTCATTTCTATTTGATCTAATTTCCTTATAAGGGATAAACGTTCTTTGAGCAGCATGTATTGTGTTCAGAAAACTGTCATATTGATAGCTCTCTTCGTTACCCCAGTCAACAGATGATTAGTGTTCTCTAAGCCCATCGTAATCTGCTAAGCGAAAATCTGGGACTGTTACTGAGTTATCCCTACTTTCATACTTCCATTCAATTCTAAATGTAATTGATTTGTGGTCGCTAGCACCCAGTTCCTCTGAAACTTCTAAATTATTAACAAGAGATTCATTTTTTGCCAGAACTAAGTCAAGCAGGTTATTACCCCTTGTAGGTTCTGTCACAAACTGCCTCAAAAAACAATCCTGAACTACTTTTAAGAAATCGTAAGCTTCTAAATTCCCAGTCAAGAAATTCCAATCAATATGACTAAAGTTAAAGTCTCCTAGAATTACTACATTATCGTGCCTTGTGGCCCTAACAATTTCCTCCCATAGTAGTCTCCCTGGTCCCTATCTAAATTTGGGGGACGGTATATCACACCTAAAATAAATTTTTCATACCCCTCTGAAAATTCTATCCAAACAGACTTTGTATGTGTTACTTCAGACTAATACCCGTTTTTATGCACAGTTCAAGCGATCTCGGACATACAATGCCACCCACCCCCCTTCCGATACTTCTATCTACTTGGAACAATTTAAAACCTGAATGTGACATTCTGCAGGCATGTCCCGACTTTTTGAATAAACCACGTCTCAGTAATGGCAAATACATCTATGTTACCTGCACTAGCAACTAGTCTCAACTCGTCCATCTTATTCCTAGCACTGCGACTATTTGTGTAATAAATATTTAATGACCCTCCTCTCTCTTTACCCTTCCTGCTCCTTTCTGTTATTCCACTAAACTATTACTGTCCTTGTCAATTAGTGCCACTGGCTTTCCAATTCCACCTCATTTTGCCTATTACTAGTTCTCCTAGTACTCATGTTACTACCCTGCGACTTCACAGTTTTCCCGCCAAAACCCATACCACTAACTATTCCTAGTTTAAAGACCTAACAGCTCCCTCCACTGCGTTGGCCAGTGCTCCCACCCCACACCTAGATAAGTGAACCCCATCCCTGGCATACATGTCATTTCTGCCATAGAAGAGGTCCCAGTTGTCAATGAATGTTACACTAATAACATTCCAGTAATTAATTTCTATAATGGGCCAGAAGAAGATAAATTATGTAACATCACAGTCACTAGTGAAATGGTTGTGAAGCAGATAGACCGACTGAAGCAAAATAAGTCACCGGGTCCTGATGAGGTTTTTCCAAGGGTTCTTAAGGAATGCAAAATGGAACTCTGTGAACCATTAACTAATATTTTTAATTTATCACTTCAAACAGGTGTAGTGTCTGATATGTGGAAGATGGCTAATGTAATTCCTATTTTTAAAACAGGCGACAAGTCGTTACCGCCAAATTACCGCCCAATAAGCCTGACCTCAATTGTAGGCAAATTACTAGAGTCAATTATTGCTGTGATTATAAGAAGCCATCTCGATAAGCATAGCTTGAATAATGATACTCAGCATGGATTCACAAGAGGCCGGTTTTGTCTAACTAATTTAAAAACTTTCTTCAGTAAAGCTTTTGAGGCTGTTGACCACGATAAAGAATTTGATATTATTTACTTAGATTTTAGTAAGGCTTTTGATAGAGTTCCGCACCAAAGACTGTTAAAGAAAGTGGCCAGCTCATGGCATTGGGGGAAAAGTGCCTCGGGGTCGGTCATCGCTCACAGACAGGAAGCAGAGAGTGTCCATAAATGGGGTTAAATCCGAGCGGGGATCTATAACAATTGGCGTTCCACAGGGATCAGTCTTGGGCCCATTGTTGTTCATAATATATATGAATGATCTTGATGAGGGTGTTACTAGTGATATGAGCAAATTCGCCGATGACACAAAGATAGGTAGGATAATTGATTCAAACGTAGATGTTATGGAACTTCAGGAGGATTTAGACAAACTCTATTCTTGGTCAGAAAAGTGGCAAATGCAGTTCAATGTAGATAAATGCAAGGTTCTGAAGCTCGGGAGTGTCCATAACCCTAGCACTTATAAGTTAAATAATGAACATCAAAATGGTATACAATACCGACAGGTTGTTAGGTAAGACACATATGCAACAGTTAGACAACTTTATTCCGAAACGTTTCGCCTACACAGTAGGCTTCTTCAGTCGAATACAGAAAGTAGGCAGGAGCAGTAGAGATGTGAAGGCGATGTAATCAGTCCATCACGCTTGAAGTCGTAGAATTTGAGGTTGTCAGTCCCTCGGCCTGGAGAAGTTCAGTTCCATAGTGAGTTCCTGACTATGGAACTGAACTTCTCCAGGCCGAGGGACTGACAACCTCAAATTCTACGACTTCAAGGGTGATGGACTGATTACATCGTCTTCACATCTTTACTGTTCCTGCCTACTTTCTGTATTCGACTGAAGAAGCCTACTGTGTAGGCGAAACGTTTCGGAATAAAGTTGTCTAACTGTTGCATATGTGTCTTACCTAACAAGTTAAATAATGTAGAACTTAGCCATACAGATTGCGAAAAGGACTTGGGGGTTATGGTGAGCAGCAACCTTAAACCAAGACAGCAATGCCTAAGCGTACGTAATAAGGCAAATAGATTACTGGGATTTATATCAAGAAGTGTAAGCAACAGAAGTCCAGAGGTTGTGACGAATGGTTTGAAAAACCGACAAGTTGAAGATTGAGACACTTATGCAGCATATGGGAATCTTTATTCAGGAAACGTTTCGCCACACAGTGGCTTCATCAGTCCAATACAAAGAGGAAGGCGTAAGGAGAGGAGGAGTATGAGGTAATCAGTCCCTCAGCCTGGAGTCGATGTGTTCAGTCCATCAATCAATCTTGTAGAATGATTGATGGACTGAACACATCGACTCCAGGCTGAGGGACTGATTACCTCATACTCCTCCTCTCCTTACGCCTTCCTCTTTGTGAACATTAAAATGGTATAAAATACCGACAGGTTGTTAGGTAAGACACATATGCAACAGTTAGGTATCTTTATTATGAAACGTTTCGCCTACACAGTAGGCTTCTTCAGTCGAGTACAGAAAAGTTGATAGAAGCAGAAGATACTTGAAGACGATGTAATCAGTCCATCACCCTTAAAGTTTTGAGGTGGTCAGTCCCTCAGTCTGAAACGTTTCATAATAAAGATACCTAACTGTTGCATATGTGTCTTACCTAACAACTTATCCACATTAAACTTCATCTGCCATTTTTCAGACCAAGACATTAATTTGTTCAAATCGTCCTGGAGTTCATTGATATCCTCCTCAGAGTGAATTATACGGCCTATCTTTGTATCATCAGCAAACTTACTCATGTCACTAGTAATCCCTTCATCAAGGTCATTAATGTAAATTATGAACAAGAGAGGGCCTAAAACTGATCCTTGTGGAACGCCACTAGTGACTAATCCCCATTCAGATTTCACTCCATTAATGGTAACTCTCTGCTTTCTATTGGTAAGCCATGCCTCAATCCATGCTAGAACTTTACCTCCTATACCATGAGCTGCCACTTTTCTTAAGAGTCGAAGGCTTTACTAAAATCCAAATAAACAATATCATATTCCTTATCACTGTCAACTGCCTCAAATGTTCTATTGAAGAACGTCAGTAAGTTTGTCAGGCAGGAACGACCTCTCGTGAATCCATGCTGAGATTCATTTATCAAGTTATGCACTTCAAGGTGACTTCTGATAATGTCAGCTATAATTGATTCTAATAACTTGCCCACTATAGATGTCAGGCTTATTGGACGGTAATTTGAAGGAGTGGACTTATCCCCTGATTTGAATATAGGAACCACATTAGCCATCTTCCACAACTCTGGCACAACACTGGTAAGGATGGACGCATGAATACACTCGTTAATGGCTGACTAAGCTCCATCTTGCATTCCTTAAGTACCCTTGAAAACAACTCATCGGGTCCCGGGGACTTATTTTGTTTCAGTTTGTCTATCTGTTTAATAACCATGTCCCTCGTGACAGTAATATTAGTTAACTTAAATTCATCAGGAACTAAATAATTGTTAATTACTGGAATCTCATTTACATCTTCCTGTGTAAAAACTGACAAAAAATAGTCATTAAATAAGGAACACATTTCCAGTTCATTATCCGTCAGCTGTCCATTCCCAGATTTCAGAGGTCCTACTTTTTCCTTCACCTTCGTCCTATACACTTGAAAGAACCCCTTTGGATTAGTCTTTGATTCATTAGCAACTCTAATTTCATAGTCACGTTTAGCCTTTCTAATCGCCTTTTTTACTTCTCTTTTAAGCTGAACATATTGGTCAGTAAGGTTAACCTCTCCTCTTCTGATGGGCCTATAAATTCCCCTTTTCTCCCCTAATAGATGCTTTAGCCTCCTGTTAACCCATTTGGGATCGTTATTATTAGACCTAATTTCTCTCTGGGGAATGTATATACTCTGGGCACTGTGTACATTATTAAGAAAACAATCATAAAAGCAGATCCCTTCATATTCATAAGTATGATTATCGTCAATAAAATCATTAGCTAGATAACCCCAATCAAGATTAGACAGATGTTCCCTAAGTCCATTATAATCGGCAGAACGAAATCAGGGATTTTTACTGTATTATCATTATTCTTGCATTCCCAATTAATGCTAAAAGTGATGGATTTGTGATCACTTGCGCCAAGCTCTTCAGTGATCTCCAGATTATTCACGAGTGTTTCCTTATTTGACAAGACTAGGTCTAGCAAATTATTACCCCTGGTAGGCTCAGTTACACTCTGTTTCAGAAAACAGTCCTGAACTGTTTCCATGAAGTCACTGGACTCTAGATTACCTGTCAAAGCATTCCAGTCAATTTGGCTAAAGTTAAAGTCCCCTACTATGACTATGTTACTGTGTCCAGAAGCCCTAACAATTTCGTCCCAAAGAAGTCTCCCTCTATCGTGATCCAAGCCTGGTGGTCGGTATATTACACCTAGAATTAGTTTTTCTTGACCCTCCACTAACTCTACCCAAACAGACTCTGTTACTGCTCCAACTATTTTTATACCTATTTTTATGCAACAATTAATATTTTGTTAGGTAAGACACATATGCAACAGTTAGACAACTTTATTCCGAAACGTTTCGCCTACACAGTAGGCTTCTTCAGTCGAATACAGAAAGTAGGCAGGAACAGTAGAGATGTGAAGACGATGTAATCAGTCCATCACCCTTGTAGTCGTAGAATTTGAGGTTGTCAGTCCCTCGGCCTGGAGAAGTTCAGTTCCATAGTCAGGAACTATCTGAAGATCAAGCGACAGTGCGGAGACTTAAATACTGTCGGAAGGAGAGGTGCAGAGTAGTAGTAGTAGTAGTAGTAGTAGTAGTAGTAGTAGTAGTAGTAGTAGTGAGAATGTAGCCACTGAGAGGTCATGTCCCTATCAGATCCAACACTTCTCACTTGAAAAGCTTGTCCAAGGTGCTTTCTGTACCAAGATGCCATGTGTTGCAGTGTCTGACAAGATGAACATCAAAATGGTATACAATACCGACAGGTTGTTAGGTAAGACACATATGCAACAGTTAGACAACTTTATTCCGAAACGTTTCGCCTACACAGTAGGCTTCTTCAGATAGTTCCTGACTATGGAACTGAACTTCTCCAGGCCGAGGGACTGACAACCTCAAATTCTACGACTACAAGGGTGATGGACTGATTACATCGTTTTCACATCTCTACTGTTCCTGCCTACTTTCTGTATTCGACTGAAGAAGCCTACTGTGTAGGCGAAATGTTTCGGAATAAAGTTGTCTAACTGTTGCATATGTGTCTTACCTAACAACCTGTCGGTATTGTATACCATTTTGATGTTCATCTTTTCAGACACTGCAACACATGGCATCTTGGTACAGAAAACACCTTGGACAAGCTTTTCAAGTGAGAAGTGTTGGATCTGAGAGGGACATGACCTCTCAGTGGCTACATTCTTACTACTACTACTACTACTACTACTACTACTACTACTACTACTACTACTACTACTACTACTACTACTACTACTACTCTGCACCTCTCCTTCCCACAGTATTTAATTAAGTCTCCGCACTGTCGCTTGATCTTCAGATAGTTCCTGACTATGGAACTGAACTTCTCCAGGCCGAGGGACTGACAACCTCAAATTCTACGACTACAAGGATGATGGACTGATTACATAGTCTTCACATCTCTACTGTTCCTGCCTACTTTCTGTATTCGACTGAAGAAGCCTACTGTGTAGGCGAAACGTTTCGGAATAAAGTTGTCTAACTGTTGCATATGTGTCTTACCTAACAACCTGTCGGTATTGTATACCATTTTGATGTTCATCTTGTCAGACACTGCAACACATGGCATCTTGGTACAGAAAACACCTTGGACAAGCTTTTCAAGTGAGAAGTGTTGGATCTGATAGGGACATGACCTCTCAGTGGCTACATTCTCACTACTACTACTACTACTACTACTACTACTACTACTACTACTACTACTACTACTACTACTACTACTACTACTATGCACCTCTCCTTCCGACAGTATTTAAGTCTTCGCACTGTCACTTGATCTTCAGATAGTTCCTGACTATGGAACTGAACTTCTCCAGGCCGGGGGACTGACACAACCTCAAATTCTACGACTACAAGGGTGATGGACTGATTACATCGTCTTCACATCTCTACTGTTCCTGCCTACTTTCTGTATTCGACTGAAGAAGCCTACTGTGTAGGCGAAACGTTTCGGAATAAAGTTGTCTAACTGTTGCATATGTGTCTTACCTAACAACCTGTCGGTATTGTATACCATTTTGATGTTCATCTTGTCAGACACTGCAACACATGGCATCTTGGTACAGAAAACACCTTGGACAAGCTTTTCAAGTGAGAAGTGTTGGATCTGAGAGGGACATGACCTCTCAGTGGCTACATTCTCACTACTACTACTACTACTACTACTACTACTACTACTCTGCACCTCTCCTTCCGACAGTATTTAAGTCTCCGCACTGTCGCTTGATCTTCAGATAGTTCCTGACTATGGAACTGAACTTCTCCAGGCCGAGGGACTGACAACCTCAAATTCTACGACTACAAGGGTGATGGACTGATTACATCGTCTTCACATCTCTACTGTTCCTGCCTACTTTCTGTATTCGACTGAAGAAGCCTACTGTGTAGGCGAAACGTTTCGGAATAAAGTTGTCTAACTGTTGCATATGTGTCTTACCTAACAACCTGTCGGTATTGTATACCATTTTGATGTCAATTAATATTTTCTCGAACATACAATGCAACTCCTCCCCCCTTCCCATTACATCTATCCACATTGAACAACTTAAATCCCTGAATATTACACTCAGCAGTCATATCCCGACTCTTTAAATCATGTTAGGTAAGACACATATGCAACAGTTAGGTATCTTTATTTTGAAACGTTTCGCCTACACAGTAGGCTTCTTCAGTCAAGTACAGAAAAGTTGATAGAAGCAGAAGATACTTGAAGACGATGTAATCAGTCCATCACCCTTAAAGTTTTGAGGTGGTCAGTCCCTCAGTCTGGAGAAGAGCATTGTTCCATAGTATGAAACAATATGGAGAAGAAGTGACAGGTGGAGCTTTTATAGCGCCAAGAGGTGAGACGTAGGAGAGGTAAGAACTCAGATGTTGAGGGGCCCCTCTCAAATCCAGCCCCTCTCACTAGATGTTGAGAGGGACCTCTCAACATCTGAGTTCTTCCCTCTCCTACGTCTCACCTCTTGGCGCTAAAAAGCTCCATCCTGTCACTTCTTCTCCATATTGTTTCATACTATGGAACAATGCTCTTCTCCAGACTGAGGGACTGACCACCTCAAAAACTTTAAGGGTGATGGACTGTTTTACATCGTCTTCAAGTATCTTCTGCTTCTATCAACTTTTCTGTACTTGACTGAAGAACCCTACTGTGTAGGCGAAACTTTTTCAAAATAAAGATACCTAACTGTTGCATATGTGTCTTACCTAACAACCTGTCGGTATTTTTACCATTTTAATGTTCACTCTTTAAATCATACCACTTTTTCAGTTAATGCAATGATATCAAGTTCCACCCACATGCTACCAAACGTAGTCATTAATTTTATTTCTTGCACTTCGACTGTTAGCATAAAAACCATCATATGTTTTTTTCTTCTGCACATTTTTCTTTTCAACTTTGTTTTTACACAATTTCTGAAATCATCATTACCCAGAGTTACTCCATGACAGTTACTATTAAGATTCTTTATATCAGAGCATAAGTCAATATATCCATACTCATTATTAATCATTTCTAACCCATACCTCTAACTAATCCTAGTTTAAAGTCCTAACAACCCCCTCAACTGAGTTAAGCAAGAAAACCCACACCTGCCCTGGATAAGTGAACCCCATCCCTGGCATACATGTCATTTCGGCCATAGAAGTTGTCCCGTTGTCAATGAATGGTAACTGCATTATCCTTACAGTGTTTATCCAGCCAACAATTAATACCAATTGCTCTGGAAAAACCATTCTTTACCAACACCTCTTCTTGGCAAAATGCCACATAAAAACAGGGGCCCCCCCCCCTCTTCCTAATCATGTCTATAGCTGTCCTGAACTTTCTAACTAAATCCTCACTTCTACCTTGCCACACCATTGCCTCCAGCACTGATGCAAAAAATAGGATTGATCCCATTACCGTTCATGATGTTGTCAAGCCGGCTAACAATGTCCTCCATCCCAGCCCCAGGAAAGCATACCCTTTGTCTCCTACTCCTGTCCTTCAAGCAGAATGCCCTATCCATGTACTAACCTGGCTATCCTCAACAACAACAATATTCTTACCTTCCTTTTTGTCGTTCGTCGTGACGATCCCAGTAGTAGACTCACATTCGTCGGGTAGCACCGGAATGCGTTGGAGGTTTCCACGGGAGTTTCCACAGCAGTCTCTTTCTTCTTCATCGTTTTCTGGGTTTCCATTCGTCTTCTTGATCGTCCAACTTCGTCGTCCCTGCTGTCCAGCCACTGACCACGATCCCTTCTTGACCTGAGGACTCGAAAAAAGGAGGACTACTACGAATCCTCTTTTTTTCCTCGGTCAATCGCCGTATCTCCATCTTCGCTGCCCTCAATTCTTCCTTAAGTTGCTGGTAAAGTTGCTCGATGGAGGGCATCTTGGTTCAGTCCACGGGAGCAAACAAGACACTTCTTTACAGAGTTAAGTACAGGTCACCACTTAAATCCATTTTTCCTGGTTCTTACCCGGTTCGACACCCTCAGTAAATTTATTAATGTCTCCCTTGTTTATGCCCCTCATCCACTTATACACTTCAATGATATCTCCCCCCATTCTACGCCTCTCCAGAGAGTGGAGATTTAAGGCTTTAAGTCTATCTTTATACGGAGTTCCTTACACAGTAAATCATTTTAGTCATTTCTTCTCTGTATGTTCTCTAATGGTCTATGTCCATCCTGTAGTAAGGGGACCAAAACTGAGCAGCATAATCTTAAAAGAGGCCTTACTAGTGATGTATAGAGCTGTAAAATAACTTTTGGACTTCTGTTACTTATACTTCTTGAGATAAATCCAAGTAATCTGTTGGCCTTGTTGCGCACACTAAGGCACTGCTGTCTTGGCTTTAGATTCTGCTTACCATGACTCCCAAGTCTTTTTCACATTCTGTATGCCAAGCTCTACTTCACCTAGATTAAGCTTCGAGGGGTTTTTTCATTACCAAGGGCAAGTACCTTCAACCCTTTTCCACATTAAACTTCATCTGCCATTTTTTAGACCAAGACATTAATTGTTCAAAACGTCCTGGATTCATTGATATCCTCCTCAGAGTGAATTATACGGCCTATCTTTGTATCATCAGCAAACTTACTCATGTCACTAGTAATCCCTTCATCAAGGTCATTAATGTAAATTATGAACAAGAGGGGGCCCCAAAACGATTTTGGGGAACGCCACTAGTGACTAACCCCCCTTAGATTTCACCCCCCAAAAGGTAACTCTCTGTTTTCTGTTGGGGTTTTTGGGCTGGACTTTGGGTGTTTCAAATTTAGGTTGGAATAATGAGTGGGAGGGGTTGGTTTTGAGGGGGGACTTGCACACGAGCTTATTTTTTGGGTGGCTTTAAAAATTGGGTTGGGCAAATGTTTTGTTGTGGGATGAATTGTAAAGGACCTCCTAGAGGGGCCAACGGGCCTGCTGCACTGTTCCCCTTTTCTTTGTTTTTATTGTAATAAATTTGGGTAGAATTACCGACAATATGTAAAGTAAAAGGACCAATGAAAATAATGTGACATTTTTTTGGGCAACGTTTCGCTCTCCAGGGCTTTGTCAACCCATTTCAAAAAATACACGGAAAGAGGGTAATAAAGGTCAGAGTGGGGTGCAATACAGTGGGTACCTTTTCGATTTTCACTAGTGGTAGGGGTAACAAAGCACATTACAGAGAGGAACCTGAAACAAGCTGCCTCTTTCCCCTTTTTTTGTCCAAAAATTTTTTATTTTCCCCAAGTAAAGCTTTTTACCCTTTTTACTCATGTAAAAAATTAAATTGCTCTCCCATTTGTATTATTTTTGTCCTCCCACTACTACTACACTACACTATACTCTTACTACTACCACACCACTCGTGAACTCGAAAGGGAAATTATAGTATTGACCTCACTCTGGCCTTTTTAAAACCCCTTTTTGGTCCGTGTATTGTTTGAAATGGCTTGACAAAGCTCCTGGAGAGCAAAACGTTGCCACAATAAATGTCCATTGTTGCAAATTTGGTCCTTTTACTTTAAAAAGCTATACATATCAAAGACAGCTATATACACCAAAAAGTTTACATTGTTTCCGGGTTTTCTAACTCAAAGGGAAGATCAACACCCGGGTTTCATGGTGGGGAGAACCCAAAATTTGGGAAAAATTAAATAAAAATTTCCCCTATTAGACGTTTTGTAAAACAGACACAAAAAATTTACTTATCTTAAAAAAAATTCAGGAAATGGAAAATTTTCTCGTAAACATCTTCTTGCACTGTTGGAAATTACCTTGGGTACTTTTACAAAAGGGCCACATTTTAAAACTTATAAAAGTATCCAACTTAACGTATTTTTTATATTACCTTTTTATTCGTTAGCCATTTTTACATACCAAATTAAAGTGTTTATATCAAGATTTGTATTTAAGGTTTAAGTTCAACGTCTCTTTCCCAAACGGAATCTCACACACACACCCCACAACCAAACAAACACACACACACAACACACACACACACACACACAACCCCAACACACAAAACAACACACACCACATACACATTTTGGGTGAGCTGGAGAGGGAACGAGGACAAGCAAGAGAAAATTAAATGGGAACATTTTGTCTGGGGGTCCCAAGGGGGTAATTGCGTGGGTTACCCACCACGAAAACAGCGGAGGTAAGCAAAAGTGTGATGAAGTAATAGAGCGATGGTTGACACACTGGCTTCATGGCCAGAAGGATCATGCGAGCAGGGGAAAAATACTTATCAGGGGTGACTTCAACCACAAGGAATCTTTGGGAGAGCTTAAAAACACATGGGGCCAAAAACGTGGAGTCTAAGATGATGGAGGTGATACTGAAAAACCTCATGTACCAACATTTGGGAAACACTACTAGAGAGGGGGAGAAGATGAACCAGCGGAGTGGCCCTATATTCAACTTGAGAGTGCGTTTTGAGGACTAACATATAAAAGCCCCCCTTGGGCCAGTGTTTATGGGGTTCTGGCTTAAAGGGAGAGGGAAGCGGAAGGCAGCGAGAAAGAAGAAAAACTACAAGGGGGGAACTACATAGGATGAAGAATATTCCTGCTTATGCTAACAAAATCGAAATGACACATTGAAACAAACCATGCCAGGGGGTGGTTGTTTTTTTTTTTTTCCTGCACATGGTCAATGGGAAGAGACTGGCGGGGAAGTCAGTAAAAAAAGGAGGGAAAATAGTGACAACAAATGAAGGAAGGAGGAAAATTTTTGTACCCAAGGTAACAGAAATAACGAAAAGCCAGGATGACCCCTTGGTTCCCCAAAAGGGTTAGAAAGGCAAAAACCAAGTGTGTAGAGAAAAAAAAAATATGGAAATGTAAAGGACCAGGGAAATAAGGAGAGTAGTCGTAACAGAAAAGAATATGCACAGGAAAGAAGGAAAGCCAACGCCAAACAAAATTTCTAGCAGCGAAACCAAATCTGACCCGAAGCTGTTGTACAGCCACATCTGGGGAAAACAACATCAAGGACCAGGTAATAGGCTGAGGAAGGAAGGGGGAAGATCACAAGACACGACCACGAAGTATTGAAAGCTAACATGGATTTCAAAGAAGTTTTCACGGGAGACAAAAGGGCCCCGGAAAGACGGAGAGGGGGGCAAATTTTCAAGTGTCGGACATACAAACGACCGAGAAAAAAAAGTGGAGGCTGCAAAACGAGTTATTACCTAAAAAGGCGAGGGGGCCGGAAAATCCCCCATGGGCCCTGGAGAGGGAGCAGAGGAGCTTTTGTCCCTCCCCCAAATTTTTCCCACACATGTATCGAAGCGGGGCAAACTCTTAGGTATGAAACAGCATACATTTCTCCCCCATTCCTGTATTCTCACTGGGCCCCCTTGTCCTCAAACGTGTTTATATCTTACCCTAGCTGCTCCCCCTTTAGTTTATAAACCTTTACTTCTCTCTTACTTCTGTTTCCCAAATTTTCCTTTTTCCCCCACTCCCTTTTACTCTCATGTGCTAAAAACCTAAAAGTGATCTGATATACTGTGGCCCCCTATAAACATTACACCCGGGTCTATTCAACGTCTTTATCTACCGATACGTAGCCCAACATATTACTGCATTACGCCCTACATCATATCTTGTATATTTATTTATCCCTTTTTTTTAAAAAGTGTTCCCAAACCCAAACCTCTTTCTTTAAAAAGTTAAATCAAATGCCCCCCTTTATCTTTTACACCGGGCACCCAAAAACTACCTCCCAACTCTCTTAAATGCTTTGCTACTCAGCATTTAGGCCCACTACCACAATTTAATTTTTTCATTTGGCTAAAAAGTTCTTACCTCGCTTAACTCCCCAGAATCTCTCTCTCTCCTCTCCTCCTCTTTCTCGGTGCTACACACTTATATGACCCCTTTCACTCCGCCCCTTATTTTAATCCACAAAACCCTTGAATTTATACATTTTATCCCTCTTTTATCCATAACGATCTTTAAACATTATTTACCCTCTTAGCTTTTTCTCCTCAGATACTCCTGACTTAACCCCATTTATTTCTCCCCCTGAAATCCCCTACCCCTTTAAATTTGTTTCGTTTGGGGCCGGGACATCCAATTTCCTTTCATTCATAACCTTTGCAATCACTTCTTTTTATCATTGCGTACATCCAGACATTAAACCCCATCAAATTTTATAAGTTTTTTTTCTTCTTTTTATAATTTATACGGGAGAAGGGGTTCCTACCCCATTGCTCCCTGTATCTAGTTCCTCCTAAAACCCGCATAGTTTCAGAGAAAAATTTCTTTTCCACTTCCTCATGGAGAAAGCAGAAAAAAAAACAAGAAAAAGAACTATGAAGAAAATAAAAGAAAAAAACAGAGGGGTTAGTATACATTGCTTGCACAGCATGTTAGTGGCCCTAAGTGTAAGTAGAAGTTCAAGACATCCCGAACCTTGCATATTTAGGACGAAAAAAACCCCAGCAATCCTACCATCATGCAAAAAAAATTAAGGTTATGTTTCACATATTGGGTTGGGGAGGGTAGTACCTCCCTGGATGATTGCTCTTCCCAAACCCACTACCTCCCTCCTTTTTAATATAAAATTATATTATATATATATAAATATATTATATATTATATATATTTATATATATATATATATATATACATATTTTGTTATTATATATATTATATAATTTTAATAATATAAATATATAATTATATATATATATAATATATATTATTATATATTATATATATTATATATGCAAAAGTACAGTAAATAGGGATTTAAAATATGCAAAAAAACCACGAAAGGGTAATTATTAAAATTTTAAAAATTTTACAAAAAAACTAGAAATAACTTTTCCCTATGTACACTATTTTCTTCACAAAAGATAGAGTTAAACTTCGTTTTTTCATCAATGTTTTTGAGAGCTTTACGTTTTGTAGCCCCAGATTCATAATGGGAAAATATCCAAAATTTATAAATAGGTAAATTTAAAAATCCCCAGAAACAAATTTGAAAATCTTTTAAAATGCTAGAAATACTTTTTACAACCCAAAAATGGAAAACCCACCCCTATTCAACTAAAATATGTTGGTTCCCCCTTCCAGTAAACTTGGTTGAATGCCTTCTCTTCTTAAATTTTTAAAATATCAAATTGTTTTTAAAAAATCTTGATAAGAAAAAAAAAAATTTTTGATAAAGAACCCCCCCCAAAATGCTGACGGTGTGTTTTAAAAATTTCCCTTGTAAAATTTGCGATGGATTTATTACGGTCAAACGGTAAAAAATCGCTAACTAAGTTTAAAAACAAGGAAAAATATGCATTAAAGGGACAAAATTCCAAGCTCTTTTTTATTATGTGAAAATTTATAACCACCCAAATTGATTTTCAAAAAGTTGAGAAATTGTATCAGGGCAAGTCCATGGTCGACGGAATATAATTAAATCCTGTTTCATAAAAAGCATTTTGACAAAAATATAATATTTCCTTTGGTTTATATAAATTAGATCCATTTAAAATTAAACAAAATTTTGGGAAGAATTTAATAATACTTTGGGGACAAAAAAATTTTTTTTAAAATTTTTAATTTCGGGTTTTAAAATGTTTTGTTGGTGGGTTGTGGAAGGCCCTGTTATTTGGGGGCCAACGGGGCCTGCTGCATTTTTTCCTTTCTTAGAGTGCGCTCAGGGTTGCTTTTTTTGTGGGATTGAAGTGAGTGTGGGGTAGATCCTTTATTTCCTTTCCCTTTTATGCATTACTTTTTTGTTCCTTTATAAAGGAGTAGTCACAAAGCGCTTGGAATTACTGTATTCTTTCACAGGGTGTTTTGCATAAATATTAAAATATATATTATATTATATATATATATATTATATATAAATATAATATTATTATATGTTTTATATATATATATATATTTATATTTAAAATATATAATATTAAAAATATAATAAAAAAATTTAAAATATATTTTTATTATATAAATATAAAATATAAATATATATAATATAAAATTAAAATTTATATATATATATAAAATTTTAAAAAATATATTTATATATAATATTATATAGGTGTGTGTGGTGTGTGTGGTTGGGGGTTTT
The DNA here is from genome assembly GCF_026875155.1 of Cherax quadricarinatus. NCBI lineage: Eukaryota > Metazoa > Arthropoda > Malacostraca > Decapoda > Parastacidae > Cherax > Cherax quadricarinatus. The sequence continues at coordinate 20,078,542 of NC_069417.1, read as the reverse complement.
GTGTGTGTGTTTGGTTTTATGGACAGAAAAAAACCCTTAAACGCAACTAATCATAAAAAAGAGGAAAAGAAAACAAGAAAGAATCAAAAAAAATATTGAAGGGAAAAGAAAAACCCCCCCCCCCCAAATAAACATGAGAAAAACTGAAATAAAAGTTTTTGTTTATGCCAGAAAAATAAATATATATGATGTTATGAAAGTTAATAGCCATAAATAAATGAGGCAAAAAAGCTTGAATTATTATTTTTATTATAATCATTGGAAAACGCTAAACCCGTAGGTTATACAGCCCTGTGGGGGGATTGGAAGGGACTAGGTTTAATCAGGGGCTGAGCATAGATTCTTCCTAGAAAAGAGGGTCCCACCGCATCAAGGAACCCTTCCTTTGGGAAAAAGCTTGAAGGCTTTCCCTCTCTGGGGTGTGTTCTTTCGATCAGGAGACAAAACAAAAGGGAATCAAGGGGCGGGTCCAGTTTACCGTTTGAAGCGCATGAGTTCGCAAAAATTAATACATTTTCAAATTCGTATATTAATGGATGATCTATGAACCAATACAAATTTTCACCAGAACAGAGATATGCAAATTTCTAAATCTAAGTTATATTGAAAAAAAAAAAAATCAATGGGGGAGTGACCCATGCAATGGGGCAGCCTGATGCCTTGTTTAAAAAATTTGAGGGACCCTTATTTTTTCAGTTATAATCGAGTAGGCGTGCAAAAAGACTAGTTTTGAAATTTTGTGAAAATATGCGGCCCCAAAAAATTTAAAGTGCAACAGGGTGAATTAATCTCCCAAAAGCACCATGATGACTCTAAAAGCGGACTAAATATCAGCCAGGTGTTTGCAAAAAAAAGGAAAAGTTGCATTTGACTGCATTTGATGTGCTGTCACGAAAAACAAGAAGTAGATTGATAGGGTATGTGATACCTTTCCAATTGGGCCCGTCAAACAATCTTGCATCTAGGAATTACGAGAGATATACATATCTATAAAAATATACAGTGGGTTAGCTTCCCAAGGGTAGTTTAAAACCATACTTGAGGGAAATGTTAATCGTAAACCCCTGTGGATCATTAGCAACTCTCGGGTCATTTTAGTTGTCATTTTGACCCCGATGTCTTTTGGTCTTGTGCGTTATTTGCAAAAAACAGAAGGACAATCCTTTTTTTAGAACCCCCCCAAGGGCCAAAGACATATAGTTTCATAACGCGTTTCCATGTCTGGCGTGATATAATGGCTTTTTTATTGTGGCATAAATAAAAAAAAAGAGCCCCTTTTGCAGAATAAAATATGTAATTCACGAACCAACATTTTTTTAAAACACTTGGCAATGTCAGATGAATAAGGGTCGAGAAATAATGTGAGAATCTGCTATAAAACTTGGCTCTCAAAAAAATAAAAGGTATTCTTTAAAATGACTAAAAGTATTTGCGCTGCTGAGAATTCAGTGAAAAAAAACAAGAGGAATATTTTTAGCTGCATGTAAAGGGGTAATTGGATGAAGATCCGTGTGGTAAAAAATACCCTTTCCAAACAAACCCTATGATGTTCATTTACTTCAGGAGTTCGGTTTTGCCTACCAGAGGCCCTTTAAGTAAATTTTACTGGGCTACAGCAATATTAATTTGTTATCTTACGATGCGGATCGCGGATGTCATCTTTCTTTGGGCTCTGTTTTGCAAATGCGGAGGTTGACCTTGTTTTTAAAATTTATGAGAATGGGGCAGACAATTGGAGATGATCAAAAGGGGGAAACTTGTGACAATGATGATGATAATGATGACACTGTGGCGGATTTAGCTCATTTGTATGTTAATTAAAGTTGTTGTTGGGGGAAAAGGTTTAATAATAGGTAGTTTTACCCCGCTTTATTTTGAAGCCCAAAAATGTGGCGAAAGAGGTATTTAGTATAGAAAAATATTATCTGTGTTTTTTAGGCAGAAGTTGCTGGTATAAACAATGTATTCGTAAAAAATAAAATTGTCATTTTTATACATGTTTTTCGAATGTGCGTTATTGTTGATTATACTGCATTATTATTTTTTCTTTAAAGGTTTTTCCGAATCTAATCAAAATAAAAAGTAGCTTTATGACTCACGAATAACCGATTATAACAAATCACGGGAAAGGTGGGGTTTGAAAACCCTTTGGGCAGTGAATGGTAAAACTCAGGCCAGTGCGTAAGCCATCGGCCGTGGTACAATAAATCAAACTAGTATATGGGTTTTAAAATTTTAAAAAAAGGTTAGCATGGGGGCCCTTATGACCCAGTTGGAAGAACTTATTGTAGTCAGCGGCTGAGTGGCTACGATGGCTTTTTATTTTTACGACTCGTCGCCATGGGTTCAAACCTTTCCGCTTTCGTGGTTTGTTGCTTTATGAAATTATAAAAAAAGTGCCTGATTCACTTTCTTTCCCTGGTTAATGTTAAAAACGCTGGGAAGGTGAGTGTGTCTCAGTGCCTTTAATCATGCTTTATGGCAAGATGGCGCCCATTTGCAGATGTTATTTGCAAGGTTTTTCTTTTCTTCAAGTGAGTAACGGCAAATTTGGTTCTTTCTTTTGGGCTACTCACCCCCCTTTCCCGCTTTCTTTAAAAATTGGTTAAAAAACCCTTCCCATTTTTTCCCCCCCCCGGAGGTTACATAAAAGGTAAGGGAAACATGATCTCTATCAGAACATGAATCAGGGAAAATTCCCCATAAAACCCAAAACAGGGGATATCTGTCACCGTCAGAAAATCCAGGTGGTAGATAAGTATATCTCATTCTTGAACAAGCGATAGTTATCTCCCAGAAAAAGGATACGAAGGTCTTTATAGGGGAAATTTCGAGTTGTGATGAGCATTACCCGTTGTGGGGGGCAGTTGCACAAGAAATGATGAAACTCTTACACGGATTGTGACTAACCAGTAAAGTGTTTTCACCTGGGATTATAGGGCCCTTAGAGAACCCCCAGTGCTGGAAAGACCCCAAAAGGGTAAAAACAAATATTTCCAGAAGAAAATCTGAAATGAAAAGGGGGACCTATTTGGACTCTGTGGGGTGAATCACATATAGTCACCTTTCAAAAACAAACAAATAAAAATTATTTCTTTTTATAGTAAATAAGCTTACTTTATGTAATAAAAAATGCTAAGCACAAAAAAACACTAGCATGCATGAGCATTAACAGCTTTTTACCAGACACACGGCTTTTGTTGGTTTTCTCCCCCCCCCCCAAAAAAAAAAAAAACAGCTTTCAGGGAGTCGTGTAATAAAAAAAAAAACTGCTTTAAAATCTCCCGAAAATAAGGAACAAGATGTTAAATTCAAAGTTAAAAAAGGGCCCACTAGATTGTTTAAAAAGTTAACGTAAAAACCTCCGCCCAAAAAAACTTAGAAAGATGGGGGAAAAAGGGTAGAAAGTTTTTTCTATACTGCTTTACTTTTTTAAAAAGTAGCCAGTGATTCAAAAAAATTTTTAAACAGAGTCCTTTTGAAAAAGAGAACGTGCTAAAAAAAACTGACAAAATACAACTTTACTCAACTAATGGGATTGTAAAAGGAAAATTTCTTTAACCCGGGCCCTAATCCCGAAAAACCCCCAAAATTTAAAAAAAGAATAACTACCCTTTAAATTATAATGGGGGAATTTCAGCAAACTTATCTCTCACCCCACAGAGGGTTCGAACCTGCACATTCTTATCAAAACCCCCAGTATTTTCCCAACTCAGCCGATCCCGATCTGGCGGGTATCAATTGGCCTGGTGGCAAAAAACTATGTATTTTGATGCAAAAGTGCAGTTCGTCTTGTAAACTCTTGTAAACGGAGAAGAATTTAACTGTTAGTATTTCCCCATGGGCCAATTCTTTTAACAATGCAGGAAAATTTCCCTGCGGCTTGACAAGCGGAACGAGCATCTTCGTAAACCCTCTGGTCAAGATGAGCCTAACAGTGTGGTTTCCTCAGCTCGAGAAAATTTCGAATGTGGCACCAACCATGTCCGGATGGAGGTCATGGAATAAAAACTAGAAATCAGCGGCCAGTCGACCCAGTGCGCACTCCAAGGACACACCAGCTAGCGTTCCTCCCCTGATAATGTGAAGCGCCGAGAGCGCGAAAGTCCAAGGACACCCCATTTAACTTCCTTCAAAGCATCTGGAAACTATTGAATTTTTTTTAAACAAGTCGTTACAGCAGAGGCTGACTATACCAGCTGTGAAAACACGAAGAAATTTTCTTAACTGAAAGAGGAAACTTATGCACAGTTCAGGACATAACTGTCTTTAATTTTTTATGACGTATCACCAATTAATACGGCATTCTATTAACATCATTGCTAAGGCCTTACAAACGATTGCCCTGTATTCAATCCTGGCAGAGAGAGAGAGAGAGAGAGAGGGGAGAGAAGAGAGAGAGAAGGAGAGAAGAGAGGGAAAAAAAGAGAGAGAGAGAGAGAGAGAAGAAAAAGAAATGCCCGCTTTCTAAAAACTCAGTCCCATAAGACTATATCACTTGGGGAAAAACTGGCAAGTAAGATTTGCACCGAGAAAACAAAAATGTGAAGGTCTTAGGGCCCCTAATGGTTTTAAAGCCGGGGAGAGTAATAAGGATGAATGGGAGGGTGTTGGCACTTGGGAAAGAAGTTGATATCCTTGGGGTGAAATTTGACTACAAACTGACCATGAACAAGCACGTTGTAAATCTTTCAAACAAGGCAGCCAGGAAGCTTACAGCACTTTGCATTACTTCGCATTTGCTTGACAGTAGGGGTCGCAAGATTCTATACGAGCACAAGTACTCTCACACCTTGAGTGTGCTCCATTTTCTTGGTATGCCGCCCTCCCCCTCTCACCTGCGACTGCTTGACAGAGTAGAGAACAGAGCAAGACGTCTTATCTCTCGCCTAGCCCAACCCTGGATAGATCTGTCTTTTCAGCAGAGCCTTCAACACATGAGGGATGTGGGTGGCCTTACTGTTATGTACAAGGCCAATATTGTCAAAGTACCACACTTGAATCCACTTCGAGGACAGCGTGAAGCAAGTTTCCTATTCCACAAGACGGGCAGAAAGCAGCAACTTCACTCAGGCTTTTACCCTTCTCCAGAACATCACTTCATCTAAGATCATTTTTCCCCAGGATGATTCAAGTATGGAACACATTCGACAGCATTATGATGTCACGATTTTAAAGTCAGTGGACCAAATGAAAATGTGGCCCACAGATGACTCCAAACCCTTCATCCTGTTCCCTACTTGTATGTCTCATAACAATAAAAATGCTTTCAAATGAGCTGTTGTAGGTAACAGCTCTTAGCTTGTCAATTAATTATGAATCCTAACCTGAAAATAGCTTGTCAATAAAGCTAGGGATCCTTAACCTAACCTTGTCAAACCCTGTGAAAACAGAGAGAGAGAGAGAGGAGAGAGGAGAGAGAGAGAGAGAGAGAGGGAAGAGCACGTGGAGGAGGAAGACATCTACAGCCGTCTCACCCTCCACTAACACAGTTCCAGCGGCGAAAATCTGAGGACAAATCTGCAAAACACAGGAGGTTGCAACAAATTCTAGTCCACCCTCCCAGGCCCCTAGGCTGTGCTCTCGCTGTCACGGAAGGGGCACACTGCCAACAACTGCCTGCGAGATACCAGGTTTTAATTACTGCTACAAGAAAGGACATCAGGAGGACCAGTGTCGGAAGAAAAAGGAACTTGACAGACAGGGCCCCCTGTTTAGAGACCTGTTCTCAGAACAAACCACCCGGATCTCTGAATTGGTGAACACTCTCACACGTCACCCACTTAGCTACTCCTATCCCAGCCCAGCAGGTGGTATTGTGCCTTATACAAGACCACAGACCTACATCCCTGCAGCTGCCTCAGTACCCTACCTCTCTCAAGGGCAGGCACCTTACATTCCCTACACACCCACCACCTCGAGCTGACCACTTCATCATGAGGAGCCAGTCTATCAGCATTCTGTCGGCCAACATTAGAGGTTTCATTACTAAGTTGGAGAGCTCACACATAGTTTTTGTGAACACTCGACGTTTCCCGACATGATAGCTGTTGTTGAAACATTTTTGGAATGACAGGACTCCAGAAAATTTTGCAAGAATTGCTGGGTACACCTCATGGATGAAGAAAACAAGCAAGGGCAAGGAGGAGGTGTTGCTGTGTGCTTCTCTAAAGTGTTCATGCCCAGCACATTTATGTTTTCCACCCCTACACATCTGAAATGATGTTCTTCAAGCTCTGTATAAACCATAGTACCTCTGTTTCTAGCATGTGCAATGTACAGACCTCAGTGGGGAACATTTCAGACCCCATCAACTTCCTAATGGAAAAAAATTGACTCCTTCTGCTACAGCACAACTGTCAACATATTAAAAAATTGTTGATGACCTCACCAGCACCTTATACAGAGGGACTTTGGTGACCTTCTTGCAGTGTTTTTACATGAGAAACTTTGTTGATTTCCCTACTCATATCTCTGGCTCCTCCCTTGACCCAGTAGTGAGTGATCTGGGAGAAGGCATAGTCACTTGTCAACCCTCGGCTACGTTGGATCATCTTTACCACAAGGCTGTTTTTACGACACTTAAAAATCCCCAAAAGAAAGAGGTGAGGAGTCCACACGCACAACCTGGCTATGGGAAAGAGGTTTAAATTTGGCCAGCCCTTTGCTCTGAGCTCGCCACCACCGATTGGAATGCTCTTCTCCAAGGGGATGTTTGACAACCAAGTTGAAAGCCTTCACTGGACACATCCTTAATCTACAACAAGTACACATTCCTCACCGGCAAATATGTGACGAAGCCTACAGATCAGCCTTGGTTTGGCTTTCGTTGTAGGAGGCTGCTACTGCTAAGTACAAAGCATGGCGAAGGAAATAAGAGACATCCTACCACCTATAACAGGAACTTGCACACGCAAGCCTGTAGGCATATGGGTGACGTTCAAAAGTGGGCCATTGCTAAATGGGAGGTGGACACTAAAAGAAACTAGCATCAGGTGGGGTAGGCCCCAAAAACCCTGGTGGTCCCTGGTCAAGGACAGACAAGGCTATCTGCCTGATAAACTAAATTCCCCCTCTAAATCGACAGGATGGGAACCCCTCTACTAGTAGTCAAGAGAAGGCGGACCTCTTTGCTGAACACTTTGTACCAAATGCAAGTTCCTAATCCAGCAAGGGACCCTCCTTGGCTAGCTGCAAGAACTGTGTCAAAACTGTCAGTGGTGACAATAAGGCAGGAGGAGGTGCATTTCCTTCTTAAATCGTTGACCCAAAAAAAGGCTGTGGGCCCAGACCAGTTGAGCCAAGATTGTGAGAAGAAGTGCAGACCAGCTAGCAGCACCTCTAACTCGCATCTTTCAGCACTGCCTAGTTTCAGTGTAAAGGCCCTCTCTATGAAAAAAGGCAAATGTAGTCCCTTTCACAAAAAAAAGAAGCAGAGCAGAAATCAGCAACTACAGACCAGTGTCATACTGTCAATCACTGGTAAGATCCTTGAGACAATAATCCAAGACAAATGACAGAGTTTTTTGACTACCACTCATACTTTGTGACCGTCAATATAGCTTCAGGAAAGGTTACTCTGCTGCTGTTCTGTTGTTAAACCTCTCCACTAAGTGGCACCAGTCACTGGTGAATCCAAAGTCAGCTGTGTGGTAGCATGGACATTTCTGGCGCTTTCGACCGGGTGTGGCACCAGGGGCCCCTTAGCAAAACTTCAAGCACTGGGGAAATTTCAGGCTCTACGCTATTCTCCTCAGTGATTACCTTCAGGTAGATCTCTAAGTGTTTTCTCAATGGAAGGGAATCAGAAAGACACCCTATTGGGGCAAGTTTCCACAGGAAGCGGCTGGGTCCTTTGTTAGGGAAGTCTATTTAATGCCTTCTTATCTCATCCCAAATCACATGCATATGCAGCGCTGTACACTGACTTTCATTATCCAAGAGAAGAAATGCCACTCTCAAAGCTACATCAATCCCCAGTGAGGCTATATCAGTTTGGGGGGAAATAGTGGAAAAGAAATTTGCACCTGAGAAAACGCAAATGATGATCGTCTCTGGGCACCATGTGGTAATTTTGGGTGCATAGTAAGGATGAATGGGAGGGGTTTTGGGGGCACCTGGAGAAGAAGTTGATGTCTTTGGGTGAAATTTTTGCCTCCAAAACAAACCTGAAGAACCATTTTTTGTAAATTTTGCAAAAAAGGCAGCCAGGAAGCTTACAGCACTTCGCCTATTCGATCTGCTTGACGTGGGGGTTGCAAGATCCTTACGGGGCACAAGACGCTACACCTTGGTATGCTCCACTTTTTTTTTTGCCTCGCCCCCCCCCTTCCCCTGCGACTCCTTGACAGGTAGAGAACAGAGCAGATCTCATCTCTCGCCGGGACCCTCCTGGATAGATCTGCTTTTCAGAGAGGCCTTCAACAAAGGAAGGATGTGGGGGGCCCTTTACTTTTTATGTACGGCCAATTTGTCAAAGTCCCACTTGGACCCACTTCGAGGACAGCGTGAAACAGCTTTTATGCCACAAGAGGGGCAAAAGCAGCAATTTTCACTCTGGCTGTACCCTTCTCCAGAACTCACCCCATCTGAGATATACATACCCGGGTGACTCGGGATTGGAACACATTCGTACAGAAATGATGTCAACGAGTAAAGTCCGTTGATCAAATGAAAATGCGGCCCACAAGGGCCCCAATTTCATCCTTTCCTACTGTATGTTCTAACAATAAAATGCTTTCAAATGAGCTGTGTAGTAACAGCTTTTTAGCTTGCCAATAAAGTTAGGAACCTTAACGTGTAAATAGTTGTAAATTTAAAGCTAGGGACCTTAACCTTGTAAAACCCCTGGTTAAAAAAAAAAAAAAAAAAAAAAGAGGAGAGGGAGAAGTGCATTAACTTTAAAACCCTAATTTACTTTAAAATTTTAAAACATGCCACTTACTTACAAATACAGAAGACCGTAGCGTGGAATTTTTGAAGAAGTGTGTTACAAATTATTATTTTTATTATTGGTAAAGGAAGATATAATCTAAGCGACATTTTACTGCGATAACTTTCGCTTATAGGCGCTTTTTCAAGCCCAACAGTTTTACAAAGCTTCGGGGAGCAAAAATTTCCACTTTTAAAAAGTTTTCATTAGTTTCCCCAATCCTCTTTTTTTAACATGTTTTTAACTATTACTTTTTTATTATTACAAGCGCTAAACCAATTTGGGGGCATTCACGTGAGGGCTGGTAGAGGTTCGAGCCCCTTAAACTTTGCCTCAAGCATGGGTTTCATCCCTTCTTCCCAAATTTCTCAAAACGGAACCTTAACCCAAAAATAATCCGGGTTTTGGTTTTGACGACGCATCTGGCAAACTAATCCTTTATTATTATTTTTATTCGCCCCGTACTCTCCCCGGCCCCGGGGCTTTTTTCCCAAAAAATGGTGACCCGGCCTTGGCTCCCATCTGGGGGTATCTCGAGACTAAGTCTCCCATGGGGGGGTACTGTACCCCCTCATCTTTGGGGCCCAAATGTCCCCGGCCTAGCCCCATTCCCCGCCCCCACGGGGCTCGCAGAGAGAAGCTAGGCCTCGGGGTTTTCCATCTCCCCGCCCCAAAGGGGGTGGGGGAGGCAGTCTTGTGAGCTGCAGGTGGTAGCAAGCTCAGGGCCTCAAAAAATTTCTGATGTAGAGAGTACATCAGATATAGAGGGGGGAAGAGTCAGGGGGAAAGTTGGGAGTTGGATGTGTGAGATTGAAACTTTTTATTGATTAAGCTTTTCCTTTAAAAATAGGACAGACATAAAAAGACTATTTTAAAAAAAGTGGGTTTGCAGCTTGGGGCATAACAGGAATATAATCTCGGAAAAAACATTGGAGATGATCAGGTTCTACGAGGCATAAAAAATTTTTTTGACGGTCAACATATTAAGAGACAAGTTCAAGAGCCAAGATAAACCCCCCAAAAAATAAAAAAATTCAAGAAACATACACACAGCACAAAAAAGAGACACACACATGCAAAAAAAACTGCAGACGGAGTATACCCTTTGGGGGTCAAAGGCGGCAAGAATCACTCAAGGAAAAGAAAAACTTTGGGGTTGGGGCATATACGAGCACATCTGAGGGGCAAATCAACGAAATAACCTTGCTTATATGGGGGCCTGGCAAAATTCGTTTCGACACCTAAGTGGGTCATTAAAGACACTGTAACCCCAAAATTTCGCAAACCCTTATGGGTACGCCCCCACCTATGGAACCCACACTTTTTCAAAACATCATGAAATTGGAGAAGTTTTTAAAGGGGTTTTCAACAAGAATAGTACCCGGGGCTAAGGGAAATGTTCTACCAGGGCAGTTAAGGGGAAATAATCTGCGAACTGGAGGACAGGAGGAAAGGAGGGACGAATAACGACGTATAAAGTAGAGAGGAATGTAAGGTGGACAAGGCCACAAGTTTCGAAGGGAACAGGAACAAAGTGAAAAAAACTGGAAATGAAAACTCAAATGGCCACAGGGATGTTAGGGAAATATTTCGTAGTAATAGAGTTGTTAGTAAGTGGAGCAATCTGGAGAGTGCTGTAATGGAGACAGGATCCATACATAACTTTAAGAAGAGGTACGATAAAGCTCATGGAGCAGGGGCAGAGTGGACCTAATAGTGACCAGCGAAGAGGCGGGGCCAAGAGCTGTCACTCGACCCTTGCAATCACAAATAGGTTAGTGCACATGCGCACGCACACACACACACACACACACACACACACACACACACACACACACACACACACACACACACACACACACACGCGCGCGCGCAACAAGAAGTATTCACTGTGGAGACAGGAAGGACCCTGGGAAGACAGGACAGAGGGGGACACCAACAGGGAATACACCAACAAGTGCTGGATGACATACACACAACTTAGGAGGAGGTGAAGAAGCTGCTAAGTGACCTGGATACCTCAAACGCAATGGGACCGGACACCATCTCCCCGTGGGTCCTTAAAGAGGGAGCAGAAATGCTGTGTGTCCCATTAACCACAATCTTCAACACGTCCCTTGAAACTGGGGAACTACCTGAGGTATGGAAGACGGCAAATGTAAATTCCATTTATAAAAAAGGAGACAGAAAAGAGGCACTAAACTACAGACCAGTGTCACTGACGTGTATAGTATGCAAAGTCATGGAGAAGATTATCAGGAGAAGAGTGGTGGAGCACCTGGAACGGAACAGAAGTATAAATGAGAACAAGCACGGTTTCATGGAAGGCAAATCCTGTGTCACAAACATTCTGGAGCTTTATGATAAAGTAGCAGAAGTAAGAGACGAGAGAGAGGGGTGGGTTAATTGTATCTTCTTGGTCTGCAAGGAGGCCTTCGACAGAGTTCCTCAAAGAGATTAGCGCAGAAACTAGAGGATCAGGCGTGTATAATGGGATGGGCACTTCAATAGATCAGAGAATACCTGACAGGGAGGCAACAACGAGTCATGGTACGTGATGAGGTATCACAGTGGGCACCTGCGACGAGCGGGATCCCACAGGGGTCGGTCCTACGACCAGTGCTATTTTTGGTATATGTGAATGACATGATGGAAGGGATAGACTCAGAGGTGTCCCTGTTCGCAGATGATGTGAGTTAATGAGGAGAATTAAATCAGATGAGGATCAAGCAAGCCTTCAAAGAGACCTGGACAGGCTGGACACTTGGTCCAGCAACTGGCTTCTCGAATTCAACCCTGCCAAATGCAAAGTCATGAAGGTAGGAGAAGGCAAAGAAGACTGCAGACAGAGTATAGGCTAGGTGGCCAATGACTGCAAACCTCGCTCAAGGAAAAAGATCTTGGCGTGAGTATAACACCGAGCATGTCTCCGGAAGCACACATCAACCAGATAACTGCTGCAGCATATTGGCGGCTGACAAACCTGAGATTAGCATTCCGATACCTAAGTAATGAATCTTTCAAGACAATGTACACCGTATACGTGAAGCCCATACTGGAGTATGCAGCAGCAGTTTGGAACCCGCACCGGGTCGAGCACGTTAAGAAATTAGAGAAAGTGAAAAGGTTTGGAAAAAGGTCAGTTCCGGAGCTAAGGGTAATGTCTTACGAAGAAAGGTTGAGGGAAATCGACCTGACGACACTGAAGGACAGAAGGGATAGGAGAGACATGATAACGACATACAAAATACTGCGTAGAATAGACAAGATGGACAGAGACAAGATGTTCCAGAGAGGGGACGCAGAAACAAGGGGTCACTCTTGGAAGTTGAAGACTCAGATGAGCCACAGGGATGTTAGGAAGCATTTCTTCAGTCATAGAGTTGTCAGGAAGTAGAATAATCTGGCAAGTGATGCAGTGGAGGCAGGAACCATTCATAGTTTTAAGACGAGGTATGATGAAGCTCATGGAGCAGGAAAGAGAGGACCTAGTAGCGACCAGTGAAGAGGCGGACCAGGAGCTGAGTATCGACCCTGCAACCACAAATAGGTGAGTACACACACACACATACACCACACACACACACACACACACACACACACACACACACACAGTGTGATGCATCCCTTCTTGCAGATGATGTCAAACTGACAAGGAAACTAAAAACAGTAAAGGACACAGAAAGGCTATAAATGTACCAGGTCAGACTGTAGGATTCGACCCTTACAAGATTACAACAGCTTAGAAAGGGAAAAAAGGACCAGAAACGGGCTAAAAGTTCGTGAGATAAAGGCCGTAAACCTTACTCAAGTAAAAGGACCTCGGAGTGAGCTTAATATCGAAAATATCGCCTGAGGCCCATATCAGCAGAATAAAGTCTGCAGCAAATGCGTATTCGGCAAATCCAAGAATAGCCTTCAGGAATATCATCACACTATTATATGCGATATGTGCCAGACCCATCTTGGAATATGTAGCACAGGTATAGAACTAACACCTGATCTGTAATGCCAGAAGACTGGAGAAAGTGTAGAAGCTGGCAACGAGACTAATCCCACTGGAAATGGAAAGGAGCTATGAGAGACAAATGGAACTAAATGTGGTGACATTAGAGGACAGAAAGATCAGGGGAGATATGATAAAGACGGGCAAGATACTAAAAGGAATTGACAGGGTAGACAGGAAAAAACTGTTCGAGAGGCGAGAAACAGCTATTCTAGGAAACAACTGTTTCTTCATCCTGAGAGTGGTCTGGAAGTGGAATGACCTGGACAACGAAGTGGTAGAGGTAGAACTATACACAGCCTTACTTGGGGCCGCCGCCACACAGGGGCTGCTGTGGAGGAAATTTCTCCAGTCGGGTGCGGGACTAAAGTCATAGTGGATTACAGTGACGCTGCTGCTCAAAGGCCTGTATCAACCCTGTGAACAATTAACTGTGATTAAGCTAGGAGAAAGTTAGTGCAGTATTTACTGTTTTAATATTCAGGGCCAAGAACTGAGACTTGACCTCTGCAATCACTAATAAACAAGTTATGAGTAAAGGCTTAAAACAACTAACTAGGAACGTCCTCGTTGCGCTGCTATATGGAACAAAAGAGACGATAAACACCTAACAGACCATAAAAATGATTCGAATCAGCATACACCATTTCTCATTACTCTTGACGGGAGGAATAACATATAGTGCCGAAATTATGTAAGAAAGCTCTCGTTACCCAGTGGTATAATAAGGTAATGTGATACAAAAGTATGAAATAAGTGCTTCAGCTATTGTAAATCAGGAAAAGAATATGTAGTAGAAATAAATACTGAATACCTAAGCATAATTTTAATCCGGTATCTAAAAGTGATAATATAGTTGATCATAATAATAATGATAATGCAATATAGGTTCTTACAGTTGCCAAATAGAGGAAACCATATAATTTAATCCTGACATTCAAGAACGAGAACAGACAGGAAACAATGAACAACATGGTAATATCTTGGACAAGAATACTGTGAAAGATGTTGGAGAAGAAAATCAAAGAAGCTTGGTAGAGTATCCGAGAAAAGGGTAATATTCTTACTAGACAAAACGCACTCATTCAAAACTAGTAAAGCCTCTCACAAGCCTCTTCTAGAATTTAGTGATTGAACAGCAGAAGCGAAGCAGAAAGCAGAGATAAGGGTGAACGACCTAGCCTTAAGCACCAAAAAGAAATCAGACATTGCACTGCACCAGAGGCTGGATAAAATAAACTGAAGGAGCAAACAGGGATAGCAGGAAATACCCTAATATAAATAAACATCCTAAGAGTCGGGAAGAAAATATTAGGACAGTCAACATCTGAAATATCTACTGAGTCTAGTATATACTCAATAATAACCACATGGAAACAGAAACACAGGGAGTTGACTGATCTGTATATTTCGACCCCCTTCTGGGATCCTCTTTAACAAATACACAAGTGAACAGGTACTGGTAGGTTCTCCAGGACGGGTTCTGGCACGGGTCTTCTCCGTGCGTTGACCCGGCAACAAAAGCGAAAAGAGAACATGAATTTTATAGGAGAAGTTGCATCTCTCACCGTGCGGGGGAATAGGAAGTGTCAGGTGAGCGAGTGGGGGAACAGGTCAAGGAGGGAGTGAGTGAGAAGACAGATCCTGAAAATGGAAAGTACTGTGCATTTCTGTTTGCAGATAATGTGAAGAAAATGAAGTGATTAACAAAAAAATGGAGACGACAGGGAAAATACTATAATAAAACTTGGCAAAACGAGGAGGTGGTCACAAAAGTGGGTACTGGAATTTAACTTCAGTAAGGCTATGAAAATTCAGAAACTACAGACTGGTGGAAAAGAACTGTAAACATTACCCAAAGAAATGGACATTGAGGTTAGTATAATAATGAACAGCCGAAGGCGTGACCGGAAAAAAATATAATTAGCTTTCAGGAATCTCAACAAAGAGCCATTCTTTTATCTATGGACTACGTAAGCAAGGCCACACCCAGAGTCTGCAGTCGTAGTATGGAACTCACCTGATAAAAACATGACCAGAAATTAGATAGGGCAGCGATCTGCATAGAGACGGGTAATGGAACAAGAGGGAAATTCTATGAGGAAGACAAAAGATCCGAACCCCATGACATTAGAGAACAGAAGG
>NC_069417.1:19981528-20062959 GCF_026875155.1 Cherax quadricarinatus | reverse complement strand
ACCTTTCCTTTGGCCGGGGGGCCTGGGCTAATGAATCTGCATAATAGATGTTAGGCATGTATGTCAAGCATAGCTACTTGAGAGAGGGTAGAATGCCGCACGGTTTGACCTGGATAAACGGGACTTGGTACGTTGGTTGACCGGAACGGATGTAAAGAGATGTGAGGACATGTTGAGGATGTTAATTTATGTAAAAGATCCACGCAAGATCAAGATCGGCAAATTGGCACTGGTAGAGGGCAGGGAGGTAGTGGCTAAGGTGGAGGGAATATATCCAATGTATGCATGGAAGGACATATGGGGTCTTTTAAAAAAGCATTACGGTTACGAGCCAAGGTCAGGGAGATAATTTTAAATTTTTACATAATATACTCCCGTCCGGGAAGTTTTAGCGAATAGGCGCGTGCAGGAGGGGGGGGGGCTGTGTTGTGTGTGTGGAGATCCTGATACGGTCTTTCATGCAGTTTATTTCTGTAAGAGATTGGAACATGTAAGGTTGTGGTTTGGTAAGGTGTTAAGAATGGTGGGTGGGGGTGGTTTAGTGTCTTAAGAGCTTTAAGTTTAGATGTGGGGGGGGTCGAAACACCGGTACAGAATGCAATCGGATATTTAGTGACGGATTTGTATATACGTCCATGGTATACAGGCATTTATCTGTGAGGGAGAGAATCAGAGCACTGGTAGCGATATTTTATGGTACACAACAGAGAAATAAAGACATTACGGGAAACAGATGGTTTTTCTTATTTTCAAAGGGATATTGCAGATTCAAGGTCAGGGATTTATGGGAGTTAATACCTAAAGGGTACACGGGGCTGGCTTCTTTGAATATGTGTGAGTGAAGGTGGCATACGATTGGTATGGGTTGGTTTAATGTATAAATGATAGGTATGATCGTTAGTTTGGATGATGTTTTATTCAAACAAATATATATACTATTGCTTGGAAACTAATTTTTGTTCTTAAATTGACGTGATTAAGAGAGTGGGTCTCTTGTGAAGCAAACTCATGAACTGCATGACAGGTGTTATGTAAAAGCACCTTGAGCAACTTATACATATAGTTTTTCATTTTATATTTTCCTTGTATCAGCCATGTGGATGATACCTGGTAACGTTCTGCTTGGGGTCTCCTGGGATATATGTTTTGGAATATGACCAGATATGAGGGTAACAATTTTGTATTATGTGTACATAATCTCTCATGTGTGTGTGTATATGTGATAAGAATGTGGTGTGTGTATGTTGCATAATGTTACTTGTTTGGCAATTCAGAATTATCTCATGCTATTTAAGTGGAACCCTTTGTGTAATGTACTGAATATTTTTGTATCTTTGCAGTTGTCAAGTAAATTGACTACCAGTTTCATTACATATCGTTCGTTTTTGGATATTTTGTTATATATGCACTTGTTTATGTATAATGTCTTTACAAAGGTTTTATTGACATAAAATCAAACACTAAGGCATATTATTGATGAATAGTTTCTCTTTGTTTATAATGTATATAAGAGGGTTTTAATTAAGGTAACGAAGAATTTGTATATTTTGTGTTACCTTGGGATAGGTACATAATGAATAGGGATGGGACGAATATTTTAACCGTTCTAGTGTATATATTGACAATTGTAATTATACTTACTATGAAAGTAAAAAGGGAAATCCCTATTTTATTTAATGAAATTGAAAATTTTTTTAAAAAAAAAAAAAAAAAAAAAAAAAAAACTTCTACACATCCAGTACATCAAAACACAACTTTCCCATGTTGTAATATATGCTAACTTCTACAAAACCACAGTCCCTCACAACACAACATTCATTTTTATAATATATGCAAATTTCTCCCACATCCAGAAAACCACAACTCAACTTTCCATTTTTAAAATTTTAAAAGCTAACTCTACAAAAATCAGGGTACATCACAAGAGATATTTTTTTTGGGGCTTTTGACTGTAAATTTTTTTAAATTGTGACAAATTTTTTACTCAACTTTTTAAACTCACTTCTGTTACTCAAACCACTTTAAAAGCACTATCATTCCTGCAACTAACTATTGTATTATTATTAATTATTTTTATTATTTTTTACTATTACTACTCTTTTTAAATTTAAATTACTGCTACTAACACTTCTGCTCCCGCAATTTTTTTCGTCCCCGTCTTTGGTGATTTAAACATTTTAAACCCAGGACACACGGAAGCGGCTTCAAAAAGTTTTTTTCCCCTGGGTGTACTGTTTTTTTGTACCCCGGAGCTCATTTTTTTTCGGCCCCGGGACTTTCGGGGTTTGGAAACCAGGGTTTCATTCCCCGGTCCTTTTTCCCCTATTTTTTTTTTTTTTAAGTCAATGGGTAACACACGGCCTGCAATTTTTAAGGATTTACGGGCCATGGGTTCGAGTCCCACCCGTTCTGTGTTTTGGGTTTTACAATCGTTTTTTTAACAAAATTCGTAAAGGGGGTTTTTAAACAGGGCCCTTAAAGACGGTGAAGAACTTCAGACGAGAAAAGGACAGCAACATTTTTTCGCTCACGTTTTGTGTGTTTTTTTAAATTTATCCCCATAAATAGGGTTTGCTATGATACGATTTAGTTTTTAGTCTTTTTTAAAAGTTCTGCTGTTTAAATCTTAAGAATCGTTTTTAAAACCCCCTTTTTTCAAAAAGTTCTATGTTTTTACATAAGGGCTTTGGGGGTCGGGGGGGGGTGGAACGGGAAAGGGAAAAAAATCTTTGGGAAATTGATTTTTTGGGGCGGATTTTTTTGTTTTTGTTTCCTCAGCTGCGGCTGCAAAGGTTGCAAAGAATAGTTTGAAGTCTGTAGGTAGGTTGGAAAAAGATCCCAAATGTCACCTTTTTAGTAAAACAACATCGCCCTTCAACATGTGAAGAGAGCTTTTTATAAGTAGGTTTTTCCCCCCCAGTAAATTTTGAGTAGAAAAAAATGCCCCCCCCACTCTGAGTTGTGCTGATTAAAAAAGAATGTTTTAATGAATACTACGATACCGTCTTTTTAATTTTTAAAGGCCTTTTTATTTCTGGGGGTTTTTTTTTTGCGTCCAAGAAATTAATTTTTCTTTTAAAACTTTAAAGGGGACCTTTCCCTTCCATTTTTAAATTCTCTATTAGGGAATAGAAGGGGGCTATGACCCTCAGTAAATGCAGCCATTGGGGTCAAACTTTGTACTCACATTTTTGTGTTTTTTTTGCAAAAAAACCTATCCAGAACGAGTTAGAGTTGATTTCCATACTGAAAATGAACCATTTTGGGCAAAAATTTTTCCTATGGACTTTCCCATACAAAAACATTCAACGTGTCAAAAATTTATGAAACAAATTTTGGGGGATGAGAAGGTTTGTATTTTTTTTACACGCCCCAAAATGGCCGGGTGCGGTTACTAAAAAGTCAGCCCGTTATGATATACAAACCCATCCCTCAAAAATACGCCCAAAACAAATTTGGCTAGCCCCTTTAAGCCCCCTTTTTTTCAAAAACTAGGTATAAGAGCAAGGGGGAAACCCAAAAATCCCCGACTTGCCGGATTAAATTCTCAAACGTTACCCCTCATCTGATTTTCCTTTAAACTTGAAAGGGAACAGGGAGAAGCAAGTTTCGTCATTATAGTGTTGAAAGCAAATCACGGCAAAGGGGGAAAACACGCCGAATTGTGGCAATTTTTTTTCCCAAAAATGGCAAAAAAAAGGTTTTACAATCAAAAGTCCCCGGGGGTTTGAACCCTAGCGACGAGACTTCCGAGCATGAAAACAAGGGGCTGTTGTTATTAACAACAAAACACAACAACCGATTAATAGCTTTAAGGGTTTGTTCTGGGTTGCATTCTTTAAAGAACCAAAAAAATTCAGGAAAAAAACCCCAATCCAAAAAAACTACCTGACTTTCGGAATTTTTTCGGTTTATTTCCCCTTTAGGGCATATCTGAGCACAGTCTCATTTTTTACTTTATCTTTTCCTGGAGACGAAAATTTTTCATGAGAATATCCAAACTGTGTGGCACCCAAAATTTAAATTTTTTTTTTATAAAACTGGTTTTCTTTTCTAGAAAGAACACGTTACCCCAAAAAAAATTATCAAAAAAGGTACTTGTTTAAAAAACTTTTCGTGTTGTAGATGTTAAAACACACATGAACATAAGTATCCTTAAAAAAAAGGGCAAATCTCGGGAAATTTTTTAGTGTTTTTTCCCCAAAATAACCATAAAATTTGGGGTATACGAACTCGACTGCTTTTTAACACGCCGAAAAATACTCTGTTATTTTATATTTTTAATTTCCAACTGATTTCTCGGACGTTAAAACCTGGGGCTCAAAACTGAGGAACACGATTTCAAACCTCTGAGGGGGTTTTACGAATTTGGGTTTTTGGGTCCTACGCCAAAGAAACCCTTGTTTCATTGGGCGTAAGTACGTTGTGATTAAAAATCCGGGAAAAAAAAAGACCCAAAAAACCCCAAAGGGAAATAATTAACAATAATTTGGTTTTTGTTTCCGATTTAAATCCAAAACTGCCCTTATTTAATGCTAAAAAAAAATGTTTTAAAACTTAAAAAAACAAAGATCAAAATAAATCTCAGTAAGTATACAATAAAATATTAAAAATCCCCTTTTTCAATGAATTTTTTTTTTGTCAAAAATAGGGCATGATTTTCAAAATCTTATATAATTTTTTGGGAATGGGATTTTCTTTTAAAGGGAAACCGTTTCCGAATATATAAAAATTTTTTTTTTTTAAAAACACGGGGGCCCGCTCCCACAAAAGTAAGGTGAAAGAAAGAAAGAAGAATCCCAATCCTTTCCCAAACCTCCTCCGCCAAAAACATACTAACATTACATTTCAGGTTGCCCTCCAAACCTCAACATCCCCCCCCCAAATTATTTTAAAGGGGGAGCCCACGTACTTTTCACCTTCAGATTAAATAGGGCTAACCAGATTCCCTGAATCCTCCATAAATGTTACTTTTGCTCACACTCCAACGAAACATAAATTTTAAAAACCAAAAATTGAAACCCACTACCCCCGATCTTACGTGTTCACACTTTGCCTGTAAATGGCCCAAGCCCCTTTAAAACTCAAACGTTCTTTTACCCATTTTCCCCCTTTCTTTCAAATCAACCGCTACCCTCTCCCCCCCTCTCAAACAAAGAACATAAAAAAGTAGGAACACGAAAGAAGGCCAAACGGGCCCATACGGGCGGGCCCTTTATAAAAACGAAAATCTACCAAAAGCTACTCAAGAAAAAACCCCCCGAAACCCCCCAACACCAATCAAACCCAGCCCCTCCCACTCATATATTTTGTCCAGTCTCTTTTTAAAAAAGCTCCCCAAAGGCCTACCCCTCATCACCCCACGGGGAAGACTGTACCCCGCATCTACAATTTCTGTTAAAACCTTTACTTACCTTTTTCCCCTTTCTAAACCCTAAATTTTTCCAACTTAAATCCATTATTCCGGTTTTCTTACCGGGGTTCGACCCCTCAGTCCCTTTATTAATTCCCCCCTTGTTTAGGGCCCGCATCCACTTAAACATTTCAATGAAACCCTCCCCCATTCTAGGGCCCCCCAGGAGTGGAGATTTAAGGCTTTAAGTCTATTTTTCAACGGGGGGTTTTTCCTTACACGGGAAATTCTTTTTAGTCATTCTTCTTTAATGTTCTCTAAATCTTTTTCCATCCTTTTAAAAAAAGGAAAAAAAAAAAACTGAGCACATAACCCCAAATGAGGCCTCCTAGTGTTTGAAATAGAGCTGTAAAAAAACCCTTTTGGGAACTTCTTTTACTTATACTTTTTGAGTTTAATCCAAAAAACTGTTGGCCTTGTTGCGAAACCACTGAGGGCACTGCTTTTTTTGGTTTTAGATTTTTTCCCAGACCCCCAAAATCTTTTTCACACTGTAAAAACCAACCCTCTATTTTCACCTAATTAAACTTCGAGGGTTTTTTTTTCTTTCCCAAAGGGGCAAGTCCCTTTAAAACATTTATCCACAAAAAAATTTTCATCCCCCATTTCTCAGCCCAAAGACTTTTAATTTTTTTCAAATCGCCCTGGTTCATTGATATCCTCCCAGAAAAAATTTAATAGGGCCCTATTTTTGTATCATCAGCAAACTTACCCCATGTCACTAGTAATCCTTATAAAGGGTCATTAATGAAAATTTAAATGAAACAAAAAAGAGGGCCAAAACGACCCTTTGTGGAACGCCATTTAGTAAACAAATTTCCCCTTTTCAAAATTTCACTCCATTAATGGTAACACCCCCTGCTTTCTTTTGGGTAACCCCTCCCCTCAATCCATGCTAGAACTTTCCCTAAATAAGATTGATAATTATGCAGCAAAATTGGGAATCTTTTTTTCGGGAAAAACGTTTCGCCCACAGTGTTTTCCATCAGTCCAAAACAAAGAGGAAGGCTAAGGAGAAGGAAATGGGGTTTAATCAGTCCCCAACCGGGATCGATGTTTCAGCCCATCAATCTTGTAGAATGTACGGGAAGGGCCGTAGACGTGGTTTTATAAACTGTAGTGGGTGACGTGAAGACACTCCCGAGAAGAAAATACATATCCTTCCCCCCAACTCCACTTGCAAACATGTTTCCAACATCTTTCCCCAAAAAAATCATTCCAAGTTTTCTACCTCCACAACCACGACCATCAAGGACATCACCATAGTTTTGGCAGGCAAGCCTCCCCTCCTCTGCGGGGGATACATAAACCCTTGTAATGCTGCAAAAAAGTTTTAAAGGGGCGAAACAACAAGGGGCCTCCAAACCATTTCAACACCAAAACCCCAAACAGGGCCTGACGACACAAGGAATGCCTGCGTACAACACCCTAAAACCCCCACAAACCCCTTGATAAAATACCCGAAACTCAAGACTTATCGCCACAGAAGACAACC
This sequence comes from Cherax quadricarinatus, assembly GCF_026875155.1. NCBI lineage: Eukaryota > Metazoa > Arthropoda > Malacostraca > Decapoda > Parastacidae > Cherax > Cherax quadricarinatus. Next base: position 20,056,051 of record NC_069417.1, on the reverse strand, counting down.
CCCAATAAACCCAAAAATCCTGGAATCATCACTTATTTTTTTACATCCGACAAAATTCAACCAGAATATGGCTTTTTAAACATAGCAACCACTTTCCAAGAAACTTCTTTAAACGCTATCCACATAAGAACACTGTAAAGGGCTGCCAACAAACTTTGTCCAATTCCTTTTCCCCCCCTACCCAAAATTTTTTAGACCCCTATACCCCACTCGGGACATCAACTGAAAGCAAACATTCTTCACCTGACCTCAAGGGCCGGGCTATAAAAACCGCTTTCCTTTTCCCCCCCAGGTAGGGTTTTGGGTTTTTGACTTGAAAAGCCCACTTTTGTGGGGGAAACGTAAATCCCAAAAAAGGATCACATTATACTTTCATTTGTGTTTTAATTTCCCCTGACTTTAAAACAGATGAAAGGCGGGGCCCTAAAAGGGGACCAAACCACTATTTGAAGTAGATCTTCGTCCAAAGGGGTTTAACAAGTGGGAAGAATTCTTTTAACAAGACCCCCCGATGCTGCCGTTTTCTGACTTGTGATGAATGGTTTGAAAAAAAAACCCACCCGTTGAAGAATTGAGAACCCCCCTTTAGCAATGGAATCTTTATTTAGGAAACGTTTTTGCCACACATTTCCCTTTAAACAGTCCAATACAAAGAGGAAGGCTAAGGAGAGGAGGGGAAAAGAGGTAATCAGTCCCTCCAAACCCGGGGTCGATGTGTTTTTAGTCTGATTACCTCATTCCCTCCTCTCCTTACGCCTTCCTCTTTTTTATTGGACTGAAAGCCACTGGTGGCGAAACGTTTTTCCCGAATAAAATTTCCCCCTATGCGAAAGGGGCTCAAACTTCAACTTTTCGGTTTTTTTAAAACCCTTCATCACAACTGTCAGACACGGCAGCACATGGGGGCTTGTTAAAAAAGAATTCTTCCCAAAACTTGTTCAACATTTGGGCGAAAAACCTACTTTTTACTAGTGGATGGTACCACAAAGACCCCGCCTCCATCTGCTTCCCCTTTACCTCCTACAGTATAAACCACGTCACGGGCCCCAAAGCTGTACTTCAAAAAGATTGATGGACTTAACACATCGACCCAGGTTTAAGGGGGCGGGTTACCCATTCTCCTCCTCTCCTTACTGCCCTTTTCCCCTTTGTATTGGGGCTGATGAAGCCACCCGGTGGCGGGAAAAGTTTCCCGAATAAAGATTCCCATAAACTTCATAAGTGTCTCAATCCTTTAACTTGCGTTTTTCAAACCCTTTATCACAACTGGCAGACACGGCACATCAGGGGTCTTTTTACAAAAATTCCTTCCAAAACTTTTTCAACCTTTGGGCAAGACCTACTTCCCACTAGGGATGGGACCACAAAACCCCCCCCCTCCCTTTTGCCCTTTACGTCACCTCAAACAGTATATAACCACGTCTACGGGCCCCATGTGAACAAATTTTAAAAAGATTTGGGGGGCAAAAACATCGACCCAGGTTGGGGGGAAAGATTACCTCATTCCCCTCCTCTCCTTACTCCTTCCTCCCCTTTTTAAAAGGACTGATGAAGCCACGTTTTGGCGAAACGTTTCCCTGGGAAAAAGATTTCCCCTATTTCTGCATAAGTGTCTCAATCTTTAAATTTTTCGGGTTTTTTAAAACCCTTCATCACAACTTTTCAGACACGGCACATCATGGGGTCCTTTTTTTTCAAAAAATTCTTTTAAAAAAGGTGTAAAGGGTTGGAGAAAAGCAAACCCCCCAGGGAATCTAACCCCTCCCCGGGCCCAAAGACTGTGAAAAAAAAAACCTGTAACTGTTTTTTCATTATGTTTGGGGTTTCTGGTTTTCCTTTTTTTGTCCTCATAAACACGCTAAGATAAAAAGGGATATCTTGCTACTCCTACTTAAAACCCCTTTGGGGCACCCCTTTAAGACAAAGCACAAGCATATATATATATATACAAAAACATCTATTTTTTAAATTTTTTAGCTCTTGTTCTTTTTTTTTTTCTTCTATTTTCCATTGGGGGGAAATGGAAAAGAACTTTCCTCCGTAACCATGCTTTCGTAAAGAGGCGACTAAAAAGCCGGGGGCAATTTGGGTAGTAAAAACCCCTTTCTCCTGTATACAAATTTCCCATAAAAAAAAAAAAAAAAAACTTATAAAAAATGGGGGTTTCTTAAATGTGCGTGGGTGAAATGCGGATTGGGCAAGAAACAGATGTTGCTGAATTTTTAATGAAAAGAAGTTGGAAATTTCCCGGCCCAAGCGAAACAAAGCGAAAAGGGGGGAGGGGGTTTTAGTGGGGGGAAAAAAAATGGGGTTAAATCCCGGAGTAAAAAGAGGAGTTAAGCAAAGGAAGGGGTAGGCAGTAATGTTAATGATCAGTTTTGGAAAGGAGAAAAAAAGAATTTTAATGTGTAAATTCAAGAATTAAATGATTAAAGTTAAAAGGGGGTTTGGAAAGCGAGAAGTGGGAAAAAAAAGGGGTTCACCTGGAAAGAGAGGAATCCCGAGGAAGAGAGAGATTTTGGGGGGGGTTAAGTGAAAGTATAGGGGCCCTTTTAACCAATTTTTAAAAGTAATTTTTGGGAGGGGGCTTGAATGCTAAAGAGGAGAAACTTTTAGAGAGGGGGGTGGGAGGGAAGTTTGGGGCCCGGTTTAAAAAGATAATGGGGGGCCCTTTTTTGAACTTTGTATAGAAAAGGGGGTTTTTGTTAAGGGAATAAATATTTTAAGAAAAAAAAGGGTAAATAAGTAACACGTTTTGAATTTGGCGAAATGACAGAGTTTTTTTGGATTATGTATTGGTAGATAAAAGACCTTTAGTAGACTTCAGGGTGTACATGTTTTTTTAAAAGGGCCACAAGATATAAACAAACACTTTCTAGTTGGGAGCTTTAAATGAGAGTAAAATAGTTGGGTACAAGGGGAATAGAAGCATCAGGGGAAAAGAGGGTAAGTTTTTTAAAAAAAAAAGAGGAGGGAGTTAGGGGAAGAATAAAACCAAATAAATTTGGGGGATTGAAAGGGCTAATGAGACATAGGGAATGGGGGCGAAGAGTAAGGGGGAGGTTTAAAAAGTAGGTTTAAGTTTTTAGCAAAGTTTGGGGGTTACAGGGAAAATGGGTGCGGGGGGAAGAGGAGCGATTGGGGGAATGGTTTATGTAAAGAGAGGGAGTAAGGGAGAAAAAGTTAGCATTTTAAAAAGTTTTTTAAAAAAGTAAAAAGTGGGTGCAAGGAGGGAAGAGTAAATGGGGAAAAAGAAGAAGTTAAGAGAGTGGGGAACAAAAGAAAAAAGAAGCAAATGAGAGAGTTGGGGAGAAATTTTTCAACAAAATTTTTTTGAAAAAAAGAAAAAATTTTTGGGGTGAGATTAACAAGTTAAGAAAAACCTAGAGAACAAATGGATTTTTCAGTTAAAAATAGGAAGGAGAGTTATTAAATGGGGAGAAAAGGAAATTTGGGGGGGAATTTTAAGGAATATTTTGAGGGAAATTTTTAAATGTTGATGAAATAGGGGAAATGGATTTTTGTGTATAGGGGAAGGAGGGAAAAACCCTCTTTTAGGGTGGGGGAAAGCCAGTTGTGAGTGTTGGGGGAAATTCGGGGCAGAAAGGGAAAATGAAAAGGGGGAAGGCCGCCCGGGGGTTTAAAGGGATAAAGAAAGAAATGTTAAAAGCAGGGGGGGATTAGTTTTTTGGGGTGGGTTTGGGGCAATTAATTTTTAAAAAATGTATGGAAAGGGGAAGGGACCTAGGGATTGGAGAGAGCATGCATAGTTTTCCTTTTTTATAAAGGGCAAAGGGGAAAAAAAGAAATGCAAAAAATTTTAAAGGGGGGGAAAATCTGTTTTAAATGTACCGGTAAAATGTTTTTGGAAAAGGTTTAATTGAAAGAATTAAGAGTAAAAACGGAGAATAGGGTAGCAGATAAAAAAGGAGGCTTTTGGGAAGGGAGGGGGTGTGTGGACCAGGGGTTTTTTCAGTGAAACATTAAGTGAACAAATAATTTGAAAAAGCTAAAGGGCTTTGTGGAAATTTTGGGATTTGGAAAAGGCGTATGACAGGGTGGGAAGGGGGGGGGAATGGGGGGCAAAATTTGCAAAATGTATGGTGTAAAGGGGGTAGGGTTCTGAAAGCAGGGGAAGAGTTTTTACGAGGATAGTGAGGCCAAGTTTTTTTAAGTAGGAAAGAGGGGAAATTTTTTTTTTCCCGGGAAAGTAGGGGCCTTAGACAAGAAAGTGTGATGTCCCCCGTGGTTGTTTAATATTTTTTATAAAATGGGGTTGTAAAAAGTAAAAGCAGGGGCTTTGGGAAGAGGCGTGAGTTAAAAGAAAAAAAATCCAAAAAAACAAAAAATGGGATTTCACAAACGCTCTTTTCCGAAGACAAATGGCTCTTGGGGGATTCTGAAGAGAAATTGGGAGAGATTTGGGGGATGAATTTGGGGAAAAGGGGGTTTTCAAAAAAAGAAAATTAAAGTTAATACAGGAAAGAGTTTAAGGTTTTGGGATAACAAAAAAATTAGGTGATGAAAGATTGAATACAGATTGGGGGAGAGATATTGGGGGAGGGGAACTATTCAGATATTTGGGAGTGGAACCCTGTCACGGAAAGGGTCCTAGAAAAAATTAGGTGAATTTATAGAAATTTTATGAGGGAAAAAAAAGTGAGTGGGCAAAAAAGGGGTCTGTGGAGACAAAGAACTTTGTCCCTTTGGGGGCAAAGAGGGGAATGTATGAAGATAGTTTTTTCCCAAAGCTCTTTAAAGGGGGTGGAAACGTGGTGAAAGAAAGTTTTCCCGCCCCAAGGAAAAGGGTGGAGGGATGGAAAAATTCATGTCTGAGGGGAATTTGTGGTGTAAATAAATTTTTGAGAATTCCCTAGTTTTGGGAAATTAGGGGGAGGTGCGGGATTTCCCAAAAATTTGTCCCCGAGGGGTGAGGAAGGGTTTTTTGGGGGTGGTTCCCGGGCATGGAAAAGAGAATGGAACGAAACAAATGACTTCAAGAGTGTAAACATTTTGTATGGAAGGAAAGGGGGGGTAGGGGGCGGCCTAGGGAAGGGTTGGAGGGAGGGGGGAAAGGAGGGGTTTTTTGTGCGGGGGGGCTTGGGCTTCCGCAGGCATGCTGAGCGTGTTTGATAGGAGTAATGGAGACAAATGGATTTTAAACTTGACGTGCGTTGGAGTGTGAGCAAAGTAACATTTATAAGGGATTCAGGGAAAAACCGCAGGGCCGGGCTGATCCCCGGGGAAAGGGAAGTACAGTGCCTGCACTCTGAAGGGGGGTGTTAAAAGTTGCAGTTTTAAAAAAAAGTAGTGTAAACACCCCTTTGGCAAGACAGGGAGGTGAATAGGTGAAAGTTTTTCTTTTTCGGGGACCCCGCCCTTGGGTTTGGGAAACGGCCAGTGAAAATAAAAAAAAATAATAAATTTTTTCAACCTTTGGACGAAGACCTACTTGACTATGGGTGGTACCACTATGACCCCGCCCCCTTCTGCTTCACGTCCCTCACTCAGTATAAACCCCGTCTACGGCCCTATGCGTACCACAAATTTTGGGGCTGAACACATCGACTCCAGTTGAGGGACGATTTCCCTTCTCCTCCCTCCTACGCCTTTTCCCCTTGTACTGGACTGTGAAGCCACTGTGTGGCGAAACGTTTTCCCGAATAAAATTTCCCCAAAGGGATAAATGTCTCAATCTTCAACTTGTCGGTTTTTCCATACCATTCATCACAAACTGTCAGACAGGCAGCATCAGGGGGTTTTTACAAAAGAATTCTTAACACATGTTCAACCTTTGGACGAAGACCTATTCGCTAGTGGTTGGTAACCACATAAGACCCGCCTCTTCTGCTTCACGTCACCTCACTCAGTATATAAGCCACGTCTACGGGCCCTATGCTGTAGGGCCCGTTGGGTATTCACTGTCGCTCGATCACACAGTCCGATATACAGTTGCTTTCACGCAAGAAGCCCTCTTTCGCCCATCGGTGTAGAATTTATATTCTACAAACGTGTGATATCCTTTTCAAAGCTGTCGATATCGTTGTTGACAATCAAGCTGTGAATTGGTGCAATAAATGATCCTCGAAGCTAGCTTTGTACCGTAGTTTAGGGACCACCTGAGGTAAAATTTACGGCAATCCACCTCTGAAAGACTCCTTCATTGTGTCTGCTAAGATGACACGAAAGCACTAAAAAATATGGCTCGACCTTGCAATCAGGACTCTAAAACACAACAATTCCACTCTATCCCCGTCTCCCAGTCTTGGAAAGTCGAACTTCGTCTTTGTGAAAGACTGACACTATCGTCACCTCTCTCTCTACTGAAGCTCTGAAGGACATTATTGAGGAACAAAAGAACAGGGGGCCTCGTGTAGACAGCATTCAAAGATCCAAAGCGCCACTCAATGCTAAAGATTACATTCTCAGACATCCCATGGCTGCCAAGTTCTCTCTGACGGTCTGGCCATCTCAAATTACACATTCACCCAATTCTTATAGAAAAAAAACCTTATCCATATCATCTCCACTGCTAGGACCTGCTACTTCCTATAATCAAACCACCAAGGCTGCCATCAAGAATAAGAAGTTTTTGTTCAAAAATGTGGGAATGATGGACACGATTTCAGATCCTGCACCATTACTACAAACACAACATGTCTTAGACTGCAAGGGTTAATCATCATCCCTTGCAGCTAAGTGCCCACTCTATAGGAAAGAAATCATATTGAAGAAAACTAAAGTTCTGAAAAGACCTTCCAACTTTCACCGACATATGCTGCAATAACCAAACCACAAACCGACGCCATCAAGACTCTACACGCTAATTACAGGCACATCGCCCAGCAACTCCCTCTTCCACCCCGACGGTGCTCTTCCAAGGTGCTGTACTGCATGGTGTATGCACACTTGCAAACGCAGCAAGCCCGGCACTTTCAACCACCATATTAAACGAAAACTAATTCGTTCTGAACAACATGCCCTGCCTTCAATTTTCCGAATCCACACTTCAGAAGACATCCTCAGATCTCCCAACGTCCTGAAGCTTTATGCACCTACAGACCGTCACTGCCAAGCAATGCTCTGTAAACTACTATAAACACTTCCAAACCCCACTGACACGTTAGATCAAGTTGCCTCAAACCACGCATCCCACCTCTACAGCCTGCTGTTACACAACCATTACACCTAAGCTGTCCTGTCGAACCTCATTCACTGCTACACACCATTGTTGATTCTCCAGTGAATCACTCCAGGAGAGGAAGTAACGACGACTCCAGTAAACATCTGGGGAAAACCTTACCTTTTACATTCTCCTTTAAATATGACCCATTGACTGTACTGACCTCTACAAAAGCTCGGGGCGGGAACAGTCAAGTATGGCATGTGAATCACTCTTCACTTCACATCACCCAAGTTTCTTGAGTTCATCAGCCTCTACGTTTCACCTTCAGCAACAAGGCTAAACTCTACACCTATCTAGACGCGCTTCAGAAAGTTTGAAAATGGCTCCATTGACTAACCATGCTCCTCAGTTACCCTAGAACTCCCATAATGTGTTCTACCTCTGATGGACCTAGATGCGCCAGCTACTACAAGATTCAAGATTCAACTACAACAAGTTCATGCAACCAGTCCTGCTCTTCCTGTTCTCAAGGTCTGCCCACGATCGCCTTAGCTGCTGGGTTATGCCGGCTCTATTTCTCTTACTAAGAACACTCTCTCGGCTATTCTTCATCTGTCCCGTCTTCCCCGCTCATCCATTGGGATCTTACCTAAACTTGTTTGCTTTGCACCTATGCTGTACATTCTACAAGATTGATGGACTCTGACCACATCGACTCCAGGTTGAGGGATGATTACCTCATTCTCCTCCTTCTCCTTACGCCTTCCTTCTTTGTACTGGACTGATTGAAGCCATGTGTGGCGAACGTTTCCTGAATAAAGATTCCCATATGCTGCATAAGTGTCTCAATCTTCAAAACGATCTCTTATACCTAAAAGCTATCAAGAAACAACTCCGCACCCCCAACACCAATCAAAACCACCCCTCCCACTATATATTTGTCCGTCTCTTTTAAAGCTACCCAAGGTCCTAGCCCTATCACCCACTGGGAAGATGTTCCACGCATCTACCAACTCTGTTTGAATACCAAAGTACTACTATGTCCTTTCTAAATCTAATTTATCCAACTTAATAATCCATTATTCCTGGTTTTACCTGGTTCGACACCCTCAGAGTACTTTATTAATGTCTACATTGTTTAAGCCCGTCATCCATTATACACTTCCAATGATATCTCCCCTCATTCAACGCCTATCCAGAGAGTGGAGATTAAGGCTTTAATCTATCTACATACGAAACGGGTTCCTTCACAGTAAAATCAATTTAGTTCATCTTCTCTGTATGTTCTCTAAGGAGGTCTATGTCCATGCCTGTAGTAGGGGACCAAAGTGAGCAGCAGAATCTAAATGAGGCCTCATGTGAGATTAGAGGCTGTAAAATAAATTTTGGATCTGTTACTTATACTTCTTGAGATAAATACAAGTAATCTGTTGGCTTGTTGCGCACACGAGGCACTGCTGTTTGTCTTTAGGATTTCTGATTACCATGACAACCCAAGTCTTTTTCATTCTGTATGACCAAGCTCTACTTCACCTAGATTATAGTTCGAGGGTTATTTCAGTACAAGGGCAAGTACCTTACACTTATCACTTAAACTTCATCTTTGCCATTTCTCGACCAACACATTAATTTGTTTCAAATCGTATGGGAGTTCATTGAGTATCCTCTCAGAGTGAAATAATTACGGCCTATCTTTGTATATCAGCAAACTTACTCATGTCACTAGTAAATCCTTCATCAAGGTCATTAATGTAAATTATGGAACAAGAGAGGGCCTAAAACTGATCTTGTGGAACGCCACTAGTGACTAATTCCCCATTCGATTTCACTCCATTAAATGGTAACTTCTCTGCTTTCTATTGGTAAGCCATTCCTCAATCCAGGCTAGAACTTTACCTCCTATACCATGAGCGCCAATTTTAATAGAGTCCTTGTGAGGTACTCTCTCGAAGGCTTTACTAAAATACAAATAAAACAATTTCATATTCTTATCACTGTCAACTGCCTCAAATGTTCTATTGAAGAACGTCAGTAAAGTTTGTCAGGCAGGACGACCTCGCGTGTAATCCTGCTGAGATCATTTATCAAGGTTTATGCTCTTCAAGGAGATTCTGATAATGTCAGCTTTAATTGATTCTACTAATTGCCCATATAAGATGTCAGGCTTATTGGACGGATAATTTGAGGATGTGGGACTTATCCCCTGATTTGAATATAGAAAACCACATTGGCCATCTTCCTACATCTCTGGCACAAACATGGTAAGGATGGACGCATTGAATACACTCGTTATGGCTGACTAAGCGCCATTCTTGCATTCCTTAAGTACCCTTGAAACCAACTATCGGTCCAGGGACTTAATTTTTTTGTTTCGTTTGTTATCTGTGTAATAACATGTCCCAGTGACAGTAATATTAGGTAACTTAAATTCATTCAGGAACTAAATAATTGTTAATTACTGGAATATCATTACATCTTCCTGTGTAAAAACTGGACTAAAAAGATGTTATTAAATAGGAACAATTTCAGTTCATTATCCGTCAGCTGCCCATTCCAGATTTCAGGGTCCCTACTTTTTTCCTTCCCCTTCGTCTATACACTTGAAAGAACCCCTTTGGATTAGTTCTTTGATTGCATTAGCGACTCTAATTTCTAGTCACGTTTAGCTTTTAATCGCCTTTTTAAATTCTCTTTTTAAGCTGAACATATTGCGTCAGTAAGGTTAACCTCTCCTCTTCTGATGCGCCTATAAATTACCCTTTTCTCCCCTAATAGTTGCTTTAACCTCCTGTTAACCCATTGGGGATCGTTATTATTTGACCTAAAATTTCTCTCTGGGGAAATGTATATACTCTGGGCATGTGTTCCATTATTAAGAAAAAATCATAAAAGCAGAGCCCTTCTTATTCATAAGTATGAGCTATGTCAATAAACTCATGAGCTAGATAACCCCAATCAAGATTAGACAGATGTTCCCTAAAGTCCATTATTAATAGGCAGAACGAAAATCGGGGAATTTTGATGTATTATCATTATTCTTGCATTCCCAATTAATGCTAAAGGTGATGGATTTGTTGATCACTTGCGCCAAGCTCGTCAGTCGATATCAGATTATTCTCTAGTGTTTCCTTATTTGACAAGAATAGGTTAGCAATTTATTACCCTGGTAGGGTTCAGTTACACTCCTGTTTCAGAAAACAGTCCTGAACAGTTTCCATGAAGTCATGGACTTCTAGATACCTTCAAAAGAATTTCCAGTCAATTGGGTAAAGTTACAAAAATCCCCTATATGACTACGGTTACTGTGCCCAGAAGCCCTAACAATTTCGTCCCAAAGAAGTCTCCCTCTATATGATCCAGCTGGTGGTCGTATATTACAATAGACTTAGTTTTTCTTGGGACCCTCCACGAACTCTACCCAAACAGACTCTGTTCTGCTCCATCTTTTTATACCCTTTTTTTTATGCAACAATTATATTTTCTCGTACTTTCCAATGCAACTCCTCCCCCTTCCCATTACATCTTCAAATTGATAACTTAATCCTGAAATTTCACTCAGCAGTCATTTATCCCGACTCTTTAAATCATACCCGTTTCAGTTAATGCAATGATATCCAAAGTTCCAGCACATGCTAACAAGTTGTTCATTAATTTTATTTATTGCACTTCGACTGTTAGAAAAAATACCAAATCATATGTTTTTTTCTTCTGCACATTTTCTTAGTCATTTTGTATTACACAATTTCTGAATTATCATTACCCATGCGTTACTCCTGTCGTTACTATAAAGATTTCTTAATATCAGAGCATAAGTCAATATATCCATACTCATATTATATTTATAAACCATTCTTAATAATCTAGTTTAAAGTCTAACCACCCTCAATGAGTTAGCAAGAAAACCCACACCGCCCTGGATAGTGAACCATCCCTGGCATACATGTCATTTCGGACAAAGAAGTTGTCCCAGTTGTCCATGGACTGGACTGCATGATCCTTACAGTGTTTATCCAGCAACAATATAATACCAATTGCTCTGGCAACCATTCTTTACCAACACCTTTCTTGGCAAAATGCCAATATAAACAGGGCGCCCCCCCTTCTTCTATCATGTTATAGCTGTCTGAACGTTCTAACTACATCCTCACATCTCGCTTGGCCTACATCATTGCCTCCAGCCTGAGGCAAATACTAGGATTGACCCATTACGTTATGATGTTGTCAAGCCGGCTAACAATGTCCCCATCAGGCAGCCCCAGGAAACGCATACCTTTGTCTCCTATCCTGTCCTTCAAGCAGAATTGCCTATCCATGTACTAACTGGCTATCCAAACATCAACGTAGTCTTTCCTTCTTGTCGTGTTCGTCGGACGATCCCAGCAGTAGACTCACATTGTCGGGTAGCACGGAGAGAATGCTTGAAGGTTTCACGGGTAGTTTCACAGCCTGTCTCTTTCTTCTTATCGTTTTCTGGGTTTCCAGTCGTCTTCTTGATCGTAACTTCGTCGACCCTGCTGTTCCAGCCACTGACACGATACCTTTTCTTGCCTGAGGACTCGAAACAGGAGGACTACTTTTGATCCTCTTGTTTTCTCGGTCAATCGCCGTTTCTCATCTTCGCTGCCTTCAATTCTTACTTCATTCTGTCCTTTCTAAATCTAATTTATCCAACTTAAAATCCATTACTTATCTGGTTCTACCTGGTTCGACATCCTCAGGCTTTATTTACGATCTCCCTTGTTTATGCCGTCATCCACTGATACACTTCAATGATATCTCCCCTATTCTACGCCTCTCCAGAGAGTGGAGAATAAAGGCTTTAAGTCTGTCTTATACGGGAGGTTCCTTACAGAGTAATAATTTTAGTCATTCTTCTCAGTATGTTCTTAATGAAAGTCTAATCATCCTGTTAGTAAGGGGACCAAAACTGAGCAGCATAATCAAAATGAGGCTCACTAGTGATGTATAGAGTGTAAAAACAGCTTTTGGACTTATTTACTTATACTTCTTGAGATAAATCCAAGTAGTCCAAGAAGACCTGTTTGTCAGTCGTTGAAGGACCTGTTTGTTTGCTCTTGAGTTGGGACCTGCATGTACTTGAGTGCTGAACTGTTTAACTCTGTGAAGAAGTGTCTTGTTTGCTCCCGTGGACTGAACAAGATGCCTCCATCGAGCACTTTACCAGCAAATTAAGGGAAGAATTGAGGGCAGGCGAAGATGGAGATACGGCGATTGACGCGGGAAAACAGAGGATTGTAGTAGTCCTCCTGTTTCGAGTCCTAGGTCAAGAAGGGATCGTGGTCAGAGGCTGGACAGAGGGGACGACGACGTTGCCGATCAAGAAGACGAATGGAAAGCAGATACGATTGGAAGAAGAAAGAGGACTGCTGTGGAAACTCCGTGGAAACTCTCCAACGCCCATTCTCGGTGCTACCCGCGAATGTGAGTCTACTACTGGGATCGTCAGGACGAATGACAACAAGGAGGTAAGGAATATTGTTGTTGTTGGGATGCCAGGTTAGATACATGGCTTGGGCATTTCTGCTTGAAGGACAGGAGTAGGAGACAAAGGGTATGCTTTCCTGGGGCGGGGATGGAGGACATTGTTAGCCGGCTTGACAACATATGAACGGTAATGGGATAATCCTATTATTTGCCTCAGTGCTGGAGGCAATGATGTAGGCAAGCGTAGACGTGAGGATTTAGTTAGAAAGTTCAGGACAGCGATGACATGATTAGGAAGAAGGGGGGGCGCCTGTTATATGCTGGCATTTTGCCAAGAGAGGTGTTTGGTAATGAATGGTTGACCAGGCAATTGGTATTAATTGTTGGATGGATACACATGTAAGATAATGCAGTCCATTCATTGACAACTGGAGGACAACTTCTATGGCGAAATGATGTATGCAGGGATGGGTTCACTTATCCAGGCAGTGAGGGTTTTCTATTGCTAACTCAGTGAGGGGGGTTGTTAGGGACTTTAAACTAGGATTAGTTTAGTGGTAGGGGTATAGAAAATGGATTAATAATGAGTATGGATATATTGACTTTTGCTATGATATTAAGACTATACTGTCAACTGCATGTGCGTAACTATGGGTATGATAATTTCAGAAATTGTGTAAGAACAAAGTGATAGGAAAATGTTGCAGAGAAAAAAACATATGATGGTATTTTATGACTAGCAGTCGAAAAATAGTGCACGAAATAAAATTAATGAGATCTACGTTGGTAGCATGTGCTGGGAACTTGATATCATTGCATTACTGAAAAGTGGTATGATTTTAAAAGAGTGGGATATGAAGTGAGTGTGTTATAATCAGGGAGATTTAAGTTGTTCACTGTGGATAGATGTGGTGGGAGGGAAGGGGGGAAGGAGTTAGCTTGTAATGTTCGAGGAAATATGTTGCATAAAAAAAAGGGTATGTTTAAAATAGATGGAGCAGTGAAACAGGAGTCTGTTTGGAGTAGAGTCGTGTAGGAGATCAAGAAAGAGTAAAATTCTAGGATGTAATATACGACCTCCAGTGTTTGGATCGATAGAGGGAGACTTCTTTGGGACGAAATTGTTAGGGCTTTCTTCTGGACACGTAAACTTATAGTCATAGTAGGGACTATAACTTTAGCCAAATTGACTGGAATTCTATAATCGGATTATTCATAGAGTCCAGTGATTCATGGAAACAGTTCAGGGATTGTTTTTCTGAAACAGAGTGTAACTGAGACCCTACGGGGTAATAAATTTGCTAGACCTAGTCTTGTCAAATAGAGGGAAACACTCGTGAATAATTGGAGATCACTTGAAAGAGTTGGCGCAAAGTGATCACAAATCCATCACCTTTAGCATTTAATTGGATGCAAGAATAATGAATATAGTAAAAATCCCGATTTTCGTTATGCCGATTATAATGGACTTAGGGAACATTCTGTTAATCTTGATTGGGGTTATCTAGTAATGATTTTATTGACGAATAAATCATATATATGCATATGAAGGGATCTATGCTTTTAATGCTCTGTATTTCTTAAATAATGTACACAGTAGCCGCGTTATATATCGTTCCCCAGAGGAGAACTGGTTCTTAATAAAACGATCAAATGGGTTAACCGTAGATAAAGATCAATTAAGGGAGAAGGGGAGAATTCATAGGCGCATCAGAAGAGGAGAAGGGTGGTTACCTTATGGCATATGTTCAGTTTACAAGAGAAGATTAAAAAAGGCGATTAGAAAGGCTAAACGGACTATGAAATTAGAGTTAATGAATCAAAGACTAATCATCAAGTGGTTCTTTCAGTTGATCTAGGACGAGGTGAAGGGAAACGTAGGACCTCTGAAATCTGGGAAAATGGGACAGCTGACGATAATGAAATGGAAATGGTTCCTTGATCTAAATGACTATTTTTGTCAGTTTTTACACAGGAAGATGAATTGAGATCCAGTAAATTAACAATTATTTAGTTTTCTGATGGAAATTTAAGTAAACGAATATTACTGTCAAGAGGGAATGGTTATTAAAAGATAGACAAATGAAACAAAAGAATAAGTTCCCGCGTGCCTCGATGAGTTGTTTTCAAGGGTACTTAAGGAATGGAAGATGGAGCTGAGCAGTGTTGTGCCAGAGATGTGGAAGATGGCTAAAGGTGGTTCCTATTAGTCAAATTCAGGGGAAAGTCCATCACTTCAATATTACGTCAATAAGCCTGACAATCTATCGTGGGCATAGTTATGAGAATCAATTATAGCTGACATTATTCAGAAGTCACACTTGAAGACATACTGGATAATGAATCTCAGCATGGATATACGCGAGAGGTTGTTCCTGCCTTACAGAACTTACTGAACGATCTTCAATAGAAATTTGAGGCAGTTGACAGATGGGATAAGGAATTTGTGATTGTTTATTTGGATTTTAGTAAAAGCTTCGACAGAGTACCTCACAGAGATTTAAGAATGTGGCAGCTCATGGTATAGGAGGTAAGTTCTAGCATGGATTGAGGCACATGGCGTACCAATAGAAAGCAGAGGAGTTTACCATATAAGGTGAGTGAAAATCTGAATGGGGGATTAGTCACTAGTGCGTTCCACAAGGATAGTTTTAGGCCCTCTTTGTTCCTAATTTACATAATGCCCTTGTGAAGGGTTACAAGTGACTATGAGTAAGTTTGTGATGATCCAAAGATAGGCCGTTTAATTCACTATGAGGAGGATATCAAAGAACTCAGGACGCTTTTGAACAATATTAATGTCTTGGTTGAGATATGCAGCTTTGAGTTTAATGTGGATTAATTGTAAGGTATTGCTTTGGTTAATGAAAATAACCCTTGAAGCAATAATCTAGGTGAAGTAGAGCTGGTCTTCATACGATAGTGAAAAGGATATTGGGAGTCAGGGCGTAAGCAGAAATTAAAGCCAAGACAGCAGTGCCTCAGTGTGCGCAACAAGGCCAAATGATTATTGATTATCCAGAAGTATTAAGTAACAGCAGTCCAAAAGTTATTATTGTACAGCTCTCTATACATCACTAGTGAGGCTCCTTAGATTTATGCTGCTCAGTTTTTGGTCCCCTCCACTACAGGCATTGGAACATAGACTCATTAGAGAACTACAGAGAAGGAATGACTAAAATGATTTACTGTTGTAAAGGAAAACCTCGTATGAAGATAGACTTAAAGCCATAAATCTCCACTCTGTTGGAGAGGGTTGAAAGAGGGGAGATATCATTGAAGTGTATAAGTGGATGACGGGGAAAAACAAGGGTAGACATTATAAAGTTATATGAGGGTGTCCGAACTGGTAAGAACAGGATTATAGATTTAAGATGATAAATTTAGATTTAGAAAGGGACATAGGTAAGTATGGTTTTCTAACAGAGTTTTGTAGTCTGCGTGGGAACAGTCATTCCAGTGGGGTGGATATAGAGGCTTGGACCTCTTGTGTAAGCTTTAAGAAGAGACTGGACAAATGTATGAGTGGGAGGGGCTGGGTTTGATGGGTGTCAAGGGTACGGGGAGTTATTTCTTGAGTAGTCTTTAAGGGAGATGTCGTTTTGATAAGGACCTGCCTGTTATGGGCCAGTAGGCCTTCTGCAGTGTTGCTAACATTCTTTGTTCTGATGTTATCTGTTGGCTCTTGTTGCGCACACTAAGGCACTGTCTGTCTTGCTTTGAAGTTTCTGTCACCATGATCCCAAAGGTTCCTTTTCACATTCTGGATGTAAAGTAAAAGGACAAAGTGAACTAATGTGACATTTAATGTGGAACGTTTCGCTCTCCAGTAGCTTTAGTAAGCCATTACAAAACAATACATGGCTTGTTAAAAGTCCTGGAGAGCGGAAACTGTATGCCCCAATATATTCACATTAGTTGCACTTGTGTCTTTTACTTACATAATGTCGTAATTTACAACGTTGTTACATTTGTATGACCAAGACTCTACTTACATAGTTATAGTTTCGAAGGGTTAATTTTCAGTTGACAAGGGCAAGTACCTTACCTTATCGACATTGAACCTTCATCTGCATTTTTTAGGTCCAGGACAATTAATTTATCCAACTCCTCCTGGAGTTCTGTGACTATCCTCATCAGAGTGAATGATACGGCACTATCTTTGTTATATAGCAAAACTTTTATCATGTCACTCGCACTCCCCTCTTCAAGGTCATTAATGTAAATTGAATTGAAACAAGAGTGGCCTAAAACTGACATGTGGAACGCCAAACTAGTGACTAACTCCCCATTCAGATTTACTCACGAAGCACTAAAGTAAGACAGTGTCCCTGACATGTATAGTCATGCAGGTCATGGCGAAGATTATCAGGAAGAAGAGTGGAGGAACACTAGAAGAAAGGAATGATCTCTCAACGAGCGTCAAACATGGTTTCAGGGACTCGATGAAAGCTGTGTCCAAAACCTAGGGAGTTTCTAATGACATGGTGACAGCAGTAAGACAGGAGAGAGAGGGAGTGGGTGGCATTGCATTTTCTTGGAAACAGCAAGAATATCGTTTGACAACAAGTTCCACAAAAGAGATATTGCAAACTGGGAGTGAAAGAGGGGATTACAGGGAAGGCACTACAGTGGTTCAGGGAATTCTTGTCAGGAGAAGGGACAACAGGATTCATGGTCGTGGCGAAGGTGTTCGAGTGGGCACCTGTGGCCAGCGGGGATCCAAGGGTCAGTCCTCGGACTAGAACTGTATCTGGTAATTTGTGAACGGAAGACATGACGGAAGAATAGACTACGAAGTGTCCCGTTGCTGGATGACTGAAGTCGAGGAGAATAGTTCATATAGATCGAAAAAGACCAGGCAGAACTACAAAGTGACATCCTGGAGAACAGGCTGCAGGACTGGTTCCAGCAATTGGTACTGGAGAATCAGACCACCAAGTGACAAAGTGATGAAGATGTGGGGAAGGGTAAAGAAGACCCCAGACGGAGTACAGTCTAGGGCCTGGAGATACAAAACCTCACTCAAGTTAAAAGATACATGGGGTGAAGTATAACACCACGCCATCTCCTGTAAGCGCACATCAACCAAAATAACTGCTGCAGCATATGTTAGCCTAGCAAACCTCAGAGAACCGCATTCGACTTCTTAATAAGGAATCGTTCCGGCCCAGTATACCGTGTACGTTAAGCCATATTGAGAGATATGCAGCGCCAGTTTGGTACCCACACACCTAGCCAAGCAAGTAAAGGAACTAAGGAGTAGTAAGTGCATGGTTTGCAACAAGATTAGTCCCATGAGCTAAGAGGTATGTCCTACGACGAAGAGGTTAAGGGAAAATCAACTGAGTCACTGGATAACAGGAGAGATAGGGAGGGACATGATAACGAACATTCTAATACTGAGAGGAATTGAAAAGGTGGACAAAGACAGGATGTTTTAGAGATGGGACTCAGCAACAGGTCGGACACAGATGGTAGTGAAGACACAGATAAAATCACAGGGCATGTTAGGAAGTATTTCTTATCCACAGAGTATCAGGAAGTGGAATAGTTTTGGGAAGCGATGTAGTGGAGAAGGATCCATTCATTAGCTTTAAGAAGGAGGTCTGATAAGCTCATGGAGCAGGAAGAGTGACCCAGTAGCAGCCAGTGAAGAGACTCACGGCCAGGAGCCGTGAATCGACTTGCAACCACAACTAGGTGAGTACACACACACACAAGAACTTACATACACACACACACACACATAATGTATATTATAAAAATATAATATATCTATATAATATATATATATATATATATAATTATATATAGATATATGTATATATATATATATTATATATATATATATATACTATATATAAATTATATATATAATATATATATATATATATAATATAATTTATTCATTTTAACATCCGATAGGGAGATAGCCATCTCCAGAAGCAGTGGAGGCACCTCACTCCGGGGACTTCTCCAAAACAGTTGTCCCATATCGGTGATGACAGGGATACAGACGACTCGACCTAAGACTCGTATTGCAGTGGACTCAGGTCTTGCTGCCCCAACTTCACACGAAATATATGTGTATTTGCGGCGAAGGCAAGCAGACCAATACAGTCTACATGGTTTTAAACAGTTCCAAAACCATGGTGCTGGCATGCAAAGAACACAATGAGATCAACGACATCATAAAAGAGAACCCTGCTACGCTGGATGCCCAGCCGAGATGAAGGTCCGCATCACACTAGCAGCCAACAATTACCAATCTCAGCAAACGCCCCGACGGGATCACCATCTATCCTTGGAGAATGGCAAAGCTCTTAGCATGGGACTATACAGATTGTCAATAGCTGACACCTATATCATCCACAGTGTGGGGCGACAGGGAGGCGCAGGTGACCACAGGGAGGAGTACAATCTCAGCAAGTACAAGGGATATAAGCCACAGTATCCATTGTCTCAGTGGGCCGAGACCTTGGGATCAAGGGGGAAAAAATTGACAGTATCCTAAAAGGCATTGGGTTCCAGATCTCATCGACACCACCCAAGGGGACCCAAAGGGCCGCCACTTTCACTGTTCCAGTGTGCCTGCAGCTAGCCCTCCAGAGGGGAAATGCTTGCTGCATACTTAGCTCGCATCCAGCATCGGAGGAGCTGGAGAAATTCATGAACTTTGATACCGTGTTGCCATTGAATTCTGTTTGTTTTTTTCTGTAAATGTATTCTGTTTATTAATAATGTTCACATACGATATAAAGATATAGGGGTGGTAGGAGAAAGAAGAAGAACTATTCAGAAACAGCTCCGGGTGAGAACCTTGAGTTTTCCCTGAGGTTCGTGTATTGTCTTCTCTCGAGGAATGGAGTGGTACCCCTTCCCAGCATATAGAGGTATGGTACTATCCATATATATATATATATATTATATAATATATCTATATATATATTATTATATATAATTATATATATTACTATATATATTATATATATATAGATATATTTATAGATATATTTAATATATATATATTTTTTTTTTTTTTTTTTTTTTTTTTTTTTTCAAAGTGGCCGTCTCCCCGAGGAGGGTGACCAATAAAAAGAAGAAAAATCCCCAAAAAGGGAAAATACTAATTTCAATTCATTCAAACTTTCAAACACACTCACACAGTATCATGTTTTTGGCAGAAGAGGTGCTCAGAATACAAAATTCGAGAAGCATACACATATTAAAGATAACAACATATCCCTCAAAACTGCCAATATCCCAAAACCCCTCCTTGTTAAAGATGCAGGCATTGTACTTCCCATTTCCAGATCAGGTCCCGATTATGATGAAAATAACCGGTTTCCTGATTCCCTTCACTAAAATATTTAACCTGCTCACACTCCAACAGAGACGTCAGACTACAAAGTACCATACGATCTCCATTCACTCCTATCTAACACGCTCACGCACGCTTGCTGGAAGTCCAAGCCCCTCGCCCACAAAAACCTCCTTAACCCCTTCTCTCTCAAACTCTTTCGCGGGACGACCCCTACCCGCCTTCCTGTCCCCTAAGATGTATTAAGCTTGTTCCTGTCATTCTACTTTGATCCCCATTCTCTCTAATGACCCAGAACCACCTCAAAAACATCCCCCCTTACTGCCCTTCTGACTAATACTTATTATTTAAATCCACACTTTTCCAATTTCCACACTCCGAATGGTCTGCATAATATTTACACAAACACAATGCCCTTAAACAGGACATCTCACCTGCCTCCAAAACGTCTCCTGCTGCTGCAATTAACACCAAGCTTCGCACCCATAAAAGTGTTGTGTACTACTATACTTACATAACAGTCCTTCTTTGCCGTCCATAGTAACGTTTTTGACTTTCCAATATACCTCAACGCACACTCACCTTTTTTCCTCTCTCAATTCTTGATTAAATCATCCTTCATAAATCATCCGCCTGACACGTAACTCCCAAGGATCATGAAAACATTTCAGTTTCCTACTCCTCCTCCCAATTGATATCCAATTTTTCTGTATTAAAAACATTTGACCCTCATCCTCCGTAATCTTTTCTATGTTCACTTCAGCTTTCTACTTTACCACATTCCCAAACTAACACTAACTTTGTAATTTTTTTCTTAGAATCTCATAAGCACAGTATCATCAGCAAAAAAAAAGTAACTTGTGTCAATTCCATTTTGAATTTTGATGCACCAAAATTTAATCCCACCCTTCGCCCTAACACCCATAAGCATTTACTTCCTTTACAACCCCATCTATCTAATATATTAAACAACCATGGTGACATTACCATCCCTGTCTAAGACCTACTTTTACGGGAAATAGTCTCCCTCTCTTATACACACCCTAACCTGGTCGCCCTCACTTTCCTCATAAAAACTCTTTACAGCAATTTAATAACTTACCACCTATTCCAATATACTTGAAACATCTGCCACATTGCTCCTCGATCCACTCTATCATATGCCTTTTCTAAATCCATAAAATGCAATATAAATTCCCTACCTTCTATCTAAATATGTTAACATATAATGCTTCAACATGTAAACACTTGATCTACACCATCCCTACCCACTCTGAAACCTCCTTGGTCTCATCCGCAATCCTACATTCTGTCTTACCTTATAATTCTTTCATTTATAACCATACCGTACTTCGTTTCCTGGTAATACTCAGTAAGCTTATTCTTATACTTTTTACATTCTCTTTTGATCCCTTTCCCTTTTATATAAAAGGGACTTTACATGCTCTCGCCAATCCACTAGGTACCTTCCCTCCTCTTTCTCAGACATTTATTGGAGACAAATAGTACCAACACTCCAACACTATATTCCCCCCCTGCTTTTAACATTTTCTGTCACTGTCCCTCATCAGTTACAGCTGCTTTACCCCTTTCATTTTACGTAATGTCTCAGTACCTCCCCACATTAACATTCTGCTCTTCTTCACTCTAAAGTATGATATACCTCCCTGGGGCGCCAGTGCATAAATTACTGTCACTGTTTCATTCCTAGAACATTTAAAAGTTCCTCAAAAATTTCTCGGCCATCTCCCGAGGATACCTCCCTATCTCCCTATCTACTAACTCCCCTACTCTGTTTTTAAACTACAATCCATATTTTCCCTTGGCTTTCTTAAATTGTTTAATCAACTCCAAATTTTTTCTTATTTTTCATTAAAATTTCTTGTCAGTGCCTCTCCCACTCTTATAATATGTCTCCCTTTTGCACTAGTGGATTTGTACCCCACTAAGACCCCGCCTCCTTTCTGTTCTCGTCACCTCATACAGTATATAAGCACGTCTTCGGCCCTATGCTTTACATTCTACAAGGATTGATGGGATGAAACACATCGTCTCCAGGTTGAGGGATGTACCTCATTCTCCTCCTCTCTTACGCCTTCCTCTTTGTACTGGACTGATGAAGCCATGGTGTGGCAAAACTTTCCTGAATAAAGATTTCCCATATGCTGCAATTAAGTGTCTCAATCTTCAACTTGTCGGTTTTTCCATACCATTCATCACAAACTGTCAGACAGGCAGCATCAGGGGGTTTTTACAAAAGAATTCTTAACACATGTTCAACCTTTGGACGAAGACCTATTCGCTAGTGGTTGGTAACCACATAAGACCCGCCTCTTCTGCTTCACGTCACCTCACTCAGTATATAAGCCACGTCTACGGGCCCTATGCTGTAGGGCCCGTTGGGTATTCACTGTCGCTCGATCACACAGTCCGATATACAGTTGCTTTCACGCAAGAAGCCCTCTTTCGCCCATCGGTGTAGAATTTATATTCTACAAACGTGTGATATCCTTTTCAAAGCTGTCGATATCGTTGTTGACAATCAAGCTGTGAATTGGTGCAATAAATGATCCTCGAAGCTAGCTTTGTACCGTAGTTTAGGGACCACCTGAGGTAAAATTTACGGCAATCCACCTCTGAAAGACTCCTTCATTGTGTCTGCTAAGATGACACGAAAGCACTAAAAAATATGGCTCGACCTTGCAATCAGGACTCTAAAACACAACAATTCCACTCTATCCCCGTCTCCCAGTCTTGGAAAGTCGAACTTCGTCTTTGTGAAAGACTGACACTATCGTCACCTCTCTCTCTACTGAAGCTCTGAAGGACATTATTGAGGAACAAAAGAACAGGGGGCCTCGTGTAGACAGCATTCAAAGATCCAAAGCGCCACTCAATGCTAAAGATTACATTCTCAGACATCCCATGGCTGCCAAGTTCTCTCTGACGGTCTGGCCATCTCAAATTACACATTCACCCAATTCTTATAGAAAAAAAACCTTATCCATATCATCTCCACTGCTAGGACCTGCTACTTCCTATAATCAAACCACCAAGGCTGCCATCAAGAATAAGAAGTTTTTGTTCAAAAATGTGGGAATGATGGACACGATTTCAGATCCTGCACCATTACTACAAACACAACATGTCTTAGACTGCAAGGGTTAATCATCATCCCTTGCAGCTAAGTGCCCACTCTATAGGAAAGAAATCATATTGAAGAAAACTAAAGTTCTGAAAAGACCTTCCAACTTTCACCGACATATGCTGCAATAACCAAACCACAAACCGACGCCATCAAGACTCTACACGCTAATTACAGGCACATCGCCCAGCAACTCCCTCTTCCACCCCGACGGTGCTCTTCCAAGGTGCTGTACTGCATGGTGTATGCACACTTGCAAACGCAGCAAGCCCGGCACTTTCAACCACCATATTAAACGAAAACTAATTCGTTCTGAACAACATGCCCTGCCTTCAATTTTCCGAATCCACACTTCAGAAGACATCCTCAGATCTCCCAACGTCCTGAAGCTTTATGCACCTACAGACCGTCACTGCCAAGCAATGCTCTGTAAACTACTATAAACACTTCCAAACCCCACTGACACGTTAGATCAAGTTGCCTCAAACCACGCATCCCACCTCTACAGCCTGCTGTTACACAACCATTACACCTAAGCTGTCCTGTCGAACCTCATTCACTGCTACACACCATTGTTGATTCTCCAGTGAATCACTCCAGGAGAGGAAGTAACGACGACTCCAGTAAACATCTGGGGAAAACCTTACCTTTTACATTCTCCTTTAAATATGACCCATTGACTGTACTGACCTCTACAAAAGCTCGGGGCGGGAACAGTCAAGTATGGCATGTGAATCACTCTTCACTTCACATCACCCAAGTTTCTTGAGTTCATCAGCCTCTACGTTTCACCTTCAGCAACAAGGCTAAACTCTACACCTATCTAGACGCGCTTCAGAAAGTTTGAAAATGGCTCCATTGACTAACCATGCTCCTCAGTTACCCTAGAACTCCCATAATGTGTTCTACCTCTGATGGACCTAGATGCGCCAGCTACTACAAGATTCAAGATTCAACTACAACAAGTTCATGCAACCAGTCCTGCTCTTCCTGTTCTCAAGGTCTGCCCACGATCGCCTTAGCTGCTGGGTTATGCCGGCTCTATTTCTCTTACTAAGAACACTCTCTCGGCTATTCTTCATCTGTCCCGTCTTCCCCGCTCATCCCATTGGGATCTTACCTAAACTTGTTTGCTTTGCACCTATGCTGTACATTCTACAAGATTGATGGACTGAACACATCGACTCCAGGTTGAGGGACTGATTACCTCATTCTCCTCCTCTCCTTACGCCTTCCTCTTTGTACTGGACTGATGAAGCCACTGTGTGGCGAAACGTTTCCTGAATAAAGATTCCCATATGCTGCATAAGTGTCTCAATCTTCAAAACGATCTCTTATACCTAAAAGCTATCAAGAAACAACTCCGCACCCCCAACACCAATCAAAACCACCCCTCCCACTATATATTTGTCCGTCTCTTTTAAAGCTACCCAAGGTCCTAGCCCTATCACCCACTGGGAAGATGTTCCACGCATCTACCAACTCTGTTTGAATACCAAAGTACTACTATGTCCTTTCTAAATCTAATTTATCCAACTTAATAATCCATTATTCCTGGTTTTACCTGGTTCGACACCCTCAGAGTACTTTATTAATGTCTACATTGTTTAAGCCCGTCATCCATTATACACTTCCAATGATATCTCCCCTCATTCAACGCCTATCCAGAGAGTGGAGATTAAGGCTTTAATCTATCTACATACGAAACGGGTTCCTTCACAGTAAAATCAATTTAGTTCATCTTCTCTGTATGTTCTCTAAGGAGGTCTATGTCCATGCCTGTAGTAGGGGACCAAAGTGAGCAGCAGAATCTAAATGAGGCCTCATGTGAGATTAGAGGCTGTAAAATAAATTTTGGATCTGTTACTTATACTTCTTGAGATAAATACAAGTAATCTGTTGGCTTGTTGCGCACACGAGGCACTGCTGTTTGTCTTTAGGATTTCTGATTACCATGACAACCCAAGTCTTTTTCATTCTGTATGACCAAGCTCTACTTCACCTAGATTATAGTTCGAGGGTTATTTCAGTACAAGGGCAAGTACCTTACACTTATCACTTAAACTTCATCTTTGCCATTTCTCGACCAACACATTAATTTGTTTCAAATCGTATGGGAGTTCATTGAGTATCCTCTCAGAGTGAAATAATTACGGCCTATCTTTGTATATCAGCAAACTTACTCATGTCACTAGTAAATCCTTCATCAAGGTCATTAATGTAAATTATGGAACAAGAGAGGGCCTAAAACTGATCTTGTGGAACGCCACTAGTGACTAATTCCCCATTCGATTTCACTCCATTAAATGGTAACTTCTCTGCTTTCTATTGGTAAGCCATTCCTCAATCCAGGCTAGAACTTTACCTCCTATACCATGAGCGCCAATTTTAATAGAGTCCTTGTGAGGTACTCTCTCGAAGGCTTTACTAAAATACAAATAAAACAATTTCATATTCTTATCACTGTCAACTGCCTCAAATGTTCTATTGAAGAACGTCAGTAAAGTTTGTCAGGCAGGACGACCTCGCGTGTAATCCTGCTGAGATCATTTATCAAGGTTTATGCTCTTCAAGGAGATTCTGATAATGTCAGCTTTAATTGATTCTACTAATTGCCCATATAAGATGTCAGGCTTATTGGACGGATAATTTGAGGATGTGGGACTTATCCCCTGATTTGAATATAGAAAACCACATTGGCCATCTTCCTACATCTCTGGCACAAACATGGTAAGGATGGACGCATTGAATACACTCGTTATGGCTGACTAAGCGCCATTCTTGCATTCCTTAAGTACCCTTGAAACCAACTATCGGTCCAGGGACTTAATTTTTTTGTTTCGTTTGTTATCTGTGTAATAACATGTCCCAGTGACAGTAATATTAGGTAACTTAAATTCATTCAGGAACTAAATAATTGTTAATTACTGGAATATCATTACATCTTCCTGTGTAAAAACTGGACTAAAAAGATGTTATTAAATAGGAACAATTTCAGTTCATTATCCGTCAGCTGCCCATTCCAGATTTCAGGGTCCCTACTTTTTTCCTTCCCCTTCGTCTATACACTTGAAAGAACCCCTTTGGATTAGTTCTTTGATTGCATTAGCGACTCTAATTTCTAGTCACGTTTAGCTTTTAATCGCCTTTTTAAATTCTCTTTTTAAGCTGAACATATTGCGTCAGTAAGGTTAACCTCTCCTCTTCTGATGCGCCTATAAATTACCCTTTTCTCCCCTAATAGTTGCTTTAACCTCCTGTTAACCCATTGGGGATCGTTATTATTTGACCTAAAATTTCTCTCTGGGGAAATGTATATACTCTGGGCATGTGTTCCATTATTAAGAAAAAATCATAAAAGCAGAGCCCTTCTTATTCATAAGTATGAGCTATGTCAATAAACTCATGAGCTAGATAACCCCAATCAAGATTAGACAGATGTTCCCTAAAGTCCATTATTAATAGGCAGAACGAAAATCGGGGAATTTTGATGTATTATCATTATTCTTGCATTCCCAATTAATGCTAAAGGTGATGGATTTGTTGATCACTTGCGCCAAGCTCGTCAGTCGATATCAGATTATTCTCTAGTGTTTCCTTATTTGACAAGAATAGGTTAGCAATTTATTACCCTGGTAGGGTTCAGTTACACTCCTGTTTCAGAAAACAGTCCTGAACAGTTTCCATGAAGTCATGGACTTCTAGATACCTTCAAAAGAATTTCCAGTCAATTGGGTAAAGTTACAAAAATCCCCTATATGACTACGGTTACTGTGCCCAGAAGCCCTAACAATTTCGTCCCAAAGAAGTCTCCCTCTATATGATCCAGCTGGTGGTCGTATATTACAATAGACTTAGTTTTTCTTGGGACCCTCCACGAACTCTACCCAAACAGACTCTGTTCTGCTCCATCTTTTTATACCCTTTTTTTTATGCAACAATTATATTTTCTCGTACTTTCCAATGCAACTCCTCCCCCTTCCCATTACATCTTCAAATTGATAACTTAATCCTGAAATTTCACTCAGCAGTCATTTATCCCGACTCTTTAAATCATACCCGTTTCAGTTAATGCAATGATATCCAAAGTTCCAGCACATGCTAACAAGTTGTTCATTAATTTTATTTATTGCACTTCGACTGTTAGAAAAAATACCAAATCATATGTTTTTTTCTTCTGCACATTTTCTTAGTCATTTTGTATTACACAATTTCTGAATTATCATTACCCATGCGTTACTCCTGTCGTTACTATAAAGATTTCTTAATATCAGAGCATAAGTCAATATATCCATACTCATATTATATTTATAAACCATTCTTAATAATCTAGTTTAAAGTCTAACCACCCTCAATGAGTTAGCAAGAAAACCCACACCGCCCTGGATAGTGAACCATCCCTGGCATACATGTCATTTCGGACAAAGAAGTTGTCCCAGTTGTCCATGGACTGGACTGCATGATCCTTACAGTGTTTATCCAGCAACAATATAATACCAATTGCTCTGGCAACCATTCTTTACCAACACCTTTCTTGGCAAAATGCCAATATAAACAGGGCGCCCCCCCTTCTTCTATCATGTTATAGCTGTCTGAACGTTCTAACTACATCCTCACATCTCGCTTGGCCTACATCATTGCCTCCAGCCTGAGGCAAATACTAGGATTGACCCATTACGTTATGATGTTGTCAAGCCGGCTAACAATGTCCCCATCAGGCAGCCCCAGGAAACGCATACCTTTGTCTCCTATCCTGTCCTTCAAGCAGAATTGCCTATCCATGTACTAACTGGCTATCCAAACATCAACGTAGTCTTTCCTTCTTGTCGTGTTCGTCGGACGATCCCAGCAGTAGACTCACATTGTCGGGTAGCACGGAGAGAATGCTTGAAGGTTTCACGGGTAGTTTCACAGCCTGTCTCTTTCTTCTTATCGTTTTCTGGGTTTCCAGTCGTCTTCTTGATCGTAACTTCGTCGACCCTGCTGTTCCAGCCACTGACACGATACCTTTTCTTGCCTGAGGACTCGAAACAGGAGGACTACTTTTGATCCTCTTGTTTTCTCGGTCAATCGCCGTTTCTCATCTTCGCTGCCTTCAATTCTTACTTCATTCTGTCCTTTCTAAATCTAATTTATCCAACTTAAAATCCATTACTTATCTGGTTCTACCTGGTTCGACATCCTCAGGCTTTATTTACGATCTCCCTTGTTTATGCCGTCATCCACTGATACACTTCAATGATATCTCCCCTATTCTACGCCTCTCCAGAGAGTGGAGAATAAAGGCTTTAAGTCTGTCTTATACGGGAGGTTCCTTACAGAGTAATAATTTTAGTCATTCTTCTCAGTATGTTCTTAATGAAAGTCTAATCATCCTGTTAGTAAGGGGACCAAAACTGAGCAGCATAATCAAAATGAGGCTCACTAGTGATGTATAGAGTGTAAAAACAGCTTTTGGACTTATTTACTTATACTTCTTGAGATAAATCCAAGTAGTCCAAGAAGACCTGTTTGTCAGTCGTTGAAGGACCTGTTTGTTTGCTCTTGAGTTGGGACCTGCATGTACTTGAGTGCTGAACTGTTTAACTCTGTGAAGAAGTGTCTTGTTTGCTCCCGTGGACTGAACAAGATGCCTCCATCGAGCACTTTACCAGCAAATTAAGGGAAGAATTGAGGGCAGGCGAAGATGGAGATACGGCGATTGACGCGGGAAAACAGAGGATTGTAGTAGTCCTCCTGTTTCGAGTCCTAGGTCAAGAAGGGATCGTGGTCAGAGGCTGGACAGAGGGGACGACGACGTTGCCGATCAAGAAGACGAATGGAAAGCAGATACGATTGGAAGAAGAAAGAGGACTGCTGTGGAAACTCCGTGGAAACTCTCCAACGCCCATTCTCGGTGCTACCCGCGAATGTGAGTCTACTACTGGGATCGTCAGGACGAATGACAACAAGGAGGTAAGGAATATTGTTGTTGTTGGGATGCCAGGTTAGATACATGGCTTGGGCATTTCTGCTTGAAGGACAGGAGTAGGAGACAAAGGGTATGCTTTCCTGGGGCGGGGATGGAGGACATTGTTAGCCGGCTTGACAACATATGAACGGTAATGGGATAATCCTATTATTTGCCTCAGTGCTGGAGGCAATGATGTAGGCAAGCGTAGACGTGAGGATTTAGTTAGAAAGTTCAGGACAGCGATGACATGATTCTTTTAATTTTCTTCTTTTACATACCCTACCAAATTCTTTCCCATAAACCCTCTGAACTTCTATTCGAATCCCCCAAGACACAGTTTTCATCAGAAAGGGGAAAACGTGAAAAAACCCCCAAACTTTATGTGTGTTTCTTTATTTTTTTTAACTCCACGTTTTCCAAGCCTCGCATTTATTCTCTTAAAACCCCATCTAAAAATATTTTAAAACAACCACGGGGGAATAAACCCTCCTTTCAAAGGGCCTACTTTTACTGGGAAAAAAATTTTCCCCTTTTTTCCCTACATAAGCCTTTAAAAAAGTTTTACTGAAAAAAAATTTAATAAGTTAGTTAGAAAAAGAAGGGGCCTTTTCGTGAATCCCATGCTGAGTTTCTTAATAAAAGTAGGGTTTAAACGAGGGGGCTTCTTAAAATTCTCGCTTAATTGACTTGTAATTTCCCTAAAATTGGGTAGGCTTTTTGGGCGAAATTTGACGGAAACGACTTGCCCCCTGCTTTAAAAAAAAGGAATTACTTTAAAGCCATTTTCCACTTTATCAGACATTTACACCTGTTTGAAGGGAAAAATTTAAAAAATATTATTTAAAATGGTTCACAGAGTTCCCTTTTGCACCTTAAAAAACCCTTAAAAAAAAGGCCATCGGGGCCCCGGGGATTATTTTGTTTTTTTGTCTGTTATCTGCTCCCAAAACCCAAATCCCCTTTAGGACTGTGAGGGTTACATAATTTATCTTCTTCAGGCACATTATAAAAAATTTAAATTTTCTGGAATATTTTTAGTGTCTTCCTGTGAAAAAACCGAGAAAAAAATATTTTTTTAAAATCGAGCTATTTCATTCTCTTTTCAGTAATGCCCATAGTTATTTTTAGGGGGACCTATATATCTCTAACTTTTTTTTCTATAGGCCTGGAAAAAACTTTTTGGGGTTACTTTTCGAATCCCTAGCAATTTTAAATTTCATAGTCCCTTTTAGTTTTTTTTTTTTTTTTGCAGTGTCTGACGATGGGGGGAAAAGGTTTTTTTGAAAAACCGAAAAATTTGAAAAAAATTTGAAACACTTATGCCCACATTGGAATCTTTATTGGAGAAGCGTTTCGCCACCCCAGTGGCTTCATCATTTCATACAAAGTAAAATTTGGGGTTTAAGGAGAGGAAAGAATTTTGGGAAATCAGCCCCTCAACCTGGAATCGATGTTTTCCCAGCCCTTTCATCTTGTAGGAAGTGAAGCATGGGGCCCAGAGAGGTGGTTTATATACTCCCGTCAGTTTGAGTCGAAGCGGGGAGGGGGGATCACAGGGGGGAATCTTGATACAAAGACTTCCGCTTGCCCAACCTTTAGGCGACGACCTACTTACACTAGTGGCGGGGTCCACTGTAAAACCACCTCTCCTGTTTCCCGACTCTTTCTGACGGGCAGTTTAAGCCTCCTTTTGGGCCCTATGCTGCCCCTTTTTTAAAAAGAGTGATGGGCCTGGACACACGATTCCAGGTTGAGGGAGATTCCCTAAAAACTTCTTTTCCCCCTTACCCATTTCTACTTTTTTTGGGGACTGATGCCCCCCTTGTGGGGCGAAAGGGTTTCTTCAATAAGTTTCCCCAATGTGTTGCATAAGTTTTCTCAATTTTTCAGTTTTTTTTTAACAATTTTCTTTTTAAAACTTTTGAAAAACACATTTCCCAATTTTAAAAAAATAAGCAGATTTTCAAAGTTTTGCGAGCAGCAAAAAATCATTTTCCCTTTTTAAAAACCCCCAAATGTAGTTTTCCTTCTGTTTTCTTTTATGTGACCCCTGATTCTGTGTTCAAAGTCCATTATATTTTGGGTGGAAGCGCTCCTCTTGCTCCTCTGAGTTTTGCCCCAAATTATTTTTAAAAAAAATTATAAAGACGAGCTTAAGGATAGGGGCCCTTTACCAAGGTCTAAAACAAGTTCCACATAATTGTCAGTTTTGTTTTTGGGCCCAAAAACCCCTGTCCCTTATAGCAGGAAATCTATCCCCAGGCTTTTTTTTTCCCCTTTCTCTGTGAGCTTCTTTGGAAATTCTGAGCCCATGTTTTCAAAACTTGGGCCCAGTGAAGTGCCGTCTTCACCTTACCTCTTATAGCGGGGAAAAGAAGTCTTGAAGATAGGGGGAAAGATGCGGGGACTCTTTGTCAAGAGCTGTAACAAACGGGTTTCTTAAGCCTTTTGGGAAATTTTTCCTGAAAATGTAGGGATAGTTAAAATTGTAAAAATTTAAGGACTAAGGGGGAGAGCGAATCCCCAGTAAAAAACATGGAGGTTTTAGCTTTATTTTTAACATTTGCGTAGACGTGTGTACAGTAAAACATAATAGGTGAATAGTATTTAGTAGGGTAAATAGGTTTTCGTTGAAATTTAGGGGGTTTTTTAAAAAGGGCATAGGATAGGCCGGTTGGGGAAAAAGAAATGTGTCAAAAGTTGCAAATATATGGAATAGGTGGTAGGTTACTAAAAGCATTTAAAGAGTTTTTACGAGTTTAGGAGGCTCGGGTTTTCGGGAGTATGTAGGAGGAGGGAGTTTTATTTCCCATAAAAATTTGACCTTAGACAAAGATGGTGATGTCCCATTGTTCATTTTTTTAAAATGGACGGGGTTGTGGGAAGGGTTTGAATGCTCAGGTGTGGGAAAGGGTGGGGTTTAAAGAGAGAATCAAACAAAAAAGTGAGAGTTGTCCAGTTGCTTTTCGCCGGGGGCCTTTTGCTTTTTGGGAGTTTTCTGAAGGAAGTTGAGAGGTTGGTGAAGGGACTTTGGAAAGGTAGGAAAGAAAAGGGAAATTTTATTTATGGGGACCAAAAAGAAAGAGTAAGGAATGGGGTTTAAAAAAAAAATTATGTAATGAAAAACTGGTTTTCAGATTGGGGGGTGGGAGAAAGGGAAAGAAGTAAATGTAATAAAAATATAGGGAAAGTGAACTTGCCCCCGATCGGGGGCATAAAAAACGAGGTGAATCTTTTAAAATTTGAAAAAGGGGGAAAGTGGGGAAAATTTTTTGGAGAAAAAAGAACATTATCCATGGAAAAAAAGGGGAATTGTAGAGAGTATAGTGGAAACAGACGCTCCTGTATGAGTATGAAGCATGGGGCCAGGGGAATTTAAAAAAAAGGAGAAGGTGGGGGGCAGTGGAGATGTGGGCCGTCTGAGAAAAACGAGGGGTTTAAAAATTTGTAATGAAAAAGAATTGAAAGTGTCAAGATTAGGAAAAAGGTTTTAGGGTTTCAAAAAGTTTTATCCGATGGCAGAGGGGGGGTTTTGTTGAAGGGGTTTTGGGAAAACTATGAGAGGAAGGAAAAAAATAGAATGACTTGGAAAAGCATAAAAATTCTTTTAGTGGGAAGAAGGCGCGGAAAGGGGGTCGTCTTACAAAAGTTTTGGGGGAGGCTTTAAAAGAGGTTTTTTTGGCGGGGGGGTTGGCCCTCCAGCAAGGTTTGCGTGAGCGTGTTGGGATAGGAGGGGAATGGAGAAAATTATTTATATGACTTGACGTGCGGTTGGAGTGTGGGGCAAAAGTAAACATTTATGAAGGGATACAGGGAAAAAGGGCACGCCGGGGCTTTATTTTGGGGGGTGGGAAAATTTCTGAGTCTTCGCTCTGAATTTATTGGGGGTTGATATTTTTGCCCTTTTTTTAAAAGAGTGTAAGTACCCTCTGGCAAGGGCAGGGGATGGAACGAAAGATGATGAAAGTCCTTCTTTCTCAGGTCACCCCGCCCCGGTGGGAAAAGACGGTGTAATTTTAAAAAAAAAATATTTTATTTCGACTAACTTAAATTGAGAAAATTGGTTTTATTCAATTTTGAGGATAACCATTGGGGAAAGATGGAATTTTGTGAAGATGCGGGCAAGTTTTATTCTCTTGTAGATAAGGGCAAAGGAAAACACTCAGTAAATTGGGCCCTATGCAAAATAAAAAATAAAAAGAAAAAATTTATTTTTAAAAATTAAATACTGTCTCTTTCAATTTACAATTTAAAACTTTTCTCTCCTCTTTTAATTTTTGAAAAACAAAAACCCAAAAATATTCACAATCATAACACAAAACAAAAAAACTCTCGGGGGTAAAAAATTAAAAAATCTTCCCAAAAATGGGAGATTATATTTCTTAATGAAAATAATTCTGGAGGGCGTGCTTCAGCCCGGCCCGTGGTCGCTGCTGCAGCCTGGGGCCGTGGTCGCTGCTGCAAGGGTGGCCAGTGGTCGCTGGGTGCAGCCTGGCCGGGGTCGCGCTGCAAACGGGGGCCAGTGGTTTTGCTGCTGCAGCCCGGCCCGTGGTCGCTGCTTTCAAACCTGGCCAGTGGTCCCCTGCGCAGCCTGGCCCGTGGTCGCTGGGTCAGCCTGGCCCGTGGTCGCTGCTGCAGCTGGCCCGTGGTCCCCTGCTGCAGGGCCCGGCCCGTGGGGCGCTGCTGCAAACCTGGGCCCGTGGTCGCTGCTGCAGGGCCCGGCAGTGGGGGCCCCTGCTGCAAACCTGGCAGTGGTTTTGCTGCTTTCGCCTGGCCAGTGGGGCGCTTTCTGCAGGGTGGCCAGTGGGCCGCTGCTGCCGGGGGGGGCCGGGGGGGCCCGTGGTCGCTGCTGCAGCCGGCCCGTGGTCGTGCTGCGCCTGGCCCGTGGTCGCTGCTGCAGCCCGGCCAGTGGGCGCTGCTGCCCGCCCGGCCAGTGGTCGGTGCTGCGCCTGGTCAGTGGCGCTGTGCAGCCTGGGCCCGGGTCGTGCTGCAGCCCCGGCCAGTGGTCGCTGCTGCAGCCCGGCCCGTGGTCCCCTGCGGGAGGGCCCGGCCCGTGGTTTGCTGCTGCAGTCTGGCCAAATGGTCCTGCGCAGTCTGGCCAGTGGTCGTTTCTTTTTGCCTGGCCAGTGGTCGCTGCTGCAGCCTGGCCAGTGGTCGCTGTGCCGCCTGGCCCCGGGTCCCCTGCTTTCAGCCTGGCCAGTTTGGGCGCTGCTGCAAACCTGGCCAGTGGTGTCGCGCTGGGAGTTGGCCATTTGGTTCCCCCTGCGGGGTTGGCCCGTGGTCGATGTTTTCAGTCTGGCCCGTGGTCGCGCTGCAAACCCCGGCCCGTGGTCGCCGCTGCAGCCTGGCCATGGTCGCTGCTGGAGCCCCCGGCCAATGGTCGCTGCTGCATCTTGGCCAATTTGTCACTGCTGCAGCCTAGCCGGGGGTCACGGGTTTCAGCCCGGACAGTGGTCGCTGCTGCGCCTAGCCGTGGTTTGCTGCTGCACCTGGCCAGTGGTCGGTACTTTCAGCCTGGCCAGTGGGTTTTGTGCTGCAGCCTGGCCAGTGGTTTGCTGCTGAGCCTGGCCAGTTTGGGCGCCGCCTTTCAGGGTTTGCCAGGGGGCTGCCAGCGTCGGCCAGTGGTCGCCCGCTGCAGTCTGGGGCCCGTTTGGGCGCTGCTGCAGCCTGGGCCCGTGGTTTGGCCCGTGAGCCCTTTGGGCCCGTGGTCGCTGGGTGCAGCCCCGGCCCGTGGTCGCTGCTGCAGGGCCCGGCCCGTGGGCGTTTCTGGGAGCCTGGGCCAGTGGGGGGGGGGGGCCCGCTGCGGTCTGGCCCGTGGTCGCCTGCTGCCCGTCTGGCCAGTGGTCGCTGTTGCAGTCTGGCCCGTGGTTTGCCCGGGTCAGTTTTGGCCAGGGGGTCGCGCCCGCAGCCTGGCCTTTGGGCGCTTTCTGCGCCCGGCCAGTGGTGCTGCTGCGTCTGGCCCGTGGTCCCCCCCTGCTGCCCGTCTGGCCAGGGGGTCCCCTGTTGCAGTCTGGGGCCCGTGGTCGCTTTCTGCAGTTGGCCAGTGGGGCGCTGCTGAAGGGCCCGGGCCCGTGGTTTGCTGCTGCAGCCCGGCCAGTGGTTTGCCGCCCGCAGCCTGGCCAGTGGTCGCTGCTGGAGCCTGGCAATGGTCGCTGTTTTTATCTTGGCCAGTAGTCCCTGCTGCGCCTAGGGCCGAGGTCGCTGCTGCAGTGGCCAGTGGTCGCTGCTGCAAACCTAGCCCGTGGTCGCTGTGCAGCCTGGCCAGGGGGGGGTTTTTTTTTTTTTTTTTTGCTGCTGCAGCCTGGCCCCGTGGTCGCTGCTGCAGCCCGGCCAGTGGTCGCTGCTGGAGCCTGGCCAATGGGCGTGCTGCATCTTGGCCAGTAGTCACTGCTGAAAACCCAGCCAGTGGTCGCTGCTTAAGCCTGGCCCGTGGTTTGCTGCTGCGGCCCGACCAGTGGTCGCTGCTGCAGCCTGGCCCGTGGTCGCTCTGCCGTTGGCCCGTGGTCGCTGCCCGCAAGCTTGGCCAGTGGCGCTCTGCAGCTTGGCCAGTGGTCGCTGCTGCAGCCTGGCCCGTGGTTTGCTGCTGCGCCTGGCCAGTGGTTTGTGCCCGCAAACCTGGCCCAGGGTCCCTTGCTGCAGCCCTGGAAGTAGCCCGCTGCAGCCCCGGCCAGTGGTCGCTGCTGCAGCCCGGCCAGGGGGGTCGCTGCTGCAGCCTGGGGCCCGTGGTCGCTGCTGCAAATCTGGCCAGTGGTCGCTGCTGGGAGTCCCGGCCCGTGGTGCTACTGCAGTCTGGCCAAATGGTCGCTGCTGCGTTTTGGCCCCGTGGGGCGCCGTGCAGCCCGGCCAGTGGTCCCTGTCGCAGGGCCCGGTCAGTGGTCGCCGCTGCAGCCTGGCCAGTGGTCGCTGGTGGAGCCTGGCCAATGGTGCTGCTGCCTCTTGGCCCGGTCAAATTTCTGAGCCCAGCCAGGGGTCGTGCTGCAGCCTGGCCAGTGGTCGCTGCTGCAGCCTGGCCCGTGGTCGTGCTGCAGCCCCCGGGCCCGTGGTCGTGCTGCAGCCTGGCCGTGGTCGCTGCTGCAGCTTGGCCAGTGGTTTGCTGCCTGCAGCTTTGGGCCCGTGGTTTGCTGCTGCAGCCTGGGGCCGTGGGGCGCTGCTGCAGCCTGGGCCCCGTGGTCGCTGCTGCAGCCCGGCCCGTTGTTTTGTGCTGCAGGGTGGCCAGTGGTCGCTGCTGCAGCTTGGCCAGTGGTGTTGCTGCAGCCTGGCCAGTGGTCGTGCTGCGCCTGGCCCGTGGTCGTTGCTCGCCCTGGCCAGTAGCCGGGTCTGCGCCCCCGGGCCAAATTGTCGCTGCTGAGGCCCGGCCAAGTGGTCGCTGCTGCCCGGGCCCGGCCGTGGTCCGCTGCTGCGCCTGGCCAGTGGTGCTGCTGCAGCCTGGCCAGTGGTCTTGCTGAGCCCGGCCGTGGTCACTGTTTCAGCCTGGCCCGTGGGGCGCTGCTGCAGCCTTTGGCCCGTGGTCGCTGCTGCAGCCCGGCCAGTGGTCGCTGTTTCAGCCTGGGCCCGGGTGGCTGCTGCAGTCTGGCCAGTGGGTTTGTGTGCGCCTGGCCAGTGGGGCGTTTCTGCAGCCTGGGGCCCGTGGTCGCTGGCAGCCTGGCCAGTGGTTTATTGCCCGAGCCCGGGGCCCGTTGGGCGCTGCTGCAGCTGGCCAGTGGGCGCCCCCTGCAGCCCGGCAGTGGTCCCCCTGCTGCAGCCTGGGGATTTGGGCGCCCGCCCGCAGCTTGGCCAGTGGTCACTGCTGAGCCTGGGCCGTGGGGCGCTGGGTGCCCGCCTGACCAGTGGTCGCTGCTGCAACCTGGCCCGGGTCGCTGCTGCAACCCGATTTAATGGGCGCTGCTGCCCGCCTGCCCAGTGGGGCCCCTGCTGGAGCCTGGCCCGTGGTTTTCCCGCCCGCAGCATAGCCAGTGGGGCGCTGCTGCAGCCCCGGCCGTGGTCGTGCTGCAGCCTGGCCAGTGGTCGCCCCTGCGCCTTTCCCGTGGTCGCTGCGGGAGCCCGGCCCGTGGGTCGCCCGCTGCATCTTGGCCGTAGTGATGCTGCAGCCTAGCCCGTGCTCGCCCGCTTTCAGCCTGGCCCCGTGGCGCCCGCTGCCCCTGGGCCCCGTGGTCCCCCTGCTGCAGCCTGGCCAGTGGTTTGCTGCTGCAGCTTGGCCCGTGGTTCCTGCTGCAGCTTGGCCCGTGGTTTGCTGCTGCAGCCTGGCCCGTGGTTTGCGTGCAGCCTGGCCCGTTTGGGGCTTTCTGCGCTTGGCCAGTGGTCCCCTGCTGCAAATTTCCCGTGGTCGTGCTGCAGCTTGGCCAGTGGGCGTTTTCTTTCAGCCCGGGCCCGTGGTCGTTGCTGCAGCCCGGCAGTACCGCTGCTGCAGCCTGGCCAAATGGTCGGTTTTTTTTTTTTTTTGCAGCCCGGCCAGTAGCCGCTCTGCAGCCTGGCCAGTGGTTTGCTGCTGCAAGGGCCCGGCCAGTGTTCGCTGCTGCAGCTGGCCCTTTGGGCGCTGCCCGCAGCCTTGGGCCCGTTTGGGCCCCTGCTGCAGCCCGGCCAGTGGGCAAAGCTGCGCCCGGCCCCGTGGTCGCTGCTGCAAACCCGGGGCCCGTGGTCACCGCTGCAGCCCCGGCCGTGGTCGCTGCTGCTCCTGGCCGTGGTCGCTTCTTCAGCCTGGCCCCAAATGGTCCCCTGTGAAACTTTGGGCCCGTGGTCACTGCTGCAGCCTAGCCAGTGGTCGCTGCCCGCAGCCGCCCAAATGGTCCCCTTTTGCAGCCTGGCCAGTGGTCGCTGCCCGCAGCCTTTGGGCCCGTGGTCGGGTGCCGCGCCTAGCCAGTGGTCGCTGCTACGCCTGGCCAGTGGTCGCTGCTGGAGCCTGGCCCGGGGGTCGGCCCGCTGCAGCCCGAACCCGTGGTCGCTGCTGCAACCCGGCAAGGGTCGCTTTCTGCAACTGGTCAGTGGTCCCCGCTCAGCCTGGCCAGTGGTCGCTTTCTGCAGTTGGGCCCGTGGGCGTTGCCCGCAGCTGGGCCGTGGTCGCTGCTGCAGCCTGGCCCGTGGTCGTTTGCTGCAGCCTGGCCAGTAGCCGCTGCTGCCGCCTGGCCGTGGTCGCTGCTGCAGCCTGGCCCCGTGGTCGCTGCTGCAGCCTGGCCAGTGGTTTGCTGCTGCGCTTTGCCCAAATGGTCAATGCCGCAGCCCGGGGCCAAATGGTCGCTCCTACAGCTGGCCAGTGGGGCGCCCGCTGCAGATGGCCCCGTGGTCGTGCTGCCCGCCTGGGGCCCGTGGTCGCTGCTGCAGCCCGGCCAGTGGTCGCGGGTGCAACCTGGCCAAATGGTCGCTGCGCAGCCCGGCCATTTGGTTTGCTGCTGGGGCCTGCCAGTGGTCGGGTGCTGCAAAACCCGGCCAGGGGGGTCGCTGCTGCAAACCCGGGGCGTGGTTCCCCGCTGCGCCCGGCCCGTGGTTTGCTGCTGCAGCTGGGCCCGTGGTCGGGTTGGCCCGCCCGCCCGGCCGTGGTGCTGCTGCAGCCCGGCCAAATGGTCGTTGCTGCAGCCTGGCCGTAGCCGTGCTGCGCCTGGCCAGTGGTCCGCTTTCTGCAGCCTGGCCAGTTTGGGCGCTGCTGCAGCCTGGTAGTGGTCGCTGGGGAAACCCCGGGGCCCTTTGGGCGCTGCTGCAGCCTTTGGCCCGTGGGGGCTGCTGCAGCCTGGCCAGTGGTCGCTTCTGCAGCCCCGGCCAGTGGTCCTGCTGCAAACCTGGCCCAAAGGGCGCTTTCTTTCCCGTCGGCCCCGTGGTCGCTGCCCGCGTCTGGCAAATGGTTTGCGCTGACAGCCTGGCC
Organism: Cherax quadricarinatus; assembly: GCF_026875155.1. Taxonomy (NCBI): domain Eukaryota; kingdom Metazoa; phylum Arthropoda; class Malacostraca; order Decapoda; family Parastacidae; genus Cherax; species Cherax quadricarinatus. The sequence goes on along the minus strand of NC_069417.1, from coordinate 20,017,208 downwards.
AGTTTGGGCGCTTTTCTTTCGCCTGGCCGTGGGCGTGCTGCTGCCTGACCCTTTGGGCGCTGCTGCAACCTGGCCCGTGGGCGCTGCTGCAAAACCCGGTCAGTGGTCGCCCGCTTTCAGCCTTGGGGGCCCGTGGTCGCTGCTGCAGGGCCCGGCCAAGTGATCGCTGCTTCAGCCCCAGCCTAGTGGTCGCTGTGCAGCTTTGCCGTGGTACTGCTGCAGCCCGGCCAGGGTCGCTGCCTACAGCCTGGCCTTGGGGCGCTTTCTGCAGCCCGGGCCCGTGGTCGCTGCTGCAGCCTGGCCGTGGTCGCTTTCTGCAGCCTTTGGGCCCGTGGTCGCTTTTGCAACCTGGCCCGTGGTCGCGGTGCAGCCTGGCCGGGGGTCGCTGCTGCAGCTTTGCCAGGGTCGCTGCTGCAGCTGGGCCCGTGGTCGCTGCTGCCGCCCGGCAGTGGTCGTCTTTCAGCGTGGCCAGTGGGCGCTGGCTGCAGCTGGCCAGTTGGGCGCTTTTCTGCAGCCCGGCCAGGAGTATAAAAACCCAGCATGTTTCCCGGGGCACACTTCAACCATATAACTGCTTTCAGTTAAATGGGTCTGGCAAACCTGTTTAAAAACTTTTTGATACCTTAGGGAAAGGGCCCAAAACTAGAGTATGCAGCACTAGTTCGGAACCCCCAATTTTTGGTCAAGAAAAGCAAGGAATTACAGGAAAATGCAAAGGGTTTTCAAACCGGGGGGGAAATCGGCATTTACCCCTGGAGGACAGGGAAATTTTTAGGGGAGATCTGATAAGGACATACAAAATTTCTGCGTAGAAAAAGATAAGATGGGGCAGAGACAGGCTGTTACAGGGGAGGGGAAAATAAAAAAAGGGGTCTAATTGGAAGTTGAAGCTCGGATTAATCCAAAGGGGGTGTTAGGAAGTTTTTCTTAAACTTTGATTTGGGCACGAAGGGGGAATAGTGGGTGTAGTGGGGCAGGAAAAACCCCTACATAGCTTTTAAAACGAGGTATGATAAAGCTCTTTGGGGCATGAAAAAAGGGGGAAACCTTAGTAAACGATCAGGGGAAGAGGGGGGGCCAGGGTGGTTTCGACCCCTGCAACCACAATTAGGGGAAGGGACCCCCCCCCCACCCCGTACCCAGCCAATTTCCCTGCCAAATTTTCCAAAATGGGGAAAACGGAAAGGGAAAGGGATCCCCTCTGAGGGGGCACAGATGGGCTTCTTTGGGCACACGGAAACTTGGGAAAACCCCCCCCCCCCCCCCAAACCCGGGGGTGGGGAAGTGTGGAAAATGTTGACATCCCGGGGGGCCCCCTGTTTGGAAAACCCGGAAAAACATTAAAAACATTATGACCACATCTTTACTATGACATCACCTTTAAATATGACCCCCAAATTTTACTATGACCAAACCCCACTATACTTAGGTTTTTCTCAATTTGTTGACAAGGTTTAAAAAAAAAATCAAGGGCCTAGCACGATAGTTTTTAATTCACTCCCAAAAAAATTAAAATTTTTGTAAACCCAAAAAGGGAAAAAAAACCCTAAACCCAATATCAAAATAACCATATAAACAGAATGAAAAAATGGGTAATAAATTTCTGCAAAAATTTAACAGTTTTTTGAAAAATGTTGAAAAAGTTATTAAAAATTTAAACAAGGTACAAAAGTATATGAAAGAATTATAATGTTATTTTGAAAAAAATTTGGGTAATTAAAAATTTATTTTCCCAAAGTGGGAAATTGTGGTTGTTGTTTGGTACATAAAAACCCTTTAAATTTTGGGTCGAATTTAGTAAAAAACCCCAGGATAAACGCCCCGGTTTTAAAACCCCAAAGGATTTAAACAAATGAAAGGGGGACGATTTCTTCTTTGTTCTTGATATTTGTTAAATTTAAAAAAAAGTTTGTGCACATGTAAAGGTTGAAAAACCCGCACCAATAATTTATTTTCTTTCCTATAAAAGGGTTTAAAATTTCAATATCTTAAAAGTTTTTTGAGATCTTCAGCTCCATTTTTTAAAAAAATAAAAAGGGGGAGTGCTTTGATTTTTTTTTTAATTTTTTCTTTTTGGTTATGGCAGGAGGGTTTTGGGAACTTTTCTCTGTATCGTCTCCAGTTACCTTTGTGTTTTACGTTTAAATTTTAAGACCCCAAACCCGGTGGATATTCAAGATGAGGACTCACATGTGGGTTTTTGGAGAGACAATATTGTTGAAAAATTTAGACACTTTTTTCAAAAACATGGAATCTTTATTGGAAAAAACGTTTCGCCACACAGTGGTTCATCAGCCAATAAAAAAGTAGAAAAATTTTGGGAAAAATTTGAGTAGAAGTTCGAGGTAAAACGTCCTTCAACCCCGGAAAAAGATGTGTTCAGTCCATCAATTTGTAGGAAGTGATCCTAAAGAGTGGTGCTGCTTTTTTTTTTTTGTGATCTGTTTTATTTTATTTTTTTTTTCCCTTTTTTTGATAAATTTTTTGTTTTTTTTTTTTTGAATTTTTTATAAATGATTTTTGTTTTTGTAATTTGCATAAAACCCTTTTCCTGGGATGCAAAGGGAACCCAATTCCCCTTTTAATTTAAAAATAAAACATCTTTATTTTTTTACGGTTCATGTACAAGGTATAAAGGTCTATCTGCCCCAATGAAATTTAAAAATGTATAGAAAACCCCTTGTTTGCAAAGGGATTTGGGCAAATTAGATATTTTGCCCCAGAATGCAACCCACAATAGTGACTAAAACTCAGGTCCCATTTTATGATGGGGGGAAAATAGACAACCGATTTTTAAAGGAAAAACGCCCAAAGGGTTTTCCCCCCCTTTCCCGGGAAACGAAAACCCCGCCCCCCACCGTTTTGAAGCAGGTGACCCGGCCACGGGACCTGGTGGCAAAAGGGCCCATTTTTTCAAAAATACAAAGCCAAAATTTGGAAACCCCTGTCTTCCAAACCCCAGGAAACCCTTTCCCCTTTTTTATGAAAATTTCTAACAAATGCACCAAGTACTTTAAAAAATTTTTCCCCCCCTGCTTTTATCATTTTGTGTTTTTTTGCCCTTTATACCCCTTTTTTTTTACCCAAATGCCCTTTAAAAAACCCCCTCTCACTAACATCTGTATCAATCCCTTCTAAGTTTTGGAAAATATGTCTCCCTTTAATTACAGGAAATCTACACCTCCCTTTTTTTCATAACATTTAACAAACCCCAAAAAAATTACTCCCCCTTCCCCCAAAAACTGCACCTGCCCATCTAGTGACTTCCAAATAGAACTTTATCTGTTAAATCCATTGCTTTCCCAGCCTTTCCCAACTTATTGATTTTTACACCTAAATTTCATCTTTTCCTTAGCAAAATTGTTTACATTAAATTTCAGCCACTCTCTTATTAGCTCTCCTTCACCACTCAACTTCTCTTACTCTCCATATACTCCACGAATCCGTTCATCACTTTTGTGTTACACAACCCTCTCGCATGCCAACGTTTTCTCCCTTACAACCTACATAACCTCTTCATTCCACCAGTTGCTCTCCTTTCCTCCTGATCCTCCCTCCTATACACACAAACTTCTGCTACACACTAATCACCCCCCTCCCCCCAAATTATCTATACTCTAGCTCATCTTTTCCCAATAACTGTTTATATCTACACCTAACTACGTCTTCTATCCTATCTACCTCTTACTTACATTGAAGCTACAACTAAATAATGATCTGATATATGTCTCTCCCTTTAAAAACATTCATACCCATCAACTTTTTATCTACTAATACACAGTCCAACAAACTGCTGTCAATACGTCCAATAACATGCTTAATTATTCTTTTTCTTAAATATCGTTTTACCTATTATCTAATCTCTTGTTATGCATATCTCAGATTTTCTCATTATCATTTAACTCATTTTAGCATTTAAATCGTGTACAAATGTGGGTCCACTCATTTGTACCTATAGGTGGACCCCACGTGAACATACCCTTTCAAATATATATATATATATATATATATTATATATATATATATATATATATATATATATATATATATATATATATATATATATATATATATATATTATATATATATATATATATATATATATTTATAGTTTTACCAACGCTCTTATATGGGTGTGAAGCGTGGGTGATGAATGTTGCAGCGAGGAGAAGGCTGGAGGCAGTGGAGATGTCATGTCTGAGGGCAATGTGTGGTGTGAATATAATGCAGAGAATTCGTAGTTTGGAAGTTAGGAGGAGGTGCGGGATTACCAAAACTGTTGTCCAGAGGGCTGAGGAAGGGTTGTTGAGGTGGTTCGGACATGTAGAGAGAATGGAGCGAAACAGAATGACTTCAAGAGTGTATCAGTCTGTAGTGGAAGGAAGGCGGGGTAGGGGTCGGCCTAGGAAAGGTTGGAGGGAGGGGGTAAAGGAGGTTTTGTGTGCGAGGGGCTTGGACTTCCAGCAGGCATGCGTGAGCGTGTTTGATAGGAGTGAATGGAGACAAATGGTTTTTAATACTTGACGTGCTGTTGGAGTGTGAGCAAAGTAACATTTATGAAGGGATTCAGGGAAACCGGCAGGACGGACTTGAGTCCCGGAGATGGGAAGTACAGTGCCTGCACTCTGAAGGAGGGGTGTTAATGTTGCAGTTTAAAAACTGTAGTGTAAAGCACCCTTCTGGCAAGACAGTGATGGAGTGAATGATGGTGAAAGTTTTTCTTTTTCGGGCCACCCTGCCTTGGTGGGAATCGGCCAGTGTGATAATAAATAATATATATATATATATATAATATATATATATATATATATATATATATATATATATATATATATATATATATATATATATATTATATATATATATATATATATATATATATACATAAACACTGATCTCTGGCGGAAGGAGACTCGAACCTACGAACCTTGGAACGAGGTACATGGTGAGAATGGTAAAGCACTAGGTACCTTGTTCCAAGGTTTGAAGGTTCGAGTCTCTTTCGGCCAGAGATCAGTGTTAGTGTATATTTCGCCTGTTCTTGCGAATTCCTTGCAATGTTAAAATCTCTAGTTGGTCGATGCATGCAGGGGATGAGATAAAAGCTGTAAGCCTTTTCCCTGAAAGCTGGCTGCCTTGGATCAACGTCTAGCGTGAGCTAGGCGCCAAGGTATTGTCCAGTGTGGTGAGAATGGTAATGCACTATGTACCTTCTTCCAAGGTTCGTAGGTTCGAGTCTCCTTTGGCCAGAGATCAGTGTTTATATATATATATATATATATATATATATATATATATATATATATATATATATATATATATATATATATATATATATATATATATATATAATGTAGTGCCGAATAGGCAGAACTTGCGATCTTGGCTTAAATAGCAACGTTCATCTTGCCATATAGGACAAGCGAAAATTTGTGTATGCAATAATTTCACCAAAATCATTCTGAACCTAACGAAAAAAATATATTTCACTGTGTTTGTTTAGTATTAAATTATTGTAAACAAATCTAAAATATATTTAGGTGGGTTAGGCTAAAATAAATTGTTCTTGTTATAATAAGGTTAGGTAAGTTTTCTAAGATTCTTTTGGTGCAAAATTAAATTTTTTTACATTAACATTAATGAAAAAATATATCTATAAACGTATAAAAGAAAATTTCAGAAAGGACTTAATTTTAAATGAGTTCTTGCTAATTGACAAGTTTTACATATTCGGCACGACTTATATATATATATATATATATATATATATATATATATATATATATATATATATATATATATATATATATATATATATATATATATATATATATATATATATATATATATAATGTCGTGCCGAATAAGTAAAACTGGTCAATTTTTTCAATTAAGTTAATGTAAAAATTAATGATTTTGTACCAAAAGATCCTTAGGAAACTTACCTAACCTTAATACATAAAGCGCAATTTAATTTACCTTAATCAAACTAAATATGTTTTATTTAGGTATACATTAATTTAATAATCAACACACACAATGAAGCATATTTTTTTCGTTAGGTTCAAAATGATTTTTGCAAAATTATGGCATACACAAATTTTCGCTTGCCCTCTTAGGCAAAAAAAGCGTTGTTATTTAAGTCAAAATCACAAGTTTTACCTTTTCCGCAACACACACACACACGCACACACACACACACAGACACACACACACACACACACACACAAACACACACACACACACACACAGAGGCGGGGCCAGGTGCTAGGACTCGACCCCTGCAACCTCAGCTAGGCGAGTACAACTCTGTGAGTACACACACACACACACACACATACACACACACACACACACACACACACACACAAACACACAGCATATGTAGTCCCAATTTTTAAAAAAGGAGACAGACAAGAAGCGCTAAACTGTAGACCAGTGTCACTGACATGTATAGTATTCAAAGTTGTGGAGAAGATTATCAGAAGAGTGATGGAGCACCTAGAAGGAAATGAGCTTGTCAACAACAGCCAACACTGTTTCAGGGACTAGAAATCCTGTATCACAAACCTACTGGAGTTCTATGACAAGGTGACAGTAGTAAGACAAAAGAGAGAGGGGTGGGTAGATTGCATTTTCTTGGACTGTAAGAAGGCGTTTGACACAGTTCCACACAAAAGATTAGTGCAAAAACTGGAGGACCAAGAAGGGATAACAGGGAAGGCACTACAATGGATCAGGGAATACTTGTCAGGAAGACAGCAGCGAGTCATGGTATAAAGTGAGGTGTCAGAGTGGGCGCCTGTGACGAGTTCGGTGCCTCAGGGGTCAGTCCTAGGACCGGTGCTGTTTCTGGTATTTGTGAACATGACAGAAGGAATAGACTCCGAAGTGTCTCTGTTTGCAGATGTGAAGTTAATGAGAAGAATTCATTCGATCGAACACCAGGCAGAGCTACAAAGGGATCTAGACAGGCTGCAGACCTGGTCCAGCAATTTGCTCCTGGAGTTCAACCCCACCAAGTGCAAAGTCATGAAGATTGGGGAAGGGCAAAGAAGACCGCAGACGGAGTACAGTGTAGGGGGGCCAGAGACTACAAACCTCACTCAAGGAAAAAGATCATGGGGTGAGTATAACACCAGGCACATCTCCTGAAGCGCACATCAACCAAATAACTGCTGCAGCATATGGGCGCCTAGCAAACCTCAGAACAGCATTCCAACATCTTAATAAGGAATCATTCAGGACCCTGTACACCGTGTACGTTAGGCCCATATTGGAGTATGCAGCACCAGTTTGGAACCCACACCTAGCCAAGCATGCAAAGAAACTAGAGAAAGTGCAAAGGTTTGCAACAAGACTAGTCCCAGAGCTAAGAGGTATGTACTACGAGGAAAGATAGGGGGGACATGATAACGACATGTAAAATACTGAAAGGAATTGACAAGGTAGACCAAGACAGAATGTTCCAGAGATAGGACACAGCAACAAGGGAACACAGCTGGAAGTTGAACATACAGATGAATATTTTCATGAAAATATGAAGGTGATAGTGATGGTGCTAATACTGCTGATTGAGGGGGATGGTGTTGGTATAGTGATAATGATGATAGTGGTAATGGTAGTGGTGGTGGTGGTATTGGTGGTGGTAGTGCCGGTGGTGGTAGTGCCGGTGGTGGTGGTACTGGTGGTGGTAGTGCCGGTGGTAGTAGTGCCGGTGGTAGTAGTGCCGGTGGTGGTAGTGCCGGTGGTGGTAGTGCCGGTGGTAGTAGTGCCGGTGGTGGTAGTGCCGGTGGTAGTAGTGCCGGTGGTAGTAGTGCCGGTGGTGGTAGTGCCGGTGGTAGTAGTGCCGGTGGTGGTAGTGCCGGTGGTAGTAGTGCCGGTGGTGGTAGTGCCGGTGGTAGTAGTGCCGGTGGTGGTAGTGCCGGTGGTAGTAGTGCCGGTGGTGGTAGTGCCGGTGGTAGTAGTGCCGGTGGTGGTAGTGCCGGTGGTAGTAGTGCCGGTGGTGGTAGTGCCGGTGGTAGTAGTGCCGGTGGTGGTAGTGCCGGTGGTAGTGTGCCGGTGGTGGTAGTGCCGGTGGTAGTAGTGCCGGTGGTAGTAGTGCCGGTGGTAGTAGTGCCGGTGGTGGTAGTGCCGGTGGTAGTAGTGCCGGTGGTAGTAGTGCCGGTGGTAGTAGTGCCGGTGGTAGTAGCAGTGATGGTGGTACCAGTAATGGTAGTGAAGGTGGTAGTAGTGCCGGTGGTAGTAGTGCCGGTGGTAGTAGTGCCGGTGGTAGTAGTGCCGGTGGTAGTAGTGCCGGTGGTGGTAGTGCCGGTGGTGGTAGTGCCGGTGGTAGTAGTGCCGGTGGTAGTAGTGCCGGTGGTAGTAGTGCCGGTGGTGGTAGTGCCGGTGGTAGTAGTGCCGGTGGTAGTAGTGCCGGTGGTAGTAGTGCCGGTGGTAGTAGCAGTGATGGTGGTACCAGTAATGGTAGTGAAGGTGGTAGTAGTGCCGGTGGTAGTAGTGCCGGTGGTAGTAGTGCCGGTGGTAGTAGTGCCGGTGGTAGTAGTGCCGGTGGTGGTAGTGCCGGTGGTGGTAGTGCCGGTGGTAGTAGTGCCGGTGGTAGTAGTGCCGGTGGTAGTAGTGCCGGTGGTTGGTAGTGCCGGTGGTAGTAGTGCCGGTGGTAGTAGTGGCCGGTGGTAGTAGTGCCGGTGGTAGTAGCAGTGATGGTGGTACCAGTAATGGTAGTGAAGGTGGTAGTAGTGCCGGTGGTAGTAGTGCCGGTGGTAGTAGTGCCGGTGGTAGTAGTGCCGGTGGTGGTAGTGCCGGTGGTGGTAGTGCCGGTGGTGGTAGTGCCGGTGGTGGTAGTGCCGGTGGTAGTAGTGCCGGTGGTAGTAGTGCCGGTGGTGGTAGTGCCGGTGGTGGTAGTGCCGGTGGTAGTAGTGCCGGTGGTAGTAGTGCCGGTGGTAGTAGTGCCGGTGGTAGTAGCAGTGATGGTGGTACCAGTAATGGTAGTGAAGGTGGTAGTAGTGCCGGTGGTAGTAGTGCCGGTGGTGGTAGTGCCGGTGGTGGTAGTGCCGGTGGTAGTAGTGCCGGTGGTAGTAGTGCCGGTGGTGGTAGTGCCGGTGGTGGTAGTGCCGGTGGTAGTAGTGCCGGTGGTAGTAGTGCCGGTGGTAGTAGTGCCGGTGGTAGTAGTGCCGGTGGTAGTAGTGCCGGTGGTAGTAGTGCCGGTGGTAGTAGCAGTGATGGTGGTACCAGTAATGGTAGTGAAGGTGGTAGTAGTGCCGGTGGTAGTAGTGCCGGTGGTGGTAGTGCCGGTGGTGGTAGTGCCGGTGGTGGTAGTGCCGGTGGTGGTAGTGCCGGTGGTAGTAGCAGTGATGGTGGTACCAGTAATGGTAGTGCCGGTGGTAGTAGTGCCGGTGGTAGTAGTGCCGGTGGTGGTAGTGCCGGTGGTGGTAGTGCCGGTGGTGGTAGTGCCGGTGGTAGTAGTGCCGGTGGTGGTAGTGCCGGTGGTAGTAGTGCCGGTGGTAGTAGTGCCGGTGGTAGTAGTGCCGGTGGTAGTAGTGCCGGTGGTAGTAGCAGTGATGGTGGTACCAGTAATGGTAGTGAAGGTGGTAGTGGTAAGGGCCCAACGATAATAAACCACACTTCATGTCCTGTGTTATTAATATCCAGGGTTAATATTCATAATAGGTATCATCTTCTACCAGTCAATAATATTCGTAGGATTTCACTGTAAGCAGACTTAGAAACTGATTAAAATTCTCTTGCGCTGTGACCATCTTCTTTCTGCTGATGAGGGTAAACTGAACAAGATATCTTTGCTTCACTCTTGGCTAGATTATGCTACCTATACCTCACTAGTACTCTCATTAGCGTTACCACAACTAACACTTTTACTGCTATTAATACCGTAGCAATCTCTAAAATCACCACTTTGGCGACTATAACACAGTGTCTTCTTTTACCTGGTACCAACCTCGGTCAACACCTTTATCACCACTGCCAACAATACCACTGACACCACCAGTAGCTCAGTCACTAATATTACTATTACCATCATTACCTTCACTAATACTAAAACTATCACTGTTTCTATCACTGTCAGTAACACTACAAATTTACAACACTGCCAGTAACAGTAAGAACATAAGAAATTAGGAACACTGCTTCACGCCAACTGACCTTGGAAATATAAACACAAATGCAGTATAATGTGATACTTTATTGACAACGTTTCACCCACACAGTGGGCTTTCTCAAGTCACACACGGATCTACCTGGGGTTGGAAGGTACGAGAGTATTTATAGTCATGTTCAGAATGTTGAGGTCAGGTGGAGAATGCTGCATCTGATGATCTACCGGGTGGGGTTATACAGTCTTGGGTAGCTTGGCAGGGGTATTGGACAAGTTGTGAGTAGACTTTCTGCAGTGTTCTATGTTCTTATGTGGGATAGCGATGAAGAAGTTTCTTGGCGAGTGGTTCAGCTATGTTATAGAAGCCATTGTTCTGGTTGAAATTGTTGGTTGTAGAGATGAGCGATGATTCCAGGATTCTTCTGTATTGAGTGTTGTCTTCTGTGGCTATAAGTCTTGAGTTTCTGTAGTTAATTAAATGGTTGTGTGAATTGCGATGTTGTACACAGGCATTCCTTGTATCGTCAGTCCTGCTTGCATATTGGTGTTCTGAAATACGTGTTTGGAGGTCTCTTGATGTTTCGCCCACATATAATTTGTAATGACTGCAACAAATTATATGTGGGCGAAACATCAAGAGACCTCCAAACACGTATTTCAGAACACCAATATGCAAGCAGGACTGACGATACAAGGAATGCCTGTGTACAACATCGCAATTCACGCAACCATTCAATTAACTACAGAAACTCAAGACTTATAGCCACAGAAGACAACACTCAATACAGAAGAATCCTGGAATCATCGCTCATCTCTACAACCAACAATTTCAACCAGAACAATGGCTTCTATAACATAGCTGAACCACTCGCCAAGAAACTTCTTCATCGCTATCCCACATAAGAACATAGAACACTGCAGAAGGTCTACTCACAACTTGTCCAATACCCCTGCCAAGCTACCCAAGACTGTATAACCCCACCCGGTAGATCATCAGCTGCAGCATTCTCCACCTGACCTCAACATTCTGAACATGACTATAAATACTCTCGTACCTTCCAACCCCAGGTAGATCCGTGTGTGACTTGAAAAAGCCCACTGTGTGGGTGAAACGTTGTCAATAAAGAATCACATTATACTGCATTTGTGTTTATATTTCCACTGTGTCGGTATTTTATACCATTTATTTCCAACTGACCTTACTAGGCAGGTTCTTTTCAAGCACTAATAAAAATATTTGCTCAACCCATTTTCAATGCTACCCAAGGAATAAGCTTTCATAACCCTAGTAATAATAATAATAGTAATAATAAATCTTTTTATCTACATGTACAACGTATACAGACCCAGCTGACGTCAGTGACATACTATATATATATATAGGAACTTATTATGCAGAGCATTTCGGGCGAATTAGAATAATTTTGTCCCCAGGGAGCGTCCCACACCAGTCGGCTAACACCGAGGTACCTATTTATTGCTATGTGAACATGGACTGCAGGGTTCTTATGGAAACGCATCCTAATGTCTCCGTTCGAACCAGTGATGGAACCACGGACTTGAATATGTGAACTGAGAGCTCTAGTAACCGAGCATGTTGTGCATGTCCTACTCAGATTCAACCTCTCTCGCTCATATTTGAAGCTACTGAAGGTTTTAGCTTCAATAACCTAATAGTCAAAGTGTTCCAATCACCGACTACTCTATTTACAAACCAGTAATTTCTTACACCCTTTCAAAATAAAAATTTATAGAATTTGAATTCATTATTTCGAGTTCTCTCTTGAAATTTATTTATATCATTAATTTATGCCGTTCTTCCACTTGTACAGTTAAATCATGTTTCCCCTCATTCAGAGTCTTGCATGAGAATGTTGGTTAATGTCTCTCAATTTATCATTGTATGAATGATTTCTCATGCAGTGGATTAATTTTCTCTTTCTTCTTTTGGATGTTCTCTAATGAATTTATATCCATTCAGTAGTATGAATACCAGAACTGAGTTATATAATTATAAGTGAGACCTTACTAATGTCTAAAACTGTAGTATAGATTCTGAACCCCTGTTGTTTACTCTCTTTTAAGTAAATCCCAGTAATCTGTTTGCCATATTACATACGTACAGTAAAAGGACAAAAGTGCAACTAATGGGGAACTTTTTTTTGGGGGGCAACTTTTTCGCTCCCCAGAATTTTTGGGTCAAGCCAAACCCAAACAGTAATGGACACGGGGGAAATAAAGGCTCAGGTGAGGGTGCAATACGGGGAGGTACCATTTCGATTTTTCACTAGTGGTAGTATTTGAAGCAGTGGAGTGACAAAATTTGGTAGTAGAGTAGTAGTAATCCCAATAGGGTTAGAGAAATTTAAATTTTCGTACATGAAAAATGATATAAAAGCTATTTTTTGGGGGGAACTTTAAAAAAGGTTGGACAAATTAGACTGGATAAGGCCTTTTTTTCAGTTTTTTCACTCTCTGAAATTGGGGTTCCCCCCCCTTTGAGATGAAGGGTTCACAAAACCGACACGTTAAAAATTTTTGACCATGGGGAAAACTCTTGGGTATCTTTATTAAGGGAAACGTTTCGCCCAAGTGGTTTTCATCAGTCCATACCGGGAAAGAACCCCAAAAGAAACAGCCCCTTTCGGGCCTTGAGTCGATGTGGTCGTCCATAATTTCTTGAATAAAAATCAAGATTGAGGGGACGGGCCCAATCGACTAAAGGCTGAGGGCTGTTTACCTCATTCTCCCCTGTTTTTTCAAGTTTCTCCTGGGGAGGACGATGAAGCCATGTGGGCAAAACATTTCCTTTTAAAGAAACCCAAGAGTTGCACATTTTGCCCTAATTTATCAATGTGCTTTGTTTTGGTTATTAAAAGGAGAGATTTATTGATGGCAGGGTTTCCCTGTTTTCAGGGGGAATTCTTGTTTAAGACCCCGGAGATGGTGAAGCCCCGGGTTTTTTTTTTGTTTAATTGAAATTAAAAAAAAGCAATCAGTGCTAAATTCGAGGCATTTGGGGGTCTGGGGGAAATTGGGGTTTTTTTGATCAAAATTTGGGGCCCGTCCCTGAATTTCAGGGAAAAGGGACTGGGGGAAATTTTCCCGGTGTACCGGGCTTTTGTTCAAGTTATAAATTCCTACTTTGCGGGGCCCTCGCTGTTTTGGTTTCAGAATTTTGGTTTAAACCATGGTTACTATTCTGTTAGCAGGATGGATTTTTTAAAGGACCTCCTAGAAAGGGGTAACAGGCTTGTTTGCATTGTTCCTCTTTTTTACTCCTTTTTAACCCCAACCCTTTCCACATTCGTATCGCAAATTCTTGTTATTTAATTTAAAAGGGGCTAGGGTTGTTTTAACCCGGCATCGGGAAACTTTTTATTTATCTACTTTGACCTGCATCTGCCACTTTTCTGACCACGACAACACTTGTCAAAATCTTCCTGAAGTTCATTTGACAGTTTCTCGGAATTTTTTTAACCTGCATATTTTTTGCGTGGGCGCAAATTTGCATTATCATTTTTTAAATTCCCTTAAGATAAATTAAATTTGGAATTTTAAAACAAGAATGGGACAAAAAACTGATCCCTTGGAAAGCAATTGAGACTGACCTCACTCAGATTTCATCACACTTTACGCACTTTACTTTTTTAAAATCCTTGAGGGAATTTTTTCCCCCCAAATTATGAGATCCCATTTTCTTTAAAACAGTCTTGTTTCATCCCTTTAAATCAAAGGTTTTACCTAAACCCAAATAAAAATATGTTTTCCCCTCTTAAGGTTTTTCTTCCTCAAATGATACCTGAAGGCCCCCGGGAACCAATGTTGGGTATTAATCAAATTATGTTTTTTCAATCTATAATTGATTAGTAATTTCCTAAAATTGGGTTAGATTTTTTGGGCCCGGGCCAATTTTTAAAGGGAAATGGGGTTTTCTCCTATTTTAAAAAAAATGGGAATTGCTTTACAAATTTTCCCCCAAAACCCCTGTTTGAAGAGAAATTTTAAGGGGTTAATAGTTCAAAAATTTTAAATTTTGCACTTAAAAACCCCCCTTAAAAAAAAGTTCTTTGGGACCTAGGGAAAATTTTATTCTTGAATTTTTAAATTGTTTAAATATCTTTCCTTAGGGACTTTTGATTTTCCCATTTTTATTTTAATTAGGCCCTTGTTAATAATTAATTACTTGGAATTGTCTGGGTCCTTTTGAATAAAAACCCGAGAGAAAAAATTTATTAAAAATCGAAAAACTTTGGGAAATTTGTCAGAAATTTGTCCAGAGTTTTTTTTAAGGGGATCTCACTTTTACTAAATTTTGGGGCCCTTTTACAATGAAAAAATTTACTTTTTTGTTTGGGAATCCTTAGAATTTTAATTTTCATAGCCCCCGTTTTTTTTTCTTTTCTTCGGCTTTTTTTTTTTAAATCTTTTCTTAATGAAAGCATACTGATCTATGTTTGGGGCCTCCCCTTTCTTATATAAGCCAAAAATCCCTTTTCATCTGCCCAAAAAGATTTTTTGAGCCATTTTTTAAATTCCTTTTCGGTTTTTTATTAGCCCACGTTTTCCGGAATAAATTTTTTGTGCCCCAGATTTTTATTTATTGGGAAAAATTTTTGCGGGTTTTTAACCAACACTACCATTTCCAAAACACTACCAGCAACATACCACTACCGCAAAAAACCCCCAAACACCAGCAACACCCCCCTTTTCCCCCGAACACCACCACTACCAGCCCCACCACCACACCAAAAAACACTACCCTACCACAAACCCACCATTTCCAGCAACCCCCACCACTACCAGAAACCCACCCCCACCCCCAAAAAACATTTTAAACCATTTCCGCAAACCCCCACTACCAGAAAACACCCCCCTACCAGCCCCACCCCCCACTACCAGCAACACCCCCAAACTACCAGCAACACCACCACAAACCAGAACCCACCACTACCAGCAACACACCACAACCAGCAAAAAAAAAACCCCCCCACAAAGAAAACACCCCACTACCAGCAACACTACCACTCCCAGCAGCACCACCATTTTCCAGTCACAATTCCAAAACCTACCACTACCGGGAAAACCCCCTCCCACTCCCAAATATACATTACCACAAACCAGAAGCAAAAACAACCCGTAACACTCCCCAATTCTCCCTTTTTCAGCAACCTCCCACTTCCCCCACTACCAAAAAACACCAAATTTTCCAACACTAACCTCCATAACAAAAACCGCTTTCAACACTCCCCCTCCTCACCATTTCCTAACATTTATTCTTCAGAAGCATTAAAATTTACCTTTTTTTTTTGGGTTTAAATTCGTTTTAAAAAGCAATCATTCCCCAAGGGGTTAAAGCTGCATGAAACCCTTACTCACCCCCTTTTTTAGAAATACTTAAAGGGCCAAATTCGCCCAATTTTAAACCCTTTTAGCTGGGGTGGGTAACGCACTCAACTCTCTTTACTGAGGGTCCCGGGGTTTGTACTCCGAACAGGGGGGAAACGGGGGTTTCATACCTTGCACCGGGCGGTCCTTTTTTCACCAAACCAGTAAGTGGGTTTCCGGGGTTTGTTGGGCGACTGTTTTTGGGGTAGCATCTTTAGGGAATGCTAGGAAATTTAAGACCCTGTTTTTTAAAATGAACCAGTTAAAAAGGGGGTTTCACAGCCCGGGGGTTTCTATTCCCGGATTTTTCTACACCCTTTGGGTTCACTGCCCGAGTTTACAGCCCGGGATTTCTACACCCCGGGGTTCTAAAACCCGAGTTCTACTGCCCAGATTTCAAACCCCCCAGAGTTTACGGGCCAGATTTCTACACCCGGGTTTTCTCCCGCCCAGAGTTCTACAGCCCAAGTTCACAGCCCAAAAGTTTAAGCCCCAGAGTTCTACGGCCCAGACAGATAAGGAATCAAGGGCAAGACAGATTGTACAACCTTTCCAAAAATGTTGGGGGTTTGGTTTTTCTGTATGAACCATCTTCACAAAACACTGTATTGACCCTCCCCAATGTTTAAATTTACGCCCCTTGTATTATAATTTTTTCCCGGGTTTAACTTTCAAGATCAACTTAGAGAAAAAAAAACATAAAAAATGAGAGAAAAAAGAGAAAAAAAAAATAATTTTAAAGAAGAAAAATAAAAGGGGTTTTTAAAAAAAAAATGGGAAAAGGGAAACAGTGAAAGAAGAAAGGAGATAACGAAAGGAAAAAAAGGGAAATGTGCAAGAAAAAAATAAAGTTGCTAAAGGAAAAAGGGGGAAAGCAGGCCCTTAATAAAGGAGGCGAAGTAAAATAAATTTTAAAAGAGAGGGGGCAAAAGGAGGGATAAGGAAGGGGGAGGGGAGAATAACCCCATTGCGGATGTTCTTTGTAAACTGGGAAACGGGAATTTTCATTTCTCGATATATTATGACCAGAAGCCCCTTACGCTAAAAGACGGGGCCCAAAAGTTGAAAGAAATTCTTGAAAAGTAAAGACTATTTTTACGAGAAAAAAAAAATTTTTTTGTTTAAAAAAAAGAGAGAGAAAAAAAGAGGGGAAAAGAGAAGAAAAGAAGAGAGAGAGAGAGGGGAGAACGGGGGGGGAGAGAGAGAGAGAGAGAGGGGGAGAGAGAGAGGGGAGAGAGAGAGGGGAGAGAGAGAAAGAGAGAGAGAGTTTCTGTTTTTCTTTAAAAAAATTTTTAATCTATATTGGGTGAATGAACGACTGAGTCAAGGGCCCCGCCCCCGAAGTCAATAACCTCGATAAACCCAAAAAGGGGCAATTTGAATTCACATTGTTTTTTCAAAAAATCTATGGTAAATCTTACAAAAAAAGCAGCCAGGGAAACTATCAGTAATACAGAATATCTCGCACCGCTCTACAACAAAGCTCAAAAAAATTGCAAGGCACAAGTGCTCTCTCGTATACCCCACTTTAAAAGAACTGTCGCTTATCTTAACTGTCATTCTGGATTGACCATAGAAACCCGTCTGATTGGATCGGCAATTAATCACGAGGAAAGGGGGCCTCACTGTTTTATACAAGACCCGTGTTATTTAAAGGGGGCCACTTTTTTCCCCACAGGGGGGGTAGAGAGCTTTAATACCCCAAAAAGCTTCTGAAAAAACATCATTTCACCCTTTCGTCAATTTATTTAAAGAATGCGTTAAAACTGGAACATTTTTATCAACGCACAAATGGGTTTAAAAAGTAATGGCAATCGACAAATCAAAAGCCTAGCCCCAAAGCTGGCTTTCCCCTTCATCCCGTTTTTTCCCGTTTGGTTTTTTTATAAAAAGTAATTTAAAGATAAGTTTAAGGGAAAGGGTTTTGAATGAAAATGTGGTGGGTTTAAAAAGGGGGCAACTTGCCAGAGAGGGGGAAATTTTAAAGCGGGGTAAATGGACGGGGGGAAAAAAAAATCTTTTGAATATTTGGGTTTTGAGCGAGAGGGCCAATGGGAAAAATATGGGGAAATGTGATTGTTAGGGAAAAAAAAAATAGAATTAATTTGCGTCATGATCCCGTTAGATTTTTGCCAGGAAAATAATGAAAGGGCATTCATCCCCCTGTTGGGTTTTAAACTCTGGTTCGAAAGAGGGGGGTCTACTGCTGTTGTAGCTCACTTATGAAGGTAGGGTTTTGCTGTGTTCAACAATCCACACTGTATATCCCCTGTATGCTGGGGCTGTTTTTTATATCTAAGTGCTTTTTGATGTTTTTTTCTGTAATAAAAATGGTACCCAAAAAATGCAGTTGCTTTTTCCGATGGGTTTTTCCACCCGGGTTACTCTTACTGCCTATTTTTCGCTTTGAATTGTATTTTTTTTTTTCTCTTTTTTTTTTCCTCGAAAAATTTTTTTTAAAATTTTTTATAACACGATATGGCCTCATCAAAAAGTTTTTAAAATTTTTGTGTTCTTGTATGGTAACTAGCGATAGTTTCTTAAAAATATTGGCAGGTGCAGTTTTCAAAACATTCCCGAATTTTGGGAATGGGCTCAATTTCCCGCAAAAATCCCTGATTCATGGCCTCAAGCGGGGTTTATTAAAAGGAGCTTCGTTCTTTGGGAGACGAAAAGAGCAAAATTAAAGGGGGCAATTTGGGTGTTTGATGATGTAAGAGGTTTTGTTCCCAAATTTAAACTGTACTTTATGGATTTCAAAAACCGTCCAACGACCAGACATTGCCTCCTTAGATAAAATTTTTTTTACACTCTTGTGATTACCCGAAAAAATTTTTCCTTTTTTTCCTTTTTTTTCTTTCCCCCAAACTACATTTTTAATCGTTTATGAACAAAAATTTTTGTCCAATAGGTTTTAGAAATTTTTTCACGGGGTTTTTCGTAGCTAAGGCTTTCAAAAATTTAAATCTTCCTCTTCTAAAATTTGCTTAAATATTTAAGGGGGGATCTTTTTAAAGGAAAAAAGATATCCCCTTTTAAATTAAAACTTTTTTTGTTGGGAAATTTGGGCAATTTGCTAAATAAGTTAATAAAAAAATTGGGAAAATTTTTTGAATTGTTTTGTAAAAATGGAAAAAAGCCTCTTCCGACAGGGTTTTAATTTTTTTAGTGCTGGTTTTCTTTCCCCCCCACACATGGTTCATGTTGTGGGTGCAGGGAAAACCCTTGGCCCCAAATTTTTTTAAAAAAAGGGGTTTTTGATGTTCATTCAAAAAAAAACTTGATCTGATCTGCTCCCTAAAATGATGCATTTTGATAAAAGAGATAGAACTCCCAAAAAAAGATGGGACACTTTTTAAATTTTAACTAGGGTAAATTTGCTTTACGGGCACTGTAAAAGAGCATGGAAAAAGCAAGATACAGTAAAATTTTTTTGGGGGAAAAAAAAAAAAAAAAAAAAATTCCCCTTAGGAAAGGTAAAAATTTCAGCAAAATTTGTAGCCATTTTTAAAAGAAAATTGTCATTCACTTTGAACTCTGCAAAAATTTTTAATTTTTAGTTTTATTAAATAAATTTTTTTTTTCAAAGCAAAAAACAAAAAGAACGTCATTTTTTTTAGCAATCATTATAAATTGGGGGTTTCTTAATTATTATTTTTCCATTTTGTAGTAGTATAGTAGTAGTAGTAGTTTTTAAAAAAAAAAACCAAAACTAAGCGCTATACCCACAAGGGTCATAGAGCCTTGCAGGGCTGGATGAAGTAAAGATGAATTATGGTAAGATCAGAGACCAGCGAGAGTTATGACTATGTAATTACTAATATAATGAAAATTAAGCACTAAACCCACAAGGGTCATACAGAAGTATGTGAAAGGTACACAAATAACCCGCACAAAGAAGAGAGGAGCTTACGACTACGTTTCGGACCAACTTGGACCATTTACAAAGTCACACTAACGAAAAGGAGAGCAGGATGGGTATATGTAGGCAGGAGGTGGTAGTAGTAGTGGTAGTAGTGGAGGTGGAAGTAGTATTGTTCCATTCACGGTATTGTGCCTTTTAGTTATTTATGTAAAAGATAGTAACCGTGAGGGTAGCGGGGAGTGCTAATGAGAAAATATAATCGAAGTGTAGTACAGCAATTGACAAAAAGTCAAAGCGGGTGTCTGCACTACATGTGAGGCTGTCGGTGAGGAGGCCAGATAAAGTGTATTAGGGCGGTGACGACACAAGAGGATTTTCTGTAAAAAAAAAAATAATATTTTTTTAAATACATTAGAACTGAAAAACACGTCTAAGAAATTTTTAAATCTCATAATTTTATGAATATTTTATTTTAACGAGTTTTAGGAGCTCGTATATATTACATTGCATAACGAGTTTATATTTTTATTATTATCATAACTAATTACTAATCCCACAAGGGTCATTCAGTACGATTTTATAACAACCAGCACATTCGTACGTACCATTAACTTCCTCCAAAGCCTTCGTTCATAACTTTAACCATCTTTATCTGACCAGCTTCGAATTTTCAACTCTGATGACCTATAATAGTGTAAGAAGGTTCGTGGAGCACCTGGCACGTACGTCTTCTATTTCTTCAATTTTATAAAGATTATTCACAATATCGATTACTATGAAATGACATCAGAATCACTTCAGATCAGATCAGATCGGACTCACAGGTACGTACCCACGAGGGGCGAGGGGCAAGTGGGGACAGTGCGAAGAATAGACGGTGAGAGGAATGTCTTGAGTCGAAGAGAGGAGTCAGGACTAGACCCAACTGCTAAGCCACAATGACGATAACAAAAGACGATGTAGATACAGCAGGAGCTCTGCAGGCTCTGACTGCAACTTGCTGGACGAAAAATTGCTGCATCTTGATGTTGATTGGCGGCTGGCAGGAGCTGGAGGAGTGGTCAAGGGAGGCAAGCTTCTTGATTGGTCAGGTGTCGTTAATATGTGAGTCTGGAGTTACTTCGTTTCTTTCGTGAAGGAGGCATTCCTTATGTTGTGCATTTGTTGGAAGGAAACGATAAGTAGTCTTGTAATCTTAGGTCGAAATGCTGGGTTGGCTTGTAACTGGTCCAAGGTCATCTGGAGTGTAGTGAAGGAGCAGTGGGATCCTTTACGATTTGTAAACTTGACTGTTCTGTCGAGTAATTTCTCGTACAAAGTGTCGACAGTCATGGTAGGTTCTTGGTCAGGAGTCGAATAAAAAGTTATATCTTTCCAGTGCAGGTATTGATCTCGATGTTGATCTTCTGTATTAATACGTCGAGAGATAGCTGGAGAGGTTTTTGTTGGTGGTTGCATCATTGAAGGTGCTTTCAATGTTGGTGTCTCCGCTAGAGAGTGTGTAGAAGACTGTGGGAGAATCGTGGCTTCTGATTGGTCCATATGAGTAGTGGTGGGTGGAGGTGAAGGAAGTACGCCGCCACGACGAGCCAATCGACGAGCAGGAGGCGATCGACGAATATGACGAATACGAGGCCTTGTTGGAGTGACGTCACTAGGTGTTGGTGGTTTTGGAATTGCTGATGCAGAAGTGTTGATTAGGTCCTTGGTGAATTTTAGTATTTCTTCCGAAGGTGGAGATGCTGGGAATATAAATGATGGCATATTATTTAGTGCAAATAACTCGTTGATGGTCGAGTTAAATGATCCAGGTACAGCCATGTTCTGCATGTGGGCGTATAGTAGACAGTAGTGGATCTTGGTGACGTCACATGTTGGAGGAGTGATAATGGTGGAGGCGGGCTGTGTAGTGGCTTGTAAAATCTTGGATGTTGTAGATTGAATCTTGGCAATTGCAGCGTACGTAGGAGAGGTTCCAGATGACTTTTTTGTTTCTTCCTTTAGTTTCTTAGAAAGGATATCCTTTCGCACTGGACATTTGGCTGCAAGAGTATGGTGATCACTCTTACAGTTGATGCAAGTGGGAGCAGCAGTGGAAGTGCAAGAACGAAAGTCGTGTCCTGCAGACCCAAAGGTGGAACATATCTTCTTATTCTTGACGTGGCAGTCGGCAGTAGAGTGACTGTACGAGTAACATGTCCAGCAAGGTGTTATGAACGTGAAGCGTTCAGGTTCAATCTGTCGAGGGTTGATATGATAGTAAGAGATGGCCAGGCCATCAGACAGTGCTCTAGTCGCCATGGTAACGTCCAGGAATGTGACCTTGAGCATTGAGGAAGCGTTGGGAATCTTCACTACAGTGTCAATCTTGGCCCAGGTGTTGTGGTCTTCAATTGATGTCGTAATTTCCTGGATGGACATGTTCGTGATCAGCTTGTCAAGACGTTTCATAAACACTGAACGTTTTGCAAGCATATATGGTGACGTGGAGATGGTGAAGCCACGGTCTTCTAAGGTCTTCATGGCAGTAGGTGTGAGCACCTTGTCAGCTTCAGTATCATCGAGAAAAGTGACGATGAAAGATTCTTTTAGTGACGTGATCTTCGAGAACTTAGAATCACTTTAACACGGCTTCGAATTGTCAACAATCTTGTAAACTAAGTAGTAGTTACTTCATATTTTTATTAGTGTGACTAATGATGTTCATTTGACACTTGTAAGCATGAAACGGTGTAGAAATATTCTCTATTAAATAGCTGAATTATGTCTCCTTCTGGGGTGAACCTTGATGCTGGTGAGAGGCTCTTGATTCAAGGATCTGGAATAGGTGGAAAATATCTGTTCTTGTGAGACGCAAGTTGAAATGTTTAACTTCACTGGGTTATCCTACACTGGATCTACGTTATGAACATTTTGTCTTTGTGCCTTCCAGACCATTATAAAACAATTTTTGTTATGAAATTGAAGCATAAATATGCCGTGTTTACTTCCATAAATGCTGATCAATCTTAGAAAAATTCTGATTTATTTTGGTTTTTGAATGTCCCAATTTGTCATTCTTTTTATGCAAATTATTTGGAAAATTAAAATACTGAGTTTCTTATGAAACTTTCTGAGTACTTCGTTGGAATGGTTTCAGCCCTTCAATGTTAAGTTGATAATGCAGCTTCTGACATCCTTCAAACTTAATTTGATGGTATATTTTAGGGTATTGGTTACACTGAGATGACAAGAGTTTGATTTCAACCTTGGTGTTTCTTACTGGACAGTTTGAATTTGTCTTGGATTGTGTGCTAACATATTGTTTTAACTATTAAAATCATAACTAAGTAGTAAATCCATGATGTTACTTTCCACGTCATAACTTGTGAATGATTCTCCCGACTAACTTCAAATCTTCGGTGATATATTTAACAGCGTTAGAAATTTATGCGACACTCAGCACTATCCTTATCGCTGGTCGCCTTCACTGAGGGAGAGGCGGCTGTCGCCTTCACTGAGGGAGAGGCGGCTGTCGCTTCACTGAGGGAGAGGCGGCTGGCTTCATGTAATATGGGGAATGTTTTTTCTCGGATACGCAGCGACTGAAATACATCTTGGTACTGATGATACTGCCACTGTTCTCCTTTGTTGTTGATGATACTGCCACTGTTTTCGTTTGTTGCTGATGATACAGCCACTGTTTTCGTTTGTTGTTGATGATACTGCCACTGTTTTCGTTTGTTGTTGATGATACTGCCACTGTTTTCGTTTGTTGCTGATGATACTGCCACTGTTTTCGTTTGTTGATGATGATACAGCCACTGTTTTCGTTTGTTGTTGATGATACAGCCACTGTTTTCGTTTGTTGTTGATGATACTGCCACTGTTTTCGTTTGTTGTTGATACTGCCACTGTTTTCGTTTGTTGATGATGATACAGCCACTGTTTTCGTTTGTTGTTGATGATACTGCCACTGTTTTCGTTTGTTGATGATACAGCCATTGTTATCGTTTGTTGTTGATGATGCTGCCACTGTTTTCGTTTGTTGTTGATGATACTGCCACTGTTTTCGTTTGTTGCTGATGATACAAGCACTGTTTTCGTTTGTTGTTGATGATACAGCCACTGTTTTCGTTTGTTGCTGATGATACTGCCACTGTTTTCGTTTGTTGTTGATGATACTGCCACTGTTTTCGTTTGTTGCTGATTGTGAGGGAAAAGTTCAATAGATAGGAGTAGCGAGGGAGTATATAGTAACAATAGTTTCATTGCCGGCTACTTGTTAACGTAGGGTAAGTCAAGCTCCCGCTATCCCTTCCCCTCCTTCTCGCCCCCCCCAAAGGTGACGTGTGGGGCTCTGGTCAAACAGTAAATCACTCGACTCACAGCTCCCAACACTACTGTAAGTACATGCCTGCCTTGTATTCTAGTGGATTTATTGGTTAAAAGCTTCACTTTTGACCAATAATAAACTTAGTCCTTTCAGTCTTGCTCTAAGTTGACTGTTGTAATAATCACCATATCTTTTGGGTATTGTACTTACCATGGAGAGTGATTTCTTAAGCAGTGGGTAGCCTGTCTATCTTTTCAGCTTGGATGACAGAGAGGGTCACCTGTCAATCAACGAGGAGAACTAATGGAGAAGGACTAACGTCCTGGAGACGTCCCATTTTGGATTTAATTACCTGTGCACCTGTATGAAATTGCAGGACGTAACCCCACATCATTGCAGCGGTAAAGAACCTGCTTTCCAGTCATCGGGATAGAATACTCACGGCGATACTCTGTGAAGAACTAGCCGGTGGTGGTCACCAACACCTGCGACCCCCCCCCCCCCCCCACATCAGCAACGGCTAAGATTTCAACAACACAAAGTGTCACCAGCACCAGACACCCCAATATATATATTAGCGTTGAGTTCAAATGTTATTTTATTCATTTCATTTTTCATTTTTCTTTCAAATAGGATGTACCTGTCATGTTTTATTGTTTTATGTTTGCTTTAATAAATAATAAAGTGTTTATCTTTGTGAATTATTATTTCGTTTTCTATTCATTAATTTTCCTGAGGAGGAGCCAGCCTGGGTAATACTGTCTGAAGTTATTACAGGGCTGAGTAAGCCTTCACAAGTGGCGACCTTGCCAGGATCAACTCGGCAGAATCAGATTCAAATTCCAATCTCGAATCTTCCATTGGAACTTCAAACGCCGCATACCACAGACGGTTACCACCAGCCATGAGTAATCATTCTCTATGGTAGGACTACAGTACAGGTATTTAAAAGATTTGGTGATTGTTATAGTCTCAATTTATTGTAAGTCAAGTCAGGCAGGATAATTAATTCTGCCACCTTTCTTGTGAGCTTGAAACACTTTGGAAGATTAGACTCTAGGGACCCGAGATTTTCCAGTGACAATTTGTTTCATTGAGCTCTTTATTATATCAAGGGAACTGTCATAGGACACTCTTGATTTGTTGGTGAGAAGATTGGATGGTCAAGTGACCCCATTCTACTTACTGCTTGCTCGGAGCCGGCATAGAACCCTTCGTTTTCATTAATACATATTGTTTAATTGAAGCAGGGATCGAGCCCTCTGGTTTATTTACAGTTTGAGCGGAGCAGGAATTGAACCCTCCGTTTTCTTTAATATCCGTTTAATTTCCCCTGATAGTTTGTTATTCTTGCAAGCATGGAGGAATACCAGTTTTGGATGAACGCTGGAAGTAAGTTAGGAATAACAGGGAAAAATTTAGAATCTTTCATTACTGCTAAGATCCAGGAAAGACTTGAAAGAGAGAGAATTGAGAGAGAAGAAAGACAGCTAGAAAGGGAAAGAGAAGAGAAAAAGGAGAGAGAGAGAATTGAGAGAGAAATCCGAGAAAGACAGTTAGAAAGAGAGCGAGAAGACCAAAAAGAGCGTGATAGACTTGATCGTGAGGAAAGAGCTAGGGAACGTGAGGAACAAGCTAAGATACGTGAGGAACAAGCTAAGATACGTGAGGAACAGGTTAAATTAAGAGAACTTGAGGAAAGAGCAAAGGATAGAGAAGTTGAGGAAAAAGCTAGAGAACATGAGTTAATAGAGAGAGAAAAGGATCGCGAGCTCGAAAAATCTCGCCTTGAATTAGAGAATAAAAAGTTAACTTTTACACAACAACAATTAGAGGAAGGAGTAATGGAACAATGTGCAGTCAGTGCACATATTCCAACACCTAATTTACCTCCCTTCACAGAGGGGGAAGACATAACTTCATACATTATCAGGTCTGAAAATACCGCTACCCTCTGTGAATGGCCTGCTGACACCTGGGCTACTAGGTTAGGAATGTTATTTTCTGGTACAGCCTTGAATATCTATGCAACTTTGTCGCTGGATATCATATGTAATTATAACCTACTGAAGAAGTCGATCCTTAAAGCATATAAAAAAACCACTAATTCTTACAGGAAAGATTTCAGGTATGCCACCTTACAGCCTGGCCAGAACTTTCAGCAGTTACAGGTAACACTCTTTCGTTTGTTCGACTTTTGGATAGAGAGTTCAGGAATTGATCGCAGTTATGAATCTCATAGAGACTTCATGGTTGCTGACCAGTTCCTGACAGCTCTTCCCCATCAGATACGAACATTCATTAGAGAACGTAACCTGATTAAAGCTGAGAAGTTGCTGAGGCTGCTGACCTGTATGCTGAGGCTCACAATTCCTATAAAGACCTAAAGGGATCGAACCCTAAGGGCAAGGGTTCATCAGACCTTAAGAAATCAAAGCCTCTAGTGGAAAGTAAAATGACTTTTTTTATTCCTGTTTGTCATTTGTGTGGTGTTAAGGGACATAAACGTCCAGATTGTCCTTCTAAGAAGGTCCAAAAAGTTGGAAGATGTTTTAAAGACTGTAATGACCAAGCACCCTTCTGTTCAGGAAACAGTTAATGGACTTAATGTATCTACCATTTTACGAGACACTGGATGCACATGTATAGTCATTTCTGATAAGCTGTTCCCTAACCTTAAAGAACCTCATTCCTCTGCTATACTTTCAGACTACTTGGGCCGTACGGACACTTTTCCTACCATCCGTTGTTACATTAGGTCTAAATGGTTCACAGGTTGGTCTGAAGCCGTACTAGCTCCCATCACTTCCTATGTCCATCACCAAAGATGGACATAGGTGTTTCAGATCCTCTTCCTGTAGAGTCAGAGAAGCCCCTCGAAAGTTCAGATGAGACAATGTCTCGTGAGATTCATGTGGGATTAAAAACCAGTGATGCTACTCTCGAAAGCGAGGTAGTAGGATCACCGGTTCACTTGTTAGATGAAAGTGAAGATATCATCTCCGATACCATAAATGTCTTGACTAGGGCTCAGACCAAAGCCCAGACTTCTCCTACTGTCCATCCTTTGATTTTCCCTGACTTCAAGCCTTTAGATATATCGAAGGACTCCTTTGTCAATTTACAACGTAATTGCCTCTCTCTTCAGAATTGCCATAATGCCGCTAAACAAAAATCAAGTTATCCAAAGAAAAAAACTTTTCATATAAATTTTGAATATATAAAAGGTATCTTGTATCAAGTCAGTATTCAAATTAAATTCAGATGAGATAGACTGTTCCATCTTAGTTGTTCCAAGTCAATGCAGAGAGACTGTTCTTAAAATGGCTCATGACCTGCCAGTGGCCGGACATTTCTCGCATCGTAAAACCTTAAATAAAATTAGGGAAACCTATTTTTGGCCAAAAATGTCCTCAGATATCACTACCTATTGTAGATCGTGTAAAGTTTGCCAACTGTCATTCTCCCGAGGTACCAGGCGAGTACCTATGGTCAAAATGCCTATCTTTACGGTACCTTTTGAAAGAGTAGCTATTGACATCGTTGGTCCTTTATCTCCACTTTCATCTGGGGGACATAGATATATATTAACATTAGTTGATTATACTTCGAGTTTCCCTGAAGCCGTACCCTTAAAGACCATAACTACTACAGAGTTGGCTGAAGCTCTTTTGTCCATCTTCTCCAGAGTGGGCATCTATAGAGAAATTTTGTCTGACCGTGGGACACAATTTACATCTGACTTAATGCAACATCTATACCAACTTCTGGGAGTGAAGCCTCTCTTCACCACACCCTATCATCCCAGCTGTAATGGGAGGATTGAGCGCCAGCATTCGATTCTCAAGTCCATTTTAAGGAAACTTTGCTCCCTTAAACCTAAGGAGTGGCATCGTTACCTACCCTGTGCTTTGTTTGCCATGAGGGAAGTTCCCAGTGACTCTTTGGGGTTTTCACCTTTTGAATTTCTCTATGGTAGACAGGCCAGAGGTCAATTGTCCATCCTTCATGACTTATGGACTAATGAGGAGGTAAATGCTGAGGTTCAGTCTTCTTACCAGTTTCTCCTTGACCTTAGATCCAAACTTGAGGAGACCTCTGACATAGTTTCGAAAAACCTAAGCTTGTCAATGGACCAGTACAAAAACCTATTTGATTCCAAAAAGTCAGAGGAGAAGTTTTGAAGTAGGAGATGAAGTTCTTGTACTTTTGCCTATCAAGTCAAATAAATTATTAGTAGCATGGAAAGGTCCATATAAAGTATTAAAAATTTGTCGGAAAGTTGACTACCTCATAGAAGTCAAGGGTAAACCTAAGCTTTATCATATCAACATCCTTAAGAAATATTACCAAAGAAATTCGGTTAACTGCCTTAATAACTTTGACTTAGTTTTTCCACACGAACTTGATTAGACAACTGAAGAATGTAAAGCATGCGTAATTGACACCTCTAACTTAGACTATGATGAAGAACTGCATGACTTCGAAACTCTTGACCACTCGGGCGCAACCAACATTAATATTAATGAATCTTTGGATGACCATAAGAGACATGAACTACTTCAATGTGTGAGTAACTTTTCAGACGTCTTTACTGATATTCCAGGTGTTACCTCCACGGTAGTCCATAAGATTGACTTAGTGACTGACAGTCCTATCAAACGGAAATTATACCCAGTTCCAGTTCACCTTAGGGATGCATTTGACCGAGAGGTAGACAAATTATTAAAACTAAAGATCATTGAACCTTCAGTATCTGCATATTGCTAACCAGTAGTCATGGTTAAGAAGGAGGATAATTCATATAGACTTGCTATTGACTTCAGAAGCCTTAATGCTATAACTCGGTGGGATACTGAGCCTATGCCCTTAATAGATAGCGATTTACACAAATTTTATGACGCTTCCTTCTTTTCAGAGATTGATATTGCGCAGGCATATCATCAAGTACTGTTAGATCCTTCTTCTAAGCAGTACACCGCTTTTCCTACACACCAAGGACTGATGCAATATAGAACTATGCCCTTCGGTTTGGTAACTGCCTGTGCTACCTACGTGAGACTGATGAGAAAGGTCTTGGGTAATATGCCAAATGTTTCAGTTTATTTTGATAGCATTTTCGTAATGACATCCACGTGGGGCGAACATATCCAAACATTAACATCAGTTTTGCGTAGGTTATGCTCGCATGGCCTCACTGCCAAGCCGAAGAAATGCTTCCTTGGGTATAAGAAGATTAGATATCTTGGACTGATACTTTCTAATAACTCTCTGCAGCCTCTCCCCAGTAAGATCAAAGCTTTATTAGAATTTAAATTCCCCAAAACCATGAAGCTCATGCGTAGCTTTCTTGGTTCTGTAAATTTTTTTGCACGGTTTATCCCGAACCTTACTGATCTTACAAGCATCTTATCCGACTTCCTTGAAAAGTCCATGAAGGAACCTCTTGAACTTTCCGACGTAGCTCGGGAAAAGTTTAGTGAGATTAAAAGTATCTTTTCGAAAGACCCTATACTTAAGATTCCAGATATTAATAAAACATTTTGCTTAAGAACTGATGCCTCCAATACTGGCTTAGGTGCAGTGTTACTACAATACCATGATGGTACTCCCTTCCCTGTATGCTTCCTAAGCCGGAAATTCCTTCCCGCAGAAACGAGATACTCCACCATAGAAAAGGAATGTTTGGCCCTTGTGTGGGGTATCTCCAAACTTAAATTTTATTTGCTGGGAAAAGAATTCATTTTAGAAACGGACCACAAACCTTTGATATACCTAGAAACTTTTAAGGGAACCAACAGTCGCCTCTTGAGGTGGACATTGGCACTCCAGGCTTTTAAGTTCCATATTGTGTATATCAATGGTTCATCCAATTATTTCTCTGACTGGTTAAGTCGTGACAGTCAGTAGAAGATTTCTTGCCTTACGCGACTTCCATATGTTAGAACTTTTTCCTTGCCTATTCTTCTTATACTCCTTGACTATAAGTCTTGGTATGGGGGAGTGTGAGGGAAAAGTTCAATAGATAGGAGTAGCGAGGGAGTATATAGTAACAATAGTTTCATTGCCGGCTACTTGTTAACGTAGGGTCAGTCTAGCTCCCGCTATCCCTTCCCCTCTCTCTCCCCCCCCCCCCCGTAAGGTGACGTGTGGGGCTCTGGTCAAACAGTAAATCACTCGACTCACAGCTCCCAACACTACTGTAAGAACATGCCTGCCTTGTATTCTAGTGGATTTATTGGTTAAAAGCTTCACTTTTGACCAATAATAAACTTAGTCCTTTCAGTCTTGCTCTAAGTTGACTGTTGTAATAATCACCTCATCTTTTGGGTATTGTACTTACCATGGAGAGTGATTTCTTAAGCAATGGGTAACCTGTCTATCTTTTCAGCTTGGATGACAGAGAGGGTCACCTGTCAATCAACGAGGAGAACTAATGGAGAAGGACTAACGTCCTTGAGATGTCCCATTTTGGACTTAATTACCTGTGCACCTGTATGAAATTGCAGGACGTAACCCCACATCATTGCAGCGGTAAAGAACCTGCTATCCTGTCATCGGGATAGAATACTCACGGCAATACTCTGTGAAGAACTAGCCGGTGGTGGTCACCAACACCTGCGACCCCCCCCCCCACATCAGCAACGGCTAAGATTTCAACAACACGAAGTGTCACCAACACCAGACACCCCAATATATATATTAGCGTTGAGTTCAAATGTTATTTTATTCATTTA
Source organism: Cherax quadricarinatus (assembly GCF_026875155.1). Taxonomy (NCBI): domain Eukaryota; kingdom Metazoa; phylum Arthropoda; class Malacostraca; order Decapoda; family Parastacidae; genus Cherax; species Cherax quadricarinatus. The sequence goes on along the minus strand of NC_069417.1, from coordinate 19,986,789 downwards.
ATTTTTCTTTCAAATAGGATGTACCTGTCATGTTTTATTGTTTTATGTTTGCTTTAATAAATAATAAAGTGTTTATCTTTGTTAATTATTATTTCGTTTTCTATTCATTAATTTTCCTGAGGAGCCAGCCAGCCTGGGTAATACTGTCTGAAGTTATTACAGGGCTGAGTTAGCCTTCACACTGATGATACTGCCACTGTTTTCGTTTGTTGTTGATGATACTGCCACTGTTTTCGTTTGTTGCTGATGATACAGCCACTGTTTTCGTTTGTTGCTGATGATACAGCCACTGTTATCGTTTGTTGATGATGATACTGCCACTGTTTTCGTTTGTTGATGATGATACTGCCACTGTTTTCGTTTGTTGACGATGATACTGCCACTGTTTTCGTTTGTTACTGACGATTCTGCTACTGCTCTTTACAGATGGTGCTTCTCCAGCTGTTGCATGTTCCTGATTATGTTAATGTTGATGAGGGTGATGATGATGACTGTGATGATGATAGGAATTATGATAATTGTATTACTTTCCATATTTATTAAATCCTGTTTGTACAGTTTTATAATGTCGCTGTATTTTTCTTTGTTTCTAATACTGTCAATGACATTGTTGCTGCTGTTGCTTATAGTAATGGTCGAGGTAATATTATTGATGACACGAATAATAGCTAGGATGCATTTATTGCTGATATTGCAGTAAATTTTATTTATTTGGATTCTGTTTTAAACACAAGTCGTCCAGACAGCACCGTATAGACAGACAGGGGTGCTAAGGTCCAGACTGGCAGATATTCTGTCACCCATCTAGGCAGATGTTCTTCCATCCAGATGGACAGATGTATTGCCATGCCAGCTAGACAGGCATTCTGTAGTCCAGACAGACGAGTGTACTGCCGTTCAAACTGATGTTCTGCCGTCCAGATACAGGTGTACTGCAGTCCTGGCTGACAGGTATTATGACATCCAATCTGGCAGGTATACGGCCTCCCAGGACAGCTAATGTTCTACCTTCTGAATAGACAGGTATTTTGCCGTGCAGAAGAACGGATGTTTTGTCGTCCTGAGAGACGGGTGTTGTTTTCGTGCAGCTCATCTCCACCAACAACTGTATTGATCCAGATGATTAATCATTTAAAAGAAGCTTAGCGGATTAAATTACTCGAGACTTGAGGAAGAAAACAGAAAAATTAAATTCAAAATACTAGGAGGTAATGCAGGAACTACAGGAGTGGAAAAAATGAAGAGGAATACGTAAGGATTCAAAAGAGGAGGAAAACAGAGGAGAAAGGGGTAAAGGAGAACGAGGAAGAGTATAAAGGAAAGAAAAAGGCAGAAGAGGTGAATGAGGAAGAAGTCAAAAAAATGAAAGGAAGTGGAAGCAAAGTACAAGCATGAGGAGGAGAGTAGGAGCACTGAACAACTTAGGATAACAAATTAACCATGGACTACATTGACCATAATACATTGGAAATCTTTACTGGGGTGGAGATGTTTCCCTCACCATAGGCCCTTTGTTACAAAATGAACATCTATTGGCAAAATACCCAACTTTTTGATTCCTCCCTAGCATCAAAGCCTTTTTCCGGGTTTTTGGGGGGGGGAACAATTCATTAGCAAGAATTCCCCCCAATTATGCTTTTTTCCATATTGCGATTCCCCATGGGGCGCTTTGGTTTATTTTTTTGGGTTTTAAAAAAACAGTTGAAAAAAAAACAAAATTTTTTTTTGGAAAAATTTTAAATTAAAAAAAATGTGCCTAAGGTTAAAAATTTTTTAAAATTAAACAAACTTAGAAATAAGGAAAAAAGGGCTTGTACACATGGGTACTTAGGAAATTGTACCCCCAAAAAACACTTTTAAAACAAACTACACTACCTGAAATTTTTTACTGAACGGTGCTCAAAATACTAGATTTAATAAAGTTGTTTTTATTGCTTTATGGGAAATAGACCGACAAAAAAAACTAAAAAATTTCCCTCAATTACTAGCTTTTTAATCTACAGGGGGGCCAATAAATTTTTTTAAAAAACAATAAACCCAAAACCAATTCACCAATCAGAAAAAAAGGGCAAAAAGCAGCACAGCGTCAGTCAAAAAAGCCCAAAAACAGACTTTAACGGGGGGCAGATCAATAAACCCCTTTTATACAAAAAAAAAAAAAAAAAAACCCCAAGATTACTGAAACAAAGGGTTCAAAAATTTTCCCAAACCCCGATTCCCGGACACCAGAGAAGGTAATCAGTGTTGGGACCGGGTGTACAAAAACAAAAATCATCACTACTCTTAAAACGGAACTGCAAAACACATTACAGGTGACCCCACGAAATCAAATGAAAACATTGCAAACAAACCAAACCCCCCCCCGGGGATTGAAAACCCGCGGTAAATAAAGCCCAAAAACTCCACCCCGGGGCGGATTTTTGAGACTCTTTTACCGGGGGTTTTAAATTCCCGGCCCGGGGTAGGGACTTTACGAAGTTGTTTTCCCGGGTCCCCCAAACGAAAAAAAATTCTCAACCAGAAAACAGATTTTAAAGACCCTGGGGGAAAAAGGAAAACAACTTTTTTGCAGACATAGTGCAGAGGGGTTTTCCTAGATGAGGTCCAGCCAGATCATTATTTTAATCAAGGGGGAAACCCTAAAACCCCTAGGTTATAAAGGCGCCTGTGGGGGAGGGGGGGGATATGGGGAAAGGGGTTCAGCCTTAAATCAGGGAACTGGATCACAGAGCTAATTCCCTAATCAAGGCCCCCCTCATCGGGAACAAGGGGCCTTCCTTAAGGGGGGGGGGGGGCCAGCCCCAAAAAGAGTGAAGGAATGTTGCAGGAAAAATCCAGGGGTGAATCCCCATACCATAAAGAAACCCGACAAACAACAAATCAAGTAGTTTGCAGCGCCCAGTAGGCAATTCCCAAATTCTCCATTTTGCTAGAAAGGGGTAGTGCAGTTCTTACCAAAACTTTCCCATGTGGTTCGGACATGTAGAGAGAATGGGAAACAGAGTGACCTTTAAAGGTTAAACAGCTGTAGTGGAAGGGAAAAGGGGGGGGAAGGGGGCGGCCTGGAAAGGTTGGAGGGGGGGGGTAAAGGAGGTTTTTTTTTGTGCGAAAGGGCTTGGGCTTCCAGCAAAACATGCTGAGCGTGTTTTATAGGGGTGGGAATTTGGGGACAAATGGTTTTTTAATACTTGACGTCTGTTTGGGGTGGAGCCAAAAAATAACCTTTATGAAAAAGGTTTTAGGGGAAAACCCGGGGAGGGGCCGGGCTTGATCCGGAGGAAGGGGAAATAAAAGTGCCCCCGTAAATCTGAAAAGGGGGGGTGTTAATTTGCAGTTTAAAAAATGTAGTGTAAAGCAACCTTTTTTGGGCAAGACAGGTTGGGGTGAATGATGGGGAAAAAATTTTCTTTTTGGGCCAAAACCCTGCCTTGGTGGGAATCGGGCCCGTGTGATAATAAAATAAAAAAAAATAAACAATTTAAAACTATTTAAGCAAGACCTTTTTTTTTTTAACAAATTAAAAAAAAATACTATTAAAAATTAATTTTTTAGTGGGAAAGAAGACTTAATACACAATAAATGCAATCATATATTCCCAAAAGGGCCTACAATACCTTTTTCAATCCCATACATACAATAATTCCGGTAGTAAAAATAGCACTGCTTTCACATTTGACAGAATTTTCTATTTAAATTTTTCCTCCCATTATCTTATATTTCTTTGATTATTTTCTCCCTACTGTTTCATTAAGTTGCAAAACACACGCATACACACACACACAAAAAAAAGGGGGGGGGGTCCCAGAAGGAAAGTCGAAGGCCCAGGCGATCAAAGGAAGATGGTCCTGGTAAGGAAGAAAGGATGTAAGAGCAATGTTAAAGGATGGAACAAGAGTGGGAGAGCAAACTAGGTGAGCGTTCTGCAAAAATGGAGAAGAGGATGGAGGTAGAGAAGAAGAAATGGGATTCTCACAAGCTGAAGCCGCAGTAGCTAGGATACAGGCCCTAGAATATGAGGTAAGTATGTTTAAGCAAGTTACAGGGCTATTGCCCAGAGGAGACATGGCAAGCCTAAGAATAGTATTCCGACATCTCAGTAAGGAATCGTTCAGCTCCCTATACACGTGTATGTCAAGCCAACATTGGAGTATGCAATACCAGTTTGGAACCCACACCTAGCCAAGCATGTAAGGAAATTAGAGAAAGTGCAAAGGTTTGCAATAAGACTAGTCCCGGTGCTGAGGGGCATGTCCTACGAGGAGAGGTTAAGGGAAATCGACCTGATAACACTGGAGGACAGGAGAGATAAGGGGGATATGATAACGACATACAAAATATCAAGAGGAATTGACAAGGTGGACAGAGACAGAATGTTCTAGAGACAGGACACAGCAAGAAGGCGTCACAATTGGAAACTGAAGACTCAGATCAGTCACAGGAATGTTAGGAAGTATTTCTTCAGTCACAGTTGTCAGGAAGTGGAATAGTCTGGGAAGTGATGTAGTGGAGGCAGGATCCATACATAGCTTTAAGAAGAGGTATGATAAAGCTCATGGAGCACTAAGAGTGGCCTAGTAGCGACCAGCGAAGAGGCGGGGCCAGAAGCTTTGACTCGATCCTTGCAACCACAACTAGGTGAGTACAACTAGGTGAGTACACACACACACACACACACACACACACACACACACACACACACACACACACACACACCAACACCCACCCACAGACACACACACACACACACACACACACACCAACACACCCACACATACACATGCACGCACACATGCACACCACACATGCACACCATTGCTCACTAAATTTAGAGTTCTTGGAAACTAGCATATTCTTAATTAAGAAGATAGAAAACGGGATCACAAAAGGCAGAACAAAAAGGCAGAGAAACTGAAGAAGATTGGTTGGAGAAGAAAGTATGGGCAGCAGGGCTCAGGTGAGCAATGGAACACGAATAGGGAAAAATGGCTAATGAAGTTTAGCAATACTATAGTGGAGAAGATGGCTGCAGAGAGAAAGAAGTGGAAGCTACGAGGTAAAGCTGCAGAGGATAGGATGCAGAACCAAGAGGAGGAACTGTGCTAAAGTGGGTTATAGAGTTGAGGAACAAAGGGGAATAGTGTTAGGAACAGGAACATCAATCGCAAGAGAGGAGAATGAGGGAAGGGAAGGAGGTAAGTCCTTTGTAGAAATTGATAAAGGAGGGTGATGGACTGGTGGTGAGGGAGATGGACTGGTGGTGG
>NC_069417.1:19962038-19981028 GCF_026875155.1 Cherax quadricarinatus | reverse complement strand
GCTTTACCCACAAGGGTCATAGACCCTTTGCGGGGCGGATGAAGAAAGATAAATTTGGGGGAAATCGAGACCAGCGAGAGTTATACATGTAATTACTAATATAAAAAATTTAACGCAAACCCACAGGTCATACAGAAGATGTAAAAGGTACACAAATAACCCGCACAAAGAAGAGAGGAGCTTACGACTACGTTTCGGACCAACTTGGACCATTTACAAAGTCACACTAACGAAAAGGAGAGCAGGATGGGTATATGTAGGCAGGTGGTGGTAGTAGTAGTGGTAGTAGTGGAGGTGGAAGTAGTATTGTTCCATTCACGGTATTGTGCCTTTTAGTTATTTATGTAAAAGATAGTAACCGTGAGGGTAGCGGGGAGTGCTAATGAGAAAATATAATCGAAGTGTAGTACAGCAATTGACAAAAAGTCAAAGCGGGTGTCTGCACTACATGTGAGGCTGTCGGTGAGGAGGCCAGATAAAGTGTATTAGGGCGGTGACGACACAAGAGGATTTTCTGTAAAAAAAAAATAATATTTTTTTAAATACATTAGAACTGAAAAACACTTCTAAGAAATTTTTAAATCTCATAATTTTATGAATATTTTATTTTAACGAGTTTTAGGAGCTCGTATATATTACATTGCATAACGAGTTTATATTTTTATTATTATCATAACTAATTACTAATCCCACAAGGGTCATTCAGTACGATTTTATAACAACCAGCACATTCGTACGTACCATTAATCTTCCTCCAAAGCCTTCGTTCAAACTTTAACCATCTTTATCTGACCAGCTTCGAATTTTCAACTCTGATGACCTATAATAGTGTAAGAAGGTTCGTGGAGCACCTGGCACGTACGTCTTCTATTTCTTCAATTTTATAAAGATTATTCACAATATCGATTACTATAAATGACATCAGAATCACTTCAGATCAGATCAGATCGGACTCACAGGTACGTACCCACGAGGGGCGAGGGCAAGTGGGACAGTGCGAAGAATAGACGGGGAGAGGAATGTCTTGAGTCGAAGAGAGGAGTCAGGACTAGACCCAACTGCTAAGCCACAATGACGATAACAAAAGACGATGTAGATACAGCAGGAGCTCTGCAGGCTCTGACTGCAACTTGCTGGACGAAAAATTGCTGCATCTTGATGTTGAAATTTGGGGGCTGGCAGGAGCTGGAGGAGTGGTCAAGGGAGGCAAGCTTCTTGATTGGTCAGGTGTCGTTAATATTGAGTCTGGAGTTACTTCGTTTCTTTCGTGAAGGAGCATTCCTTATGTTGTGCATTTGTTGGAAGGAAACGATAAGTAGTCTTGTAATCTTAGGTCGAAATGCTGGGTTGGCTTGTAACTGGTCCAAGTCATCTGGAGTGTAGTGAAGGAGCAGTGGGATCCTTTACGATTTGTAAACTTGACTGTTCTGTCGAGTAATTTCTCGTACAAAGTGTCGACAGTCATGGTAAGGTTCTTGGTCAGGAGTCGAATAAAAAGTTATATCTTTCCAGTGCAGGTATTGATCTCGATGTTGATCTTCTGTATTAATACGTCGAGAGATAGCTGGAGAGGTTTTTTGTTGTGGTTGCATCATTGAAGGTGCTTTCAATGTTGGTGTCTCCGCTAGAGATTTGTAGAAGACTGTGGGAGAATCGTGGCTTCTGATTGGTCCATATGAGTAGTGGTGGGTGGAGGTAAAGGGAAGTACGCCGCCACGACGAGCCAATCGACGAGCAGGAGGCGATCGACGAATATGACGAATACGAGGCCTTGTTGAGTGACGTCACTAGGTGTTGGTGGTTTGGAATTGCTGATGCAGAAGTGTTTGATTAGGTCCTTGGTGAATTTTAGTATTTCTTCCGAAGGTGGAGATGCTGGAATATAAATGATGGCATATTATTTAGTGCAAATAACTCGTTGATGGTCGAGTTAAATGATCCAGGTACAGCCATGTTCTGCATGTGGGCGTATAGTAGACAGTAGTGGATCTTGGTGACGTCACATGTTGGAGGAGTGATAATGGTGGAGGCGGGCTGTGTAGTTGGCTTGTAAAATCTTGGATGTTGTAGATTGAATCTTGGCAATTCAGCGACGTAGGAGAGGTTCCAGATGACTTTTTTGTTTTTCTTCCTTTAGTTTCTTAGAAAGGATACCTTTCGCACTGGACATTTGGCTGCAAGAGTATGGTGATCACTCTTACAGTTGATGCAAGTGGGGGCAGCAGTGGAAGTGCAAGAACGAAAGTCGTGTCCTGCAGACCCAAAGGTGGAACATACTTCTTATTCTTGACGTGGCAGTCGGCAGTAGAGTGACTGTACGAGTAACATGTCCAGCAAGGTGTTATGAACGTGAAGCGTTCAGGTTCAATCTGTCGAGGTTGATATGATAGTAAGAGATGGCCAGGCCATCAGACAGTGCTCTAGTCGCCATGGTAACGTCCAGGAATGTGACCTTGAGCATTGAGGAAGCGTTGGAATCTTCACTACAGTGTCAATCTTGGCCCAGGTGTTGTGGTCTTCAATTGATGTCGTAATTTCCTGGATGGACATGTTCGTGATCAGCTTGTCAAGACGTTTCATAAACACTGAACGTTTTGCAAGCATATATGGTGACGTGGAGAATGGTGAAGCCACGGTCTTCTAAGGTCTTCAGGGCAGTAGGTGTGAGCACCTTGTCAGCTTCAGTATCATCGAGAAAAGTGACGATGAAAGATTCTTTTAGTGACGTGATCTTCGAGAACTTAGAATCACTTTAACACGGCTTCGAATTGTCAACAATCTTGTAAACTAAGTAGTAGTTACTTCATATTTTTATTAGTGTGACTAATGAAGTTCATTGTCACTTGTAAGCATGAAACGGTGTAGAAATATTCTCTATTAAATAGCTGAATTATCCCTCCTTCTGGGGTGAACCCTTGATGCTGGTGAGGGGCTCTTGATTCAAGGATCTGGAATAGGTGGAAAATATCTCTATCTTGTCAGACGCAAGTTGAAATGTTTGACATCACTGGGTTATCCTACACTGGATCTACGTTATGAACATTTTGTCTTTGTGCCTTCCAGACCATTATAAACAATTTTTGTTATGAAATTGAAGCATAAATATGCCGTGTTTACTTCCATAAATGCTGATCAATCTTAGAAAAATTCTGATTTATTTTGGTTTTTGAAGGTCCCAATTTGTCATGTTTTTTTATGCAAATTATTTGGAAAATTAAAATACTGAGTTTCTTATGAAACTTCCCGAGTACTTCGTTCGAATGGTTTCAGCCCTTCAATGTTAAGTTGAAAAACAGCTTTTTGACATCCTTCAAACTTAATTTGATGGTATATTTTTAGGGAAATTTGGTTTAAACACTAAATTTAAACAAGATTTTGTTTTCAATCTTGGTTTTTTTAAAATACTGGACATTTTGAATTTGTCTTTGGATTGTGTCCCTAATATATTTTTTTTAACTATAAAACCCAAAACCCAAAGCATAAATCCATATTTTAAAATTCCACGCCTTTAACTTGGGGGAATGATTCCCCCCCGACTAACTTCAAATTTTGGGGTGATTTTTTTAACAGCGTTAAAAATTTTAAATGCGACACTCTTTCAACCAAAATCCTTCGCTGTCGCCTTCACTGGGGGAAAGGGGCGGCTGCGCCTTCACGAGGGAGAGGCGGCTGTCCCCCTTTCCACGGGGGAGAGGCGGCGGGCTTCATGAAAATAGGGGGAAATTTTTTCTGGGAAAATAACGCAGCGACTGAAAAACATCTTGGTACTGAAACTGCCACGTTCCCCCTTTTTTTGTTGATGATACTGCCACTTTTTTCGTTTTTTTTCCCTAAAAGATACACCCACTTTTTTCGTTTGTGTTGTGATACCCCCCTTTTTTTCGTTTTGTTTATGATACTGCCACTTTTTTCCCGTTTGTTGTTGATATTTGGGGCCACGTTTTGGGGGGTTTGGGTTGATAAAGTTTAATCAGCCACTTTTTTTCGTTTGTTGTTGTTTGATACACCCCACTTTTTTTCTTTTGTTTGTTGATATACTGCCACTTTTTTTCGTTTTGTTGAATATTTCCACTGTTTTCGGGGGGGGATGATGTACAGCCCTTTTTTCGTTTGTTGTTGAAGAAACGGGCCACTTTTTTCGTTTGTTGATGATACGGGCCATTGTTACGTTTGTTTTTTGATGATGCCCCAAACTGTTTTCGTTTTTTTTGGGATGAAACTGCCCCCGGGTTTTCGTTTTTGCTGATGATACAAGCCTTTTTCGTTTGTTGTTGATGATACAGCCATTTTTTTTCTTTTGTTGCTGATGATACGCCACGTTTTCGTTGTTTGGAAAAGAAACGCCATTTTTTTTCGTTTGTTGCTGATTGTGGGGAAAAGTTCAATAGAAAGGAGTAGCGGGGAGAAAAAAATAAAAATAGTTTCTTTCCCGGGTTTACTTTTAACGTGGGGAAAGTCAAGCCCCCGCTATCCCTTCCCCTCCTTCTCGCCCCCCCCAAAGGGGGACGTGTGGGGTTTCCGGTCAAAAAAGTAAATCACTGACTCACAGCTCCCAAAAACTACTGTAATAATCCCCCCCCTTTGAATTTTTAGTGGATTTTTTGGGTTAAAAAAGCTTCACTTTTACCAAAAAAAAAACTTAGTCCTTTCAGTCTTGCCCCAATTTTGACTGTTGAAATTTATCACCATATTTTGGGTATTGTACTTCCCAAAGGAGAGTGATTTCTTAAGCATTTGGGTAGCCTGTCTATCTTTTCAGCTTGGATGAAAAGGAGGGTCCCCTGTCAATAACGGGGAAAGAACTAATGGAAAAAGGACTAACGTCCGGGAGACTTCCCTTTTTGGGGATTTTAATTACCTGTGGCACCCTGTATAAAATTTGCAGGACAAAACCCCACATAAATTGCACGGTAAAGAACCGGCTTTTCCCATAAATGGGGATAGAAACCACGGCCGATACCGGGAAAAGAACTAGCCGGGGGTTGGTCACCAACACCTCCCGCCCCCCCCCCCCCCCCCACACAGAAGGGTAAGATTTCAACAACACAAAGGTCCCCCAGCACCAGAAAAACCCCAATATATTTTAAAAGCTTGAGTTCAAATTTATTTTATTCTTTTCTTTTTTCATTTTTTTTTCAAATGGGATTACCTGCCCTTTTTTAAATTGTTTTTTGTTTGCTTTAATAAATAAAAAGTGTTTATCTTGGGTTAAAAATTATTATTTCTTTTTCTTTTATTAATTTTCCTGGGGAAAGGAGCCAGCCGGGGTAATCTGTCTGAAGTTTTTACAGGGCTGAGTAAGCCTTCAAAAAGTGCGACCTTGCCAGGATAAACCCGGGCAGAATAAAGGGATTAAAAACCATCTCGAACCCTTCCTTTGGGAACTTCAACGCCGCATACCCACAGACTTTACCACCACCAAATGATTTAAACTTTCCTATGGTGGGCCCAACAGTACGGGGAAATTTAAAAAGTTTGGTATTGTTATAGCCCCTTCAATTTATTGTAAGTCAACCCGGCAGGAAAATTAATTCTGCCACCTTTCTTGAGTTTTGGGAAACATTTTGGGAAGATTAGATTTCTAGGGACCCGAGTTTTTCCAGTGAAAAATTTGTTTCTTTTGAGCTCTTTTTTTTTTATATCAAGGAAACTGCCCAAGGACACTCTGATTTTTTGGTGAGAAGATTGGAGGGTAAAGTGCCCCCCAAATTCAACTTACTGCTTTCCCCGGGACCCGGCATAAAAAACCCTTCGTTTCATTAATAAAAAATTTTTAAATTGAAGCGGGGATGGGCCCTCTGGTTTATTTACAGTTTGAGCGGAGCGGGAATTAAACCCCTCCCCTTTTTCTTTAATACCTTTAATTTCCCCTATATTTTTTTAAATTTTTGCAAGCATGGAGGAAAAACCAGTTTTGGATGAAACGCGGGAAGTAATTTAGGAATAACGGAAAAATTTTTTAAGAATCTTTCTTTAAACTGCTAAGACCAGGAAAGACTTAAAAAAGAGGAAAATTAAAGAGAGAAGAAAGACACTAAAAGGGGAAAGAGAAAAAAAAAGGAGAGAGAGAGAATTGAAGAAAAATCCGAGAAAAACATTTTAAAAGAGACCAGAAGCCCAAAAAAGGCGTGAAAAGACTTAACGTGGGGAAAGACTAGGGAAAACGTGGGGGAACAAAAAAGAAAAGAAAGGAACAAGCTAAGATACGTGAGGAACAGGTTAAATTAAGAAAAATTTGAGGAAAAAGAAAAGGGATAGAGAAGTTGAGGAAAAAGCTAGAGAACATGAGTTAATAAGGGGAAAAAGGGAAACGCGAGCTCGAAAAACCCTGGGCCCTTAAATTTAAGAGAAAAAAAAGTTAATTTTTTACAAAAAACCCCAATTAAAAAGGAAAGGAAAAAAGGGAAAAAATGTGCAGTCATGCACAAAACCCAAACACCAAATTTTAACCCCCCTTTCCGAGGGGGAAGACAAATTCATACATTATCAGGCCCGGAAAATACCGCTACCCTCTGTGAATGGCTGCTGAAAACCTGGGCAAACCTAGGTTAGAATTTTATTTTCGGGTACAGCCTTAAAATTTTAAAAAGGCAACTTTGTCGCTGAAATAATGTAATTAAAACCCAACTAAGAATTTGTTTCCAAAAAGCTATAAAAAAACCACAAAACCCTTAAGGAAAGATTTCGGGTTATGCCACCTTACAGCCTGGCCAGAACTTTCAGCAGTTCCCGGTAACACTCTTTCGTTTGTTCGATTTTTGGATAGAGTTTTCAGGAATTGACCCGCATTATAATCTCATAGAAAACTTCAGGGTTTCCCTGACCATTCCTGACAGCTCTTCCCCACAAAACAAACCTTCTTTAGAGAACGAACCTAAATTAAACCCTAAAGAAGTTGCTGAGGCTCTGACCTTATGCTGAGGCTCATTTTTTCCCTTTAAAGACCTAAAGGGGTTCGAACCCTAAGGGAAAGGGGTTTCCCATAAACCCTTTAAAAAATCAAGCCCTATGGAAAGTAAAATGACTTTATTTTTTTCCCTTTTTGTCATTTGTTTTGTTTAAGGGAAAAAAAACCGTCCGATTGTCCTTTTTAAAAAAGGTCCAAAAATTGGAAGATTTTTTTAAAAGACTGAAATTACCAACACCCTTCTGTTCAGGAACAGTTAATGGACTTAATGTATCCTACCATTTTACGAAAACACGGGAAATCCCCCAAGAAATAGCCCCATTCTGATAAGCTTTTCCCCTAACCTTAAAGAACCTCTTTTCCCCCTGCAAACTTTCAGACTATTGGGGGCCGAACGGACATTTTTTCCTACCATCCGTTTTTTACTTTAGGCCCAAAAATTTTTTCACGGTTTGGGTCTGAAGCCTTTAACTGTTTCCCATCACTTCCTATGCCCCAACACCAAAAAGGACATAGGGTTTAGACCCCTTTTCCCTGTAGGTCGAAAGCCCCCAAAAGTTCAAAATAAAAAAAGTCCCCGTGAATTCATGGGGGTTTTAAAAAAAACCAGTGAGCTACTCTCGAAAGCGTTTTTAGAGGATCACCGGTTCCTTGTTAATAAAAGGGAAAGAAACACCCTCCGGATACCATAAATGTCTTGACTGGGGCTAAAACCCAAAGCCCAGACTTCTCCTACGTCCACCCCTTTAAATTTTCCCCTGACTTAAACCTTTAGATATATCGAAGGACTTTTTTTGGGCCCAATTTCCCAACCCGTAATTGCCCTTCTCTTCGGGAATTTGAAATAACCGCAAAAAAAAATCAATTTACCAAAGGAAAAATTTTTCATTTTAAAATTTGAATATAAAAAAAGGTTAACTTGTACAAGTCAGTATTCAAAAAAAATTTTCAATGAATAACTTTCCATCTTAGTTTTTTAAAAGTCAATCCCAAGAAAACCTTTTTCCTTAAAATGGCTCATGACCTCCCAGGGGCCGGGAAAATTTCTCGCATCGAAAAAACCTTAAATAAAATTGGGGAAAAAAAATTTTTGGCCAAAAATGTCCTCAGATACCACTACCAAATTGTAGATCTTTAAAAAGTTTGCCAACCCTGTCTTTTCCCCCCAGGTCCCAAGGGGGTACCAATGGCAAAATGCCTATCTTTACAAAAACCCTTTTTAAAAGGGAGAAAGCAATTGAAAATCGTTGGTCCTTTTATCTCCACTTTCATCTGGGGGACATAGAATATATTAACATTATTTTGATTATACTTCGAGTTTCCCCTGAAGCCGACCCTTAAAAAAACCAAAACAACCCAACAAGTTTTGGCTGAACCCCTCTTTTGTCCACCCTTCCCAAGGGGGGGCCTCTATAGAGAAAATTTTGCCCTGACCGGGGACACAATTTACATCTAAACTTAATCAACATCTATACCAACTTCGGGGAAGGAAGCCTCTCTTCCCCACAACCCTATCATCCCACCCTGAAAGGGAGATTGAGCGCCAGAAATTCGTTTTCCAAAAAGTCCTTTTTAAGGAAACTTTGCCCCCCAAAACCCCAAATGGATGGCACTTCCCTCCCCTGGCATTTTTTTTTGGCCAGGAGGGAATTTCCCAGTGACTTTTTGGGGGTTTTTCCCCCTTTTAAAAATTTCTCTATGGTAAAAAGGCCAGAGGTCAATGTCCATCCTTCATGATTTAAATGGACTAATGAGGAGGTAAAAGGCTGAGGTTAAATTTTTTACTTTCCTTTCTCCTTGACCTTAATCCAAACTTAAAGGAGCCCCTCTGACATATTTTCAAAAAAACCTAAGCTTGTAAATGCCTACAAAACCTTTTTTAATTCCAAAATTTCAGGGGAGAAGTTTTAAAAATAGAAAAAGGGAATTTCTTGACTTTTGCCTATCAAGTCAAAAAAATTATTATAAACATGGAAAGGTCCCCTATAAAGTATTAAAAAAATTTTTCGGAAAATTGACACCACATAGAAGTCCCAAAGGGGAAACCTAAGCTTTTTTCATATCAACAAACCTTAAGAAAATAATTTCCCAAGAAATTTTGGGTTTAAATGCCCTTAAAAAAACTTTGACTTAGTTTTCCCCACACGAAATTGAAATTTGACAACGAAGAATGTAAAGCAAGCGTAAAAAATTTACCAAACCTTTTAAATTAGACTATGAAAGAAGAACCCGCATTACTTCGAAACTCTTTGACCACTCGGGGGCAAACCCAAAAATTTAAAATTAATAAATCTTTGGTGAAACCCTAAGAGACATGAAACCACCAATTTGGATAAATTTTTTAGACGCTTTTTCTGATATTCCCGGTGTTACCTCCACGGTAGTCCAAAGAATTTATTTGGACTGACAGTCCTATCAAAAAGGGAAAATTTTAAAACCCCGTTCCAGTTCACCTTAAGGGTGCATTTGGGCCCGAGAGGTTTGACAAAAAAATTAAAACAAAAAAATCCTTGGGAAACCTTTAGTAACCGCATAAATTTCTAACCCCTTTGTCATGGGTTTAAAAAAGGAGGATAATTCCCTATAGCTTCTAAAGACTTCAGAACCTTTAAAGCTATAAAATCGGGGGGAAAAATGAGCCTATGCCCTTTAAAAAATAGCCCATTTAAAACAAATTTTATGACGCTTTCCTTCTTTTTAAAAGATTTTTTATTGCCAGGCATATCAAAACAAGTACGTTGATCCTTCTTCTAACAGTAAAACCGCTTTTTTCCCACACACCAAGGACTGATGCAAAAATAGAACTATGCCCCCCCGGGTTTTTTAACGCCTGTTTCAACCCAAAGTGAGAAATGAGAGAAAGGTCTTGGGAATAAGCCAAATTTTCAGTTTATTTTGGGTAGCATTTTTCCCCTAAAGACAAACCCGTGGGGGGGAACATACCAAACATTAAAAAATCATTTTTGCGTTGGTTAGCTCGCTGGCCTCACTGCCAAGCCCAAGAAATGCTTCCTTGGGGATAAAAAAAGATTAGATTTTCTTGGACTGATACTTTCTAAAACTCTCTGCAGCCTCTCCCCAATAAGATCAAAGCTTTTTTAGAAATTTTAAAATTCCCCCCCAAAAACCCTGAAGCTCAAGCGAACTTCTTGGTTCTGTAAATTTTTTTTTTTGCACGGGTTTATCCCGAACCCCTTTCTGATCTTAAAAAGCAACTTATCCCCACTTCCCTTGAAAAATCCATGAAGGAACCTCTTTAACTTTCCGACGAGCTCGGGGAAAATTTTTTGTGAAAAAAAAGTTTTCTTTTCGAAAGACCCTAACTTAAGATTCCAGATATAATAAAACATTATGCTTAAGAATGATGCCTCCAAAACTGGCTTAGGGGGGAGTGTTTTCTACAAAACCCTGATGGTATTTTTCCCTTTCCCCCTTTTCTTCCAAAACCGGAAAAATTTCCCTTTCCCCCCAAAACGAGATACCCCACCATAGAAAAAGGAAAAGTTTTTGGCCCTTGTGTGGGGTATCTCCAAACTTTTAAAATTTTTAATTTTCTGGGAAAAAATTCATTTTTTGAAACGGACCACAAACCTTTGATATACCTAGAAAATTTTAAGGGAACCAAAGTCCCCCTCTTTAAAGGGGGAACCCTTTGGACTCCGGGTTTTAAATTCCCCTATTGTGGGGGAAATCAATGGTCATCCAAATTTTTTCTTTTTACCCTGGGTTTTAAAACGTTTTACAGTCAGTAGAAGAAATTTTTTGCCTTTGCGACTTTTCCAAAAGTTTTTGGGCTTTTTTCCTTTTCCTAAATTTTTCTTTAAAAACCCCGACTATAAGTCTTGTATGGGGGAGTGGAGGGAAAAGTTTCAAAGATAGGATACGAGGGGGTAAATAGTAAAAATAGTTTCATTGCCGGGTAAAATTTTTTAACGGAGGGGCTCTAGCTCCCGCTATCCCTTCCCCTCCTTCTTTCCCCCCCCCCCCCCCGTAAGGTGACGTGTGGGGGCTCTGGGCCCAAAAAGTAAATCACCCCGACTCCCGCTCCCAACACAAATGTAAGAAAAAGCCTGCCCGTAAAAATAGTGGGTTTATTGGTTAAAAGCTCCCCTTTTGACCAATAATAAACTTAGTCCTTTCAGTCTTGCTCTAAGTTGAAATTTTTGTAATAAAAATTTCCCTCCTTTTTTGGGTTTTTTGTAATTTCCATGGAGAGTGATTTCTTAAAACAATGGGTAACCTGTCTATCTTTTCAGCTTGGGGGGCAGAAGGGGGCACCGCAATCAACGGGAGAAATAATGGAGAAGGACAACCCTTTTTAGATGGGCCCCATTTTGGACTTAAAATTTCCTGTGCACCGTAGAAATTTAAGGACTTAAAACCCCCCATCATTGCAGCGGGAAAGAACCTGCTATCCGTCATCGGGGAAAAAAAACTCACGGCAATACTCCCGTGAAGAACTAAACCGGGTGGTCACCAACACCTGCGAAACCCCCCCCCCCCCCCATCAGCAACGGGTAAGATTTTTTAACAACAAAGTTTCACCAACACCCAAAACCCCCAAATTTTATATTAAGCGTTGAGTTTCCCAAAAGTTATTTTATTCATTTAATTTTTCTTTTTCAAATGGATGTAAACCCGTCCCTTTTATTGTTTTATGTTTGCTTTAATAAAAAATAAAAATGTTTATCTTTTTTAATTAATTTTTTCGAAAATTTTTTATTCATTAATTTTTTTTTGGGGGAGCCAGCCAGCCTGGGAAATACGTCTGAAAATTTTTACAGGGCGAGTTAGCCTTCAAAAACTGATGATACAACGCCACTGTTTTTTGTTTGTTGTTTGATACTGCCACTGTTTTTGTTTTTTTGCGATGAACAGCCACTGTTTTTCGTTTGTTGCAGATGATACAGCCCCTGTTATCGTTTTTTTGAAAAAAAAATACCCGCCCCCTGTTTTTCGTTGTTGATGGGTGGGTAAAAGGGCCCCTGTTTTCCCTTTTTTTGACGATGATACTGCCCCTGTTTTCGTTTGTTTCTGAAGAACTGCTTTCTGCTCTTTACAGATGGTGCTTTTCCCCCGCTTTTTGCATGTTCCTGATTAGTTTAAGTTTATGAGGGTGATGATGATGAAAAAAGTGATGTATGAAAATTAGATAATTTTTATTTCTTTTTCCCTATTTATTTAAAACCGTTTGTACAGTTTTTAATTTTCGCTGTTTTTCCTTTGTTTCTAATACTGCCCCAAAGACATTGTTGCTGCTGTTTTCTTAATAATGGTCGGGTTTAAAATTTTTGGGTGACAAAAGAAAAAAATAGCTAGGAAAGCATTTTTTTGGCCGATATTGCAGTAAAAAATTTTTTTTTAATTTTGGGTTCGTTTTTAAAAACAAGTCGTCCAACAGCACCGTAAAGACAACAAAGGGGGGCTAAGGTCCCCAAAATTGGGGAAATATTTTTGTCCCCCATCTAGGGAACGTTTTTCCATCCAGATGGGCAGATGTAAATTTCCATGGGCCCGCTAGAAAAGGCAATTTTGTAGTTCAGACCGACGATTCCCGCCGTTTAAACTGATGTTCGCCCTCCGATAAAAGTGACTGCCGTCCTGGCTGACAGGATTATGACAAACCAAAACTTGGGAGGTATACGGCCCCCCAGGGCACTAATGTTCTAAACCCCTGAATAGACAGGGAAATTTTTCCGTGCAGAAAAAACGGGTTTTTTGTCGTCCTGAAGACGGGTGGGTTTTTTTCGTGCAGCTCATCTCCACCAACAACTGTAAAGGGTCCCGATGATTAATCATTTAAAAAAAACTTAGCGGTTAAATTTTTTCGAGACTTGAGGAAGAAAAACCCGAAAAAAATTAAAATTTAAAAAACTGGAGAAAAGCAGGAACTACAGGAGTGGAAAAAAAGAAGAGGGAAAACGTAAAAGGGTTTCAAAAGAGGGGGGAAAAAAAGGGGAAAAAGGGGGGAAAAAGGGGAACGAGGAAGAGTATAAAGAAAAAAAAGGCCAAAAAAAGTGAATGAGGAAATGCAAAAAAATAAAGGAAGTGGGAAACAAAAATACAACATTTGGAGGAGAGTAGGGGCACTAAAAAACCCTTTGGATAACAAATTAACCTGGGCTTTCATTTTTCCCCTAAAAACATTGGTATCTTTTCTGCGGTGGGGATTTTACTCAACCCCTTGGGCCCGTTACAAAAAGAACATCATTGGCATAAATATCAACTTATTGATTCCTCTCTAGCATTTTAGCCGTTTTCCGGTTTGTAACCCTTTTATTAGCAAAAATTCCCCCCCAAATTTTGTGTTTCATATTGCGATTTTTCATAGCGCCCTTTTTTTTTTATTTTTAAAATTTGGGGTTAAAATAGTTGAAAAAAAGACCAAAAAATTAAAGTAGAGAAAAAATTTTAAAATTTAAAAAAGGGGCCTAAGGTTAATAAAATTTTCCCAAATTAAAAAAACTTAAAAAAAAGGGAAAAAGCTTTTTACACAGAGTACTTTTGGTATTGGGGACGCTTTAACACCAAAACAAACTACACAACCCCGGTAATTTTTTCTGAACGGGGCTCAAAAAACTAAGTAAAAAATGGGGCTTATTTCGGATCGGAAGGCCGACATAGAAAAAAGAAAAAGTTCAACAAAAGCTAGCTTTTTTTTCTAAAAGAGGGGGAAACAGTTTGTTTTAAAAAAACCGGGCCAATTCCCCCCAATCAGCAAAAAATGCGAAAAAACAGCACAGCGTCAGTCCCAAAAAAAGAGACCAAGACAGACATAAATGGGGCAGATCAATAAATCCCTTACAAGGCAAAAAAAAAAAAAAAAAAACCAAGAAATTCTGAAAATAAGTTCAACATCTTCCAAACCCCCGATTACGCCCCCAGAGTAAGGTAGATTTTAGTGAAAAACCTTTTTACAAAAAACTTTAAAACACACTACTCTTAAAAAATTAGAAAATTTCACAACAGTTACAGGTACTCACGAAATCGTAATGACACGATTGCAAAAAAACCATCCCCCGCCGGGATTGAACCGCGGTCATAGAGTCTCAAAACTCCAGCCCGGTGCTGTGGAGGTTTTTGAGACTCTCTGACCGCGGGTTCAATCCCGGCCGGGGTATGGACAGTTACAGGATGTATGTTCCGGCTCACAAACGAAAACATTCTCAACCAGAAAACAGATTTTACGACATGAGAAGAGGAAAACAACTTTTCGCAGACATAGTGCAGAGGTGTTGCCTAGATGAGGTCCAGCCAGATCATTATTATAATCAAGGGGGAAACGCTAAACCCGTAGGATTATACGGCGCCTGTGGGGGGAGGGGGTGATATGGAAGGGATTCAGCCTTAATTCAGGGAACTGGATCACAGAGCTAATTCCCTAGATCAAGAGCCCCCCTCATCGGTATCAAGGAACCTTCCTTAAGGGGGGGTCCAGCCAAAGAGAGTGAAGGAATGTTGCAGGTAAACTCCAGGTGTGAGATCACATACCATACGACCCGACAAACAAGCAATCAAGTAGTTTGCAGCGCGAGTAGGCAATCAAAATTCTCCATTTTGCTAGCAAAGTGTAGTGCAGTTCTTACATCGTGCCCATGTGGTTCGGACATGTAGAGAGAATGGAGCGAAACAGAGTGACTTCAAGAGTGTATCAGTCTGTAGTGGAAGGAAGGCGGGGTAGGGGTCGGCCTAGGAAAGGTTGGAGGGAGGGGGTAAAGGAGGTTTTGTGTGCGAGGGGCTTGGACTTCCAGCAGACATGCGTGAGCGTGTTTGATAGGAGTGAATGGAGACAAATGGTTTTTAATACTTGACGTGCTGTTGGAGTGTGAGCAAAGTAACATTTATGAAGAGGTTCAGGGAAACCGGCAGGCCGGACTTGAGTCCTGGAGATGGGAAGTACAGTGCCTGCACTCTGAAGGAGGGGTGTTAATGTTGCAGTTTAAAAACTGTAGTGTAAAGCAACCCCTTCTGGCAAGACAGTGATGGAGTGAATGATGGTGAAAGATTTTCTTTTTCGGGCCACCCTGCCTTGGTGGGAATCTGCCAGTGTGATAATAAAATACAAAAATATAGCAATTAATACTATTAAGCATGACCTTTTTGCTTTAACTATTAATAAAAATACTATTAAATATCATTATTATGTTAGATGAAAGAAGACTTAATACACAATAAATGCATCATATATTCAAAGGACGCTACAATACCTTTATCAATCCCATACATACAATAATTCCGGTAGTAAAAATAGCACTGCTTTCACATTTGACAGATTTTTCTATTTAAATTTTTCCTCCCATTATCTTATATTTCTTTGATTATTTTCTCCCTACTGTTTCATTAAGTTGCAAAACACACACATACACACACACACACAAAAAAAAGGGGGGGGTCCCAGAAGGGAAGTCGAAGGCCCAGGCGATCAGAGGAAGATGGTCCTGGTAAGGAAGAAAGGATGTAAGAGCAATGTTAAAGGATGGAACAAGAGTGGGAGAGCAAACTAGGTGAGCGTTCTGCAAAAATGGAGAAGAGGATGGAGGTAGAGAAGAAGAAAATGGGATCTCCACAAGCTGAAGCCGCAGTAGCTAGGATACAGGCCCTAGAATATGAGGTAAGTATGTTTAAGCAAGTTACAGGGCTATTGCCCAGAGGAGACATGGCAAGCCTAAGAATAGTATTCCGACATCTTCAGTAAGGGAATCGTTTTCAGCTCCCTATACACGTGTATGTCAAGCCAACATTGTGAGTATGCAATACCAGTTTGGAACCACACCTTAGCCAAGCATGTAAGGGAAATTAGAGAAAGTGCAAAAGGTTTGCAATAAAACTTAGCCCGGTGCTGAGGGGCATGTCCTACGAGTAGGAGGTTAAGGGGAAATCGAACTGATAACCATGGAGGACAGGGAGGATAAGGGGTATATGATAACGACCATACCAAAATATCAAGAGGAATTGAAAGGTGGGACAGAGACAGAATGTTTAGGGACAAGGAACACAGCAAGAAAGGCGTCACATTTGGAAACTGAAGACACAGATCAGTACAGGATTGTTAGGAAGTATTTCTTCAGTCACAGTTGTCAGGAAGTGGTATAGTCTGGGAAGTGATGTAAGTGGAGGCAGGTCCATACATAGATTTAAGAAGAGGTATGATAAGCTCATGGGAGCAGCACTAAGAGTGGCCTAGTAGCGACCAGCGAAGAGGCGGGGCCAGAAGCTTTTGACTCGATCCTAGCAACCACAACTAGGTGAGTACACTAGGTGAAGTACACACACACACACACACACACACACACATCACACACACACACACCAACACCCCACAATGACACCACACACACACCACACACCACACACACACACACCAACACCCACCCACACATTCACATGCACGCAACATGCACACCATTGCCTCACCTTAAATTTTAAAGTTCTTGGAAACTAGCATATTTCTTTATTAAAGGAAGATAAAAAACGGGGATCACAAAAGGCAGAACAAAAGGCACAGAGAAACTGAAGAGATTGGTTGGAGAAGAAAGTATGGGCACAGGCAGGGCCTCAGGTGAGCAATGGAACAAGAGAATAGGGGGAAAAAAATGTAATGAAGTTTAGCAATACTATAGTGGAGAAGATGGCCTTGAGGAAGGAAAGAAGTGGAAGCTACGAGGTAAAGCTGCAGAGATAGGTGCAGAACAAGAGGAGGGACATCTGTGCTAAAGTGGGTTATAGAGTTGAGGAAACAAAGGGCCATCATAGTGTTAGGAACAGGAAACATCAATGGCAAGGTGAGGAGAAATGCAGGGAAGGGAAGGAGGTAAGTCCTTTGTAGAAATTGATAAAGGAAGCAAAAGATTACTAAATTGACCCAGAGATATGCAGTAAAGGAAATGGGGAAGCCTGAAGCAGGGTCAATAGTTATTCCGGGGCTTCGGGAGGCTGAAGGGGAAGGACTTAGAACAAATGATGAAAACTGACAAATTTTTCGGAATTTGGGGGTTTCTAGGGGAAACATCAGCTCAGTAAAAATTGACATTCGACAGATAGGACAAAACACGATAATGCGGAGCCCACGTTTAAAGGACTAATAAAAATTTCCCAGTGGGTGTGCCTCGACACAACAAAAAAGAAAAGAACAGGAAAAAACTGAGAGAGAGGGTTATGATAAAAGAGACAGGGAGGAGAAGCATCAACAGAAGCAAGCTAAACATGGGAGAACCCACCAAACAATTCACGAACCCCCCAAACCAGTCCACCACCACCCAAACCAAAACCCAAAAAAGCCCCCCGCACATTGTCCCCATTTCCCAAGCGCTAATTTCACTCCAAACATTTTTATAGTGCCCTTTTCCCTGCCTCCACTCACCCACCAGCACAAGCCCCCAACCCCAGAAAAAATGGAAAAAAAAATGAAGGTAAGGTACAACACGAAAATGGAAAACAAATAAAAGGAAGAATTACATGAAGAATATGGAGGCATCCCCGACTCATAGCCCTTCGGAAACGAAGTGATCTTCCCCAAATGCTATAGATTATGAGGAAAAAAAACGGGAACAAAAGGGGGAGGAGGAGTTATATGTTTTTCAAAAACCCCCTGAGTTTTGAGTGGTTGGGGGAAGGCACAGGGGGGCAGATGACTAAAGGTGGAACATTCAGCCGGAAACCCCAGATGGGGTTAGCCCGTGTTTAAAACCCACCGCTGGATAGCAAGAACCAAGACAGAGCACAATGAAAGGGGAAAAGAGCAAAAGTGGACACAAAAGAAAAGGTGGCCAGAAGGGCCTGTTTGGGCAGGGCAAAGTTAATGTTAAGAGTGAATTTCAATCACAAGGAGACTGGGAAAACCCTGGGGCTACACGGGGGACCAGAAACTTGGAGGGCTACGATGCTGGAGGTGATACTGGTAAACTTCATGCACCAACATGTTAGGGACACAGCCAGAGAAAGAGGAGAGGATGAACCAGCAAGGCTAGACTTCGTATTCACCTTGAGCAGTTTCGACATTGGAACATAACATACAAAAGGCCCCTCAGTGCTCGTGGAGAAGGAAGCAGCACAGAATTTCAAAAGAGGGGACTACACAAGCATGAGGCAATTCCTGCATGAGGTGGAATGGGGAAGAGAGCTAGAGATAAATCATGGAACACGTGACACGAAGTGAAGGGAGGCAGAGGAGAAGTTCCTACCCAAGGGCAAAGGCGACCTTGAGAAGACCAAAGTGAGCCCTTGGTTTACTCGAAAGTGTAGACATGCCAAAGTCAAGTGGGCTATAGCATGGAAACGGTGTAGAAGGCAAAGGTCTCAGGAAAATAAGGAGCTGAGCCTATGAGCCAGAAATGAACATATATGAATAAGAAGAGAGGCCCAGCACCAATATGAGAATGACATTGCATTGAAAGCCAAATCTAACCCTAAGTAATTATACAGCCACATCAGGAGGAAAACAACAGTCAAGGACCAGCATATCGGGCTGAGGAATGAAGGGGAGCTGACAAGAAATGACCTGGAAGTATGCGAAGGAGGTATTCTCAATGGAAATAAGCTTCCAGCAACTGAGGCGGTAGGAGCACAGCAGCAAGTGCTGGACACAATACACACAACCAAGAGGGTAAAGAAATTGCTATGCGAACTAAATACCTCGAAGGCGGTGGGCCCAGATAACATCTCTCCATGGATCCTGAGGTGAGGGAAAACGGCAAAAGTAGTCCAGATTTCAAGAAAGAGAAGACAGGCACATTAAACTGCACACTAGTTTCACGGACATGTAGAGTGTGCGTAAAATCTTGGAGATTATCAGAGAGTGGTAGAGCACATAGAAAGGAATGGGGGCATACATAACAACCCTCACGGGTAAAGGGGGAAAAAAGGGTAAAACCCCTGGGTTTTACCCTTGGGGGTAAATGGAGGTGACAGAAAAATTAAATATGAAATTTTAAAAAAGAAACAATGCGGAACCGGAGAGGGTTATTGTAATTTTCTAGATAGAAAGGGGAAAGAAAACATTTAAAAAGGAATAATTAACCAAAAATAAACATAAAACTATAAGTTAAAAGGGAAAAATTGAAGGGTTAAACCCCAAAAAAAAGCGA
>NC_069417.1:19936207-19961538 GCF_026875155.1 Cherax quadricarinatus | reverse complement strand
ACTATGGTCCACCTGCGGAGAGCAAACTACTCATGGTGCATCTCACAACAGTATTCAGAGACCCAGCCAGAACGACACCATTTGCAACGTCAAACGGGGAGAAAAGGGCAAGCCTGTCGTCTGCTTCAGGTGCAATAAAGTAGGTCACATCAGTCCCAACTGCCCCATAAACCCCAACCCATTGGGGAAAAAATCTCAAAATATCCAAAGTAAACATGTCCCCTAGAGAAGTAAAAATGTATGGCCCCTTATTATTGCAAGAGTCTTATTTCCTTCAGGAAAACTCAGAAACAACTAAAGTAAAGACCTTTAGAGATACTGGAGCATATTGCTCACTTGTAAGAGAGGGAATATTACCTTTCAGAGAAAAAATTCTTTGAATTCCTCTGTTTTATTGGAAGCATTTGGAGGAGCTATATATTCTGTTCCTTTGCATTAAAATTTATATACAGTGCAAATATTACACTGGTACTTGACTGTAGGTGTCTCAAAGGATTCCCATGAAGATGCAGTGTTATTACTGGGTAATAACATTACTACTGTTAGTTCGTGTCCTGAACCTATAATGATTAATTTTTCTCCGGTGTTGGCCATAACTCGGGCAAAAAATCGCAAGGGTTGTCTGGAGAGAATGTTGACCTATCCTTGGACGACTCCGATCTCGGAATAGCCACGTTGTTTTATGAGGCACCCCGGGCCCGGGAAAGCCTCGTAAATCAAGTGAACAGACCCCGATCAACCCTTTCCCTATTCCCAGGTTGCAGGATTTGCCAGATGTCTTTTTCCATGCCCGAGGGACTGCCCTTCCGGGAGGAACAACAAAAGGACCCTTTTTTAAAATTCGCTTTTGAGGCAGCCATGGGTAAATCCTCTTTGGTCATCCGGTCAAGTATGAAGTTAAAACGATTATTTGATCTTGCACTGAGACTGGTAAGGAGATAGAGGGCCGGCAATTGTATGACAGGTTAGTGGTTTCCAACCAAGTATAGACCTCATATATTAAATATCGCTCATAATACGTCATTAGGAGGTCGCTTAGGAATTACAAAAACCTTGTATAGAATCGCAAAGAATTTTATTGGCCAAAATTAAAGATAGTGTGAAGAATCATATTAGGTGTTGCCGAGAATGTCAAACAAGTTGGAAAAACCTGGACATTCCATTAAACCTGCACCTCTCCAACCTATACTGCTGATGGAGAACCTCTTGCAGATTTAATATCGCTTGTGTAGGTCCACTACCTAGGTCAAAGTCTGGAAATCGAATTTATTAAAGATTAGTAAAGTAACCAGGATATCCCTTGTAGCAATTTCCCATGCTTAGTTTTAATACTAAAGCTATTCTTCAATGCTTTAACAAACCTTCATTTCTTGTTTTGGCATTCCTAAAAACTTTTCAAAGTGATCAAGGTATAACTTCACTGCCAAAGCATTTAGGGAAGTATCAAACTAGGTTAGGGGATTAATCCACAACTTATCCTGCCTATCTCCTCTAGTCCCAAGGCGCCTTTGGTAAGGTTCCCACCAGACATTAAAAACAATGATGAAGTTTTTGCATGCCCCCCCCCCCCCCCCCCCCCCCCCCCCCCCCCCCCAAAATCCCCTTTCCTTCAGACTGGGATGAATCACTACCTTTTTTGCTGTTTCCGTACGAGAAACGGTTGCAAGAGTCTACAGGGTATAGCCTACCTTTTGAGCTGATCTTTGGGCACAATGTACGAGGTCCTTTCGGGTGCTCAAGAAGGATGGATGGGAGAAAGACGTTTAGCTCAAACACTTTACCATCCGTCTTTTCATGGGTTGAGGGTGGACGTCAGTTAAGCCAAGGCTAACCTAAAGACAGCTCCAAAAGGGCAAGATGAAACAGGAGGTATGACGAAGTGCACATTCCGGCTCCTTTTCCATTCCAGGAGAACAGGTGGTTGGTGCAGGAAACCTAGGAACCTATACCTGGCCACACTTGATAGCTGATTTACGGAACCTATGCAGATTGTAGTAGATTTATCTGATGTATATTATGTGGTAGCTCATTGGATAAGACCTCAAAAAAACTAAAACTTACCACATAATCAATTAAAATACTTCCATACCCAGGTAAAGTCCCAATAAATGACTGTTGTCCTCTACCTCTGAGGGCAACTCTGACTCTTTGCACTCTATTCTGAAATAATATTAAACTTTAATTCTGTCCTCCTCAGGATCCTAGCCCTTTAATGGAGGGATTATCTGCATTGCAAGCAACAAATTTAAACTGAGCTTCTATAGTATAATCCTAATATTTTTTCGGAGTGCCTGAGAAAAATGTAAGTTAGGTTACCATGATGTAGATGTGGGAAAACTCTAAACCAAATTTAAAAACTCTCCCCCATACAGAGCTAATCCTGGTAAGCAAAGGCGGCTTCAGCAGGAAGTAGAATTTTTTGTTAAAAAATGCTATTTGTGGGGGTTTAAGTGGAGGAGTCATCTAGTCCATGGCTACACCGTGCCATCCTTGTGAAGACGATGATGGAGGAGGTTTCGTATGTTTGTACAGACTACCGTAAGTGAACGAGGGTCACAATTTACAGATGCTTACCCTCTTTCCTCGTCTGGGATGAGAATTAGATCTCTTAAAGGTACTATTCAGGTACTTTGACAGATAAGGCGAAGGAAATCTCTGCCTTCGTAATTCCAGGAGGTCATTATCATACAGTTACCCCCTTCGGATAATGAAAAATTCCCCCTCTTCATTCAGGAAACTTATCATCAGGCTATTAAAGGACTTGGAAGGCACGGCAGCGTACCTAGATGATATTGTTGTGGTGTTCTGAATACTTGGGATTCAACACCTACTTAGACACTTAAGGCTCTTTTTGAGACCTTTAAGGAGTTCCATTTAACAAGTTAATTTATCTAAATCTTCCTTTGGCCAGGCCACGGTCATTTTCTAGGCCATGAAGTGGTAGGTGGATAACGTTGCACCTTAAGTTCTTTTTCTATTAAAGATTATTCAGTTCCTCATGTTAGGCAAATCTCTTCAACGTTTCCTAGCATGATATGATTTTACAGAAGATTCTGTAGAATTTCTCAGATATTGTAGCCCGCCACTCTTACCCTCTTACCAGTCAGAACGTTCCCTTTAATTGGACGTCAGACTGTAACATGGCTTTTAATAAAAGCAAAAGATTATTGTGTGTCTGCACCCATTTCTTGTCTCCAGACTTCTCCAAACCTTTTTCATTACAGGTTGATGCTTGTGAGTCTGGGGTTGGGGCAGTACTATTACAAATCGGGGAACAAGGAGTTGCAGCCTGAGGCATACTTTTCAAGCAAGTTCCAGCCGCATCTGGGGCTTACTCTACCATTGAAAAAGAAGCCCCTCGCGTGGTACTGGCTTTGGGCATTTCGATTTGTTTATGTGAGCCAGACATCGAAGGGTGGCAGTCTAACAGTGAATCACAATCCTCTAGTATATCTCCAAGCCATGAAGAACACAACACAAGGCTTATGCACTGGACGAGAAGGCGGCAGCAGCCCTACAATATTTATTATTATGCGGCAATGAAAATGTTGGGCGACTCTTTATCTTAGAGTCTATAAATATTATTTAGGTTTGGATGTTATTTGTGGTAACCCTTTTCATGCTCTTTATTTTTATCCCCTTGTGTGGTTTTTCTTTTTTTTTTTTTAGGAGGGGAGGCGGGCTACCGTCGCCTGTATCTTGGGAACTATGCTGCCTGCTGGACTGCTGTCTCATTCTAAGTTAGGGTTTGGCTTTTGGTCACGAGAAAGCTGAGCTCTATCAAAGAGTTGGATGGTGGAGAGGAAAGGCGGGTTCCCATTATTTTGTGCCATGGCGGCACGGGTTACCACCTGGGAGGTGGCGCAGCCTTAATCTGAGCCTTCTCGGGGGTGGGGGTGTGGCTGCAAAAGGAGTACGTAACCTTTATTCGGCGCATGTACACACCCTCATTTACAGGCTCTCCCCCAACCAGCGAAACCAGGTTGCTTAAGAGTTGATGATGGGGCCCCGTCGTTCAACTAGTGGGACAGGTGTCTGCCAATAAGATGGTTTTGGCAATCGCATAGGTTATGTGGGTACCGCCTCTCCTGTCTGCCCTTGTCATTCCCATTCTAGAGTGGTTGAATGCCACGGTCTGCTTATTCTTGTGGCTTATTTCTGCTTTGCTTACCGTGGGGTTCACTTAATATCTCTGTACATAGTGTAACAATGGCTGTTCTAAATGAAGGATAATACCAAGTCTTAACTTTTTCTGTGTTTATTTGCTCCCATTACACCCGGGGTAACAGGCCATTTGGAATCCTGGGTTGTAATACTGCGGCTATGCGATTACCATTTTCCTAAAGAGGGAAAGGAAAATGCAGGATTTAGGTTGGACGTAAATGTTATATTTAAAGGAAGCCAATCAGTTGGAACTAATGTTACTAATGTACGATCTAGGTAGATTACCTTAAAACCCGGTAACAGCTGGCTTTTGAGCCCATCACAAAGTAAGTTTAAGGCCCGGTTAGTATTCAGTATTCAATGGAATAACTGAGGACAACACCCACTTAGGGTTAATTAAAAACTCATACTTGCTTGTTCTCTACAGCCACGTGGTCGTGAAAGCTGTCTTCATCGGAGGTTGTCTATCGTCAGAGGCTGCGATAGGTAGAGGACAGCAACAAAGTAGTGTCCCTCATTACTGATACAGGAGTTACCTTCTTCACCAAAGTTTACGGAACCATACAGTTTAACCACATTATACAAGGTGGTATGTCTTTGCGAAAATGTCTCATTATGATGGGGAGGGGACTCTGATTCATCTACCAACATGATGAGTGCCTGGAGTCACCAAACTGATGTAGTGCCCGGAGAGTGTCACCAACATTAGTGCCTGAGGGTGTCACCAACAGAATTTAGTGCTGAGTGTCACAACATGATGTAGTGCCGAGGGTGTCACCAACATTTGAGGTAATGCCTGAGAGAGTGTCACAACATGATGTAGTTGCCTTGAGACCTGAAGAGTGGCACAAACATGATGTAATGCCTTGAGGTAGTGTCCCCAAAAATGATGCACAGTGCCTGAGAGTGTCACCAACATGTATGCAGTTGCCCTGAGAGTGTCACCAAACATGATGTAGTGTTGAGTGTCACCAACATGATTGCTGTTGCCTGAGAGTGTCACCAACATGATGTAGTGCCTGAGTGTTGAGTAGTGTCACCAACATGTAGTGCCTGAAGTGTCAACCAAAACATGTCTAGGTGCCTGAGGGAGTGTCCACCAACTGATGCAGTGCCTGGAGTGTCACAACATGATGTTGTAATGCCCGAGGGAGCGTGTGTATGTCACCACATGTTGTAGTGACTGAAGTTGTCACCAAACATGGATGTGTGCCTGTGAGTGGTCACCAAACATGATGTTCGTGCCTGAGTGTGTGGTCACCAACCTGAGTCGTGGCCGAGGGTGTACCAACATGATTGTAGTGCCGGATGAGTGTCACCAACATGAGTAGTGCCTGCAGGAGTGTTTACCAACATAGATGTAGTGCCTGGAGAGTGTCACCAACATGATGCGTGCCTAAGAGTCACCAACATGTAGTGCCGAAGGAGTGTTCCCAAACATGTGTTAGTGCCTGAGGTGTCCACAAAAAGGTAGTGCCTGAGTGTGTTACCAACATGATGTAGTTGCCTGAGTGTGTTACCAAATGATGTAGTGCTGAGATGTTACAAACATGGTGTAGTAGTGCCCGAGATGTGTCACCAAACATGATGCAGTGCCTCAGCGGTCACCCAACATGTAGTGCCAGAGAGTGTGTTACCAAACATGATGTAGTGCTTGCGAGGTGTCCCAACATGTAGTGCCTGACTGAGAGTGTCAACAACATGATGAAGTGGGGCCTGAGTGTTCACCAACATGATGTCGTGCCCTTGAGAGTGAGAGTGTGTCACCAACAGGTTGTAGTGCCTGAGTGTCACCAACCATGATGTAGTGCCTGAGTGTTTACCACATTGAAGTGCCAGTGGTGTACCAACACATGATGAAGTGCGAGGAGTGTCATCAACATGATGTAAGTGCCTGGGGGTGTCATCACATGATGTTGTCGTGCCTGAGAGTGTCACCAACATGAATGTAGTGCTGAGGTGTCACCACATGATGTAGTGCCTGAGAGTGTCACAAACATGTTGTAGTGCCTTGAGAGTGGTCACCAAATGATGTAGTGCCTGAGAGTGTCACCCAACATGAATTGTAGTGCCTGAGAGAGTCACCAACATGATGTAGTGCTGAGGAGTGTGTCCCAATCATGTAGTGCCTGATGAGAGTGTCACCAACCATGATGTAGTGCCTGCGAGTTTGTCACCACATGTGTAGTGCCCTGAAGTGTCCCAACCTGATGTCTTGCCTGAAGCGTGTCACCAAACATGATGTAATGCCTGAGAGTGTCACCAACATGATGTAGTGCCTGAGAGTGACACCAACATGATGTAGTGCCTGAGAGTGTCACCAACATGATGTAGTGCCCGAGAGTGTGTCACCAACATGATGCAGTGCCTGAGAGTGTCACCAACATGATGCAGTGCCTGAGAGTGTCACCAACATGATGTAGTGTCTGAGTGTCACCAACATGATGCAGTGCCTGAGAGTGTCACCAACATGATGTAGTGCCTGAGTGTGTGTCACCAACATGTAGTGCCTGAGTGTCACCAACATGTAGTGCCTGAGAGTGTCACCAACATGATGCAGTGCCTGAGAGTGTCACCAACATGATGTAATGCCCGAGAGTGTGCCACCAACATGATGTAGTGCCTGAGTGTCACCAACATGATGTAGTGCCTGAGAGTGTGTCACCAACATGATGTAGTGCCTGAGTGTGTGTCACCAACATGATGTAGTGCCCGGAGAGTGTTCACCAACATGATGTAGTGCCTAGAGAGTGTCACCCAACTTTGATGTAGTGCCTGAGGTGGTTACCAACTGATGTAGTGCCTGAGAGTGTCACCAACATGATGCAGTGCCTAAGAGTCACCAACATGTAGTGCCCGAGAGTGTTACCAACATGATGTAGTGCCTGAGAGTGTCACCAACATGTAGTGCCTGAGTGTGTTACCAACATTGATGAAGTTGCCTGTGTGTGTTTTACAACATGTGTAGTGCCTGAGAGGTGGTTTAAGCAACCATGATGTGTAGTGCCCGAGAGTGTCACCAACATGATGCAGTGCCTAAGAGTCACCAACATGTAGTGCCCGAGAGTGTGTTACCAACATGATGTAGTGCCTGAGAGTGTCACCAACATGTAGTGCCTGAGCGAGTGTCTCCAAAACATGATGTTAGTGCCTGTGTGTCACCAACATGATGTAGTGCCCGAGAGTGTGTCACCAACATGATGTAGTGCCTGAGTGTCACCAACATGATGTAGTGCCGGTGTTACCAACTGCATGTGCCTGAGAGGGTTACAACATGTGAAGTGCCTTGAGAGTGGCTTCAACATGTTTGTAGTGCCTGAGAGTGTCATAACATGATTGTAGTGCTGAAGAGTGTCACCAACAGGATGTAGTGCTGAGAGTCGGCACACCATGAATTTGTAGTGCCTGATGAGAGTGTCACAAACATGATGTAGTGACTGAGAGGGTCACTACATGATGTAGTGCATGGAGAGTGTCACAATCATGGATGTTAGTCGCCTGAGAGTGTCACCAAAGATGATGTGTGCTGGAGAGTGTAGTCACCAAACATGTAGTGCCTGAGGTGTCCACCCAACATGAGGTAGTGCCCATGTGAAGAGTGTGTCAACAACATGATGTAGTGCCTGAGAGTGGTCACCAACATTGATGTATTGCTGAGAGTGTCACCACATGATGTAATGCCTGAGGGAGTGTTCACCAACATGATGTTGTTGCTGAGAGTGACACCAAACATGAAGTCTGTCGTGCCTTGAGCGTGTCACCAAATGATGTAGTGCCCGAGAGTGTGATCACCAAACATGATGCAGTGCCTGCGAGTGTCACCAACTGAACAGTGGCCTGAAGGAGAGTGTCACCAAAACATGAGTAGTGTCTGAGTGTCACCACATGATGCAGTGCCTGAGAGAGTCACAACATGATGTAGTGCCTGAGTGTTGTGTCACCCAACATGTAGTGCCTGGGTGTCACTAACATGTAGTGCTTGAGGTGTACAACATGTTGCAGTGCCTGAGAGTGTCACCTACATGATGTAATTGCCCGAGAGTGTGTTCACCCAACATGATGTAGTGGCTGAGTGTCAACATTGATGTAGTGCCTGAAGTGTGTGTCACCAACATGATGTAGTGCCTGAGTGTGTGTCACCAACATGATGTAGTGCCCGAGAGTGTCACCAACATGATGTAGTGCCTGAGAGTGTCACCAACATGATGTAGTGCCTGAGAGTGTTACCAACATTGATATAGGTGCCTGAGAGTGTCACCAACATGATGCAGTGCCTAAGAGTCACCAACATGTAGTGCCCGAGAGTGTTACCAACATGATGTAGTGCCTGAGAGTGTCACCAACATGTAGTGCCTGAGTGTGTTACCAACATGATGTAGTGCCTGAGTGTGTTACCAACATGATGTAGTGCCTGAGAGTGTTACCAACATGATGTAGTGCCCGAGAGTGTCACCAACATGATGCAGTGCCTAAGAGTCACCAACATGTAGTGCCGAGAGTGTGTTAACCAACCATGATTGTTGCCTGAGAGTGTCACCAACATGTAGTGCCTGAGAGTGTCACCAACATGATGTAGTGCCTGAGTGTCACCAACATGATGTAGTGCCCGAGAGTGTGTCACCAACATGATGTAGTGCCTGGGTGTCACCAACATGATGTAGTGCCTGAGTGTTACCAACATGAGTTGCCTTGAGAGTGTTACCAACATGATGAAGTGGCCTGAGAGTGGTCATCAACATGATGTAGTGCTGAGAGTGTCATCAAACAAGGATGTAGTGCCTGGAGAGTTGTCACAACATGATGTAGTGCCTGTAGAGTTGTCACCACATGATGTAGTGCCTGAGAGTGTCACAAACATGTGTGTGCCTGCGAGTGTCACCAAAAATGATGTAGTGCCTGGAGAGAGTGTCACCAAACATGTTGTAGTGCCTGAGAGTGTCACCAACCATGATGAGTGCCTGAAGTGTGTCACAACATGTAGTGCCTGAGAGTGTCACCAACATGAAGTAGTTGCCTGAGAGGTGTGTCACCAACATGATGTTGTGCCTGCGAGTGTCACCAACATGATGTATTGCCTGGGAGAGTGTCACCAACATGTGTAATTGCTAGAGAGTGTCACCACATGTGTAGTGCTGAGAGTGAACACCAACATGATGTAGTGCCTGAGAGATCACAACATGATTGTAGTGGCCCGAGGAGTGTGTCACCAACATGATGTAGTGCCAGAGAGGTGTTCACCAACATCTGTAGTGCCTTGAGCAGGTTACTCAAACATGAGTAATGCCTGGAGAGTGTCACTAAACATTGATGCAGTCTCCATGATAGTGAATAAAGAGTGTTAACTGAGTGTATTAGTTCGTGATGAGGTATCTTCCTGGAGTGTTACAACAGAGGATTAGGGTCTCTTTGAGTGTCATAAATGAGTACATCTGTTGAGTGTCTCTCTTAATGCTTCAACAGTGGTTACAAGACGAATATATGAATCACGGGTCATTTATGCAAAGCGTCGCTGCCCCCCCGTCAGGTTCTTACCATATGCGGGAGTACGTGTTCGCGAATTGTAAGCTGTAGAGGGAGCATGAAATAGAGGGAGAGAGAGGAGTACAGCGACCAGAGAGAAAGAGATCAGACAGACAGGGACTATCCATGAATACACCAAAAGGGTGGATGTGGGGATCGAAACCACGTTCCTAATTTGACAGGTCTGGGACGCATTGAGGGGAGTAAGTTTAGATCTATGTTAATTTCTGGGCCGAGAGAAGTATTACCCTCTGGAATCCTTCCTATTAGAGGTCTGGATTAACAACCTAGACAGTAGAGTTGCTGGACTGTCACTTTTCGGACCGCTGTTAGAGCCTCTCCTCCCACCTTTCTGTTTATTTATTTTATATATATATAATATTATATATATCTATTCTATATATATATATATATATATATATATATATATAATATATGTTCGTGCCCGACATAAGCAGAATTGCAATGTGGCTTAAATAGCAACACTCTTCTTGAGGATTAGGCAAGAGACATTTGTGTATCAATAATTTTCGCATAAATCATTCTGAAGTAACAAAAAAAATATATTTCAAGTGTATTTATATTAAAATATTGTAAAAACCCACCAAAACAGATTTAGTTGGATAAAAGCTAAATTAATTTGCGCTGGTATAAGGTTAGGTAGTTTTAAGGATCCTATGGTACAAAATTAATTCATTTTTACGTTAAAACTAAATGAAAAAAATATTATCTTTTAAACGTATGAAAGAAAATTTTAGGAAGGACTTAATTTCAAAGAGTTATAGCTAATTGGACAAGTTTTTGCTACAGGCACGACATATATCCATGCCGATTAGGAAAATCTGTTGTGAACTTGATCTAAAAAGCCAAGACGTTTTCGGAGAATACATAGTGATTTTGCTCATAATTCTGGAGCAAGAGGTAAAATTAAAATATATTATAATTTATTATAAGTAACAATATATAAATGTTAAATGAGTTATGATTACATATAAGCAACAATATCTTAAAAATCCTTTAGTCGAGGTAAAAATTTTCAATAGGTAAACATTGGTAATTAGACAAAAAACTCATTTTAAAAATTAAATCCTTTCTAAAAAAATTTTCTCTTATACGTTTAAAAAAATTTTTTTCCATTTATGTTAATGAAAACATTAATAATTTTGTACCAAAAAGATAAACCTTAGAAGAAAACTTGCCCTAACCTTATTTAGGTAAATTTTGTAAAACAACTTTAAAATAAACAAACTCCATGAAATATTTTTCGTTAAGTTTCAGAATGATTTTTGCGAAATTATTGCATACAACAAATTTCGTTGGCCTTATTCGGCCAGAAGAGCATTTGCTATTTAAGCCAAAAACGCAAGGTATACCTATTCGGGCCACGACATTGTATAATATACACCACATGTATGTATATTATAATATATATAAGTAGTGATGATTTCTTACAGAGCGGGTCTCTCCACTCAGCGGTCTCTTCTACGAGCGGTCTCTTATACAGAAGCGGTCTCCTTTTCACACCTATGGTGCTAATGACCTTTGTCCTCGCCTCGAGACCATCTCACCTCGGAGAAACCTCACCCTCGAGGACCAACCTCACCCAAAACCCCCACCTCGCTCCCCCAACCCACGACCCCCCACCCGCCCCGCCTCGTGCCCGCCGCGCCCCTCGAGCCGTCCGTCCGCGCCCGACCGCGCCTCTGCTGCGCCGCTCTGCAGCGTGGTCGATCGCCCCGCTCCCGAATTTTTTTTCCGATTTTTTCCAAAATATTTAATTTTCTTGTTGCTCTCTCGAATCAAGTTTTTTGGAATTTTGCCTCCCACTTTCACTCCACCCAAATTTTTTCGGAAAATTTTTTTTTTTTCTCGATAATACAAAGTCTCCATTCTCTCAGATCATGTTTTTCTCGATACCACAAGCTTCAATTCCTCGTATCAAATTTTTCTCGAAATCAAAGTCTCCATCTCCTTGGATCAGTTTTTCTCGATAATACAAAGACTCCAATTCCTCGAGATCAAATTTTTCTCGAAAATCAAAGTCTCCATCTCCTGGGATCAAGGTTTTCTCGATAAAATACCAAGTGATCCAACTTCCTCGAATCAAGTTTTTTGGAAGTCTCACTTCCTTCGAATCAAGTTTTTTGGAAGTCTCCATCTCCTTGGATCAAGTTTTTTCCGATAATACCAAGGACTCATTCCCTCCTCCGATCAAGTTTTTTGGATTCCCCCTCTCCAGGGTAAGCATTCAAATGAACTCCTCCTTATGGGGAGCATGGTACGTTCTCTTACTACTGGTCTAAACAAGTGTGACGTCACCCCACCTGTGTTTACTCGGCGGTCAGTGACGTCACGTGATGACCTCACACATACAGGCTGAATCTTGTCGAACTTCCCCTATGTCAGCGACGTCACGCGATGACCCACACACACAGGCTGAATCTTGTCGACTTCCCCATCTCAGTATTACACATTTCATATACAACATAGGGAAAACATTTTCACTCTTAACCCAGGATAATCCAAATAATTTCACATTTTTTTCATTAATACCACAACAATCCACAATTTCTTTACAAAATACAACACAAGTCTAGACATTTTTCTCGTTTTAACTATTTCATCTCAGGTCACTCCCACGAAGTAAACGTTCTCTCTCTCCTCCTCCCCACCCTCCCGAACCTCACACTCCAACCAACACCTCACAATTTTCACTCATAACCCCAATTTTTCTCGTTTTAACTATTTCATCAGAAAGTCACCACAACACTTATAACCACTTTTCGATAAATTCACTAGTCACAATTTTACATATTACGAAGTTAATACGCACACACACCTCACTTTACTTTGAACACCTTCAAAACACGCTCATAAATCATTTGAATACTCACAAAAATATCTTTGAACATTTCCAAACAACACTGAAACACTTCCAAAATATTTTGAATACTCCCAAATAAGATTTGACAGCTCTAATTTATCTGCACTTACACATTTCATTAAATTACAACTCATCCCCCAAATCCTCCCTCAGTCTCCGACTTCACAACATTATCACAAAAACTAACTCAAACACTTTACTTTGAACATCACCAAAAAACACCATCAGTTACCTTTAAATACTCCAAAAACATCATTCGAACATCCCCAAATCACCTCTGAATACTCCCAGAACACCTTCATAAGTACTCTTGCACATCATCTGAACACATTCAAAAACACCTTTGAATAACCTCAAAACACCATTTGGAGTACTCCCAAATACACCACTGAATAATACTAAAACACCACTGAATACACTCAAAACACACACCAAAATCACCATAAACTAAGATCAAACACCACATCCCAAAACACCCACAACACCCACATCACCCACAACCCACATCACCCACACCCACAATTTTTTCTCGTTTTAACTAATTTCATCAGGAAAGTCACAAACAACAACACACTTATAATCACTTTTCAACAACTCTAGTTCGACAACAACACCCACAACCCACAACACCACATCCCACAACACCCACAACCACAAGTTTTTTCTCGTTTTAACTAATTTCATCAGAAAAAGGCACAACAACTCACAACTTATAACCAGTTTTTCGGTATCTCTAGTTCGACAACAAACACCCACAACACCCACATCCACAACACCCACAACCCACATCACCCACAACCCACACCACCACACCCACAACACCCACAACCCACATCAACCCAAAACCACAACACACACAACCCACATCACCCACACCCACAATTTTTTTCTCGTTTTAACTAATTTCATCAGAAAAAGTCACATCAACAACCCACAACTTATAACACTTTTCAGCATCTCTAGTTCGACAACACCCACAACCCACAACACCACATCCCACAACACCCACATCCACATCACCCACACCCCACAACAACTACCCAAACTTATAACCACTTTTTTCGGTTATTCTCTAGTTCGACAACAACACCCACAACCACAACACCCACAACCACAATTTTTTTTTCTCGTTTTAAACTAATTTCATCAGAAAAAGTCCATCAACAACCCACAACTTATAACCACTTTTTCGACATCACTAGTTCGACAAAAACACCAAACCACCAACACCCACACAACCCACAATTTTTTTTCTCGTTTTAACTAATTTCATCAGAAAAAGTCACAAAAACAACCCACTTATATCATCTTTTTTGGTATCTCTAGTTCGACTACATTACCCACAACCCTCATCAATTACCAATTTATTCACAATTTTTTCCCTTTCTTTTTACTGAATCTTAAATGTAATACACATTCCTCTTTACATTACTAAAATTCTAATAAAATCCTCTCCATACCCATCTCCTTGTATCCAAATAAATTGATATTATTCTCGCATCAACTAATCTCTTCCCTTCTATTGCGACATGTTTCACACCCTCCATTCTTTTCCAATATATCATTAACTTTTCAATTCTATATTTCTTTTTAAAATATTCACACATTCTTTATTTTCAGTAAAATCTCCATATTTCATTAAATTTCTAATACAACCCTCCCTTACCCCTCCCATCTCCCCCGCATTTCTTCACATCCACTCCCCCATTCCCAACACACCTCTTCTGAACACACACAAAAATCACATTTCACATCCACAAATGCATCTCATCACTATCTCAAATCCACTAAAATCACTGTAACCAAGATATTCACAAAACTCTATGACCACCTACACACACACACACACACACGCACACCCCACACACACACATTAGATAATTTGATTACTCCAAATAAAGATAAATCTTATTTGGGAGTACTCAAAATGATATTTTGGAAGTGCTTCAGTGTTATTGGGAAATGTTCAAAGGTGTTTATGTGGGGTATTCAAATGATTATGAGGTGTTCGAAGTAATCTTAGGGTTGTTCTGTAGTGAGATGATATAAAGGGTTTTGGATGAGGAATATTTTAGAAAAGGTGGTCTCAATGATGTATGAGAGTGTTTTGAAGGTGTTTCAAAGTAAAGTGAGGCGTGTGTGTGTGTGTGTGTGGGTTTTGGTGTGTGTGTGTTAGGTGGTCATAGAGTTTTGTGAATATTTTGGTTTTCAGTGATTTTAGTGGATTTGAGATGGGTGATGAGATGCATGTGTGGATGTGAAATGTGATTTTTGTGTGTTCAGAAAGAGGTGTGTTGGGAGATGGGTGAGTGAATGTGAAGAAATGCGGGTTTAAATGGGAGAGGGGTATGGGGAGGGGGTTTTGGATTAGAAATTTAATGAAATAGGGGAGATTTTACTGAAAAATAAAGGTAATGTGTGAATATTTTAAAAAGAAATTATAGAACTGAAAAGTTATGATATATTGGAAAAAGGAGGGTGTTTTTTTTTTTTTTTTTTTTTTATTTTTTTATTTAAAAGGCACAGTAAAGATAAAATAAATAAAAGAAACAATTATTAACCGTTTGAAAATCAAGCCATGAAGTGTTACATTATATTGTATTAAAAAGAATATCCCATCACCAAACAATGAAACGAACAGGAAAAAACCCCTGCTCAAAAAAAAACCCAAAAAAAAAACGATACGAAGGATAAAAATTTTACATTACTTAAACAAAGGCAAACCCCAACCCTCAAAAATTTTACAAAGCATACCAATAATTTCCCCGCAAATAGCAAAAAAACTTTAACAAAATAAAGAGCGGGAGAGCCCCGCACCAAACAAAAAAAAAAATTAGAAAAACCAAAAAACCAAAATTTTATGTCTGTGTCACTAAATCAAAGTGCACAGTAAAAATTTTTTAACATAAAAAAATTAAAATGATAAGAACATTTAATTTAAAATTAGGGAAACCAAAGCCCACAATAAACATTACATTGGTACTAACAAATGAAACTCCCCCCCATAAACTGGGCGGAAACCCCTCAAGTAAAAAAACTAACATTATATACGCAAATATCAACCCCTAAAACTAACAAAATCCTAACATAAGGGATCAAAAAAAATCTAGTTTTCAGGGACATAAAAAACCTTATACCCCCAAATTTTAAACATAGTACTTTATTGCTGATTTTTTTTTTTTTTTTTTTTTTTTTTTATAAAAAAGTTTTTAAAAAGGGTAATATATAAAAAAATTTAAATTTGCATTTTAATTTTTAAATTTTCATTGCCCTAAAGGGCTCGCCGCACTTTCTTCCCGGGCCCACCAAACTACCCCCCCCCTTTTCTATTTTCAATTTATTTTACTGGGGCCCTATATCAGGGAATTTAAAAAATTCCTTATGCCATACAGTAGTTAAATTAAAAATTTTTTGACATAAAGTTCGACATGTTCCATCCTTATTTTTTCCCAAAAAAACACCATTGGGAAAAAACCCGTTTACAATTTACAGGGAAAACCCCTTTTTAAGGGGGAAACTCACAAAAAAAAATTGTTCCCCCCTCCTAACCTAATACCCCACTTTCATTTTAAATTTATTTCAAATTTCTTTAAAATGATTAGGGGATTAAAAAAAAAAGAAGTCATTATAGTGATTATAAAAAAAACTAAGCCCAAAGTTTATGTTTCATTTTTAAAATGCAGAAAATTTTTCCCACCCAAAGCAACTGTGCGGTTCCCACCATTCGCAAAAATTAAATTTTTACAAGTTTAAGTTTTTCTTGTGGGGTTTTGGGGGCTTAAAATTTTTCTGCTCTTAAAACCCCAGATCCCAAAAGGGTTTGTTAAAAATGGGTTTTTTTAAAGGGTTTTCCCGTATGCAGTGAACATAAAACCCTAGAATTTCCAAAACCTCATTCTTTTCCTTCCACTCTATTCTTTAACCCCCCCCCCCATTTCCCCCTACCAAAAAAAGCCTTTTTAAAACCCCCCCCCCCCTCATGTTTTTCCCCCCCGGGAGGAGACCCAAACCTTTGCCCCCCCCCCTGGGTTCATGAGGAGAAGGCCCCCCCCCCCAGGGTTGGGGAATTTCCCGGGGTTTAAACCCCCCGAAAAACTAATACCCCCCCTCCCCCCATAGATTGCCTTTTCCTACCATAGGGTTTTATAAAATTCGGCCCCGCTAAAAGCTTTTATCCTCAACCTCCCCTAAAAAACCCCCCTCATCCCCAAGATACATTAAAAAATTTCCCTTTAACTTACCCTTAAGGCCCCTTCCCAACACCCCGGCACCCCAGTTACATCCAACATTAAGGCCCGTTTGGAATGGCCATTGCCCCCCCCCCCCCCAAAAATTTGATTAAATCTCAACATCCATAACCCCACCCCCCCAAAGAAAGGGGCAAAATATCCCATGAAAAACCCTTTCGAAGTCCCCACAATGCAAGCATGAGTCCTTTTCTCACAAGGGCCCCTTTTATATAACACATCCTAGAGGCCCAAAATTCCCATCAGGGGGAAGGATTTTACTAAAATCCGGGAACCCCGCTGTTTTTTCTTTAAACAAGCCAAAAAAACCTCCTCCGTTTTCCCAAATCCTTTTGTTTGGTATTTCAGAAGGGCCCCGTAAGGAAAAACCCTTTTCCACCCGGGGAACCCCCATTTGGGTTTTACCTTTAACGTGGAACCCGTTTAAACGTATTAAAAAACCCAAAATTTTCCCCCACAATACCCCAAAACCTTCCGCCCCCCCATCTTCGTGATCCCCCTTACCCACCCACCCTTTTCTCCCTGTTCCCCAAACCCGGGTATATCTTTGTTTTAAAATATAAAAGGGCCCTTACTTTATGAAACCCCAATTTACCCTCAGGCCCAAAACCCCCCCGTTCCCTCCGTCCTCACCAGTCCTTGCTCAACCCTGCCTCCCAAAACCCCCCCACCATCCCCTTTGAACCTTTCCTTTTGGGTTTCTTTCAAAATTTCCCCTTTCTCTTAAAGGGGAAAACCCTCAGCCCTCCCAACCTTACTGTTTAAACCCCCAGAGTTGGGCCACTAAAACTCTTTTGTGTAAAGTTAAGTCCCTAGCCCTTAAGCCCCCTAGCCTTTCCCAAAAAACCCTTTCCGTAAATAATTCCGAATTTTCTTTCCCACTTTTCCTGACTTCCTCCATGTACCATATTCCACAAACCTTTTAAATTTGGTTCCACTAATACCCCTCCCAAACCCCCCCCAAAACCCCCCCCACCCAATCCCCCCCCTCCCAAAAGTCTGACTTCATTAAATTAACTCTTTTCCCCGTGGATCCCAAAAAATTTTGAATGATTCCCCCAACTTTCCCCGAACTTCCTCATGCCTTAAACACGTAGTATCATCTTCGTTTCCCCACAAACCCCCCCGCCCCCCCCTAATCCCAGTTTCATTCTACCCATCCCCCAGCCCATAAAAGGGGTTCTGTAAAGCAGGCCCAACAATAACTGAGAGAGTGGACCCGCCCTTTCCTCAAACCTCCCCTTCCTTTGTACGGGTCCCCCAAAATTACCATTTTCCGTACCCTTTTTAAATGGGTCCCTAATTTTTAAAGGGTTTTCACCCTTTTCAAAACCCTTTCCCCCCAAAACCCCAAAAAGGGTTTCCCCCAAAAAAACTTTTAAAAAACCCAAAACAAACAATTTATACGCATTTGCCCAAAACTAATCCAAGTATTCCCATCCCGGGGCAGAGTCCTCAATAAAAAACCCCCTTTTTGTGACTATGCCCGTCCCTAAACTTTTCCCCGGGGAAAGCCAAAAATGTCCCCCTTTTACCACTGATCCTAGAAAACCCTTTTTCAGTCTATTGCCCCAAAAATTTTAGCTTTTAAAAATTTTTTAATCGCCAAAACCTTAAGGGTTATTGCCCCTATAATCATTCAATACTTTCCCCTCCTTTTTCTTCGGCAACCAAAACGAAAAGATTTCCCCGTTTTTGGGTTTTTTCCCCATCCCCCCACGGGTCCCCATATTTATTCAAGACTTTCCCCTAACCCATACCTAAAGGGGGTTTCCCCCTAAAAATTATAAAAATTTATTCGGTTTTCATCAATGCCCGGGTTTTACCCCGACTAAACCCGTTAAAAAAACCTCCCCCCCCTCCTCCTCAATAATACTTTTCCCCCCAGCCCTTTCCCGTTCCCCTTGTCCCAATAAAAAGTTTTTCTGCATAACCCCCAAAAACCTCCTCCCGGGCAACTTCCTTGTTCCTCCCCCCATTTCTCCCTAAACCCAATTTTAAACAAAAAACCACTAATATCATTTTGGGATCGTAAGACCTTTTTACCCACCACATAATCCTCCCCCCCCCTCAGCGACCCCTAATGCCCCTATGGTATTTTCCATCTGCCTTTTCCCTAAATTTCTCAGGGCATAAATGATGGTCGATCCCCTTTAAAACCTCCCCTAATCCTGCCCTAACTTTTAATCCCCATTAAACCTTTCATTATTTTCAAACCTTTAATTTCCCACTCCTTAAATCATCCACCTTTACCTCGTCATCTTTCCCCTTCCCCCCCCTTTTAAAACAGGATTTAAACTGTCCCTCCCGGTTGTTTTTTCAAAAAAATCTCCCCCTTTCCTGTTCTTTCCACGTATCCTAAAAAAACTTTGCTATTGCTGTCTTTTCCCGAAACTCCCACCGTCAAGGAAAAAACCCTCCCCCATCCCCACCCTCCCAGCAAAAGTCTTCCCCCCCCCTTCCCCAAAGGAAAGAGCCTTCATCCTTCCTGCGGGAAACCTCAAAATTTAATTTCCAATAACCCCGCATAATGCGTACTATTTCCATCCCTCCCCAGATCAGCTATCCCGCCCCGTGATCCGAAAAAAACCCCATCAAAAGCCCCCACTCTCTCCCCATCCAATCCCCCGCATCAATTTATCCTATTTCCTCGCCCCATAATTCCACGGGAAAGAAGTGTGCTCCACCCATACTCCCCCCTCCCACCACATTTTACAACTCCCACATCCCTTAACA
The DNA here is from genome assembly GCF_026875155.1 of Cherax quadricarinatus. Taxonomy (NCBI): domain Eukaryota; kingdom Metazoa; phylum Arthropoda; class Malacostraca; order Decapoda; family Parastacidae; genus Cherax; species Cherax quadricarinatus. The sequence continues at coordinate 19,941,987 of NC_069417.1, read as the reverse complement.
CAAACCCTTAGCGCACTAAAACTTCCTGCCCCCCTCGGGCCCCTCAAATCACCAATTCCCCAATCACACCCGTTCGTCCCCCCCAAATACCCGTTTTTAGAAGGTAAACCTTTGCAAATAATTTCATCAAAAAAATCACGTACAAAAACAACTTTGACTCTAAATTGTTACATGCCCGGCTATATACACCAATGAAAAAATTTCCCCTCCCCAACCCCCCCCCTTTCCCAACTTTACCCTTACAAACCCCCCCCCCCCCCCTCCTCCCCAAACCCAAAGACATCAAATTTGGGGGGTTTTCCTTTTTCGGGTACTGCTACCCCCCCTTTTAATTGCAAAGCATTCTGAAAAAACTTTTATAAACCCCCCCCAAAAATCAATTCACTCCCTAACCTATGGTTTGGGTCCTGCAAAAAAATAAACCACATTTAAAAATTTTGTAAAAACCACTCTAACCAAAACCCTTTTTTTCCCCAGATTTTTAAACCCAATTTACATTTATTGTGACCCCACTTGAAAATTTTCCAAAAAGAGGGGGCTTTCCCCTATGCCCCCTGTATTTTTACCACTTACCTTTCTCGTTCCCTTTTTCCCTTTTTTTCCCTTTTTTTTACCCGTCCACCCCGCCCCCCCTCTGCCCCCCCCCCTTTATCTTCCCCGGTACACCCCCCCCCTGCTTGCCCTTTTCCCCCACCACTAAACCCCTGACTTCCTTCCCGGGTCTCTGGGCCCCGGTGTTTTTAAAAACCCCTTCCCAGGTCCAAAAAACCCGCAGGGTTTTTTTTCGTGAGCTCTCATCAAACACAAATTACTTCCCGCCCCGTTTTCCCCCTTTATGGACTTTTCCCCCACCACTTCCATGTCCCCTCTGTCATTTTCCCCGGGCCCTTCCCCTGGTCCCCGGTGTCAACCATCAGCTGCAATTTTCTTGATTCTCGGGGCCCTCCTCCCCCGGGCCACCTTCTTTTCGAAAAAATCCCCCAGAAAACCCCCTTCCGCAGCTTCTCCCCGGTGATTTTTCACTTCCCCCTGTCCCTCAGGGGGAAGGGGGGCCCCCCCCCTGTCACCTCCGGGAGGGTTTTCACAGGCACCGACCGTCCGGGTTTCCGGGTTTTATTCTTCGCTTTCCTCTTCCATCGTCACTGTTCCCACCCTTCGCAAATCAGGGAAACAAATCCAAAATTTGGGGCTCTGCTCCAATGCCAAGTACCAGGAGCCCTTTGGGTTGGGGGTTTCTAGGCACGGTTTTCTGCCCTAGTTTTCATATGAGTACAGAGACGCAGGGGCTTTTTTCTGGGGCCCGGCCCTTTGTGTACAAAGAAATTTGGGCCTGGGGTCCACCAGGGAGGGCAAAGGCGGTATGGGCCTAGCCAAAAGTCATTTTGAGGGGTATAAGAATCAGGTCTTCCCTTTATTTGGCCCCCCTGTCCCCTCTCCCCTCGTTGCCCAATGGACTTTTTCCCTATTATGGAATACCCCCTGTATACTACAAGCCCGTCGCCTCGAAAAGGGCCCCTTTTTAAACCTTTAAACCTTTTGTAGTTTTTTGGATACGTCATGCAGAAAACCTCCACTGGAGTTAAATGTCACCTTCCCCTCCCGGTACTGTCAAAAGTCTGTCGTAGACGCCGGTTTGTTCAGGTTTTTAAGGGGAAAAATCTTTTCATCCCATTTTAAAGGCAAAAAAAAACCATAAACTTCCCCCGTTTTGGGGGCCATAGGCGTCCCTGAGGATAGCAGGCAGCAATGGGATGAAAGTAGTTCCGGAAGTGGCCACCCTATTAAGCTGGGTTTTCAAAAAAGGGGTTAATCCCCCTTTCCCAAACCCGGGACGCCCTTTTGTTTTTCCCAGTTTCTAAAGGGGCACCCCCAGAGGGGGGTGTAGTTTCTAGGCGTGCGTCCCCTCTCCCCGGAGGTCGAAGGGGGGGGGGGTTTACATATAATATATATTTATGCAAAACAACCAAATGTGAAAAAGGTTTGTGAAATTCCAAACGCCTCGTGACTTTCCACATTATCAAGGAAAAATTTGGGAAGGGGAGAAAAATTTACCCAAAGCGGTTTCAATTTTACTATCCTTTACAAAGGGTTTTTTTGATTTTTTTGATTTTTACCTGTTTTCTGTGCCCTTTTTTGGGTTATATATATATTATATATATATTTTATATATATATTATATATATTATATATATATATATATATATAAAATAATAATTTATATAATTATTTTATATATATATATAAGTTTTGTGTGGTGGGGTTTCGCACTGCCCAAAAAATACGGGGGAAAGAATCCTCATCATGCGGGGGATCGCACGGGCGCCCTTTATCTTCAGGGTGTTCCTGACCCATGGGGAAATGAATTTTCCAGGCCCAGGGAATGACAATTCAAATTCCAGACTTTAAGGGGTTTATTTGGGCTGGATAATTTTTCACATCTCTTTTCTGTTCCCGCCTAAATTTTTGGGATTCGACTGAAAGCCCACTGGGGTAGGCGAAAAAAGTTTCGGAAAAAAAAGTTTCCTAACTGTTTTCTATTTTTCTTACCTTTCCAAAACCCTTAAGGAAAGAAGGAAGGAGTACACTGAATCTGTCACCGATGATTTGCATATTAGGGGCCTTGGGAAATTTCAGAACCAATTTCATTCTTCTCCCTTGTGGAATGTGGGTTTGGGGGAAAGGGCAGATGTGTATTTAAAAACTAAAATTTTTTCCCAAGGGCTTTGGGGAATTTTTATGTTTGGCCTTACTAAGGAAAAGGATTGGAGAAATTTTTTTTTTTCAATTGAAACTTCTGAAAAGGTTTTCTTTAGGAAGGCAAATTCGATTTCCAAAGAGGTAAATATGAGAAGTTGGGGGGGAATTAAAAAAACCTTTTGTGGAAGAATCTGCTAAAAGGGAGTGTATTTGGGGGATAATGTGAAGTTTTTTCCCCCAAATTTTTTTGGATTTTACCCACGAGGTCGATGGTCATCGCCTGTTCTCGCTCCTCAACCCGATGGAAACCCGGGGGCTGTGCAATGACTTTCCCTTTTGGTTACTTAATTAAAAGGTTTAAGGTTTCCCCCTTTTGGAAAGATGATGCTAATTTATGTACTAGGAGGAATTTGCAAGGGAAACTAGATATTGGCCGGGTTTCCTGATTCCCCTCCCACTGTTTTTGCCAGTTTACTCCCAAGTTTGTAATGAAAATTGGGGCTCTGGGTTTACTTGAGAATTCTGTTGAAAAATTTAAAAGTTTAAAATGTTTCTTGTGAATGTTTCAAACCCTGGGGTTTCACAGGGCTGGGTTTTTTTTTAAAAAAGGAAAAGCAGTAGTTTTGGTGTTTTTTGGGAAAGTTACGAGAGGTCGCAGAACTGCTACTAGTTGAGAACTTAAGATTCAACAAAATTTCGCCACGGGAAGAAAAATTTTATTTGGTGTTGGGTATACAGCACCTTTTTAAACATGTCTCCGGATCTCGTCATTCTGTTAATGTGTATAGTGACTACAGTCGTTTACATTTTCTTCACCTAATGAAGATCCCCAACGAAAGGCTTAGGTAGGCTTTGTTTCCATAATCTCTGAACTTTGTGATTCGTTATGTAAAAGGAACAGAGAATGTGGTTGATGATGCATTGTTTCGTGTGTTAATAATGTACATAATCTAGCGTGTAAATCATAGATCTGCTCTTGTTTAGCAATGGTTAGCAGTGGGCGAGTAGATGGCATTTCTAAACACCTGGAGGAGAGAACAACTTAGTTGGTAGTGAAGGTATTAGGATTTCCCTGATGTGTGTGCTTCCCTAGAGTCACGTCAGTTTTACATGCTTAGGTAAAGTACCTATGTTAACCTTCTTCAGGTGCTTGGTGGTATGCCTCACTTGTTTGTTTTGTGTTGGTGTCCTGTGGGTTGCTGGACCAAATGTTATAAAGGAGGGCTGACGGTGAGACCTCATCATTATTTTGGTTCATGAATAGTGATTTTTTTTTTTTTTGTTTCTCCATGACCTAATGTTTTTTGAATCACAAATAAAGGGCGATTCCAGTGTTCCTAGGAATGGCAGGGCAGGTGAAGGCATCAGAGATCCACTTTCTTTGGGTCAGCAGTGATGACTCCAGTTAAATGTAAGTTTGAATCCATTCCAAAGAGACTTTCCAAGTTACTGCATTGCTAAAATTCAACACAAATATGTATATAAATTTGAGAAACTGGTACCCATTCAGCTTAACAACGGTCAAAAATTTTCGCCGATTAAGATGCATCAGCGATGAAAATTTGAACTTGATCAAGCGAGGCATTATCACGTTATCATTCTAAAATTAAGTAAATGTTTGTCCTATAAATTGGCTAGTTAATACCAATAACAACCCGAATTTTCCACATGGTATGACGCACAAGCATTGAAAGTTTGAAGCCGATCAGAAGAAGCATGCTCAAGTTATCAAACAAAACCAATGGAGGAAGAACATTCCAACAACCATTACATTTTTTAACCCAGACTCAAGAAATTTTATATAAAGATACATCCCTTATTAAAAAGTATGTAAAACATTTTAAATTCCTAAAATCTATGACATTTATTTAGGTAATTTACTTTAGCATATGCCTGTATCTACATTAAATAAATTTTAATGGAAATATATCATCAATATACTAACAGAATTCATTCAAAACTAATATTAAACGCACAATTTAAAATAATTCTTCTTTCTAGGCTTGAATTAAGAATACTGGGTGTTGGTACACTCAGTTCCTTGAGGCTTCTTGTGGGTACCTGGAGTTTACCTGAAGAGGATTTCGGGAGTCAACGCCCTCGCGGCTCGGTCTGAGACCAGGCCTCATGCTGGATCAGGGTACGAATGATTCACCTCACTGTTTCAATAAAATAAAAAAAATTGACACCTACGGCACCAGAAACCTTCCTTTAAGATACACCAGGATTGGAGTAAGTGAGAAAATCCACTATCCCAGTTTTTCACTAAAATTACTAATTGACTGGTTGGTAAAGAAATAATTCAGCTGTGTATATGGGTCTTTGGTTAGGATTTTAGGGATATATACTCTAGTGCTGATTATTATACAGCTATTATTATAGTGCTGATTATTATTATACAGAGCATGTAAAGGGGGGAAGGTATTCAGGCTCAATTCAGGGAACTGGAGCACAGATCTAATTCCCTAGATCAAGAGCCCATCACCAGCTTCAAAGAACCTCCCTTGAGGGGACTCTAGTGCTGAGAGCTTAACGATTATCTGAATAGGCTCTCTCTTAGCCTATTACATGTAAACTTATGTATTTGGCAAAATAGCATTAATATAGTCAAATAAGGAAAACAAATTCAACTGAACAAAATCCACAGGAGAGAAGAGAGGCTTTAACCAGTTATTGAGGTACTTCTTATAATATCTAATTTTAATTATTCTTTATAATAGGCCCAGTTGTGTCTGTACAGTTTCAGTTTTGTAAGTCCGGTGCCTGCCAGAAAAGGCATTCTCGATTTATAGTAAAGAAAAAATCCCATTTGACTTTTAAATAATTTTTGTAGACACCATCTTTAAAAATGGCTGCCGTCAAATTTTATCTGTACTTACTGCAACTCCTGTTGAACCTAAAGATGTTATTGAGTCTGTGTATAGGTTTTGGGGCCCAGAAACTGAAATTTAAGGTTTACATAACCATATGAATGTCAAATTTCATTACAAACTGACCTCATATAGTTAATTAGAAATAAAATGCGCGAACGGGGACATAACTAACTAGGTGAAATTGTGATTTCGGGGAATTAAAGGCATGTT
>NC_069417.1:19629857-19935707 GCF_026875155.1 Cherax quadricarinatus | reverse complement strand
CCTTCCCACTCCCCACCATCCACCCCTCCCCCACCAGTCCATCACCCTCCCCACCAGTCCATCACCCTCCCCACCAGACCATCACCCTCCCCACCAATCCATCACCCTCACCACCAGTCCATCACCCTCAAGGGAAGTGTGGGAGTTCATCTGATGGCCCGCAGATGGATTTCTGGAGTCATGAAACTAGGGGAAGGAAAAAAAACACACACACACACACAAACATCACCACCAGTCCATCACCCTCACCAACACTCCATCATCCTCAAAACCAGTCCATCACCAGGAAGGGAAGTGTGGAAGGGAGTTCATCTGAGGGGACACAGAAGGACTTCTGGAAACACAGTCCTTCACCCTCTCTACTAGTCCATCTCCCTCACCACCAATCCATCACCCTCAATATCAGTCCATCACCCTAACCACAAGTCCATCACCCTCGCCACCAGTCCATCACCCTCACCACCAGACCATCACCCTCACCACCAGTCCATCACTAGCAAGGGAAGTGTGGAAGGGAGTTCATCTGAGGGGACACAGATGGACTTCTGGAAACACAGTCCTTCACTCTCCCCACCAGTCCATCACCCTCACCGTCAGTCCATCACCCTCAGCAACAGTCCATCACTCTCCCCACCAGTCCATCACGCTCACCACCAGACCATCACCCTCCCCACCAGACCATCACCCTCCCCACCAGACCATCACCCTCCCCACCAGTCCATCACCCTCACCACCAGTCCATTACCCTCACCACCAGTCCATCACCAACATGGGAAGTGTGGAAGGGAGTTCATCTGAGGGGACACAGATGGATTTCTGGAAGCATAGTCCTTCACCCTCCCTATCAGTCCATAACCCACACCACTAGTCCATCACTCTCAACACCAGTCCATCACACTCACCACCAGTCCATCACCGACACCACCAGTCCTTACCCCTCACAACCAGTATATCACCCTCACCACCAGTCCTTACCCCTCACCAACAGTCCTTCACCCTCTCCACTAGAACATCACCCTCCCCACCAGTCCACCCACACCACTAGTCCATCACCCTCAACACCAGTCCATCACCATAATCACAAGTCCATCACCCTCACCACCAGTCCATCACTCTCACCATCATACTACACACACACACGAACATCACCACCAGTCCATCACCCTCATCACCAGTCCATCAGTCTCACTATCAGTCCATCACCCTCACCACCAGTCCATCACCCTCACCACCAGTCCATCACCCTCACCACCAGTCCATCACCAACAAGGGAAGTGTGGAAGATGGATTTCTGGAAACATTGATCGTCACTCTTCCCTGCAGTCCATCACCCTCCCCACCAGTCCATCACCCTCCCCACCAATCCATCACCCTCACCACCAGTCCATCACCCTCAAGGGAAGTGTGGGAGTTCATCTGATGGCCCGCAGATGGATTTCTGGAGTCATGAAACTAGGGGAAGGAAAAAAAACACACACACACACACACACACAAACATCACCACCAGTCCATCACCCTCACCAACAGTCCATCATTCTCACTATCAGTCCATCACCCTCACCACCAGTCCATCACCCTCAGCAACAGCCCATCACCCTCAAAACCTGGCCATCATCCTCAAAACCAGTCCATCACCAGGAAGGGAAGTGTGGATGGGAGTTCATCTGAGGGGACACAGAAGGACTTCTGGAAACACAGTCCTTCACCCTCTCTACTAGTCCATCACCCTCACCACCAGTCCGTCTCCCTCACCACCAGTCCATCACCCTCACCACTAGTCCATCACCCTCACCACCAGTCCATCACCCTCAATATCAGTCCATCACCCTAACCACCAGTCCATCACCCTCACCACGAGACCATCACCCTCACCAACAGTCCATCACTAGCAAGGGAAGTGTGGAAGGGAGTTCATCTGAGGGGACACAGATGGACTTCTGGAAGCACAGTCCTTCACTCTCCCCACCAGTCCATCACCCTCACCGTCAGTCCATCTACCTCAGCAACAGTCCATCACTCTCCCCACCAGTTCATCACTCTCCCCACCAGACCATCAACCTCCCCACCAGACCATCACCCTCGCCACCAGTCCATCACCCTCACCACCAGTCCATTACCCTCACCCCCAGTCCATCACCAACAAGGGAAGTGTGGAAGGGAGTTCATCTGAGGGGACACAGATGGATTTCTGGAAGCATAGTCCTTCACCCTCCCTATCAGTCCATAACCCACACCACCAGTCCATCACCCTCACAGCCAGTCCATCACTTTCACCACCAGTCCTTACCCCTCACCAACAGTCCTTCATCTTCACAACCAGTCCATCACCCTCACCTCCAGTCCACCCACACCACTAGTCCATACCCTCACCGCCAGACCATCACCCTCACCACTAGAACATCACCCTCCCCACCAGTCCACCCACACCACTAGGCCATCACCCTCATCACCCATCCATCACCCTCACCACCAGTCCATCACCATAATCAAAAGTCCATCACTCTCACTATCATCCAACACCCCACCACCAGTCCCATCACACCGTCAGCAACAGTCCTTCACCCTCAATAAACATGACATTCACCCTCAAAACCAGTCCAGCACCAGAAGGGAAGTGTGAAGGAGTTCATCTGAGGGGACACAGATGGCTTCCTGGAAACACAGTCCTTCACCCTCTCTTACTAGTCCATCACCCTCACCACCAGTCCATCAACCCTCACTCACCGGCCCATCACCTCACCACAACCCATACACCCTCCCCCACCATCCATCTCCCTCCTCCACCGGCCCATCACCCTCACCACCAGTCCATCACGTCCTTCTCCACACAGTCCATGACCCTTCACCCACTAGTCCATCACACTCACCACCAGTCCAACACACTCACCACCAGTCAGTCACCCTCACCACCAGTCCCATCACCCTCCACCACGGCCCTTCAACCCTCACCACCAGCCCTTCACCCCTCCCCACCAGTCCTTCACACCCTCCCCACCTAGTCCTCACCCCTCCCCACCATCATCAATTCACCCTCACCACCAGTCCATGACCCTCATCACTAGTCCATCACAGTCACCACCAGTCCAACACACTCACCACCGCCCATCACCCTCACCACCATCCCATCACCCCACCACCATCCATGACCCCAACACTATCCATCACAGTCACCCCAGTCCACACCCTCACCACCATCCATCAACCCTCACCACCAGCCCATCACCGCTCCCCACCCAGTCATTCACCCTTCCACTCTGTCCAAGACCCTCACCACTAGTCCATCACAGTCACCACCAGTCCATCACCCTCAACACCAGCCCATCACCCTCCCCACCAGTCCTTCACCCTCCCCACCAGTCAATCACCCTCTCCATCGTGTCCATGACCCTCACCACTAGTCCAGCACAGTCAACCACCAGTCCATCACCCTCAACACCAGCCTTCACTCTCCCACCATCCTTCCCCTCCCCACCATCAATCACCCTCTCCACCTGTCCATGACCCCTCACCACTAGTCCATACACAAGTCACCACCAGCCCACCACCCTCCCCACTCAGTCTTCACCCTCACCACCAGTCCATGACCCTCACCACCAGTCCCATCACAGTCACCACCATCCATCACACTCACCACCATACCCATCACACTCACCACCTGTCCATCACCCACACACCAGTCCTTCAACCCTCTCCTTCACCAGCCCTCACCCTCCCCACAGCCTTCCCCTCCCCACCAGTCAATCACCCTCCACCACCAGTCCCATGACCCTCACCACCAGTCCCATCACCCCCTCAACCACCAGTCCATCACAATCACCACCATCCCATCACCTCACCTCCATTCTATCACACTCACCACCAGTCCATCAGCCCCCACCTCCAGTCCATCACACTCACCACCAGTCCATCACCCGCCACCTCCAGTCCATCACAACACACCACCAGTCCATCACACGTCACCTCCAGTCCATCACACTCACCACCATCCATCACCGTACCTCCAGTCATCACACTCACCACCAGTCCATCACTCCTCTCCTCCAGACCATCACACACACCCACCATTCCATCACACCTCACCTCCAGTCCATCACCCTCACCACCAGTCCATCACCTTCCCCCACCAGTCCAATGACCCTCACAACTAGTCCATCACAGTCACCACCAGTCCATCACACTCACCACCAGTCCACACCCTCACCACCAGTCCCTTCACCGTCCCCACCATCCCTGACCCTCACCACTATCTATTCACAGTCACACCACATTCCATCACAGTCACGTCCACCCATCCTCACAGTCACCACAGTCCATCCAAAGTCACCACATCCATACCCTGACCCACTATCCATCACAGTCCCACTAACCATTTCATCACAGTCCCACCAGTCCTTACAGTCACCACCAGTCCAACACGTCACCACCATCATCACACTCACCACCAGTCCATCACACCACCACCATCCATCACCCGCAACCACCAGTCCTTCACCGTCCCCACCATCCATGACCCTCACCACTAGTCCATCAACAGACACCACCATTCCATCACAGTCACCACCAGTCCATCACAGTCAACCACCAGTCCATCACATCTCACCACCATCCAGCAACACTCACCCCAGTCACATCACACCCTCACACACCAGTCCTTCACTACGTCCCCACCAGTCCATGGACCCCTCACCACTAGTCCATCACAGTCACCACCAGTTCATCACAGTCACTCCACCATCCATCACTGTCACCACCAGTCCATCACACTCACTCACCACCAGTGTGATTTTTTTTTTTAATTCATGTTAAATCACGTTTAGTTTACTTGTGAACAACTTCAATATATATAGAACTGATGCTCTTAGTTAGAATACTTTCGCAGCTTAGTTGAAGATTCATATATAAAAAAGATGATAACCATTATTTTAATCTCATCAACATGATTTGAAGATTTCCTGAAATAATATCCAAACTTGGAATCCTTGGAACGAATCAGTTAGTAAATATATGTGGTGCGAATAGGTAAAACTGTTAATTACATGATCTCATTTAAAATGTAAAGTTCCTTTCTAAATTTTCTTTTTTTCGTTAAAGATATATATTTTTTTTTCTAAAAGCACCCACCTTAGAAAACCTTATTATAGCAAGCACATTTAATTTAGCCAAATCCAAACGGAATGAAGGTGTGGCGCGATGTGCTTGTATGTGTGTGTGTGGGCCTGTGTGTGTGTGTGTTGGTGTGTGTGTGTGTGTGTGTGTGTGTGTGTGTGTGTGTGTGCGCGTTGTGGGGTGTGTGTGTGTGTGTGGTTTGTAATTCCATTACGGAGTACATAAATCTGTGTGTACATACTTTTTATTCTTATCATAATTATTGATTGTGAGTTTTAGTTTTATCATAATTTATTTTGATTGCTGCCACACCCCAGATACTCTGACAATGTTTCCTGCTCAGTATCACTAACAAATAGACTGGTATCTCAAAATAATTATAGTTTGTGTTATGATCGATTCATAAAACCTTAACAACCATCGTAAGCTGTAATGACAAGTGATGTTTAAATGGACTGTTATAATTAATATGGACTGCAGTCTATGCTAGACTGAGGCACATTAAATCCACTAACGTAGGTATCACACCGGTCATTGTGATAAATATCGTAATGTAGGTCACCCGAAGTGGGTAATGTTGAATGCTGGGATCCTTGCGTCAGTTTCCCAGACCAGACTACAGAAATTAAAATTAATTTGTGGTTACACTCACTTACGTTATGCGTGTGTACGTTAATTAACAATTTGTAAGGTTTAAAAAAAACTGACAAGTTGATAATTGAACACTTGTCAGCGTTTTATGAAAACGTCAGCCATTAAACCTTCCCAAATGTTGCACAAGTGTCTGGTTTACACACGAATATAATACAGAGATACAATCATAGACAAATTGCTACAGCTCTAGCCCAGATCTGAATTCAGCGAAGCTTGGTAAATAATAACAGTAGTTTACTTAGAATTTGGAAGCAACTCTTTTTCCCTGAACTGAGTCTTGGCATAATACACAATACAACAATAATATACGAGACGTTCGTAGATTATAAAAAATGCGTCATAAATGTATAATTTAATTTCAGAGGAAAAACCCTCAATTCCCTAGAATCTGTGTTGTAAAGCCACTGATGGCGACGAGACGGTCTGCAATAAAGCCACTGGATGGCGAGACGTCTACAATAAAGGCCCTGATGACAGATTCTACAATAAAGCCACTGGATGACGAGATGTCTACAATAAAGCCACTGGATGACGAGATGTCCAGACAATAAAGCCACTGGATGGCGAGATGTCTACAATAAAGCCACTGATGCGAACGTCTACAATAAAGCCAACTGGATGGCGAGACCGTCCCTGCAATAAAGCCACTGGATGAGACGAGATCTAACAATAAAGCCACTTGGCGAGATGTCTACAATAAAGCCACTGGATGGCGAATTGTCTACATTAAGCCCTGGATGGCAGACTCTACATAAAAGCAACTATGACGTGATGTCCCTACAATAAAAGGCCACTGATGACGAGATGTCTACAATAAAGCCACCGATGACAGATGTCTACAAGAAAGTCCACTGTATGACGAGATGTCTACAATAATGCCACTGATGCGAGACGTCTACAATAAAGCCATTACTGGATGACGAGATGTCTACAATAAACACTGTATGACGAATTGTCTACAAAAAAGCCACGATGGCGAGATGTCACAATAAACCCCTGGCTGGCGAGACCGTCTACAATAAAGCCACCTGGATGGCGAGACTCCTACAATAAAGCCATGGAATGGCGAACGGTCTTACAATATAGCCACTGGATGACGAGATGTCTACAATAAAGCCACTGGATGGCGAGATGTCTACAATAAAGCCACTGGATGGCGAGACGTCTACAATAAAGCCACTGGATGACGAGATGTCTACAATAAAGCCACTGGATGGCGAGATGTCTACAATAAAGCCACTGGATGACGAGATGTCTACAATAAAGCCACTGGATGGCGAGATGTCTACAATAAAGCCACTGGATGGCGAGACGTCTACAATAAAGCCACTGGATGACGAGATGTCTACAATAAAGCCACTGGATGGCGAGACGTCTACAATAAAGCCACTGGATGACGAGATGTCTACAATAAAGCCACTGGATGGCGAGATGTCTACAATAAAGCCACTGGATGGCGAGATGTCTACAATAAAGCCACTGGATGGCGAGATGTCTACAATAAAGCCACTGGATGGCGAGACGTCAGTGTTCAGTGGTCAGTCGTCACGTGAGGTCACAGACCCTGAGCTGCTTTGGGGATTAGCGTGGACGGTTACAAAGCATGGCTTGCTTCTGCAGTGTTTTAAAAACTGAGGTTGGAGAGTTGAAGGAGGAGGTCTTGCTTCTCCAGGAGGAGATTAGGAGGCTGAAGGTCCACCTCAATGGGCCTGGGAGAGAGTGTGAGGTGGTTGGAGATGTGGGGAATGAGGCTTCTAGCAGTGAGGTGCAGTCTGTCTCTCACTGTGAGGAGGCTGTAGGTGGGGAGGTAGCAACGGCTACCAGCAGTGAGGTGCAGCCCAGCACCTGCTACAAGTGGCGAGTTGTTCACAGTAATGGGAGGCGCATCAGAGTAAGGAAAGTTAAGAGTGAAGATCTGAAGGTAGGAAATCGCTTCTCTGTTCTCCAGGATGAATGTACTTCAGTGGCCAGTGAAGGTAAGGGTACTACTGCCCCTGCTAATGAAGGTAAGCGCATTCTTGTGGTTGGTGACTCTCAGGTAAGATATGTTGACCGTGCTTTTTGTAATAGGAATAAGAAGATGAGAGATAGAGTGTGCTTCCCTGGAGCTGGTGTTGGGGACATTGTCAACAGACTGGATAATATCATGTCAGGTAATGGGAACAAGCCCATTATCTGTCTCAGTGCTGGTGGAAATGATATTGGGAAGGGTAGGAGAGAAGAGCAGCTAGATAAGTACAGGTCAGCTATAGATTTCATTAAGTCTAAGGGAGGGATCCCAATCATATGTAGCATCTTGCCTAGAAGGGGAGTAGGAAATGAATGGTTGTCTAGGGCAATTGGTGTAAATTGCTGGCTAGACAGATACTGCAAGGAGCTTGCAATCCCATTCATTGACAACTGGAACAACTTTTATGGCAAACATGATATGTATGCAAGGGATGGGGTTCATCTCTCTGGGGCAGGGGTGGTAGCACTTGCAGACTCGATTGAGAAGGCCATTGGTGAAATGCCTATGATTTTAAACTGATGGAAGATAGAGGTATGGGTGTGTGTGGGAAACAAGCAGGTTGCAACACTAGGGTTGGAAACATTAAATGTATAAAAGGCATTCAGCATGAAGTTATAAATAAAGACAATAGAACAGGTCAGCAAACAAAGGGGGACAGCAGAGGGCAGCAAGGGACTAGCTCCCTTAAGGTTTACTATACTAATAGCAGGAGTGTTAGAAATAAGATAGATGAGCTAAGATTAATTGCAAGTGCAGGAAACATAGATATTATTGCTATAACAGAGACCTGGCTCAATCTGAAAGATAGAGAGATGCCCTCTGAATGTCACATACAAGGCTATAAATTATTCCACACTGACAGGGTCAACAGGAAAGGTGGTGGAGTAGCGATGTATGTCAGAGACAATTTAAATTGTTGTGTTAGACAAGATATTAAATTAGAAGCGTCAGCCACTGAATCTGTTTGGTTACAGCTTCTCGAGGGCCGAGAAAAACTAATTTTGGGTGTGATTTACAGGGCCCCAAATCTTGATAGGGAGTGCAGTAAACTTCTATGGGACGAAATTCGTAAGGCATCTACATACGAAAATGTTGTGCTAATGGGAGATTTCAACTATAGACAGATTGACTGGAGCAATTTGACAGGAAATTTAGAGTCGGGTGACTTTCTTGATACGATCCAGGATTGTTTTTTAAAACAGTTTGTGACAGAGCCAACTAGGGGAAATAACCTCCTTGACTTGGTTCTTGCCAGTAGGGAAACACTAATTAATAATCTTGAGGTTAATGATGAGCTTGGGGAGAGTGATCACAAATCACTCAGTTTTAACATATCATGGAATTCCCCTAATAATGGCAATCAAGTCTCCGTCCCTGACTTTCGCTTGGCTGATTTCATAGGACTGAAAAATTACTTAGGTGGGCTGAACTGGAATGACCTGACTAGGGGTCAGGTAGGTGGTGATGGTTGCCGATATGATGCTTTCCAGGGCATAGTTCTAGCTGCTCAGTCAAATTATGTTCCAAAAAAGAGAAATCAGATCAAACAAAATGATCCTAAATGGATGAACAATAGATTAAAATATCTGATTGGTCAAAAGAGAGGCATATATAGGCAAATCAAAAGAGGAGAGGGGCAATAAGAAATCGATATATTCAGTTAAAGAGAGAAATAAAAAAGGGAATTAGAAAAGCAAAAAGAGATTATGAGGTTAAAGTTGCAAGAGAATCGAAGACTAACCCAAAAGGATTCTTTCAGGTATACAGAAGTAAGATCAGGGACAAGATAGGCCCACTCAAAAGTTCCTCGGGTCAGCTCACTGACAGTGATAAGGAAATGTGTAGAATTTTTAACACATACTTCCTCTCAGTTTTTACACAGGAGGATACCAGCGATATTCCAGTAATGATAAATTATGTAGAACAGGACGATAATAAACTGTGCACGATTAGGGTCACAAGTGACATGGTCCTTAGGCAAATAGATAAATTAAAACCTAACAAATCCCCAGGCCCTGATGAACTGTATGCAAGGGTTCTAAAGGAATGTAAAGAGGAGCTTAGCACAACCTTTGGCTAATCTTTTCAACATATCACTACAAACTGGCATGGTGCCAGATAAGTGGAAAATGGCAAATGTGATACCTATTTTCAAAACAGGTGACAGGTCCTTAGCTTCGAACTATAGACCAATAAGCCTAACCTCCATAGTGGGAAAATTTATGGAATCAATAATTGCCGAGGCAGTTCGTAGCCACCTTGAAAAGCATAAATTAATCAACGAATCTCAGCATGGTTTTACAAAGGGGCGTTCCTGCCTTACGAATTTATTAACTTTTTTCACTAAGGTATTTGAGGAGGTAGATCATGGTAATGAATATGATATTGTGTATATGGACTTCAGTAAGGCTTTGATAGGGTCCCACATCAGAGACTATTGAGGAAAATTAAAGCACATGGAATAGGAGGAGAAATTTTTTCCTGGATAGAGGCATGGTTGACAAATAGGCAGCAGAGAGTTTGCATAAATGGGGAGAAATCAGAGTGGGGAAGCGTCACGAGCGGTGTTCCACAGGGGTCAGTGTTGGGCCCCCTGCTGTTCACAATCTACATAAACGACATAGATGAGGGCATAAAGAGCGACATCGGCAAGTTTGCCGATGACACCAAAATAGGCCGTCGAATTCATTCTGACGAGGACATTCGAGCACTCCAGGAAGATTTGAATAGACTGATGCAGTGGTCGGAGAAGTGGCAGATGCAGTTTAATATAGACAAATGCAAAGTTCTAAATGTTGGACAGGACAATAACCATGCCACATATAAACTAAAATAATAAGATCTTAATATTACGATTGCGAAAAAGATTTAGGAGTTCTGGTTAGCATTAATCTGAAACCAAGACAACAGTGCAATAAGTGTTCGCAATAAAGCGTAATAGAATCCTTGGCTTCATATAAGAAGCATAAATAATAGAGTCCTCCGGTTGTTCTTCAACTCTAACATCCATTGGTTAGGGCCACATTTAGAAGATTTATGCCGCACAGTTTTGGTCACCGTATTACAGAAAGGATATAACGGTTCCTCTGGAAAAATGTAACAAAGTGAGGAAGCAAAGATGATCCCATGTAATCATAAACTACCTATGAGGATAGACTAAGGGCCCATAAACAGCACTCTCTAGAAAGACGTTTAATCAGGGGGATATGATTGAGGATTTATAAGTGGAAGACAGTAATAAATAAAGGGGATGTAAAAGTGTTTCTTGAAAATATCCTTCCCTAGACAGACTTCGCTGCAATGGTTTTAAGTGGAAAAATTACAGATTCAGGAGGGATATAGGACAGTACTGTTTGTAATAGAGTTGTGGATGAGTGGAACAAACTCCCTAGTAACCGATTAAAGATGCCATAACGTTGAGTAGCTTTAAAAAAAAGGTTGGATAAATACATGGAGTAGAATTGGTTGGGTGTGAGTTAGACCTTATAGCTTGTGCTAATAGGTCGGTTGCCGGTTCCTCCCTTAACTCAATGGTACCTATCCTGACTAGGTAGGGTTGCATTGGCTTAAGCCGGTAGGACTTGACCTGGCCTCGCATGGGCCAGTATGCCTTCTGCAGGTTCCTTCGTTCTTATGTTCTTATGTTCATAAAGGCCACTGATACGAGATGTTCTAACAATAAAGCCACTGGATAGCGAGACGTCTACACTAAAGCCAACTGATGACGAAATGTCTACAATAAAGCCACTGATGGCGAACGGTCTACAATAAAGCCACTGGATTGACGAATGTCTACAATAAAGCCACTGATGGCGAGATGTCTACAATAAAGCCACTTGATGACGAGATGTATACAATACAGCCACTGATGGCGATCTGCAACAATAAAGCCACTGGATGACCGAGATGTATACAATACAGCCACTAGGATGCGATAAGTCTACAATAATGATACCCCGATGTTTCACATGTGTCTCAGTTTTCATCTTGTCCTGATTGTTATACCATTTTCGAACAAGATGACTGAGGTAATTTGATAGCCTGTGTTCGGAGAAGAGGCTGTGCACCAAGTAACACTTATAAGCAATGTAGAGCTCAAAGGCATCAGAACAAAAAAGTTAGCGTTTTGGTTAGCAGAAATTTAAAACCCAATACCGCAAGTACAATAAATGGTTTGTAAAAAATGGCAATAGCACAGTATTTTGCTAAATAAGTATCAGGTGGACTCAAGTTCGTTGTAATATAAATAAAAGGATAACGAAATTGAATCCATGTACTGGAAACCTTTTCCTAACTATTATAGGCTGAAGGCCCTGGACAAGTACTCTCTGGACAGACGAAGAGTTGAATAGATAAAACTGAAAGTACCAATAAAAAACATGAAAATAAAAGGGAGAATAAAAAGCGCGTTGAAAATACCAAACCAAGAAAAACGCGCAGCCCTTTATTCAAGTTGGAGATAACTAGATTTGGATAAAATATAAAGAAATCACTGATTTAGCACGAGTTATCAGAATAGTGGAGCAAACCCCAGTACCTCATGAAAGCAAGAACTCATTGGGTACATTAAATATAGGTAGAATAGGAACAAAGTGGGCAATAGGTGGGTGTGAGTTAGACCTGCCCCAACACGGAGCTGTACGCGCCTAACCGCAAATATATTTCATTGTCAACAAACTGGCTGTATCCCACCGAGGGTAGGGTGACCCAAAAATAAAAACAAAGGAAAGTTTTCTCTTTTCTATATTTAATGTATAGATAAGGGGTTACTATCCCACTGCTCCCAGCATTTAGTCACCTCTCACGGCACAACATTTTTATGGAGGACTAATTTGCTTCCACTTTCCATGGAGATAAGAGGAAATAAAGAACAAAATTATTAATTAAATGGAAGACAACACCAGATAGGAAGTAAATATATATCTTTGTACATGCATGTGTATGGTGACCTAAGTGTAAAAGAAGTAGCAAATATACCCTTATTCCCCGCGTGTTTGAACAGAAAAAAGACACTAGCAATCCTGCCCATCATGAAAAACATTTACAGGTTCCTCGCTGTTTACCAGCCTACAACCTAGGACTGGCAAATATATAGTTTAAATCAACTTCTGAGTGGTAAGAAGATTATAAAACTACAGCATTTCGGCATAGATTATAGATGAAGCAACACATCTGCATTTAAATCTGCCTCTCAATTTTGAAAAAAACTGTTCTTTTCAGTTCTGAAAAATATATATCTGTTACTTGATAAGAGTAACTATATTCTCTACTACAGGTTCTTGTCGAGAAATGTTTTGGAAAGAACTTTTAACAAGCTTATAAAGAAAGTGAATCCTGCTCTTGAAGAGCATTGGTTTTAAGAGGAGAAGATGAATATATCTAAAAATAAATATATATATATATATATAAATATATATATATAAAAAGTATATATATATATAAATATATAAATATCAATAGAGAGAGAGAGGGAGAGAGAGAGAGAGAGAAAATAATAGAGATCATAGAAAATGGCAGATAGGTAAACTTGGAATTTAAAAAGAATAAATACTACCATAGAAGAACGAGGAACAAAAAAATACAGGAGGTGAGCAGGTAATAGTTGAATTGCGAAGGCAGAATGCGAGGTAACGTACTTTACTGACATTTTCAGAGGACTACAGAAGTACTATAATAAAATGTTCGTGATAGGAAACATTTACTGTTGAAACGTCTTTAGGGCACTTACCCTTCAACCATCCGCCCTTACTTTCTTAGTCTCCCTATTCTGTCTTCTCTCCCCGTCTCCACACCCTCCTACCATTCTATCTTTGGTGGAACAGACATGATGTTGACTACAAGAGGCACAATTGTATCACTGCCGCTGCTCCTATAATGTTACCTTTTAGGCTAATGTAACAATTTGAAGGTACTGAAGGACATAGGTACAAGGAACCAGCTTATTTGTTACCTCACGTTTTCAGCCCCAAAGGTAAAATCATCTGACATGATTTCTCTTACACAGATGTAATTTATTAGCTAAAAGCTCTTGTCAAACGACGTGAACTTTAGCCTCCAGCACTGTATTGCCCCTCTTGTAATTTTCGTATATATCTGAATCTCGCTAAATTTTTATATTCTAAGAAAAATAAATATAGTAAATTTAACTTTAATAAGAACCACATAAAAGTGTCTAAATTTCCTGGATGCTGTAGAGGATAAAAAAAATACAGGATGTATATAGCACAGATTTGGCAAGATTTTCACAATTGGTGACCATGTTGTAACATGCACACATAATGCGTATATAAGGAATAACCAGAAAAAGGTGGTTTGTGGTTCTGTAACTTCCTGCCAAATAGGAAAACAAAGAGAAATAGTAAATAGAGTAAAGTCTGAGGCAGCTACGGTGAGAAGCGTGTTCCACAAGGCACAGTACTCACTCGCATCCTATTTCTCATCCTCAAATCTGACCGAAGTAATCCATATTCCCTGTCCTTATGCGGAATGACTCCCCGAATTGGCATACAGTGTCAAGACTCCAGGCGAGTCACCCAAAACTACAAATGGGGCCATTCAAAACAAAATGACGTACATTGAAAGAGAAATTTCAACTACACATAAATGAAAACTTAAAGACAATAAAATGTATCAGGGTATATGACCAATTCCAACCAGAACAATGAAAAAACACTGGTTGTGTCAACAAAATTCAGTACCTGACCACCGTGCTGTGAATCGTACTTAAGTTTTGAGCCCTGCGCCAGCAGTAAAAGCCTTGTTGATCAACCCTGATCCACCACGACCAGGCTCAGACCGAGCCACGGGGCGTTGACCCCCCGAAAACTCCAGGTACATACTTCATTGCCAAGACAAAACCAGAATTAATTAAAATGGATATGTGCTTGCATGTGGAAATGCAGTGCCATATATGGGCTGCATGTGGTAATGTGCCAGATTTATGTCTTGCAAGTGGTAAATGCTGGCCAGAAATGTGGCTTGCATGTGGTAACTGCGGCCAATAATGTGGCTTCAGTTGTAATGGCGGCCAGATATGTGGCTTGCATGTGTGTAATGCCTGGCCATATATGTGCTTGCAATGTGGTAAAAGAGGCTGGCCTAGATAATGAGTTATGCATTTGGTAATGCAGGCCAGATATGTGGCTTGCATGTGTGTAATGGCCCTGGCCAGAATATGTTGTTTGCCATGTGTAATTCTGGTCCCGATATGTGGATTGCATGTGGTACTGAGCTGGGCCAGATATGTGGTTTGCAAGTGGTAATGCTGGGCCAGAATATTTGCTTGCATGTGGTAATGCTGGCCTGGGGAGATATGTGGCTTGCATTTGGGTAATGCTGGCCATATATGGGTTTGCCATTGTGGAAATGCAGGCCAGATATGTGGCTTGCATTTGGTAATGCTGGCCAGATATGTGGTTTCATGTGGTAATGCTGGCCAGATAATGTGGCTTGCATGTTGTAATTCTGGCCATATATGTTGGTTTAGCATAGTGTAATGCTGGCCAGATATGTTTGTTTGGTCATGAGGTAATGCTGGCCATATAGTGGTTTGCCTAGTGTTAATGCTGGCCAGATATGTGGATTGCATGTGGTAAAGCTGTGCTCAATATGTGGCTTGCATGTTGGTAATGCAGGCCAGATGTGGCTTGCATGTGGTAATGCTGGCCAGATATGTGGCTTGCAAGTGTTAATTCTGCCAGATATGTTGCTTTCATGTGGTAATGCTGGCCAGATATGTGCTTGCATGCGGTAATGCTGCCAGATAATGGGCTTGCAAGTGGTAATTCTGGCCCGATAGGTGGTTTGCAATGTGGTAAATGCTGGCCATATATCATTTTTGCATTTAGGTAATGCTGGCCAGCATATGTGGTTTTGCATGTTGGTAATGACCTGGCCAGATATGGGGCTTGCCTGTGGTAATGCTGCCAGATATGTGGTTTGCATGTGGTAAATGCTGGCCAGATATTTGGTTTTTGTATGAGGTAATGCTGGCCAGATATGTTGCTAGCATGTGGTAATGCTGGCCAATAGTTGTTTAGCATGTGGTAATGCTGGCCAGATATGTGGCTTGCATGTGTATGCTGGCCAGATATGTGGTTTGCATTGGTTAATGGAGTGCTGGCCAGAATATAGTGGTAGGCATTGGTAATGCTGGCCAGATATGTGGTTAGCACGTGGTTAATGCATGGCCAGATATGTTTGCTTGCATGAGGTAATGCATGGCCAGCTATGTGGTTTGCAAGTGGTAATCTGGCCAGAATAGTGGGTTTGCATGTGGTAAATGCTGGCCAGATATGTGGTTTGCATGTGGTAATGCTGGCCAGATATTTTGATTGCAAGTGGTAATGCTGGCCAGAAAATGTGGCTTGCATGTGGTAATGCTTGCCATATGTGGCTTGCATGGTAATGCTGGCCAGATATGTGGCTTGCATGTGGTAATTGCTGGCTCAAGCCTGCAGAATATGTTGCTTGCATGTGGTAAAGCTGGCCAGATATGTGGTTTGCATGTGGTAATGCTGGCCAGATATTTGGCTTGCATGTGGTAATGCTGGCCAGATATTTGTTTTGCATGTGGTCAGGCAGGCCATATATTGTTTGCATGTGTAATGCTGGCCATATATGTGGCCTATTGCCTGTATAATGCTGGCCAGAATATGTGGATTGCAATGTGGTAATGCTGCCAGATATGTGGCTCGTCAGTGGAGTACTGGCCCAGGATGAGGCTTGCATGTGGTAATTGCAGGCCTATAATGTGGCTTGCATGTGTATTGCTGGCCAGATATGTGGCTTGCATGTGGACTGCTGGCCAGATATGTGTCTTGCATGTGGTAAAGCCTGGCCAGATATGTGGCCTGCATGTGGTAATGCTGGCCAGAAAAGTGGTATGCATGTGGTAAAGCTGGCAAGATAATTGGTTTGCAAGTGGTAATGCTGCCAGAAATGTGGCTTATCATGTGTGTAATGCTGGCCAGATATGTTGCTTGCATGTGGTAAATCTGGCCAGATATGTGGCCTTGCATGTGGTAATGCTGTCCAGATATGTGGCATGCATGTGGTAATTCTGGCCAGATATGTGGGCTTGCATGAGGTAATGCTGCCAGATATGTGGCTTGCATGTGGTTAATTGCTGGCCAGAATATTGGCTTGCATGTGGAAATTGCTGGCCAGATATGTGGCTTGCATGTGGTATGCTGGTAGATATGAGGCTTGCATATTTGGTAAAGCAGGCCACCTATATGTGGCTGCATGAGTAATGCCTGGTTTCAGGATATGTGGCTTGCATGTGGTAATGTCAGGCCAGAATATGGTGGCTTGCATGTGGTAATGCTGGCCCAGAATATTGTCTTGCCATGTGGTAATCTGGCCATATATGTGGCTTGCATGTGGTAATGAGGGCCAGACATGTGGCTCATGTGGTAATGCTGGTCCAGATATGTGGCGTGCATGTGGTAAAGCTTGGGCCAGATATGTGGGCTTTCCAAGTGTTAATGCTGGCCCAAAATGTGGCTTGCCATGGGTAATGCTGGCCTATATGAGGCTTGCATGTTGTAATGCTGGCCAGATATGTGGCTTGCATGTGGTAATGCTGGCCAGATTATGTGGCTTGCATGTGGTAATCGCTGGGCCAGAATCACATCAACAAGTCTAGCTATACCTTTTCAAAATGTCCATTTAAAAAATGCAGGTGGGATTTATAAGAACATAAGAACATAAGAAAGAATGAACACTTGCAACAGGCCACTGACCCAAGCAGAGCAGGTCATGTCCCCCCCCCCCGGATTAGACCAAGACTCCCCACCCGGATTAGCCCCAATGAACCCACCCATTCTTGGTCACCTCAAGGATTTGAACACTGCACCAACACAGCAGCACAACTAGTCAGGTCCCAACTCACTACCCCACCACAACCCACTCAAGGTATTTTTCTAACCTTTTTAAAAACTACACAACGTTTTAGCTGAATATCTGTACCCGGGAGTTTGTTCCACTTAACCACAACTCTATTCCAAACCAGTGCTTTCCTATAACCTACCTGATTTGAATTTTTTCCACCTTGACCACCACTGCAGCAAGCTCTGACTGGCTGGAAATTTTCAGAATTCTATTTACATCCTCTTTATTTTATTCCTGATTTTCCATTTATACACCACTATCATTACCGCACCTAATCAACGCTTTTGAGAGAGTGCAGATTCAGGGCCCTCAGTCTATCCTCAATAGTGAAGATTTCTGAGATACATGGGATCATCTTTGTCATCCTCCATTGGTAACGTTTCCAGAGCGTTATATCCATTCTGTTATACGTGACCCAGAACAGAGCAGCATATGTCTAAATGAGGACTTACCAAGGATATATAAGAGAAGAACAACCTGAGGACATACTATTATTTATACTTCTAGATATTATATCCTTCTCTATCTCATTTCAATTAGCCTTTTAAGCAAATTCCAGTCCCATCTCAGGGAAGCTGCCTCGCAACAGCCTGATTTATAACCCTCAGGTAACCTATTAACAGTGTGTCTTTAACCATATTTTAAGTTCCTGTTCCTCTTAAGTTGTCTGGATTTTTTATCGAGCTCCCTGTCAAAAACTAATGAAAATTTAATATTTTTCTGGAAACTTCTATATTTTTAAAATAAAAATGAAGGTGAAATAATAGTCATGAAAAATAATTAAAATGAATTATATTAAAACGGAAATAAATAAGGTTGTTGTAAAGAAACAGCGTCTCAGCGTCTGCTTCATGCAGGGTGTTTGTCTCTTGAGCATAGTGTTGACAAGTTGTCTCACACTAATAGTGTTGGCAAATGGCATGATTTCTGAACTAACTTGCTTTTGTCCTAGGTGAGGTAACGTTCTGAGTTTGCATCACCACAACGTTCTGAGTTGTGCACAACCACAACGTTCTGAGTTGTGCACACCCACAAAACGTTGTGAGTTGTTCACACCACAACCGTTGTTATTTTTTCACCCACATACGTTGTGAGTTGTGCACACCCAACGTTGTGAGTTTTGTGCACCGCCAGCAACGTTCTGAGTTGTGCACACACACAACGTAGTGAGTTGTGCACACCTACAACGTATGTGAGTTTTGCACAACCACAACGTTCTGAGTGTGCACCACACACAACGTTGTGAGTTGTGTCACACGCCACATACGTTCTTGCGTTGTGCACGCCATCAATGATCTGAGTTGTGCACACACAACGTTGTGAGTTGTGCACACCACAAAACGTTGTGATTTTGTGCACACCACAACGTTGTGAGTTTTGCACACCACAACGTTCTGAGTTGTGCACACCACCAACGTTGATGATTGTGCACGCCACAACGATCAGAGTTGTGCCGCCACAATGTTTCAGAGTTTTGTGCACTAAACCACAACTTGTGAGTTGTGCCAACCACAACGTTACTGAGTTGTGCACACTCACAACGTGTGAGTTGTGCACACCACAACGTTCTGAGTTGTGCCCGCACACAATGTTTCTGAGTTGTGCACATCCCAACGTTCTGTAGTTGTGCACACCACAACGTTTCGAGGTTGTCACACCACAACGTTCTGAGTTGTGCACACCACACGTTCTGATATGTGGCACGACCACAACGTCTGAGTTGTGCACACCACAACGTTCTGAGTTGTGCACACCACAACGTACTGAGTTGTGCACAGAACATCCGCAACGTTCTGAGTTGTGCACCACCACAACGTTCTGAGTTGTGGGCAACCACAACTTTCTGAGTTGTGCACACCAACAACGTTCTGAGATTGTGCACACCACAACCGTTCTACCGTCGATTGATTCAATTTCAATTGTAGATTGCTTCACTAGCTTCATTCAATAAAATCGTTTTTTATTCATTATTATCCATGGAAATCGGAATACTGAAATAAAAGTGTTCCGTGTCCCTTACTGAGGCGAACAGACAACTATCCCGTGGTATATCAATAGTTAAAATCATAAACGCGATTTTAGAAATAGTGGAAGGGTAAATTAGTGGAACATCTCGGGTGGGATGACCAAGAGCTCCAATATGGTCGTCGTATTGACGAAGATCTCACGTCCAGAAACACTGTCCTGTTTCTTCACAAACCATCAGTAACCAACCTCTCGGTGGTGATAGTTACCTCAGAAATGTTAATAGACTTCCTGCAAAGGATTTTCTTTTCCCTTTGTCGGTCTTGATAGCCATTTATTTTCCCCGTTGCACGCTGCCTCATTAAGTGAAGGATGAGGGATGTGAAGCGTTTTAAGAAAATGGTAAACAACACATAAGTAAGGAAACAATAGTAATATAAAAAAAATGCTAATGTAATATTTTTTCAATGTCTTTCACAAAGTAAATAAATAACAAAAAGGCACAATACCGTGACTGGAACGATACACAAATAACCCGGTCCAAGTCGGACCGAAACGTCGTCGTAAGCTTCTCTCTTTTATGTGCGGGTTATTTGTGTATCTTTCACAAAGTACTTTGAAATGATCAGTGTCTCTTACACCCAGCTTTATTTTTCACCCCCCCCCTCCCGGGGAATAAAAGTAACTCTTGCTGACAGATCATTGTCCTGTGTGAACACAAGTTATAAAAAGACAATTCATATAACTAGCTTCTAGCATGAAAGTAGCTAGGCATGTGCAAGTCTGCACACACATTTCACGATGAATGCTAGACTCACAGGAGTTCATACATCTCTGAGAATGGAAAGAATGGCAGCAAAGTGAAAACTTCTTGATCAGGAGCCCTTCATGCTCTTGTTGTTAGAGCCTGACAGAACGATTAAGATGAGTGCACATGTGAATCAGTCTGTGTTTATCCTTCTGTGCCCAATAGTAAACCTCAAAATGGTGATGAGTGATTCAAATACAACTAAGACTATACGGATTCCCTATACTAAATCTGTAGGGATGCACTATATATTGGCCCAGCCACCTTGAGTAGACTTAGCAGTAGTGGTTCAGTCTAGCTCATGATCATTAAGCTGGCCTCTTCACACATTGCGTCGTAACGTTCAATAGAAAAATGCATGCATGCAAATTGTTGATGTAAAACCGTAAAAAAGAAAGAAAGTTTTGGAATCGTTAGTATTAGTCCATAAGGCCAGAAAGGCGTTGAATTTGGGGATATGATTGAGGTGTATAATGGAAAACAGGAAAAATAAAGGGGATGTAAATAGCGTGCTAAAACATCTAGCCTATGCAGGACTCGCAGCAATGGTTTTAAAGCGGAAATATCAGATTCCGAAAGGGTAAAAGGAAAGCACTGGTTGGTATTAGTTTGTGGCTGAGTGAACAAACTCCGATACAGTCCATAGAAGCTAAGACCGTTGGGTGGGTTTTAAAAATAGGTTGAATAAATACACGAGTGGGTTTGTATAAGTTGGACCTGACTTGTTTGTTCTAATAGGTCTGAAGCGTGCCCCTTCCTTAAGTGATGTGACCTGAGCTGACTAGGTGGGTCATTGGTTTAAGCCTGGAGGAGACAAGGACATACCTCACATGGGCCAGTAGTCATGCTGAACGTTTCTTTTATGTTCTTAGTTACATTCTTATAACTGTAGAATAGACTCATCCGATACTATCCTCAAATTTTCCCACTGATGTTGTGTCCAAGAACACAAGGTCTCACACTACTCACTGGAGAGCATCAGTCTGAATTTGAACAACGACAAAATAGTGTGTGAAGATTACTGAGGCTCTGTTATAACCGTAAAAAGTATTTGACAAGTTGGCTCATCCTTATGGAAAGAAAACAAAGCAAACATCTATAATAACATAAGATAAACAATTGTATAAAACAATTAAACATGAAAATTAATCCAATTTTAAGAAAAAATGAAATATATAAATAGTAAATCCAAACAGCTGACTGTACAGCCGTGGCGATGTCTGGGACGGAGCTTTTTGTGTGATTCTGGAACTGCCAGCTGATGTTTGATGATGGGGAAGGTGGGGGGTGGGGTAACCACAGGTGTTGGTCGTAGACTAGCTAAATGACGGTGTCCCCACACGCTTATGATTCTGTCCGATGAAGGATGGACTGATCCTCGGGATCACATACAGAGTTGAAGCAGTATAAGTAGCACGTCAAGACACTCCAGGAACCCTAGTGTAGTAGTAACTGGGAGAAGGATGATCCAAGCCGATAGTCAAGCTCAGAAAGAGAAAACAACACAGAGTTACAAACCACACTATAAATCACTCACACAATAGGCCTACGGCCTTTAAAAGAATGGTGAAGATAAATGATCTACTTTGAAAATGTTCAAATCCAAGCATTAAATAACTAAGTCAGACCCAAAATAAGAGTGAAGCTCTTTAATAACAAACACCCCCAAAAAAAATTAGACAGGAGCAGAAACGAATACTTACAGATGCTTGAAGCGCCAGTCAAGTGATTCGCCACAGTGGAATATAAATACAAAGCGCAGTATAATGAGATTTCTGCACAGGTTGGAGACGAATCACGTCACCTACCACCTACAACCAGTGAAACAACTTTTATTCAATAACTTAAGATTGTTCATCTCTGAACACACTCTTTAGTTCTAGAATTATTTCTGCCAGTTTATCCCTTAAGTACGCAGTTTTGTGTGCTATTACACAATTATCGCATCTGTCAAAGGCTTTACCAAAATCTTTGTATACTACATCTGCATTGTGTTTTTCTATTGCATCCAAGACCATAGCATAATGATCCAGTAGTTGCGAGAGGCAGGAGCGACCTGCTGTGAACCCATGTTGCCCTGGACTGGTTTGCAATCCTGCTTCTTAGAACTTTCAAAAATTTTTGTGTTGTGGGACAAAGCTATTGGTCTATAGTTCTTAGCTATTGTTTTGCTGCCACCTAAATGAAATCAGGCTACATCCATTGTTTTTAGTGATTGTGGAATCTCACCTGTGTCTATGCTCCTTTTCCACAGCATACTTAGAGCCCGTGAGAGGAGTTTCTTGGAGTTCTTCATGAACACAGAGTCCACAGACTGGGCCTGGGATGAGTGCGTGGGCATGTTGTCCAATGCTTTTCTTTCTCAAAGTCTAGTGGAGTTAGGGTTATTCAAAACTAGGCCATACATTGCCAGGGTTTGAGCTCATTCATGAAAAAAGAATCTGGATTTTCTACCTTGAACTGATTAGTGCTCGTTAAACACAGAGTAGTATTGAACCATTTTCACTTCTCTCGCTCATTTCCTTTGTTGTCATCGTTGTAAGTTTCCATCTTGTCTGAGCAGGGACCCTAAATTAAGATAAGTTTTTTGTTTTGTTTATGGCATATGAAAAATATTCGAATTTCTTTCATTTTCATTAATCGCTTTTAGCTCCCTCTGCCTCTCCTCCGCCGATAGTTCATCATGTTATGTCATAAACAAGGACCTACTGTCGTAACATTTTAGGAATCCACCTAAGATTGCACTAGCCAGACCACAAGAACAGCAGCATCTCGTCGACCACACTCATGACCATCAGAAGTTCATCCAGCACACTCAGAAAGTGACCACGAAAATCGTAATGACACTATAGTCAAACATAGCCCCGTCCGTGACTGAACCCGCGGTCAGAGAGTCTCAAAACTCCAGCCCGTCCGTATAGCCACTAGACCAAAATATAACCTATTTTGACGAATCTATGTGGCTAGCTTGGTCTAGTGGCTAACGTCGAACGGGCTGGAGTTTAGAGACTCTCTGAAGCCGCGGTTCAAATCCGGTTATTGATTAACTCAGAAAGTATTGACGGGCGGGACTGTCACATTCTTCACACTGAATAATGAATCAATCGGTAAACTGGCATCACTGAAAATAACCAGCATAAAGGTGAAGGATGATACTACTGTAACTAGATGGTTTAAATCACTTTCCTTGACCCCAAGTTTAATGATTCCATTATTTTTCACTTTTACGAGAGGTTGAAAGTGAAACCATCGGAAGGAGAATCAACCATTCCTTATCACCTGTCTCTAGATTCATTGTGGATTTTTGATATTGCTTCTTGGTTTATTTTCCATTGGTAGTGATCATTGCAAGTATTGTTGAAGGAAAGTGTGGCGTTTGACAAACATCTTTTCATCTTCATTCATTGCAGTTATCGCATTTTTTTTTCCTCCTTTGTGCTTGGTCCTCCTATTACATTTCTATATCAGTTCATTAACATGGTGTGAATTGATGTGTTTTTGAGATGCACTCTAAGTATTATAAGATTTTGCACAGTCAGCCCCTCCTCGGCATGAGTTCTGTCTTGATAATGGGACAGAGGACTATCAGAAACCCTACAAACTGATTACATCAACGCTAAATTTGACAACAAACAAAGAAGCGTGCATGGATTTTCTGGTAAATTGCAGTGTATCTGAAAGTTATTATGTAATACAAAAATGCAAAGTTTGTCACCATCACCAACGAAGTATGGCAGCATCTAAACCCAGAGATCTGCTTAAGAAGCCGGTCACACCCAGTTTTCAGCCGGTAAGTAACATGTGAGCGATAAATGTCATTGCGAGAAAGTCATCACACAAACATCCTTTGGTATGCTTATGCCTTTTTTTTTTTGGCCAAACATAACGATTTTCCTCAAAACGACATTTCTCCCTCGTTTCCTGAATTAATAGTAAGTGTTGCTTGGCACCATTTTAATCTGAAAGTAGCTCGTACATACTACCAGTGCTGATGGAGATCAAGCACTGCACGCTGCTGCGACTACCTGGACACTCAATACACAACATTTAATCAAGTGACGATGCACCCAACAAATGGACGTAAGTGTTTACATTCCACCTGGTCCTGAGAATTACAATTTCAATGACTTGGATCAAGACAGAGTTGACCTGTGTAGCCACCAACAAACAGTTGCTGTAAACTGCAAAACTGTTGAAGAACAGGAGATCCAATCGAGTTCTAATGTGCACTAATTCCATAAAAAAATGCATTACAGCCCGATCCTATTAATGCAGCTTTTTCAACTGACTGCAAAGAATCATTTCAGTGAGCATGGTTAATATGAACCTCACTAGACTCATCTCCTTCATGTAAACCTCCTCCATATAGTGATCCTAAAGTATGTTGTTATATGTGTACCCCACTTGTAATTTACCCTCAGAAGAACTGATCTATGACTCAGAGAAAGAGTTTGATGCTATTTGGGCTGGCAACAGTTCTCCCATATGAGAAATCGCTCCTATCATAATTACGTGGTGTAGCAGTAGCCTCAGTCTTCACCGTATGTAAAGTTATCGCCGATGCTTTGTCACAGCATTAATTCTGATGTAGTTTGTGCCCTTAAGTTGTGACTTTAAATGAAAATACTGTAAGTAAAATCTGGGACTCGAGAAATTTTAGCCAACTTCCCTTGAAGCTAGCATAAATTCTTTGACGCATTAGTCAACTACGCCACCATCCCCACAAACAAGATAGGTGTCCAGCAAGGTACACTTGGACATGCCACTGCTACACAGCACATTCGTGGCCGTGGATAGTTACAGAAACAGATTTCATAATCCTCCATGTGTGTGTGTTTGTGTTGTGTGGTGTGTGTTAGTGTGAGTGTGTGTTGTTGTGGTGGATAAACAGAAGAAAGTACTGAGATACAAACTAATGTCCTTGAAAGTATAGATCCACTGCTCTACCACTGAGCTACAAGCTTTCTAATATAAAAGTTACCCAGTTTCTGGTGTTTCAACGTCTGCGCCAGAGCCTCCAGACTGTGTCCTAATTATCCTTTCCACAGCTCCATAAGCTTAACTCCTCAAGGTCATAAAGTCTATGAAACTGAATTAAATCGTAAAAGACGACTGGTCATAAATAAACAGAAGAATGTATACCGTGAATCGAACTGCTGTGTGGTGAACGTTGAATTCCACGCATCTAACCATGGGCTACGAATCTCTCTCCATTCTTCTATTTGTATATCAAGTAAAAAAATTCCAGATTAAGTCGTAACATATGTTACTGTCATTATCAGGCAAAACTGACAACATTTTAGGTTTCCTTTTAAATGGACAATGATATTATAGTCCTGTTACACCACAAGTAAAAACATTTATTATGAACTCAGAGTTTACTTCCATGATGTTTAGCAGTTTTAGAGAGTTTCTTCTGCTTTAACTAGACTTTAATACATTCTTTAAGATAAAAATTATGACCTAAGGCGTATAAATCCTCGGCTTTCCAGTCATCTCACCTAGAAAATAACTTTCTCTCCGCATAAAATCTCTGATTTCATTATGAGTGAAATTAACTGATCACCCACCATGAAGTCAATGATTTAATCAAAGTCTAAGATCAATGTCTGACTCTGGATCCCAATATCAAATAACCTGGTCAGGGAGTGGTAAAAATTGTTCAAAAAATTTTTTGATTAGAGCGTTAATTTTAAGCTTTTAACAAAGCTGTAGTAACGTCAAATGACTTAACCAGGTCAATCAAAATATAATCAAGGGAATTTTTTTCTTTTTTTTTTTTTTTTATTTTTTTTAATATTTTATTTAGAACAATACAATACAAGAAGGATAGAAAAGACAAATAACAAGGCTTACACAGATAAATCATTACAACCACACAACCTGAACTTGAAGATATCACAAATAACACCTCCACACCACCTAGAAAAGCGCATAAATTAATCAACAAATCCTCAGCACGGTTTTACAAAGGGGCGTTTCCTGCCTTACGAATTTATTAACTTTTTTTATCACTAAGGTATTTGATGGAGTAGATCATGGTAATGAATATGATAAGAGTATATGGACCCTCAGATAAGGCTTTTGATAGGGTCCCACATCAGAGACTATTGGAGGAAAATTAAATCACATGGAATAGAGGGAGAAATTTTTTTTTTCCTGGATCGGGGGAGGGTAAAAGAGGGGCCCCCGCCCCAGGGGTAGACAAATATGCAGCAGAGAGATTGCATAAATGGGGAAAATCAGAGTGGGGAAAGCGTCACGCGCGGTGTTCACAGGGGTCAGTGTTGGCCCCCTGCTGTTCACATTCTACATAAACGACATAGAGAGGGCATAAAGACGACATCGGCAAGTTTGCCGATGTCACCAAATAGGCCTTCGAATTCATTCTGACGAGGACATTCGAGCACTCCCAGGAGATTTTGAATAGACTGATGCAGTGTTCGGAGAAGTGGCAAGATGCAGTTTAATATAGACAAATGCAAAGTTCTAAATGTTGGACAGGACAAAAACCAAGCCACATATAAACTAAAATAATAAGATCTTAATATTACGATTGCGAAAAAGATTTAGGAGTTCTGGTTAGCATTAATCTGAAACCAAGACAACAGTGCAATAAGTGTTCGCAATAAAGCGTAATAGAATCCTTGGCTTCATATAAGAAGCATAAATAATAGAGTCCTCCGGTTGTTCTTCAACTCTAACATCCATTGGTTAGGGCCACATTTAGAAGATTTATGCCGCACAGTTTTGGTCACCGTATTACAGAAAGGATATAACGGTTCCTCTGGAAAAATGTAACAAAGTGAGGAAGCAAAGATGATCCCATGTAATCATAAACTACCTATGAGGATAGACTAAGGGCCCATAAACAGCACTCTCTAGAAAGACGTTTAATCAGGGGGATATGATTGAGGATTTATAAGTGGAAGACAGTAATAAATAAAGGGGATGTAAAAGTGTTTCTTGAAAATATCCTTCCCTAGACAGACTTCGCTGCAATGGTTTTAAGTGGAAAAATTACAGATTCAGGAGGGATATAGGACAGTACTGTTTGTAATAGAGTTGTGGATGAGTGGAACAAACTCCCTAGTAACCGATTAAAGATGCCATAACGTTGAGTAGCTTTAAAAAAAAGGTTGGATAAATACATGGAGTAGAATTGGTTGGGTGTGAGTTAGACCTTATAGCTTGTGCTAATAGGTCGGTTGCCGGTTCCTCCCTTAACTCAATGGTACCTATCCTGACTAGGTAGGGTTGCATTGGCTTAAGCCGGTAGGACTTGACCTGGCCTCGCATGGGCCAGTATGCCTTCTGCAGGTTCCTTCGTTCTTATGTTCTTATGTTCATAAAGGCCACTGATACGAGATGTTCTAACAATAAAGCCACTGGATAGCGAGACGTCTACACTAAAGCCAACTGATGACGAAATGTCTACAATAAAGCCACTGATGGCGAACGGTCTACAATAAAGCCACTGGATTGACGAATGTCTACAATAAAGCCACTGATGGCGAGATGTCTACAATAAAGCCACTTGATGACGAGATGTATACAATACAGCCACTGATGGCGATCTGCAACAATAAAGCCACTGGATGACCGAGATGTATACAATACAGCCACTAGGATGCGATAAGTCTACAATAATGATACCCCGATGTTTCACATGTGTCTCAGTTTTCATCTTGTCCTGATTGTTATACCATTTTCGAACAAGATGACTGAGGTAATTTGATAGCCTGTGTTCGGAGAAGAGGCTGTGCACCAAGTAACACTTATAAGCAATGTAGAGCTCAAAGGCATCAGAACAAAAAAGTTAGCGTTTTGGTTAGCAGAAATTTAAAACCCAATACCGCAAGTACAATAAATGGTTTGTAAAAAATGGCAATAGCACAGTATTTTGCTAAATAAGTATCAGGTGGACTCAAGTTCGTTGTAATATAAATAAAAGGATAACGAAATTGAATCCATGTACTGGAAACCTTTTCCTAACTATTATAGGCTGAAGGCCCTGGACAAGTACTCTCTGGACAGACGAAGAGTTGAATAGATAAAACTGAAAGTACCAATAAAAAACATGAAAATAAAAGGGAGAATAAAAAGCGCGTTGAAAATACCAAACCAAGAAAAACGCGCAGCCCTTTATTCAAGTTGGAGATAACCTAGATTTGGATAAAATATAAAGAAATCACTGATTTAGCACGAGTTATCAGAATAGTGTTTTAAAACCTCCCTTAGCGACCCAGTTCTTTATCTTTGATAAAAAACGCTTTTCAACTTCCAGCGAAAAACCTGGCAAAGTCTCACGTCATATGACTCCAGACTACTACACACAAAAAAGAAAAAAGTAAAGAAAATGAATAATGGGGGGGGGGGGAAAAAAGTTTGGAAACAAAATTTAAAGTTGAAGGTCACAGCATTTTTCACAGAGAGAAAATTTAAGCTAATTTTTTTAAAGCAATAAAAAAAAAAGTTTTCATGTCTACTTCTGCCAAAAAAAAATTAAGCTGAAGCAAACCCAACGATACTAAATAAAAAACACTTGTGTAAAAAATTTGGGAATCTTTTTGGAAATGTTTCGCCGGGCTGTAGCTTTTCATCCGTCAGAAAAAGGGCTAAAAGATGGGGAGGAGTTTAAAGAATCAGTCCCTCAGCCCCCTTTAAAACCCCTCATCTTCCGGCTTTCTCTCATGGACTGAAGAAGCCACACCCTGGCGAAACACTTCCAATGCTCTTTATCAACCAAAACAATTGTTTCCAAAAACAACAAAAATAAAATCTCCCAAAACACGGAAAAAACAACAATCCATAATCTCCAAAAACACTGGTAATACAACAATCACATAATCTCCAAACCCGTAATCAACAATCACAAATCTCCACAACACGGGTAATACAAAAATCACAATCTCCAAAACCTGTAATACAACAATCACAAAATCCCACAACCCCGGTAATACAACAATCCATAATCCCCAACACTGGTTTAATACAACAATCCAAAATCTCCACAACACCTTTTAAAAAACAATCATAATCTCCACAACACCTGTAATACAACAATCACAATCTCCACAACCTGGAATACAACAAAACTAACATAAATTTGACTTTAAATTTTCCCCCCTGACAAAGGCGGGAAACCTGACAAAAACCAAAAAGTCTAAGTTACGCTAAACCACAAATTTTTAAAGACAGACAGTATTGACCTCAAAACTACGAAGCAAAATCTAACAGTTTTCAAGCATTTGACATTGTAACCAACGTTCTTATATCCTAGCCCTGGCAAGTTTTGCAAGTTATTCAGGGAAAGGAAGGGGTCCCCCCCCTACCGGAAAAAAAACCATGATAAAAAAAAAATTCCCAGATATAATCAAAAACAGAAAATGAAAAAAACTTTTAATGAATAAAATAATAATAAATAAAAATAATAATAATAAAATACGTTTTTTAAAAATGGGGTATGAGGGGAATACAGAAACCCCAGGTTATCACGTGGTAAACTACTAAAGCCCCCGGGATGAATTTAAGACAGGGTTTATGTAACTCAAAAAAGGGGGAAAGAGGAAAATGGGGGAAAGAGCAGCAGTAGAAAACAGTGTGTGGGGTCGGGTGAAATAAGTGTAAGCTGCAACTTACAAGGCGTGGTTTCTAAGGCCTTTGGTCTGTATGGTGCACATCTAGAATCCTGAGGTAAACCCGGATGGGGTGTTTTTCCTAGGGGGCTTGTTGAAGTAAAGATGGTGCGCTTGGGGTGAAGTATCAAGCAGAGGCCGGTACTCCCCATCGGCAAACCTTCTTACACCACTCGCAAATACTGTCCAGAATAGTGACAGGCGCGCACGTCTGGGGTGAAAAGGCGCGCACTTCCGGGGGTGACGAGGGGGGGGCCTCTGGGGGTCGGGCACGCATCTGGGGGTACAACAAGCCGTCTTGGGGGCGAAGCGCGCACGTCTGGGGGGACGAGGGTGCACCTGGAGGTGACGAGGCACACTTGGGGGTGACGAAGCGGCACGGTGAGGTTGGCGAGGCGGGGACTCGGGTTGACGGGCGCGCCCCTTTGGGGAGAGAGGGGGCGCAGCTGGGGGTGACGAGGAGCGCACGCCTTTTTTGGGGGGGGAAACGCGCACCTGGGGGGACGAGGCGCGCCGTCTGGGGTTTACGAGGCGTGACTCTGGAGGGACGAGGCGTGCACGGGTGAGGGTGGCAGGGCCGCCACGTCTGGGGGTGACGAGGCGCGCACGTCTGGGGGTGACGAGGCGCGCACGTCTGGGGGTGACGAGGCGCGCACGTCTGGGGGTGACGAGGCGCGCACGTCTGGGGGTGACGAGGCGTGCACGTCTGGAGGTGACGAGGCGCGCAGGTCTGGGGGTGACGAGGCGAGCACGTCTGGGGATGACGAGGGGCGCACGTCTGGGGGTGACGAGGCGCGCACGTCTGGGGGTGACGAAGCTTGCACGGCTGAGGTTGGCGAGGCGCGCACGTCTGGGGGTGACGAGGCGCGCACGTCTGGGGGTGACGAGGCGTGCACGTCTGGGGGTGACGAGGCGCGCACGTCTGGGGGTGACGAGGCGCGCACGTCTGGGGGTGACGAGGCGCGCACGTCTGGGAGTGACGAGGCGCGCTCGTCTGGGAGTGACGAGGCGCGCACGTCTGGGGGTGACGAGGTGCGCACATCTGGGGGTGACGAGGCGCGCCCGTCTGGGGCTGACGAGGCGCGCACGTCTGGGGGTGACGAGGCGCGCACGTCTTGGGGTGACGAGGCGCGCACGTCTGGGGGTGACGAGGCACGCACGTCTGGGGGTGACGAGGCGCGCACGTCTGGGGGTGACGAGGCGCGCACGGCTGAGGGTGGCGAAGCGCACGTCTGGGAGTGACGAGGCGCGCACGTCTGGGAGGTGACGGGGCGCGCACGTCTGGGGTGACGAGGCCGCACGTCTGGGGGTGACGAGGGCGCGCAGGTCTGGGGGTGACGAGGCGAGCACGTCTGGGGATGACGAGGCGCGCACATCTGGGGGTGACAGGCGCGCACGTCTGGGGTGACGAGGCGCGCACGTCTGGGGGTGACGAAGGGGTGCACGGCTGAGGTTGACGAGGCGCGCACGTCTTGGGGTGACGAGGCGCCACGTCTGGGGGTGACGAGACGCGCACGTCGGGGGGTGAAAGCGTGAAACGGCTGAGGTTGGCGAGGCGCGCACGTCTGGGGGTGACGCGAGGCGCGCACGTCTGGGGGTGACAAGGTGCGCACATCTGGGGGTGACGAGGCGCGCACGTCTTGGGGTGACGAGGCGCGCACGTCTGGGAGTGACGAGGCGCGCTCGTCTGGGAGTGACGAGGCGCGCACGTCTGGGGGTGACAAGGTGCGCACGTCTGGGGGTGACGAGGCGCGCACGTCTGGGAGTGACGAGGCGCGCACGTCTGGGGGTGATATAATACTTGTGTTGATAACTGTAGTGAGCATCATAACGAAGGCTATGGTGTCAATGATGTTAGTAATAGTGATGACCGTAATATAAGTGGTGGTGAAGAGTGTGATGAGGGCAATGGTATCTATAATGTTAGTAATAGTGATGAGCATAATTTAAGTGGTGGTGAAGAGTGTGATGAGAGTGGTGGTGTCTATAATGTTAGTAATAGTGATGAGCATAATATAAGTGGTGGTGCAGAGTGTGATGAGGTTAGTCACATAGACATTAATGTTGATACAATACTGTTTGACAAATGTAATGAACACAATGTTTGTAGGGGCGCTGGTGATGACAGTTGTAGTGTTGCGGTAATGTTAAGTGGGGGAGGGAATTAGTGGTGGTGGTGTCACCTATCATACATTCACACATAAACAGCGTCATGCTCTGGGTTTACGAAGCACCCCACGAGGCCTTACAACGGGAGGTGCACTTACAAAACTCATGGACAAGGGTAAGCACTGTTGACTTTGATAAGGTCTGCTATTTATATGAACAATTTTTTCATTATGCTGAGAAACTCAAGATATCCCAGGACTACTATAATGGATCAAACTCGATAAACTTTCTATATTAAGCTGGAATATTGCATCACTTAGAAAAAGACTTCCTGAACTTCATCATAAAGTAACCACTGAACCCATTGATGTTGTGTGTCTACAAGAGTGCAGAGTCCCTGAAAATCCCAACCCCCCAAATTACCATCAATTTTTTGCATATAACCTCAAATCTACTAACTCTTGTGTTCTATATATTAAAAAATCACTTCCCCATCAACTTCTTGCACATAAGAAAACAGAGGGGCTACAATAATCACGGTGTTAGGATTTATATAGGAACTCTGCTCTCAACATATTTAACTTGTATGCTCCTGCTGATAAAAATTTAATTACTTGGAGCTCCCAACTTGTGCTCATTCTGAGCCTACTCTTATTATTGGCGATACAATGCGAGACACAAAAGCATTGGAAAACTCACATTTTGGTAATCGTAATGGCAATCAACTGTTGTCACTCTTTAAAAAGTCCCTGATAATGTCAAATTGTAGGTGACCTGAACCCACACACATCTATGGAGGCATCCTTGACTGTGCCTGGCTTCAACATTTTCTTCTGCCAGCTGTGAGTCTTTCCATTGTAACAGATATAGCGTGTGATCATTTCCCTAGGCTAACCTCTCTAGATATTGGTAATACTATCCTTCCTGGTGGGATATTCAAACGGAAACGTTTTAATGTTCCCACAGATCAGCATGATGACTTTGTTGCACATGTGACTGACTGGTATAATTCCTATGAGTGTTCCTCTGTAGAGACCTTTAACAATGATCTTGTGAGCAGTATTCAGAACTACTTAGAGCCGCCACTGCAACCTCTTGGTACTCTAAACCCAACAAACTTCCGTAATAATCATACCTCCTTGTGGCATGCAAAGAGTACGTAACCTTTATTCGGCGCATGGACACACCCTCATTTACAGGCTATCTCCCCCAACCAGCGAACCAGGTTGCTAAGAGTTGATGATGGGGCCCCATCGTTCAACTAGTGACCAGGTTCTAGCCAATAAGAAGGTGGGATTGACAATCGCAGAGGTTATGTGGATACCGCTCTCCTGTCTGCCCTTGTCATTCCCACTCTAGAGCTGGTTGAAGCACGGTCTGCTATCTTGTGGCTTTTATTTCTGCCTTGCTTTCCGTGGAGTGCACTATATTTATCACTGTAACATAGTGGGACATATTGCTGTTATAATTGGTGAAGGAAAAATATAAGTCTAAACTTTTTCTACTGTGTTTATTTGCTCCCATTACACCTGGGATAACAGGCCATTTGAAATCCTAGGTTGTAATATGGGGGCCTGTCCGGGAGCTGGACTTAGAGAAACGGTTGAGCTTAGGGTGAAGCTTGTAGCAGGAAACATTGTGTAGCTTGCTGTTTCGCTTCGCTTTACAAATTTGGCGTGTCAGTTGCTTATGATCAGCCTTGCTATTGTGTGATCGTTCAACAGCTCGCTACTAGCTTGTTCAGTGTGCTCGCTTCGCTACGGTCAATCTTGTGTGCAGTCGGCTTTGCTTGTATGCGTATTCTGCAATCGTACTGTGCATAGCTAAGCGTGTTCTGCAAATTAACGTGTTACGTTGGGTATTCGTACTGTGCATAGCGAATAACTTATGCCACCTAGACGAGTCAGACGCCTGGTGTCGGCATATACTTTGCATAACCTACCTAAATGTCCCTACAGCATTGTTGGCAAATTGCTCGTTCCATTGGCATTCCCTATAAACGCACTCTCACAGCTGCGCAACTGCGTTCACTTATTGCTGACATACTTATTGAAGAAGAGATGGCACATCAAACTCCTCCCTTTACGGGAGCTAGGGAAAAAACTACTATGTTCTCGCAGGAGGAAGATGATACACCTACGGAGCAAAATGGTCAGTATAGTGCAGCTGGGTTGTCTCAGGGTGAATCAGCGTCGTTGGCACTTCAGCTGGGAAAAATCAATCTTGAGCAAACTAGGGAACAGAGAGCATTCGCAAGGGAAGAATTTGATAGGGAAAGAGAAAGGAGGCAGTTTTCGCATTCTGTAAACGATTTCAGTTTACAAAAAGCAGTACAGCTTGTTCCCCCGTTTCAATGAGGCCAAAACCAAGAATTTTTCGAAAGTTTCGAAAATCAGGCCCCGACCTTGAGGGCCCGGAACCAGCACGGGGCCACGTTGGTTAAATACAGCATTTTTGGGTTAAGGCACGGAATTTACGTCGGTTTTAACGGGACCTGAATTCTCTGATTTCAAGAGTGAAGACCCAGTGTTGGGAGCAAAATCATGTATTCCCAGCTAAATATCTTTAAACCCTTCAATTAAAACAGGCGGCACCCTTGGCAATCCCTGGTGGCCCTTTGTGGGGACAGCAAACCAAAGTTTTTAAACCAGCTGGAAAAAAGCGAGGGGGGTCTCAAATTTGGGGAGCTGGGGCAGCTTTTTCTGATTGATAACCTGCTGGAGCCCTGTGGGCCAGAGGTTCGTGCCTTTCTGCAGGATCGTGCCCTTAACCACTGCTTGGAGGGGGCCGGGGGGTTTATACCTTCAAAACAAAAACCGCTCCTTGTCCGAGGGGTCCCGTCTCTTTTTCAACGTCTGGCGGGGAGCAGAGAATTCAAAAACCCACTGGAGAAAAAGTGCCAGCCGGGGGGAGAGCTTTCTACGAACCCAAACCCAAGCCCACCGGGTGACCCCGGGCTTCTCAAAATGGTCCCCCGCGGAGAGGCAAACTACTTAGGGAGCATCTCGACAACAATATCCAGAGGGGCACCACCAGAACGACCCCACGCAACTTTCATCGGGGAGAAAAGGGGCAAGCCTGTCGTTTTCCCTTCAGGTTAAAAAAGTAGGTAAATCATTTAAAAACTCCCCCCAAAAACCCCAAAACCCATGGGGAAATTCTAAATTTCCCGGGGTAAAAAGGGTCCCCTAGAGAAGAAAAAAAGGGGTAGGGCCCCCCTTATTATTGCGAAAGTCTTTTTTCCCTTCAGGAAAACTCAGAACCAAAAATTTAAAAAACCTTTAGAGATACGGGAGCATATTGCTCATTTGCCCAAAAAAAGGGAAATTCCCCCTTTCCCCCCAAGGGGAAAAAAAAAACCCTTTCCTTAAATTCATCAGTTTTTTTGGGAAGCCAAAGGGGAAATATATTTTCTTTTTCCTTTGCAAAAAATTTTTATTTTCAGTGAAAATATTAAGGGGTATTTGACTGTGGGTATCTAAAAAAGGTTTTCCCCATGAAAATCCCCATTTTAAAGGGGGGAAATAACATTACAACGTTAGTTCGTGCCCTAAAACCTAAAATGTTTAATGTTCCCAGTGTTGGCCAAAAACTCGGGAACACCCCAAAGGGGCTGTCTGGGGAGAATTTTGACCTTTTCCTTTGGGGACGACCCCGGGCTGGGAATAGCCCCGTTTTTTATGGGACACCCCGGGCCCGGGAGTCTCGTAAATAAAGGGTGAACAGACCCCAATTCAAGCCTTCCTTTTTCCCGGGTTTTGCGGGATTGCCAGTTTCTCATTTTTCCCCTTTCCCCCGGGCGGGTCCTTCCGGGGGGAACAACGAAAAGGGGACCCTTTTTTTAAAAATTCGCTTTTGAGGCAGCCATGGGTAAATCCCCCCTTTGGGTCACCCATTAAAGTATGAAGTTAAAAATGATTATTTGGATGCACTGAGATTGGGAAAGGAGACAAGGGCCCGGGAAAAAATTTTAGAAGGTTTGGTTCCAACCAAAATTTTTAAAACCTCAGGGTATTAAATATAGCTCATAAAACGTCATCAGGAGGTCCCCTTGGGAAATTTCAAAAAACTTGTATAGAATCACAAAAAAAATTTTTATTGGGGCCAAAATTAAAGAAAGTGTGAAGAATCTATTAGGTGTTTTCCCGAGAATGGGCAGCCAAAATTTGGGAAAACCCCGGACATTCTATTTAAAAAAGCCCTCCAACCCTTTCCTGCTGAGGAGAAACCTTTGCAGTTTTAAAAATAATTTTGGGAGGTTTCCCACCCAAGCCCAAAATCTGGAAATCGTATTTATTTACAATTATGGAAAAAAGTAACCGAAAATCCTAAGCGATCCCAATGCGTAGTTT
The DNA here is from genome assembly GCF_026875155.1 of Cherax quadricarinatus. Classification (NCBI taxonomy): domain Eukaryota; kingdom Metazoa; phylum Arthropoda; class Malacostraca; order Decapoda; family Parastacidae; genus Cherax; species Cherax quadricarinatus. Next base: position 19,899,170 of record NC_069417.1, on the reverse strand, counting down.
CAAAAACTAAAGCTATTCCCCAAAGCTTATTTTAAAAAAAATTTATTTCTTTTTTTTGGCATTCCTTAAAAACTTTAACCCAAAATGAAAAAAGGTCTAAAAATTTACTGCCAAAACATTTTTGGGGAAATTTTAAATAGGGTTTGGGATTAAATTTACAAAATTACCACTGCCACACCCCCGTCCCAAGGCGCCTTGGAAAAATTCCCCCCAAACTTAAAAACAATGATGAGAAATTTTTGCATGCACTTTTTCCGGGCAGATTGGGGGGGGAAACCTTTTACCATTGTTGCTGTTCCAGTCGGAGAGACCCGGTTTCAAGAGTTTTACAGGGGATAGTCCCTTTGAGCTGATCTTTGGGACAATGTAAGAGGTCCTCTTCGGGGGCTCAAAAAGGAGGGTGGGGGGAAACTTTAAAACCCGCACTTAAAAACCCGTCTTCAAAAGGTTTGGGAGGGGGCACGTGAGTTAGCCCGGGAAAACTAAAAAACAGCTCAAAGTAAAGGGAAAAAGAGGTTTTGCAGAAATTTCACAATTTTCCCCTCCTTTCCCTCCGGAGACAAGGGTTTGGGGGCAGGAAAACCCATACCTGGCCACACCTTAAAAAAAAAACTAGGGTTTCCCGGAAACCCTTCAGAAAAAAAAACATACTTATTACAATGATTCTAAATTCGTACCTGAAACATGCTTTGCAGGGTAGCCACCTATAAAAACTTTTGTAACCCCCGGAAAGCTGGGCTCTTCCAAAATGCCCTTTCTGCTGCCAAAAGGCGTATTTTCAGGGGCTGCGGGAAAAACCCACTGGGAAAAATTTTCAACGGCCCTTAAGGGCCCCAACCCCACTTAGCCGGGCTTTGGGGGGACCCTAAATAGAAATTTAAAGGGGAAACGAACTGGGGAATCGGCACCCCTCAACCCTTTTCATAGGGGGGAATGAGGGTTGTCAGTGCTTGGGCTGCTACATTAGCTATGACAATCTTCCCAGTACCCCACAGGCAAAAATTTTAAAAGATAAATAAAGTTTCAAAAGGGGGACTTGTTTGGTTTATGCTCAGGGAAGGCAGAAGATTGCAAAAATTCCTTTTACAAAATTTTAACTTTATGCAGCGAAACCCAAGGGCAACTCCACCCTCGCCCTGGCCCCTGGGTGGTATTACTTACAAAAATACTCAGATTTCTTCGAGTACCAGGTTTAATTCCCCCACGGGAATTTTTTAACAAAAGCTATGTAACTGGGGGGCCCCTTTTAATCTTGGACCAACAAACCCCCATCATTCCAATTCCCAACCCAATCAACAAAAAGCATTTCGCCCAATTTCTCTTTCTGTTTTGTAAAACATTTGAGAAATGATTCTTTAAACGTTTTATGTTCAGAAAAAAACAATTTTTTTTCTCCCCCGGGTTTTCATGGTTTTAAGGGTGGAAGGGGGCTTTCCATTGTTTAGCCCCCTTTCTCCCCTGCACACGACCCGCTTACACTAACCCCCCTTGACCTTAAATCCCTTTTGATGTAGCCCAACCCAAAATGTAATAAAATTTGTGAAAATTTCCAGAATGGATGTTTGGGGGATGGCTTCTTCCTCCGCAAAAAAATTAAAAGGGTACCTGTCCAAAGAAAATCGTTTTTGTTGTTTTCCCGGGACATTTTGAAGTTAACTAAAGACTTTGAATTGGAACCCACAGGGAGGTGTGCTCAGCCCCCCATGTTCAATTTTCTTTTAATTTAAAGCTTCTTTAAAGTTTTTCCTAGTCAGCCCCCAAAAATTTTGTGATTTGTTTTGGGTGATGATATAAATGATTCACACCACCGGGTTCTCCAACCCCCCCAAAAAATTCTTTTAACATGAAATAGTCGTGGTTTAAAAACCTGGGGGTTTAAAATCCTACTGATAAAAAAAAAAATACTCCCAAAAGGCGGGCCCCCCTCGACAGAGGGCACAGTTCGGGCAGATCCCAATTTCTTTATGGGGCTCTTTAGAATATGTAAGCAATACAGGGAAAAGGCCCTTTTAGGTTCCCTACTTGGAACCCGTTGAAAAAGACTTTGTCGCCAATACAAAGAACGACCCAAGAAACACTTAGAGTTTTTGGGAGGGGTTACCCCAGGTATGTTCTTAAAGTTAAAAATTTTGAAAAAGTTTCACCCTTTCTTTTATTAAATCATTTGGGGTTTATTAAGCTGCGCCACAAAATTGCTCTGGGGTCTGACTGGAAAACTTTGGGGGGGTTTGGGGGAAAAATTTCCCGAACGAAGCAATGAGGGCATCCTAAAATGCCCTCGACTGCCAAAATTTTTTAAAAAAGCAAAAAGAAACTTGATATTTTCCAAAACCCCTCAGAGATCGTGTTACTGAAAGAAAAAATTCCCAATTGGGGTTTAAAATTTTCAGGCAAGTCATTCAAAACCCCCGCCCCAGAAGCCCCCCCAAACTTTCCCCCAAATGGGAACATCCCCAATGGTTTGAAAAGACTGGAACCGGGCCCCCGCATGAATCAGATCATGCTATGTCAAAAGGCAACAGCGGCACTTTTCCGCCCCCCATGGGAAAATTTCCCCATTCCAAACTTCCTTTTCCTCCATTTTTTCCCCCCCAAAATACTTTTTTTCACAACCCAAAAATTCGCCTTTGGAAACCAAAAATGAGGGCCTTTAACTGGTTTTAAAACTTTTTCACACAGAAAACCCCTCTCGCAAAATTTTTTACGTTGAAGGTTTTTGTTTCCCCCTCCATGGTGGGAGAGGAAGGGGCGCGTTTTCGTACAGAGTGATGGCTTCTTAAAGAAATTGGAGCACGCATCAATAATTGGGCCCCCTACCCTTTAACCGAACTGTTTGCCATACTCCTTTCACTGAAAAGCATCTTTTTATCAAAGATTGACAATTTAAAATTTTAAAATGATTCTCTGCATCCAAAATGCTTCAAAACCCTTAAGCAAAAAATTGTGGGATGCTTGTGTCAGAAGCCGGGCACAGGTATGGTTGGAATTTTTGGGCCGTGGAAGTCAAGTGCACATTCTGTGGGTTCCATTCCATTGGGCTTCAATGCTGATAGAAATGATTAAAAATTTGGGTAAGCTGTATGCCCTTTTAAAGAGGGAGTTGAATTAAACAATCTTGGGCCTTTTCAGGTAGTAGTTTGGGGAACTAAAAATACGAAAAGAACTTCCCCTGAAATTTTTGGGCCCTTTAAAGGTCAGGGGGATTGCACCAGGGGATCCCTCTTCATCATTAAAACCCTGCAGGAGGAAACCCATGTCCTTTTGGTGCATCCAACAAAAAACAGCCTTGGGTGTCCCAAAACCCCCCGGCTCCGGTGGGTTAAAAAGTATTTTGGGGAGGTTAAAAAACACCACCACCAATGGAGACCCCCAAAAGAAATTAAAAATTTGCCAATGGATTATTGTCACACCTTGCGTCATTAAGTAATGGAGTGTCATAAAATTTTAAAAATTTTTGAAAAACTCACTCAGGGGGTGTTTTAAAAATGGCTTAAATATTTTACCACAGTGGTTAAAAAAAAAAAACCATTCGGGGAAATACCCTGACTTTGCTAGTTTAAATAAAGCATTACCCCATAAGTGTGTTGTTGTGTGTGGGTGTTTTGTGTGTTTTTGGGGTGTGTGTGTTGTGTGTGTTTGTGTGTGTGTTTTCACCTATTTGTACCAAACCCCCTTTGTGGTTGTGTGTGTGTGGTGTGGGGGTTTTTGTATTTGTGTGTATTTTTGTTGGGGTGTGTGTGTGTTTTGGGGTGTTGGGGTATGATTGTGTTTAGTAAGAGTGTGGGGTTTGTATGAGTGTGTGTGTGTGTTTGGGGTGTGTTTTATTTTAGGTGTTGTGTGTATGAGTGTTGTGCGTTTTGTGTATTAGTTTTTGTGTTGTGTTTTGTGTTGTTGGTGTGGGTGTGTGTGTGTTTTGTGTTTTGTTTATGGTGGGGGGTGTATGAATTTTTTATGTGTGTGTGGTGAAGAGAGGGGACTCGGCCAAACAACATTTGCCCCAAAAACTCACTACAGTTGGACCGGGGGTGGAAGTGTGAAATTTTCATACTCCCAAAAATTTTTTTCATGATTGCCCGGGCCAAAGTAAAAAAGTTTAAATAAAAACCCTTCTTTCAGGGATTCATTTCCTTTTTTAAAATTGTGAGTTCAATTTCCCTTTTTAACTTTTGAGTTCATTACCCCTTTTACCAAGTTCAGCCATCAAAACTTTTGGGGCCCGGTCCCTGGACCCCCTTTGGGACCTCTGTAAAACGTAAATTTCCTTTGTAACTTGTCATGAAATTTTGGAAATAGGGCCTCCTGGAGTTTATTACCTTTGGGAAATTGTAGTTCATTAAATTTTTTAAATTGTGAAATTTATTTTCCTCTGTAACTTGCTCAGTATCAAAAATTTGAGGCCCCCCGTCCCCGGACCCAAATTTTTACCTCTGAAACTTTTGAAAACCCCACAGGGTGGGTATGGGTTTCATAATAAACATATTAAACTAAACTAACGGAGGGTGACCCAGGCGCGCCCCGTCGGGGGGGGGGACAAGGGCGCACGTCTGGGGGGGCGAGGCGCACTCTGGGGGGGGGCGAGGCGCGCACTCTGGGGGTGACGAGGCGCGCACGTCGGGGGGGGGGACGAGGCCGGGACTCTGGGGGTGACGAGGCGCGCACCCTCTTGGGGGGTGACGAGGCGGGGAAAGGGCGGGGGGGTGACGAGGGGCGCCCCGTCTGGGGGGTTACGAGGGGCGCCCCGTCGGGGAAACAGACTTAAAGGGTTGGTTTAAAATATAATAATTTCACTTGCTTTAACCCCAAAAAAGCGCAAAAACTGCATCAAAGTTTTGGGGTTTATTAAAAATTTTTGTTAAGGGACAAAAAATATCAACCGGGATAATCATGACACAAGAACAAACTATCAACCGGGATAAAATCACTGACACAAGAACAAAAAATAAACCCAAACCCGGGGTATTTACGACACAATAACAAAACTATCAAACCGGGATAAATCACTGACACAAGAAAAAAACTTCAACCCCGGGGTAATTTTACTGACACAAGAACAAAACTATCAACCGGGATAATTTACTGACACAAGAACAATACTATCAACCGGGATAACTCACTGACACAAGAACAAAACTATCAACCGGGATAGTTCACTGACAAGTAACAAACTATCAACCGGGATAACTCACTGACACAAGAACAAAACTATCAACCGGGAATACTCACTGACACAAGAACAAAACTATCAACCGGGATAGTTCACTGACACAAGAACAAAAACTATCAACGGGATAGTTCACTGACACAAGAACAAAACTATCAACCGGATAGTTCACTGACACAGAAACAAAACTATCAACGGATAGTTCACTGACACAGAAACAAAACTATCAACCGGGATAGTTCACTGACACAAGAACAAAACTATCAACGGGATAACTCACTGACAACCAAGAACAAAACTATCAACCGGGATAGTTCACTGACACAAGAACAATACTATCAACGGGATTAACTCACTGACACAAGAACAAAACTATCAACGGGATAGTTCACTGACACAAGAACAAAACTATCAACCGGGATAACTCACTGACACAAGAACAAAACTATCAACCGGGATAGTTCACTGACACAAGAACAAAACTATCAACCGGGATAACTCACTGACACAAGAACAAAACTATCAACCGGGATAGTTCACTGACACAAGAACAAAACTATCAACCGGGATAACTCACTGACACAAGAACAAAACTATCAACCGGGATAGTTCACTGACACAAGAACAAAACTATCAACCGGGATAGTTCACTGACACAAGAACAAAACTATCAACCGGGATAGTTCACTGACACAAGAACAAAACTATCAACGGGTAACTCACTGACACAAGAACAAAACTATCAACCGGGATAGTTCACTGACACAAGAACAATACTATCAACCGGGATAACTCACTGACACAAGAACAAAACTATCAACCGGGATAGTTCACTGACACAAGAACAATACTATCAACCGGGATAACTCACTGACACAAGAACAAAACTATTCAACCGGGATAGTTCACTGACACAAGAACAAATACTATCAACCGGGATAACTCACTGACACAAGAACAAAACTATCAACCGGGATAACTCACTGACACAAGAACAATACTATCAACCGGGATAACTCACTGACACAAGAACAAAACTATCAACCGGGATAACTCACTGACACAAGAACAAAAACTATCACCGGATAACTCACTGACCCACAGAACAAAACTATCAACCGGGATAAACTCACTGACACAAGAACAAAACTATCAACCGGGATAACTCACTGACACAAGAACAAAACTATCAACCGGGATAACTCACTGACACAAGAACAAAACTATCAACCGGGATAACTCACTGACACAAGAACAAAACTATCAACCGGGATAGTTCACTGACACAAGAACAAAAAATAAGAGAGAAGGAAGGCTGTAACAGGGTTATTGGCCCATGCTAGGCAGGTCCAAGTCACACCCGTAGGTTTGACAAGTATTCACTTACTTATGAATCCGATTTTTAAAGCTACTCAAGGATTTAGCATCAATAACTCTACTTGGGAGTTTGTTCCACTCATCCACAACTCTATTACCAAACAAACCTAAGCTTACCTACATCTTTTCTTAATCCAAAGTGATCCAACTTGTTCCAATTGCTGCGATTCATGTCTAGGTTAGATATTTTTAGCATGTTATTTACTTCCACTATATATATTCCTGTTTTTTTTTTTTAATTTAAACACTTCAATCATATTCACCCTAATTCTATGCCTTTCAAGAGTGCAGATTCAATGCTCTCAGTTTACCCTCGTGGGAAAAATTTGATACATGGCATTTATGTTCATTCTGTAATACAGTGACAAAAACAGTGCAGCATAATCTAGACGAGACCTAACCAACTATACATAGAATTGAAGAATAACCTGAGGACTCCTGTTATTTATACTTCTTGATATAAATGGAAGAGGTTAAGGTATGTAGGGATTATCAGAAAGCATACATAGTTGCTTTGTATAAAGGCAAAGGGGATAAAAGTGTGTGCAAAATTATAGGGGAATAAGTCTCCTGAGTATACCTGGTAAAGTGTATGGTAGAGTTATTACTGAAAGAATTAAGAGTAAGACGGAGAGTAGGATAGCAGATGAATAAAGGAGGCTTTAGGAAAGGTAGAGGGTGTGTAGACCAAGTGTTTACAGTGAAACATATAGGTGAACAGAATTTAGATAAGGGTAAAGGCGCTTTTGTGGCATTTATGGATTTGGAAAAGGCGTTTGACAAGGTGGATAGGGGGGCAATGTGGCAGATGTTGCAAATGTATGGAATAGGAGGCAGGTTACTGAAAGCAGTGAAGAGTTTTTACGAGAATAGTGAGGCTCAAGTTAGAGTATGTACGAGAGGAGATTATTTCCCAGTAAAAGTAGGACTTAGACAAGGATGTGGGATGTCACCGTGGTTGTTCAATATATTTATAGATTGGGTTGTAAGAGAAGTGAATGCTCGGGTGTTGGCAAGAGGTGTGGGGCTTAAAGATAAAGAATCTAACACAAAGTGGGAGTTGTCACAGTTGCTCTTTGCTGATGACACTGCTCTTTTGGGAGATTTTGAAGAGAAGTTGCAGAGGTTAGCGGATGAGTTTGGTAGGTTATGTAAAAGAAGGAAATTAAAATTGAATATAGGAAGGAGTAAGGTGATGAGGGTAACATCAAAATTAGGTGATGAAAGATAGGATATCAGAGTGGAGAGAGTATGGAGGAAGTGAATGTATTGAAATATTTAGGAGTGGACGTGTCAACAGATGGGTCTATAAAAGATGAGGTGAGTCATAGAATTGACTAGGAAAAAAAGTTGAGTAGTGCACTGAGACTAGGGAGACAACTTTGTCCATGGAAGCAAAGATGGGAATATGTGAAAGTATAGTTATATCAACGCTACTATATGGGCGTGAAACATGGGTGGTTAATGTTGTGACAAGGAGAAGGCTGGAGACAGTGGAGATGTTATGTCTGGGGGCAATGTGTGGTGTGAATGTAATGCAATGAATTTGTAGTTTGGAAATTGGGAGGAGGTGTGGGATTACGAAAACTGTATTCCAGAGGACTGAGGAGGGTTGAGGTGGTTCGGACATGCAGAGAGGATGGAACAAAATAGAATGACTTGGAGAGTGTATAAATCTATAGTGGAGGGAAGGCGGGGTAAGGGTCGGCCTAGCAAAGGTTGAAGGGAGGGGGGTAAAGGAGGTTTTATGTGTGACGGGCTTGGACTTCCAGCAAGCATGCGTGAACCTGTTAAATAGGGGCGAATGGAGTCAAATCGTTTTTAGGTCTTCAGATGATGTTGGAGTGTGAGCAAGGTAACATTTTTGAAGGTGTCAAGGAAACCGGCAGGCCGGACTTGAGTCCAGGAGATGGGAAGTACAGTGCCGGCACTCTGAGGGAGGGGTGTTAATGTTGCAGTTTTAACTGAAGTGTAAGCACGCCTCTGGTAAGACAGTGATGGAGTGAATGATGAAAGGTTGCCTTTTTCTGACCACCTGCCATGGTGGGAGAAGGCTGATGTGTTAATAAAAAAATATTATTTTATTCACTTTATCGAGAACACTTTAGTACTGTTGTGTTGGTGTTAGATTACTACTTACGAATATTTTTTCGCATTCAGAGATTTATATTATTTAGTTTATAAGCGTTATGGTTATTTACTTTTCCAAGGTTTGGAACTTTGCATTTGTTTACGTTAAACTGCTTCTTTCTCATTCTATTCAGATATTCGTGTATCGCTCTGCTGTTCTCGTCAGAAGAAACACAATAACACAAATACAATACCAAGGAACATAGGGAGGTACAATACCAAGGAACATAGGCAGACAGGAATCAGAGAAGTGAGGGACGAACCTCACCTCGCAACACTGGAAAAACTATAAGAGATATTAGGGTGAAATAGACGGCAACCAAACTGAATGTGCATATCTGAGGCCTACAGATGGCGCTGACAGGCGAGGTAGACAACATGAATCCTGGAGCTGTAACTACCAGATTACCGGACAGCCAGAGAAACCTTTACAGTTAGACAATAATAGGGCGAACCTTGGGTTCAGTAAATCACTCGGGAGCTTAAAATTAAAAGCCGATCAGAAGAAGCGTTCTTTAGTTACGTCAGGGATCCCAACGATATATATATATATATATTTTATATATTATATATATTATATATATATATATATATATATATTATATATATATATAATACTATATATATATTTATATATACATATATATTATATATATATACATATTTATATATATATATATATATATATATATACATATATATTATATTATATATAACATATCTATATATATATATATATATATTACATTTATATTTATATAGATATATATACATATAATTATATTATACATATAATATATATACATATATATATATAATATACATATATATTATATATATATATATACTATATTTATATATATATATATATATATATATATATATTATATATATATATATATTATATATATATAATATATATATATATATAATGTGTATATATATATATATATAATTTATATATATATATATATATATATATATATAAATATACATATTTATAATGATGGTGTATATATATATATATTTATATATATCTTATATATATATATATATATATATATATATATAATATATATATACTATTAAATATATGGGAAGTACCACCTCTATAGCTGGAATGGGGACCCTCATCCTCAGAGAAGACAATAAACGTACCTCAGGAAAATCAAGGATTCTCCCCGGAGCTGTTTGAATATTTTCTTCTCCTACCGCCCCTATATATTTTTTATTCTATGTTTAACATTTTTAATAAACAGAATACATTTACAGAAAAAAACATAAAACATGAAAACAATGGCACAATGTATCAAAGATGATGAATTTCCTCCAGCTCCTCCGAGGCTGGACGTGAGCAGTATGCAGCAAGCATTTCCCCTTGGATGGCGACGCTGGGCGCTTGAACATGAAAGTGGCGCCCTTGGGGCCCTACGAACCTTAGTACTAAGGTTTACGCAGTGGCTTTACTCAATCTACCCTCACTGGAACTACCAATAACCTTGGCGTGTACATGAGCTACACGGTTTAGAATCCAAGTGCATGCATCTTCAGGAGAAGGCTTACATGCTTTTCATCTCATCCCCTGCATGCCATCAGCCTAACTAGAGATTTGACAATGCAAGGAATTCGCGAGAGCATGCGAAATATACACAAACACTGATCCTGCTGAAGGAGACTGAACCTACTGAACCTAGGACAGGTACAGTGCATTACCATTACCCAACACTGGACTCAATACCTTGGCGTGTAGCATGCGCTACAACACGTTTTTGCTCCAAGCAGCCAGCTTTCAGGGAGAAGGCTTACAGCTTTGTCATCTCATCCCCAGCATGCATCAGCCTACTAGAGATTTGAAACAATGCAAGAATTCGCGAGAGCATGCGAAATATACACAAACACTATCTCTGCTGAAGGAGACATCGAACCCTACGAACCTTAGTACACGGTTACGCAGGCTTTACCAATCTACCCACACTGGACCAATACCTTGTCGTGTAGTCATGCCTACACCCGTTTTGATCCAAGGCACCAGCTTTCAGGGAGAAGGCTTACAAGCTTTTCATCTCATCCCCTGCATGCCTCAGCTCTTACTAAGATTTTGAACAATGCAAGGAATCGCGAGAGCATGCGAAATAAACACAAACACTGATCTCTGGCTGAAGGAAACGTCGAACCTACGAACCTAAGGACATGTTACTCAGTGGCTTACGACCAATCTACCCCACACTGGACCAATACCTTCGGCGTGTAGCATCGCTACACGTTTTGCTCCAAGGCAAGCCAGCTTTCACGGGAGAAGCTTACAGCTTTTCATCTCTCCCCTGCATGCATCAGCCTACTAGAGATTGAACAATGCCCAAGGAATTCGCGAGAGCATGCGAAATATACACGAACACTGAACTCTGGCTGAAGAGACTCGAACCTACGAACCTTAGGACAAGGTACCATTGCTTTACCAATCTACCCACACTGGACCAATACCTTGGCGTAGCATGCGCTACACGTTTTTGATCCAGGCGCAAGCACAGCTTTACAGGGAGAAGGCTTTACAGCTTTTCATCTCATCCCTGCATGCATCAGCCTTACAGAGATTTGAACAATGCAAGGAATTCGCGAGACATGGCGAAAATAAATACACAAACACTGATCTCTGCTGGCTGAAGGAGGACTCGAACTACGAACCTTAGGACAAGGTACCAGTGCTTTACCACTACCCACACTGACCAATACTTGGCGTGTAGCATTCGCTACACTTTTTGATCCAAGGCAGCCAGCTTTCAGGCGAGAAGGCTTACAGCTTTTCATCTCCATCCCCATGCATGCCTCAGCCTTACTAGAGATTTGAACATGCAAGGAATTCGCGAGAGCATGCGAAATATACACAAACACTGACTCTGGCTGAAGGATACTCGAACCTACGAACCTTAGGACAAGGTAACGCAGTGCCTTTTACCAACCTACCCACACTGGACCAATACCTCTTGGCTGTAGCAGCGCTACACGTTTATGATCCAAGGCAGCCAGCTTTCAGGAGAAAGGCTTACAGCTTTTCATCTCATCCCCTGCATGCATCAGCCTTACGTAGGATTTGAACAATGCAAGGAATTCGCGAGAGCATGCGAAATATACACAAACACTGATCTCAGGCTGAGGAGACCACGAACCTACAACCATAGGACAAGGTACGCAGTGCTTTACCCAATCTACCCACACTGGACCAATCCATGGCGTGTAGCATGCGCTACACTTTTGATCCAAGGCAGCCAGCTTTCAGGAGAAGGCTTTACAGTGCTTTTTCATCTCATCCCCTGCATGCATCAAGCCTTACTAGAGAATATGAACAATGCAGCAGGGGATAGATGAAAAGCTGTAAGGCCTTCCTCCCTGATAGCTGCTGCCTTGGATCAAAACTGTAGCGCATGCTACACGTCAAAGTATTGGGTCCAGTGTGAGGGTAATTGGTAAAGCCCTGCGTACCTTGTCCTAAGGTTCGTAGTCGAGGTCTCCTTCAGCCAGAGATCAGTGTTTGTGAATATTTCGCATGCTCTTGCGAATTCCTTGCATTGTTCAAATCTCTATAAGGCAGATGCATGCAGGGGATGAGATGAAAAGCTGTAAGCCTTCTCCCTGAAAGCAGGCTGCCTTGGATCAAAACGTGTAGCGCATGCGACACTCCAAGGTAATGGGTCCAGGTGATGTGTAAATGGTAAAGCACTGCGTACCCTTGTCCTAAGGTTCGTAGGTTCGAGTCTCCTTCAGCCAAGATCAGTGTTAGATATATATATATAACTCATATATATATAATATATATATAGTAATATATATATCATATATATATATAGATACATAATATATATATATATATAAATAATATATATAAATATATATATATATATATATAATTATAGATAAGTGTATATATATATAATAATAATTAAACAGAAAAAAAACATAAACATGAATACAATGGACAATGTATCAAAGATGATAGAATTTCCTCCGCTCCTCCGAGCTGGACCGTGAGCCCAAGTATGCAGCAGCATTCCCCCTCTGGATGGGCGACGCAGAGGCGCTGGAACATGAAAGTGGCATGCCCTTGGTCCCTGGTGGTGTCGGATGAGTACTGGAAAACCCAATTCTTTAAGAAACGTGTGGCAATTTTTTCCCCAAGATCCCAAGTCTCCGATCCCACTGGGACAAATTGATACTGTTTGGCTAATGTCCCTGTACTTGCTGATCTTGTCACTATAACACGATTTCTATAAGGGATAAAGGGAAGGAAGTTTCTATAAACTGCTTGGGAGAGCAGCCATCCCTCTGACTTGAGTTGAAAAGCATTGGCAAAAGTCCAATTTGACCAACTTTTTCATAGGACATGTTTTGATATATACACGTGCTGCGTGGACACTGCTTCACACCTGTTGACGCCGAAAACCGAGCTGAGGTTGGTTTCAAACAGTGCAGCACCTCTTGACACTCACCCTTCTTACTGGCAGCCTTGGCGGACTAGGCGCCTGAAGGGTGTTACCCCACTGCAATGGGACTGATTCCGCCATCCTTTTTCCGGAGGGCACACAATAAAGAATAAATATATATATATATATATATATATATATAAATAAATATAATATATAAATATAAATATATAATGAAATGTCTTGCCGAAATAGGCAGAAAACTTGCGATCTTGGCAAAAAGCAACGCTCAACTTTTGCCATATAGGAACAAGTGAACATTTGGTAGCATAATTTCGCGCCAAATATTCTGAACCTAACGAAAAAATAATTTCATTATGTTTGTTATATCAAATTAGTTAATAAACAAAAAAATCTTAAAAAAAATACATTAGTTGGGTTGGATAAAATAAATTGCACTTGTTATAATAAGGTTAGGTAAGTTTCTAAGTTCCTTTGGTGCAAAATTATAAATTTTTACATCAACATTAATGAAAATTTATATCTTTAAACGTATATAAGAGAAATTTTAGAAGACTAATTTTCAATGAGTTTTTTCTTGCTAATTGACCAGTTTTACATATTCGGCACGACATAGATAATATATATATAATATATATATATATATATTTATATAATATATATTATATATATATAATGCAATCGAGAACACCATGCCCAGCCCTTCTAGGGCAGGGTAGGTCCCTGAGCCAAGCTTTTAGCTTCATCAAGACTGTCATTCCCATTCGGCCACGTGTGACTGGACGCAGACCAAGAGGCCTAGCTTGTGGCTAGGCCAGGACAGTTGTCCCTAAATGAGGGGGTACTTGTGTCCTCCTCCCATGGGAGACTAGGTCTCAGACACTCCCTGAGAGGAGCCAGGCCGGCCCACCTCTTGAAAAGGCCCGGCCTGGAAATACCGCGAATCTTTAATACTAAATATATATAATGCAAGACAAGCCACGGGGTTGGAAATCTTTTAGGTCAAAAGTACTTTCACAATTTCTACCAGAGAAAATTTCCCCTCATTCAGTGGCAGCCTTCAACATTGCATAGTTTCTGATTACGTCCTGAATGTTGTGAAAGTTCTCGAGCTAAAGATTTCCAGTCCCCGTGGCTTGAATTGCATAGTTAAATACCCTGTCTGTGCGATTATAGTTATATATATAAATAAATATAATATATATATAAATATATAATAATAAATATATAAATATATATATACCCACTAACTTAATTTTTTCGGTTTGGAAGTGTTAATCCTTCAATCTCTCGTTAGACCTGGCTTTCAGTAAAATGAGTAGTTCCTAAAAACTATTCATATATTCCTTCGATAATATATCTGTTTGTATTTTATTTACATCATTTGTCTCTCTATTCGTCGACCAACCATCTATTTCATTCAATTATCTCTTCGTTCTACATATACCGTATGATTCAGACAGGTTTTGGTCACTGCTCCAGCAGGACCAGACTCATTTCCATACAGCAGATCAAATGTCGGACATCACACTGTGTAATTAAATGGAGATCAATCCATACTCCACCTCCATCACACCTTACTCGCTAATGAGATCAAACTAGACATTCACTTTGCATATCATTAAGAATCCTTATTTGAACCAATTATTAGGAAGGTTTGCCTCCCTTTCAAGTTTGACAATGGTTTTTTGAGACAAAATATAATAGAGGAAAATTTAACACCTAATTTTTAAAACCCAAATTTTCTTTAGAGAATCTCTTCAAGGGACGTGAATAGGCCGACCGCTAGGTATGTGGCATTGGCAATACGGCAAGAAATGTCAGTTTAACGTAAAACTCCACGTCATCACAGCACAGTTCTGAAATGTGGGGATCCAGGAGATAATGTTTATTTGTAGTTGGTGTATGTTTGTCTGTGCTCACCTATATGTACTACTCCCCAGAATGTGGTTTAGCGGTGACTCTTACTCCTGGTCCTCATTCTCAACCTGCCACTTTGCCAGATTCACCTCCGTCCATACCCTCGTGGGCCTATCGCCTTCGCTTAAACGCTGTGTATGGACCTTTCCCCCACCATCACGTCTTTGTAAAGGTTTGTTCTCTTCATGATCATCCAGAGATGGAAAAATAATTCCGACATTCTGTGACTCTTGTGTGTCCCTTTTACTTTCTGCTGTAAGTCAGAGTACTATTTTACATACTCTCAAACACAGCTCTTCCCAGGCTGTCCTATTAATTCCTCCCATATTTTGTACGTTTTGTTATCATGTTTCCCCTTGGTCAATTGCCCGCATTGCCGCTACATCAACATATTCTGTTAGCTTCTTCTCATAAAACTCATACCATTTACTCTGGAACAATCCTCATGCATACCTCTGCACTTTACCCAGTCTTTTACCTTGCTTTATGAGTGTGGGTTCTACCGTTCTGCGTACTCCAAGATGGCTTATAATATGTTGTAAAGGATTTGAATGACGCTTTAAAAGACAGAATTAATTTGCAGATAATATGCGGTTGCATTTATACCTCTTTCGATATAAAAAGTACATCTCGAAACCCACTTGAATCGAGTCAACAGCATCTGACTCCCAGAGTTTATAACTCCATGTCTGGGTCCTTCTTGTGTCTTCTCCATTCTCTATTCCTTGCATTTGGCCTTGGGGAATTAAATTAAACATCCACTTATCTGACCAATTCTTGTAGTTTTGTCCTAATTCCATTTATAGCCATCCCTTTTCCTCATTTAGTTATACTCTTTCCATTAGCTTTACGTAAGTACTCCAGAGATACGTCTGACTCGATCCCATAATCCAAAGTAAGTGTTGGTCCAATAACCGAATATGCAGTATCCTCTTGTTATCTTAACTTATTTTACATCTCTTCCCAGATAATTAATTATTCTTTCCTTACCCTAAGTAACCTTTTTTGATTCCGTTTGAGAACTGTCCTTCTACTGTCCATGAAAAACCCATCGATCTTTCTTCTGTCTCTCTTTACTTGTCAGAGAATTCCAGCAAGGCGGAATGAATTTGACCTCTCTGACCCGTACTGTTTATGATTCACTACTTCTCCAGTTACCTCTTCCACTCTCCTGATTATCTTCCTCCATTAACTTGCATAGATATATGTCCGGTAACTGATCTCTAGTTCAACACGCTTTCTGTTATTTCCATTCTTCCAAATAGGATTACATTATTGTTGATTCCCCAGAATCTTCGGCAACTGCCATGTCTATTGACTTCATGTAGATCTGCGCTAACGTTCATTTGTTTCTATTTCTCTGACGAATTCTAAGTGAACTTTTGAAGCATCTGTTCCTCAAAAAAAAAAAAAATTATATTCCTTCTTCTTTTGTTGTATCTATGGTTCCAGTACACTGTCAATGAAACAATTTCCCTATGGAATTTCTGGTATTGGCGCTCTTTCCACTGATAATATCCTCCTTACAATGTTTCAACATTTTTCAATTCCTTTCCTTTGTCGCGAGTTCTCCATCATCAATCGAATTACCTATGTTTTTAAGAGTTGTCCTTTCTTTGATGCCTGAGAACCAGTTTTGAATCAGACTAGCCCACCACATTCCTAATCAAGCTCATCCTCGCCCATGTAATTTTTTTCTGAGCCAGTCTGCTTACTCTTTGTTCTCGAATACTCTCACTTTCTTAGTTTTTGCACGCTATCTGCTTTTCTTTTTTTTCCCTCTCAAGTGTGACTATTGTACAACATGTTCTCTTTGTCTTCGCTCTTACCGCTCTTCTCCCTGGACGAAGTACCTGTCTTCCAACACCTCCAAGTTATGAACTGCATCATTACCCCCTTCTGCTACAAGTTGGAGAGTTAATCCATCATACTTCTGCTAAATGTGGGTATACCTTCATCACTTCTGCTACATGTTTGGTTTCCATCATTACTTGCTGCTAAAAGTTGGTTATTCCATCATCACTTCTCTACATGTTGGGTATTCCCATCATTACTTCTTCTGCTACAAGTGTGGTATTCCATCATTTACTTCTGCTAAAAGTTTGGTATTCCTATCATCACATCTGCTACAAGGTTGGTATTCCCATCATCACTTCTGCTACAGGAGGGTATTCCATCATTACTTCTGCTACAAGTTGGGTACTCCATCATCCACTTCTGCTACAAGTTGGGTATTCCATCATCACTTCTGCTACAAGTTGGGTATTCCATCATCACTTTCTGCTACATGTTGGGTATTCCATCATCACTTCTGCTACAATTGGGTATTCCCATCATACTCTCTGCTACAAGTTTGGGTATTCCATCATCACTTCTGCTACAAGTTGGTATTCATCATCACTTCTGCTATATGTGGGTATCCATCATCACTTCTGCTACATGTTTGGGTATTCCATCATCACTGCTGCTACAATTGATATTCCATCATTTCTTTCTGCTACAATTGGGTATTCCATCTTACTACTTCTGCTACAAGTTGGTTATTCCATCATCACTTCAGCTACATGTAGGGTATTCCATCATCACTTCTGCTACAAGTTGGGGGTATTTCCATCATCACTTCTGCTACAAAGTTGGGTATTCCATCATTACTTCTGCTACAGTTGGGTATTCCATCATCTCTTCTGCTACAAGTTGGTATTCCATCATCACTTCTGCTACTGTAGGGTATTCCCATCATCACTTCTGCTACAAGTGGTTTCCATCATCACTCTGCTACAAGTTTGGGTACTCCCACATCACTTCTGCTACTAAGTTGGTATTCCATCCTCACTTCTGCTACATGTTGGGTATTCCAGTCATCACTTCTCTACAATTGGGTATTCCATCATTACTTTCTGCTACAAGTTGGGTATTCATCAGCACTTCTCACATGTTGGGTTATTCCACATCACTTCTACTACAAATTGGTATTCCATCATTACTCTGCTACAAGTTGGGTATTCCATCAACACTTCTGCTACAAGTTGGTATTCCACATTACATCTGATACAAGTTGGGGTATTCCCATCATTACTTCTGCTACAATTGGGTATCCATCATCACTTCTGCCTACATGTTGGTATTCCAATCACAACTTCTGCTAACAAGTTAGGTTTTTCTATCATCATTTTTCTGATGATGATTCCCTGTTCCCACTGTACATCATGAATTCTCCGTCACTTCGAAGTTCTTCCAAAATGTGCATCTTTTTCCCTGTACCTGTCATTCACTGTCTAAATTCATTTTCTACAAGTATACTCAGATTCATACTACATGAATCGCTACCACCCAAGTGGCTTCCTTTCTATTTCAGGTCGTATTGGCCCATCTCCTCTTTGCTGCTTTTCTCTCAGCGTGCTGACTCAAAACGCTTCATCAACTTAGACCTCGCAACTTTCTGGTCCATATGTTTTGTTCCTAAGTACTCCTAATCAAGGGCAATGGTTTTAGCTCGATGGTGAACTCATGGCTTATTCCGCAATCATGGAAACCATTGTTGTTTTGTCTTCATAAATGTGATGGAAGGAGCCTTCAACTATCCACTAGAAAAGGTTGGTGTGCATTAAAGAGCTGTGTCTTCATTCTTCCTGCGTCCTTCGTCTGCTGCATTTCTCCATCACTTAAAAACCCATGCTAATTTGAACTGGGCTCAACGTATTCTCTCAGCTGCTCTTTCTCCTTAATCCTCCTTTCAAATCCAGTTTCAATACTGCAGCACCGTGTGGTATGTCATACATTCTGGTCTGAGAAAATGTGTGACCAATGGTTATTGTGGTAGGTGTACTCGCCTATAATTGGCTGCAGGGTCGATTCACAGATCCTGTCCCCGGCATCTTTGCTGTTGCTACCTGCATCAAGACCCTTTACCGTACCTCCTTCATAAAGCCATGTATGAATCCCTGCTTCCACTACCTTACTCTCCAGATTGTTTCCCATTCTGACAACTCTAAGTCTGAAGAAAATATTTCTAACAGCCCAAGACTCCATTTGGTTTTCAATCTTCCAGCTGTGCCCCTTGTTTCCCTTCTGTCTCATCAAATGAACGTTTCTGTCCCTGTTCCACCTAGTCAATCCTCTCAGTATTTTAACATCGTTTTCCCAGTCCCCCTGATTCCCTCCTGTCCTTCAGTGTCATAGTTGATTTTCTCAAACTCCAAATCATGTGACATACCCTCTAGATCTGGGACTAGTCCCTGTTACAAACTTTTGCAACTTAATCTAATTTCCTTGACGTACTTGACCATGTGTGGGGCTCAAACTGTGCTGTAATATCCAAGAGGGTTCTGACGTACACTTGTACAGGTCGTGAATGTCTCCCTTACTTAATGTCGTAACGCTATTCAGGTTTGGGCCAGGCGTCCCATAAGCTGGCAGCAGTGTTATTTGGCAATGCTTGGCCTTGGGGGATTGTTCGTATGGTGCCAACCCCAAATCCTTTTCCTTGTGAGTTTGTAGCATTTGGTCCCCACCAATGTACTTTGCCGTCCTGCGGTCTTCTTGTCCTTCCCCTAAATTTTTTGGAGCTTAAACTTGCCGGAGGTAAACTGCAAGACTCATTTGCCGACCTGTCGCACCTATCCGACCCTTTGAAGTCTTCTCTGATCTAGTCAAATACTGACCTATCCTGGTCAGTCCCTGACTAGCGATGTGTTCGACTCAGTTTCATTCAGCCAGCAGTACAGCCTGGTTACAGACCTTTGATCCACCACGAAGCCTGGTCTCCAGACCGATCCGCGGGCGTTGACCCCCAAAACCCGCTCCAGGTATACTCCAGGTATACACCACTACAACACAACATCACCATTAAATACTATCTCTAACATACATCACCATTAATACTTATCACTACAACATCACCATTAATACTTATCACTACAACATCACCATTAATACTATCACTACAACATCACCATAAATAATATCACTACAACACACCATTACCAACACCCCTACAACGCCACCATTACTACCACAGCTACATCACTACAATATACTCATTACTACCACTACATCACCATTATTTACCACCACTAACGTCGCTATGTCATTACATCACCATTATTACCACCACCTCACCGCATGACTAACACTACTACATCGAGTAATGTACGTATATTTGTTAGTACGGGGGGGGCCCATTACTTACGACCACTTACATCACTAACAACAACACCCAAATACACTCACCACCACCAAGCTGACCTACCACCACAAACTGACATCAACCAAATCCACTACCCCCACAAACCCCCCCCCCTCCCCTCCAGCATCACAAAAACACATCACCCGTACTATCAACACCATTCACCCCAAGCATCCACCCCCCCCAGCACATCACCACAGGTCTCCAACACACAATTTCGAACATAGGGGCCATATAACCGCTGAATACCGTAAATCAAACACCGGGTAAGAGCAACGATCCTCGTAAACGTTACAACTATGTCTTTAAGGGAGTACTGGAGGAGTTGGCCAGTACCAGCCCATCACTCTATACTTATTGGTCCTCTCATAGGGGTGAGGATTTTAAACCTGTTAAAGACTCTTGAGTTCCAAGAGCCTTCTCGGGTAAACTCCCCATCCTTAGTCTAACTTGACGCTTGTATGACTACCCAGGAGCGATACTTTTTTCCCTTCATTAAAAAATTATTACTCGACAACGGCTGTTTTGTGGATGAATTTCTCTTGTAATAACTGAAAATCTAGAACTGAATGAAGACCGAGAGGATTTCTGAGACCTAGTAGGATTGCTGAAGACTCTAGTAGATTGTCTGAAGACCTAGTAGGACTGTCTGAAGACTAGTATGATTGTCATTAAGACCTAGTAGAATTGTTCTGAAGACCTAGTAGGATTGTCCCTGAAGACTAGTAGGATTGCTGAAGACCTATAGGATTGTCTGAAACTTTAGGGAATTGATCCTGAAACCTAGGAGATTGTGCAGCAGACCTATAGGATTGTCTGAAGACCCTAGTAGATTGTCTGAAGACCCGCGTAGGATTGTCTGAAACCGGAGTAGGATTGTCTAAGACCTAGTAGGATTGTCTGAAGACCTAGTAGGATTGTCTGAAGACCTAGTAGGATTGTCTGAAGACCTAGTAGGATTGTCTGAAGACCTAGTAGGATTGTCTGAAGACCTAGTAGGACTGTCTGAAGACCTAGTAGGATTGTCTGAAGACCAATAGGATTGCTGAAGACCTAGTAGGATTGTCTGAAGACCTAGTAGGAATGACTGAATACCTAGAGGATTTGTCTGAAGACCTAGTAGGATTGACTGAAGACCATTAGGATTCTGAAGACCCTAGTAGGATTGTCTGAAGACCTAGTAGGATTGTCTGAAGACCTAGTAGGATTGTCTGAAGACCTAGTAGGATTGTCTGAAGACCTAGTAGGACTGTCTGAAGACCTAGAAGATTGTCTGAAGACCTAGTAGGAACTGGTCAGAAGACCTAGTAGGAACTGTCAGAAAGACCTAGTAGGACTGTCTGAAGACCTGTAGACTGTCAAGACCAAGTAGGAAACTGCTGAAGACCTAGTGGAAATTGTTCAGAAGACCAAGAGGGCGTCTGAAGACCTGTATGATTGACAGAAGACCAGTAGGACTGTCGAAACCTAGTAGGTACTGTCTGAAGACCCTAAGTAGATTGTCCTTAAGCCTATAAGACTGTCTGAAGAACCTAGTAGGATTGTCCTGAAGACCAAGTAGTTACTGTCTGAAGACCTAGTAGGACTGTCTGAAGACCTAGTAGGACTGTCTGAAGACCTAGTAGGACTGTCTGAAGACCTAGTAGGACTGTCTGAAGACCTAGTAGGACTGTCTGAAGACCTAGTAGGACTGTCTGAAGACCTAGTAGGATTGTCTGAAGACCTAGTAGGACTGTCTGAAGACCTAGTAGGACTGTCTGAAGACCTAGTAGGACTGTCTGAAGACCTAGTAGGATTGTCTGAAGACCTAAAGGATTGTCTGAAGACCTAAAGGACTGGTCTGAAGACCTAGTAGGACTGTCTGAAGACCTAGTAGGACTGTCTGAAGACCTAGTAGGACTGTCTGAAGACCTAGTAGGACTGTCTGAAGACCTAGTAGGATTGTCTGAAGACCTAGTAGGACTGTCTGAAGACCTAGTAGGATTGTCTGAAGACCTAGTAGGACTGTCTGAAGACCTAGTAGGAACATAACATAAGAACATAAGAAAAGGAGGAACACTGCAGGAGGCCTGCTGGCCCATACTAGCAGTCCTTACAAATTCATCTAAGACCTTTACTGTCTGAAGACCTAGTAGGACGGTCTGAAGACCTAGTAGACCTGTCTTAAGACCTAGAAGGACTGCTAAGACTTAGTAGGACTGTCTGAAGACCTAGTAGGACTGTCTGAAGACCTAGTAGGACTGTCTGAAGACCTAGTAGGACTGTCTGAAGACCTAAGGACTCTGAAGACCTCTAGGATTGTCTAAGACCTAGTAGTGGAACTGTCTGAAACTCTATAGGAACTGTCTAAAGACCAGTAGGATTGTCTGTAGAACCTAGTAGAAATGTCTGAAGACCTATAGGACTTCTGAAGACCTAGTATGACTGTCTGAAGACCTAGTAGGACTGTCTGAAGACCTAGTAGGACTGTCTGAAGACATAGTAGGATTGTCTGAAGACCAAGTAGGACTGACTTGAAGACCTAGTAGGACCTGTCTGAAAGACTAGTAGGAAAAAAACCCCCCCCCCCCGACTGAAGACCTAGTAGACTGTCTGAAGACCTAGTAGGACTGTCTGCAGACCTAGTAGGACGTCCTGAAGACTAGTAGGAACGGTCTGAAGACCTAGTATAGGACTGTCTGAAGACCTATATGACTGTCTGAAGACCTAGAAGGATTTCCTGAAAGACCTAGTAGGACTGTCTGAAGAACCTAGTAGGACCAGTCAGAAGACCTAGTAGGACTGTCTGACGACCTAGATAGGACTGTTCTGCATTACCAAGTAGACTGTCTGAAGACCTAGTAGGTTGTCCAGAAGACCTAGTAGACTGTCTGAAGAACAAGTAAGGACTGTCTGAATACCTAGTAGGACTGTACAGAAGACCTAGTAGACTCTGAAGACCTAGAGACTGTCTGAAGAGCTAGTAGAGACTGTCTGAAGACCTAGTAGGACTGTCGAAGACCCAAGTAGGACTTCTGTAAGCCTAGTGGATTGTCTGAAGCCTTGGAAGAATTAGCTCTTAAAGGAAAATTACAAAAATCTATAAAAGATACTTTGAAATAATCAGAAAAGTCCTGAAGTCCGGGGGTAAAGTCTGAAGTCCGGGGTATCCCTGAAGTCCGGGTAGTCTTGAAGTCCGGGGTAGTCTGAAGTCGGGGTAGTCGTGAAGTCCGGGGTATCTGAAGTCCGGGGGTAGTCTGAAGTCCGGGGATTGTCAGAATTCGGGTAGGTCTGAAATCCGTGGTATCTGAAGTCCGGGGTAGTCGAAGTCCCGGGGTAGTCTGAAGTCCGGGGGTAGTCTGAATCCGGGGGTAGTCTGAAGGTCCTGATAGTCTGAAGTCCGGGGGTAGTCTGAAGTCCGGGGTAGTCTGAAGTCCGGGATAGTCTGAAGTCCGGGGTAGTCTGAAGTCCGGGGGTAGTCTGAAGTCCGGTGGTAGACTGAGTCCGGGGGTATTCCTGAAGTCCGGGGGTAGTCTGAAGTCCGGGGGTAGTCTGAAGTCCGGGGGAAGTCTGAAGATCCGGGGGAAGTCTGAAGTCCGGTTAGTACCCTGAAGTCCGGGGTATCTACTCCGGGGTATCTGAAGTCCGGGGTATCTGAAGTCCGGGGAAGTCCTGAAGTCCGGGGTAGTCTGAAGTCCCGGATAGTCTGAAGTCCGGGGTATATGAATTCCGGTGGTAGTACAGAAGTCCGGGTAGTCTGAGTACCGGGTGTAGACTGAGAGAGGGATAGTCTGAAGGTCCGGGGTAGTCTAATCCTGGGTAGTCTGAAGTGAGGGATAGTCTGAAGTCCGGGGGTAGTCTGAAGTGAAGGGGTAGTCCCTGTATCCGTGGGAAGTCTGAAGTTCCGGGGGTATTCAGAAGTGAGGGGATAGTGTGAAGTCCGGGGTAGTCTGAAGGAGGGGATAGTCTGAAGTCCGGGGGTAGTCTGAAGCCGGGGGTAATCCTGAAGTCCGGGGGTAGTCTGAAGTCCCGGGGTAGTTCCTGAAGCCCGGGGTAGTCTGAAGTCCGGGGGTAGTCTGAAGTCCGGGGATAGTCTGAATTTCCGGTAGTTTGAATCCGGGATAGTTTGATGAAGTCCGGGTTAGTCTGAAGTCCGGGGGTAGTCTGAATTCCGGGGGTAGTCTGAATCCGGGGGTAGCTAAGTCCGGGGTATCTGGAAGTCCGGGGGTAGTCTGAAAGATCCGGGGGGTAGTCTGAAGTTGAGGGGATAGTGAGAATCGGGGCTAGTCTGACGTGAGGGGATAGCCGAAGTCCGGGGTATCTGTAGTCCGGGGTAGTCTGAAGTCCGGGGGTAGTTCTGAAGCCGGGGTAGTCTAGTCCGGGGGTAGTCTGAAGTGAGGATAGTGTGAATCCGGGTATCGAAGTGAGGGGATAGTCCTGAAGTCCGGGGTAGTCTGAAATCCGGGGTAGTCTGAAGTCCGGGCAATCGAAGTCCGGGGGTAGTCGAAGTCCGGGGGTAGTCTGAATGTGAGGGGATAGTGTAAGGTCCGGGTATCTGAAGTGAGAGGGATAGTCCCTGAGTGAGGGGGATAGTCTGAATCCGGGGTAGTCTGAAGGTCCGGGATAGTCTGAAGTCCGGGGTAGTCTAAGTCCGGGGTATCTGAAGTGAGGAGATAGTTGTTGAATCCGGGTAGTCCTGAAGTGGAGGGATAGTCGAAGTCCCGGGGTAGTCTGAAGTCCGGGGTAGTCTGAAAGTCCGGGGTAGTCTGAAGTTTCCGGGGTAGTCTGAAGTCCGGGGGTAGTCTGAAGGTGAGGGGAAATGTGAATCCGGGGTATCTGAAGTGAGGGATAGTCCGTGAAAGTTCGGAGGTAGGCTGAAGTCCGGGTAGTCAGAAGTGAGGGAAAGTGTGAAGTCCGGGGGTAGTCTTAATGAGGGGATAGTCCCTGAAGTCCGGGGGGGTAGCTGAAGGTCCGGGGGTAGTCCTGAAGTCCGGGTAGTCTGAAGTCAGGGGGTATTCTGAAGTTCCGGGGGAGTCCGAAGTCCGGGGTAGTCTGAATCTCGTGAGTAGTCCTGAAGACGGGTAGTACTGAAGTCCCGGGATAGTCATGATGTCCGGTATCTAAGTCCGGGATAGTCTGAATTATGGTTTCCTCCCCCGGGGAAAGTCCTGAAGTCCGGGGTAGTCTGAAGTCCCGGGGGGTAGTCTGAAGTCCGGGGTAGTCTTAGAGTCCGGGGGAATCTGAAGTCCGGGTATCTGAAGTCCGGGGTAGTCTGAAGTCCGGGATAGTCTGAAGTGAGGGGAGTAGTTTGAAGTCCGGGGATAGTCCTGAAGTCCGGGGTAGTGTATGGTCCGGGGGTAGTCTGAAGTGAGGATAGTGTTGAAGTCCGGGGATAGTCTGAAGTCCGGGGGTAGTCAGAAGTCCCGGGGGGTATCTGAAGTCCGGGGGTATCTGAAGTCGGGGGTAGTCTGAAGTCCGGGGTAGTCTGAAGTCCGGTGATAGTCTGAATGGAGGGGCTAGGTTGAAGGTCCGGGGATAGTCTAAAGTCCGAAGATTACTGAATTGTCCGAGATAGATATATGAAATCCTAGGTTTGTTTAAGTCGTAGCTGCAGTGATGAATAAGACACTAGTGGTGAAGCCCCAAATAATTATTATACAAAATTTTTTGTGGATTGTCTTAAGTCCAAGAAGGATTGTTCCATTTTGTTGAGGATTCTCTGAAATCTCTTAAAAGGGTTGTTTGAAGTTCATAGAAGGATACAGGAGCTAAAACCACTAATGAATCTTCACGAACACAAATACAATAAGAATTCCATACATTCGTTATTATTTTGTCACTACTCGCCCCATGTTGTCACTCGCTCCCCATGTTGTCAACTACGTTCCACTTCACTCGCTCCCATTATCTTACTCCTCCGTGGCTAACAGAAAGAAAACTGTATAAACATCTCGTCTAAATAAATGAAGGGGAAAATGTTTAAATATTGCCCTTAATTACAGAAAACGCTATAATAATTAAAACATGAGATTAAAGGTGATCACGAGTCGATTTTTAATAATGTCATTTAATCACCTTTCACAATCTTTTTAACCCTAATAAAGTTAATAACGAATCGACTTCAGAATTTAAAGTAATTTGAACTATTTATAAGACAATAAAACAATGATCCCTTTTATTTTCCTAGCAAACAGGATATGAAAATATAAATTGATTGAAAACATCACCTCAAGACTGAAGATTTGATTACTCAGATTCCTTATCTTTCTGCCATCATCCTCAGTATCGACTGAGGAAGAAACTGGTTAACGAAACGTAGTCCAAAATAAGACACCCCAAGTGTTACACACTGTCTCATCATGTAATATAAGATTGAAATCCAACTGAACCCGTATTAAAAATAATAAGCCAGTGGTGTGAGGTGAACCAACTAGGATCGAAAAGGAAATGAGTGGGAAGGTAAAGGGTTGCAAAGAGTTACTGAAAGTAGGGATTATTGTAAGAATAAAATGTTAAGTATATAAACATGTCAACTAATTGACATTGTAGTGTAGCATGGATTCGTTCTCCCAGTATCTTTGAGAAGTTTCCTGGAAGAGCCAAACTTTGCCACTATAAGTTTCTCATTAGCGCACAGTCTCTTTTTATTACCTAACCTATTGTCGAAATTCTACTTTATGAAGAATAAAACTTAATAGTTGATGCAAATTTAACTTCTAGTTACACGTCAAAAGAAAAAAAATAGACTTACACAAGGAAGTCACTCTGTGAATGTCTTCCAGAGTAATGAACTCCTTCCTGCAGACCCCCGGTAGAGAGGACAATCTATTAAGATATTGTAGACTAATATTTCTGTTCGTCTGAGTCACATATCTCCGTACTGTAAATAAAGTTGTTTCTCAAACCTGAAAACAGTGAGAGGAAAATGGCCAGAATCCCAATTCTGTTAAGAGAAAATAAATTAGTTGCATTATAACTCAAACTATAGTTAAAAATCTCCAAGTATAACTACTTTTTCCTTATCATGGTCATTTTTTTTTATCAATAGTTTGCTAAGTATATTATGTAATCCCTGACTTATCCTCTCAGTGATGATATTGCCAAGTTTTATTTAATGGTGGGTAACCTGCATTTACTGCTAAGAGTTTCATTATGTTTTTATATATTTATAACTTTCATTATTTTCAGTACTTATAATTTAAAATTTCGTAACTTGATGAGGGATTTTTTACCAAATATTACCAAAACTAACTTCTTCCCATCTGTCTCTTCTCCATATAACTAATATTTGTGATATACAGCCTAATTTAAAGCTTTTTTTTTTAGTTTGTTTTCATTTAGGCAAACTATATCGATTTTCTTTAATTTATAACATTTCTAAGTTCTAGCCTTATATATATTGCTCCATCAATATTAGCGTATTGAATTTTCAAAAAATGTATTATTCTCATTGCTTCACCTTTTCCCATTTGCTTTAACATTATATTTGTCTATTTTAAGGTTCTTCGAAAACTCATTTGATGGGTCAGTATGGCAGAGTTACTCTGTAACTTCTTTTCTTCCTCACTTCTACCTTTATTCAGCCTCTTTGAAGTGTTTACAAATTTTCTTATTTTCACCCAATCCTCCTCTGAAAGATTTTCTTTAATTTGTATATCATTATTATCCTCTAATTTCTTAATATCACTAGTTTCGTTTTTAAAAAGCTCTTCCTTTTGTTTTATCTGTGTAAATGGTTTTCAGTGGCCTATGCTTGTCCTTCTAATATTTTCCAATTCATCTCATTCACCTCATTTCTGTGTTGTTCCTCTTTGATTCTTTCTGTTTGTTTTTGTTTCCTTTTCAGCAAAACCGAAAATTAAGAGTTTATATTGATCATCAACGTCCCTCAATAACTGAAAGTTATTTACAGTCCCCTTTTTAAGTTCTTGAAAAATATTGACTTATCAGTAGGATTTTAGGTAATACTACCTATTGCTCAATCTTTGTTTTCTATAAGGAAATCTGCAAACTTTTTCTTCTAGTTCAGTTTTGTAGTCTATAAACCATTAATTTTCTCCTCAATATTCATATTTATAAATAATTTCTATCATCTCTCTTTTCATCACGTCAACTTGCTCACTTAGTTTCTTCAACACTTGCTGTTAGCGGGACTTTAATATCTTCTCTTTTTGTTTAAAGTTGCATTTTACTTATTAAATTTATCTAATAACGCTTCTTGCCTTACTTGAAGTTGTTCAATTATCGTCATTCTATCAATCCATCCACTGGTTTTCATATCTGCAGATGTAAATGCATAGCTGTGTTTAGACCGTCTATCCTCTGCCATGTTTTGAAAAATGCACGGCTCTAATGTTGTGCAACTCTGTTTTTCCTTATTCTGTTAAATGCCTTATTCTTACACAAAATGTTTTACATTAATAACTTGAAATAATCTACTCCTTACTCAACTTACACAGTCCTTCCCACGTAGGATAAGATTTCTGACGTCTGTTCTCCTGGGCGCTGTGTGTGTGTGTGTGTGTGTGTGTGTGTGTGTGTGTGTGTGTGTGTGTGTGTGTGTGTGTGTGTGTGTGTGTGTGTGTGTGTGTGTGTGTTTCTGCGTGACTCATCTGAGTCCTCAATTTTCCGCTGTCATCCTCGTGTTCTTCTTTCCTATCTCCCAGACAATCTGTTCTTACTCACCTTAACAGTTCCACTCAGTATTTTGTGCGCTATCGTATCACCCTCATGTCATACACATTTATCAAAAACAGCAGCGGTCATAGGACTGACCCTTGCAGAACCCCGCTCCACATATGAGCCCAGTCTGAGCCCTGTCAATATTCCCTGATCCATTGCAGTGCTTTTCCTGCTATTCCTCCCTATTCTTCTAGACTTTGCACTAATCTCTTCTGCAGTTCTGTGTCAAAAGCTTTCTGACAGTCCAAGAAAATGCAGTCTAAACATTTCTTTCTAGTCTTACTTCAGTTACTTTGTCACAGAACTCCAGTACGTTTCTGACACACAATTTTTCCATCCTCTAAGCCGTGAGGGTTGTTATGTATGCGCCCATTCCTTTCTATGTGCTCTACCACTCTTCTGATAATCTCCAAGATTTTACACACTCTACATGTCTGTGAAACTAGTGTGCAGTTTAATGCTGCCTGTCTGTCTCCTTTCTTGAAATCTGGGACTACTTTTGCCGTTTTCCTCACCTCAGGATCCATGGAGAGATGTTATCTGGGCCCACCGCCTTCGAGGTATTTAGTTCGCATAGCAATTTCTTTACCCTCTTGGTTGTGTGTATTGTGTCCAGCACTTGCTGCTGTGCCCTACCGCCTCAGTTTGCTGGAAGCCTATTTCCATTGAGAATACCTCCTTCGCATACTTCCAGGTATTTCTAGTCAGCTCCCCTTCATTCCTCAGCCCGATATGCTGGTCCTTGACTGTTGTTTTCTTCCTGATGTGGCTGTATAATTACTTAGGGTTAGATTTGGCTTTCAATGGTATGTCATTCTCACATTGGTGCTGGGCCTCTCTTCTTATTCATATATGTTCATTTCTGGCTCATAGGCTCAGCTCCTTATTTTCCTGAGACCTTTGCTTTCTACACCGTTTCCATGCTATAGCCCACTTGGCTTTGGCATGTCTACACTTTCGAGTAAACCAAGGGCTCACTTTGGTCTTCTCAAGGTCGCCTTTGCCCTTGGGTAGGAACTTCTCCTCTGCCTCCCTTCACTTCGTGTCACGTGTTCCATGATTTATCTCTAGCTCTCTTCCCCATTCCACCTCATGCAGGAATTGCCTCATGCTTGTGTAGTCCCCTCTTTTAAAATTCTGTGCTGCTTCCTTCTCCACGAGCACTGAAGGGCCTTTTGTATGTTATGTTCCAATGTCGAAACTGCTCAAGGTGAATACGAAGTCTAGCCTTGCTGGTTCATCCTCTCCTCTTTCTCTGGCTGTGTCCCTAACATGTTGGTGCATGAAGTTTACCAGTATCACCTCCAGCATCGTAGCCCTCCAAGTTTCTGGTCCCCCGTGTAGCCCCAGGGTTTTCCCAGTCTCCTTGTGATTGAAATTCACTCTTAACATTAACTTTGCCCTGCCCAAACAGGCCCTTCTGGCCACCTTTTCTATTGTGTCCACTATTGCTCTGTTTCTCTCATTGTGCTCTGTCTTGGTCTCTTGCTATCCAGCGGTGGGTTGTACATCACTGCTAACACCATCTGGGGATTCCCGGTCTGAAGTGTTCCTACCTTGTAGTCATCTGCTTCCCCTGTGTCCATTCCTCCCAACCACTCAAAACTCACTGGTTTTTGATAAGCAGTATAACTCCTCCTCCCTCTT
The DNA here is from genome assembly GCF_026875155.1 of Cherax quadricarinatus. Classification (NCBI taxonomy): domain Eukaryota; kingdom Metazoa; phylum Arthropoda; class Malacostraca; order Decapoda; family Parastacidae; genus Cherax; species Cherax quadricarinatus. The sequence goes on along the minus strand of NC_069417.1, from coordinate 19,868,653 downwards.
TGTTCCCTGTCTTTTTCCCTCATAATCTGATAGCTAGTTGGGAAGATCAGCTTCGTTTCCGTAAGGGCTATGATGTCTGGGGATGCCTCCATGATTCGTTCATGTAATTCTTCGCTTTCATTTGTTATTCCATTTTCGTGTTGTACCATACCTTCAATTTTTCTTCCATTGTAGTCTGGGGTTGGGGGCTTGTGCTGGCTGGGTGAGTGGGAGGCAGGGAAGGTCACTGTAAGAGACTGTTGTGGAGGTGAAATTAGTGCTGGGAAGTGGGGACAATGGGTGCAGGGTGTGCTTTTTTGGAGTTATTGTGTTTGTGGTGGTGGTGGTACTGGTTGAGGGGATTCTGTGAATTGTTTGGTGGTTCTCCCATGTTTAGACTTGCTTGACTGTTGATGCCTCTCCTTCCTGCCTCTTTTATCTATATACCCTCTCTCTCAGTTGTTCCTGTTCTTTTCTTGTTCTGTTGTAGTCGAGGCACACCCACTGGAATTTTGATTAGTCCTTTAATCGTGGTCTCTGCTGCATTATCGTGTTTTGTACCATATCTGTCATGAATGTCAATTTGACTGAGCTGATGTTTCCCCTAGAATACCCCCAAATTCTCTGAAAATTTGTCAGTTGTCATCATTTGTTCTAAGTCCTCCCTTCAGCCTCCCGAAGCCCAGGAATAACTATTGACCTCTCAGGCTTCCCATTTCCTTTACTGCTATATCTCTGGGTCCAATTTAAGTATCTTGTTGCTTCCTTTATCAATTTCTACAAAGGACTTACCTCCTTCCCTTCCCTCATTCTCCTCTCTTGCCATTGATGTTCCTGTTCCTAACACTATTCCCCTTTGTTCCTCAACTCTATAACCCACTTTAGCACAGTTCCTCTTCTTGGTTCTGCATCCTATCCTCTGCAGCTTTACCTCGTAGCTTCCACTTCTTTCTCTCTGCAGCCATCTTCTCCACTATAGTATTGCTAAACTTCATTAGCCTTTTTTCCCTATTCTTGTTCCATTGCTCACCTGAGCCCTGCTGCCCATACTTTCTTCTCCAACCAATCTTCGTCAGTTTCTCTGCCTTTTTGTTCTGCCTTTTGTGATCCCGTTTTTTATCTGCTTAATTAAGAATATGCTAGTTTCCAAGAACTCTAAATTTAGTGAGCAATGGTGTGCATGTGTGCGTGCATGTGTATGTGTGGGTGGGTGTTGGTGTGTGTGTGTGTTTGGGTTTTGTGTTGTGTGTGTGTGTGGGGTGGTGTTGGTTTATGTGTGGTGTGTTGGTGTGTGGGTGTGCTGTGGGTGGGTGTTTGTGTGTGTGGTGTGTGTCTGTGGGTGGGTGTTGTGGTATGTGTGTGTGTGGTGTGTGGTTTTGTGTTGTGTGTGTGTGTGTGTGTGTGTGTGTGTGGGGTGTGGGGTACTCACCTAGTTGTACTCACCTAGTTGTGGTTGCAAGGATCGAGTCAAAACCCCCCCCAGCTCTTCGCTAGTCGCTTTTTAGGCCACTCTTAGTGCTCCATGAGCTTTATCATACTCTTCTAAAGCTATGTATGGATCCTGCCTCCACTACATTTAAAATTCCCAGACTATTCCACTTCCTGACAACTGTGACTGAAGAAATACTCCCTAACATTTCCCGTGATTGATCTGAGTCTTCAGTTTCCAATTGTGACGCCTTCTTGCTGTGTCCTGTTCTAGAACATTCTGTCTCTGTCCACCAATGTCAATTCCTCTTGATATTTTGTATGTCGTTATCATATCCCCCTTATCTCTCCTGTCCTCCAGTGTTATCAGGTCGATTTCCTTTAACCTCTCCTCGTAGGACATTGCCCCTCAGCACGGGACTAGTTCTTATTGCAAACCTTTGCACTTTCTCTAATTTCCTTACATGCTTGGCTAGGTGGGGGTTCCCAAAAACGGGTATTGATACTCCAATGTAGGTTTGACATACACGTGTATAGGGAGCTGAACGATTCCTTACTGAGATGTCGGAATTCTATTCTTAGGCTTGCCATGTCTCCTCTGGGCAATAGCCTGTAACTTGCTTAAACATACTTACCTCATATTCTAGGGCCTGTATCCTAGCTATGCGCGCTTAGCTTGTGAGACTCCCCTTTCTTCTTCTCTACCTCCTTTCCTCTTCTCCATTTTTGCAGGGGAAAACTCACCTAGTTTGCTCTCCCACTCTTGTTCCATCCTTTAACATTGCTTTTTACATCCTTTCTTCCTTACCAGGACCATCTTCCTCTGATCGCCTGGGCCTTCGACTTCCCTTCTGGGACCCCCCCCCTTCTTTTGTGTGTGTGTGTGTGTGTGTGTGTGTGTTTTGCAACTTAATGAAACAGTAGGGAGAAAATAATCAAAGAAATATAAGATAATGGTGGGGAAAAAATTTTAAAAAGAAAATCTGTCAAATGTGAAAGCAATGCTATTTTTACTACCGGAATTACTGCATGTATGGGACTGATAAAGGTGTTGTAGCGTCCTTTGAATATATGATGCATTTATTGTGTATTAAGTCTTCTTTCATCTAATATAATAATGATATTTAATAGTATTTTTATTAATAGTTAAAGCAAAAAAGTCATGCTTAATAGCATTAATTGCTTTATTTTTTTATTATCACACTAGCCGATTCCCACCAAGGCAGGGTGGCCCGAAAAAGAAAAACTTTCACCATCATTCACTCCATCACTGTCTTGCCAGAAGGGTGCTTTACACTACAGTTTTTAAACTGCAACATTAACACCCCTCCTTCAGAGTGCAGGCACTGTACTTCCCATCTCCAGGACTCAAGTCCGGCCTGCCGGTTTCCCTGAACCCCTTCATAAATGTTACTTTGCTCACACTCCAACAGCACGTCAAGTATTAAAAACCATTTGTCTCCATTCACTCCTATCAAACACGCTCACGCATGCCTGCTGGAAGTCCAAGCCCCTCGCACACAAAACCTCCTTTACCCCCTCCCTCCAACCTTTCCTAGGCCGACCCCTACCCCGCCTTCCTTCCACTACAGACTGATACACTCTTGAAGTCACTCTGTTTCGCTCCATTCTCTTTACATGTCCGAACCACATGGGCACGATGTAAGAACTGCACTACACTTTGCTAGCAAAATGGAGAATTTTGATTGCCTACTCGAGCTGCAAACTACTTGATTGCTTGTTTGTCGGGTCGTATGGTATGTGATCTCACACCTGGAGTTTACCTGCAACATTCCTTCACTCTCTCTGGCTGGACCCCCCCCTCCTTAAGGAAGGTTCCTTGATACCGATGAGGGGGGCTCTGTGATCCAGTTCCCTGAATTAAGGCTGAATCCCTTCCACATCACCCCCCCCCACAGGCGCCGTATAATCCTACGGGTTTAGCGTTTCCCCCTTGATTATAATAATGATCTGGCTGGACCTCATCTAGGCAACACCTCTGCACTATGTCTGCGAAAAAGTTGTTTTCCTCTTCTCATGTCGTAAAATCTGTTTTCTGGTTGAGAATGTTTTCGTTTGTGAGCCGGAACATACATCTTGTAACTGTGTGTGACAGTTCACAGTTTTAAGAGCTAGTGATGATTATGTATTGTACACAGGTGCTAACACTAGATCTACCTTACTCTGGTATCTGCGCATTGTCGTAATCGGGGTTTGGAAGATGTTGAACTTAGTTTCAGTAATCTGGGATTTTTTTTTTTTTTTTTTTTTTTTGCCTTGTATAGAGAATTTATTGATCTGCCCCAGTTATGTCTGTCTTGGTCTCTTTCTTGACTGACGCTGTGCTGCTTGCGGCTGCTTTTTGCATTTTTGCTGACTGGTGAATTGGTCGGTTTATTGTTAAAACAAACTGATTGCCCCTGTGTAGGTTAGAAGCTAGTTAATTTATGAACTTTTTCAGTTTCTTTGTCGGCTCTATCCGATCACGTAATAAACACACTTATATTACTCTTGTATTTTGAGCACCGTTCAGTAAAGTACCAGGTAGTGTAGTTTGTTTTAGAGTGTTATAGCGTACAATACCATAAGTGCTCATGTGTACAAGCCTGTTTCCTTATTTCTAAGTTTGTTTAATTGTAAATATTATTAACCTTAGACACGTTTTTAATTAAATTTCTCAAACATAATTTTGTCTTTTTTTCAAAGTTATAATCCAATTTAAATAAACCCAAAGGCTAAGAATCGCAGTTGCAACAGCATAACGGTGGGGAATTTTGCAATAAATTGTTTAAAAAACCCGGAAAAGGTAGAGCTAGAGGGAATCAAAAAATTGATATTTAGCCAAAATGTCCATTTTGAACAGGCCAGGTTTTGAGTAAACGCCCCACCGCAAAAAGAAACTGTATTATGGTCAATGTGTCCATGGTTAATTTTTAATTGTTCAGTGCTCCTACTCCCCTCATCATGTTTTATTTTGCTTCCACTTCCATTCTTTTTTTGACTTCCTCATTTCCCCTCTTCTCCCTTTTTTTTTCCTTTATATTTTCCCTTTTTCCCTTTACCTTTCCCTTGTTTTCCTCCTTTTTTTAAATCCTTACGTATTCCTCTTCATTTTTTTCCCACTCCTGTAGTTCCTGATTCCCTTTTTTAAATTTAAAATTTTTTGTTTTCTTCCTAAGTCCCAGGTAATTAATCCCTTAAAGCCCTTTTACGTTAAATCATTGGATAAATACGTTTTTTGGGGAGATAGTTCACGAAAACAACCCCCGTCCTCAGGCGACAAAACACCGTTTTTCTGCAGGCAAAATCCCCCTGTCTTTTAAAAGGTAGAACACTTAGCTGCCCTGGGGGCCCTTTTAACGCCAGATTGGATGTATATACCTGTCAGCCGGACTGCGTCCCCTGTATCTGGAGGGCCCCAGAACATCAGTTTGAACGGCAGTAACTCGTCTGCTGGATTACAGAATCCCTTCTAGCTGCAGGGGAAATACTTTGCCCCTGGAGGGAAAGAACAACTGTCTAGAGGGGTGACAGAATATCTGCCAGTCTGGACCTTGACCCCTGTCTGTCTATCGGTGCTGTCTGGCGACTTGTGTTTAAAAAAGAAACCCCAAAAAAATAAAATTTTCTGAAAATCAGCAATAAATGCATCCTAGTACTTTTTTGTCATAAAATAATACCCGACCATTACTATAAGCAACAGCAACAACAATGTCATTGACAGTATTAGAAACAAAGAAAAATACAGCGACATTATAAAATTGTACAAACAGGATTTAATAAATATGGAAAGTAATACAATTATCATAATTCCTATCATCATCACAGTCATCATTATCACCCTCATCAACATTAACATAATCAGGAACATGCAACAGCTGGATCGTAGCAGAATCGTCAGTAACAAACGAAAACAGTGGCAGTATCATCAACAACAAACGAAAACAGTGGCAGTATCATCAAACAACAAACGAAAAACAAGTGTGCAGTATCATCATCAACAAACGAAAACAGTGGGAGTATCATCAACAACAAACGAAAACAGTGGGGAGTATCATCAACAACAAACGAAAACAGTGGCAGTATCATCAACAAACGAAAACAGTGGCAGTATCATCATCAACAAACGAAAACAGTGGGAGTATCATCAACAACAAACGAAAACAGTGGCAGTATCATCAACAACAAACGAAAACAGTGGCAGTATCATCATCAACAAACGAAAACAGTGGCAGTATCATCATCAACAAACGAAAACAGTGGCAGTATCATCATCAACAAAGGAGAACAGTGGCAGTATCATCAACAACAAAAGAGAACAGTGGCAGTATCATCAACAACAAACGAAAACAGTGGCAGTATCATCATCATCCGTGTAATGAGTTCTTCGGCGAAGACTCTTTGCGCATGTGGCAGGCGATACGCAGGTACATAAATGGGTTTAGTACCTTTGTCAAGTGGAATACGGTGAGAGATCAGTGGGGTCAAACCCATCGACTCACCATCTAGTGCGACTGCAGAACGTGCACGATTGAGAACCTGGAGAAGTTTTGGGACCTCTTCAGGATAGTCTGTCAAAGCTAGATCATCTTCCTGCACTGGCCGGGTGTTGGAAGAGTCAGCAGCAGACTCGCCTGGGAGAACTGCACTCACGAGGAAGTCAGCTGGGGCTTCACCCTCCACTCTCACCGGGAGAGGGAATCTGACAAGGTCGACAAGTGAGGTATTCTTCCGCAGGGGAAATTCTCGACTATGCATGTTGACAGCAAGGACTTGCAACTTACCACGTTGCACTGTGTGCAAGGATGGTTCAAGGGAGAGGCCCTTGACTCGGCACGTGTCGTTGTCAACCAGCACATGGTCTCCTTCAAAAGCTCTGCTCACGTACACCGTAACAGGAGTGAGCGAGTTAGCTGACAAAGTGACGTCATACTTTGTACAAGCAGTAACTCTGCTCGCTGATGCCATGACACGAGTCAGACAGTCGCCTGCCGACAGGGATACTGCGGCTTGACAACTGCTGGTCTCTACAACAGCGTCAGAGTTAGAGTGAAGGTTAGACTGGGCGTCCCCAGACTGGGTTTCACTGGTAACTACGCGCTGATGGCCAGGAGGTGATGGGCAATGAGCTCTACTACGAGGTCGATCAGGACAAGAGACCGACCCCGGGGAGAATGTGCTATGGAAACCACCGGTTTCCAACGATTCTAGGCACTGTGCATACTCTGAGACAGAGTAGCACGTAGTGGATCCTAAGCACACGCCCCAGAAGGGCACATCCACTCCGTTGAATTCCGCTTTCCACTCAGCTGGATCTAAACGGATCCTAAGATCTGCCATGGTTTTGAACGACCTGTTGCAGAACATCGGCGATAATAAGGTCTTTTCAACTCTTGATCTTCTTCAAGGGTTCTGGCAGATCCCCCTCGATGATGAGAGCAGAGAGTTGACAGCTTTCTCTACGCCAACTGGTCATTACCAGTTCAGGAGGATGCCCTTCGGCTTGCACGGAAGCCCAATCACGTTTAATCGTTTGATGACGACAATTTTCCGTACCCTCCTAGGTGGCACGCTCATGGTCTACCTGGATGATCTCATAGTCATGTCGCAAGATGTCCCGTCACATCTTGAGAAACTTGACAGGGTATTGGACAGGCTAGCTCAGGCAAATCTTAAGGTAAAGCTCTCCAAATGTCATTTCCTCCGGAAGGAAATAAAATTTCTGGGTCACGTAGTGACTCAGAATGGCATAAAGACGGACGAGTCTAAAATCTCGGCCGTGCAGAAATTCCCAGACCCATGACGGCGGATGCAGTCCGGTCCTTCATAGGCCTGGCGGGTTTCTACCGCACCTTTATCGCAGGTTTCTCCACCATTGCTGCACCCCTGACACGCTTACTCAAGAAGGATGCCCCTTTTGAGTGGACGTGTGATCAGGAACGAGCTTTTGTCATTCTTAAGAACAAGTTAACATCAGCCCCAACCTTAGATTCCCTGATTTCACCAAGGCATTTACCTTGACGACTGATGCCAGCAAAGTTGGCATCGGTGCAGTCTTGTCACAGGAATCTAATGGTAAGCAACAGCCTATTGCCTATGCTAGCCGTGTTCTTACTAAAGCGGAAGTCAATTTTCAGTGACAGAGCTAGAAGCTTTAGCCATTGTATGGGCCCTGAGTCATTTTCGGGATATCATCTATCATTATCCTATCAAGATTTATACAGATCAATTTACCCTTATTGGCCCTTTTTGCGAATAAGAACCTCTCGGGAAAGCATGCTCGGTGGTCGCTCACGTTCAATGATACAACCCTGAAATTTGCTATGTCCCAGGTAAGCAAAATGTTGTAGCTGATGCCCTGTCGAGACATATAGCATTCGTGAGTGTCGGCAATTCGTTCTCTGTTGAGGATCTCGAAGAGCCCAACGACAGGACCCTGTGTGGTCTCCAGTCCTTCGTTTCCTGACCAAGGAGGACGTTGACTTACAGGTCAAGTCTCCCGTTCCACTGAAGGATTTGGTGGTCAACCAAGGAGTACTGTGCCGTGTTGCACAGCTGGTGGACCCGGCAGCCCGTATACCAACTGGTGATACCAGAGTCCATGATACCAGCTACTCTTGGGGTTGTTTCCACAATGTCCAGGTGTAGCGCACCCCGGGAAGGACCGCAGTATCAAACAGGCACGAATGAAATATTTCGGGCCCTAAGATGGCAGCGGACATTGCCAAGCATGTACACCAGTGTGTTGTTTCCCTACGCACAAGGGTACCATTACAGGTCCTAACCCCATTCTAAAGTATCCCCTTACAAAGGAGCCCTGGGAGGGGAACTTCTGTCGACCTGGGTTGACGAACTTCTCGACCTCGGAGAAGGGAAATAAGCACCTGCTTGTAATGGTAGATAACTTGACGCGGTACAGTGAATTAGTACCCATTCCTGATAAAACCGCTGAAACGGTCGCTAGTGCTTTCCGTGAGCATGTTGTTCTTCGTCATACTTGCCCACGTGTCCTTCTGTCAGACAATGGGTCTGAGTTTATAAATGGCATAATGCAGGATCTTTGCTCCAGATTCAACATTCATCAAAATGATTGCTGCGGCCGCAGCCGCAGCAAGCAGCAACAAGGCTGCTCCTACATCTTGCCGTCCCCTGGGCCTATCCGAACTCCAGTGATGGCCAAGTTGGCAAGTACTGCTGCAACAACATGCAAGGACTATCGTGACATAAAAACTGACGGTGACGACAAACGAAATGGGACTAAAATATGACAAAAGAGGGACGGATTCAAGTCAGACCTGCTGCAGTCGGTGAACAGACATGAGACGTTTTCACTACAAGAAAATAATAAACTGTACCTCACTATAACTGCCACAGTGTTTAACGGGAGACAACATGGCACAGAAAACCTGATCAACTAATCTCCAAGAATGACCAGGTTGTAGGACTTTTTTCTTCAGTCGCAAACCGAGGGAAAGATTGAGCATTAAAACCATGGCTGACCGGCATCCAAAAACAGCCGCTACTGCAGACGTACAACTAGCGAAGTGAAATTCTCATCTATTACTGACGTTCATCTGTTGAAGTTGCATCATATCGTACCACCATCATATCACCTGCTACCAGTGCTAACGAGAGGGAAAACACAGGAGACATCGTCAAATCAAACAGTACAATAACTCCAAGGTTTATAGGTCGGATATCCCTCAGTGCCAGTCGTGAGAAAGAAGTGAATAGTTAAACAGTCAAGGTTTATGTTTTATAAGTAGCTGACCTATATCAGCCTGACACCGTGTACAGTGTGAGAATCATAGCAGGAAAAACGCCAAATTTATCTATAAACTTCAAGGGGAAAGTCAGGTTGTAGGTGGCGTTACTTCCCCTCAGTGTTTTAAAATGGCCTGAGATCAGCAAAACAGGTCGGAGACAACAACCCACACAAACCCCGATAAAGAGAGAAATGAGGGGATTTGAAGGATAAACCAGGGGAAAAGTGAGCAGTGAAGAGGGTTTTTGAAGAGGAAATTTTACTAGTAATTCAGTGGTGAATTGCTAAAGCAGATACTAAGTGTACTAGGGAAAAGGAAAAGAGAATTAAATATTTTTGTTATGAGTAAAGAGCGAAGAGTGAACAATGGCAGGCATTAGGGCGGGCTACAGGCTGCCATAATTATATTTATATTTCCTTCTTCAATTCCATGAAGACAAGTAATCAGTCAATGGGGGCTGGAAAAGATTGAATGGAGTAACAGCGCCCTGGACAGTAAAAGCCCAACAGTTGATCCATCATACCAGAAATAGTAAATGTCCTATCGCCGGAAGGTATGGCAACACGAATACACTAAACAAAAAAGTGGCACACAGTTTACTTGTGCAGCTCTTAAGTGGTGATATCCAAATTAATCAGGACCTCAAACTATTGTGCAGAGGCAGAACAGACAGATAAATGACGGCAATAATGACGGTCTAGTAGCTAAGAATGATTACCTTAACTCCCATATGTAATGCTTACATAGTCAATGTGAGACAATACAGCCCTTTTAACTCAAACAAACCAAACAGGTGCATACTGTACTAAAGTACGCATGTAAAACTGAAAAGGGCACCTTATGTAAATGTGTAAGGGGTGGGCTGCATGATGGATGTATGTACATTATAGCAAACGGTGCCTGAATTCATTTTATTGTGTCGTAACAAATTGCACTTTGGCACAGTTACCCTTTAGCAGTGATGACTTGATATACCTAATTTTAATACAAAGGATGACCCATTGCCATATATTGATGATTATGATTGTTTTATGAAACAAGGCATTCACTTTATTATGTCAATGCAAGATCACTTTCATAAATTGGGCAGAGATTAGGATTCTAGCTACAAAATTAGGGCGGCAGTTATAACAATCTCAGATCTTGGTTGGATGAATACGGGTGACTGAGACGAGGTCAAAATAGATGGTTACAATATTAAAAACGCTTAGATAGGAACAGAAAGGGTGGTGGAGTATGTGCTACTTAGAAACTGACTTAGCTTACAACCAAGACATGATTTTATATAACAATAAACTGGAGATTATTGGTTTGAAGTGCTGCTTCCAAGACCAAACCCAATCTCGTAGGAACTAGTTACCGCCCTCCTACCAGGACCAGTTCTAGGAAGACATTTCCAGAATCTGTCGGAGTTGAAAACAACTTGCGAGGAATAATAATGGGCCGACTTTTATATCTGTTTTCAGCAGCAAAAATAACGGGCTATGCAATAAGGTTATAAACAATTCTAGGATTAAATAGTTCACACTCAACTAATTATTACTCCTCCAAACCCGGATCACACAGTTTCTCAGCCATAATTGACCACTACTTTGTACCGCTCTGAGAACATTAGTCAGTCAGGGTTTTCAAATTTTACCACAGGTCATAGTGATCATTTCATCATTTTACTGCACCAGGAAAATAACTCAGGGATAGGATAGGCCTACACGGACAATAAAATGAGGTCACTAGAAATACAGTAAAGAAAAACTGGTAAATAGGCTACACAATTGTGAACTGGACAGAGAGGGAGAGAGGTTAACAAGTTGCACGGGACGTAAACGATGCCTGGGAAAAAAATTCAAAACAATTTCACTACATCCTTGAATATTGCACAGTTAAAGAGGTTAGGATTTAAACGAAGAACTGAACCTGGATGAATCTGAGATATTAGATATTTGAAATTCAGAGACATGATGAGAAAAAGATTTAAGCAAAACAGGACAGGTATTGCGCACTAAATGAATTCAAATGACGGTGAGGAACAGGTAAGAGACTTATAAAAGGAGCCAAGGCAAAGCACTCACTGCTAAAAATTGAAGAGTATAAGCATAACCCCTGAAGCTCTGGCAACAAAACTAAAACAGTTGGGCGTATAGCCATAAGCCAGTAGATAGGTCTAACATAGTATTACTATGATAATGAGGTATTGCCACGAACATTAAGGTGGCAATTGACTTTAATTCCTAATACACATCTGTTGAATCATCACTAGTATAGTAAACTACAGCTGCAACAAATACCTTTAACACAGGACTCTGTTAGTTTCTAACATACTATACCAATAAAGGGGTAACCCCAAACAGTTGTCAACTAGTAAGTGTATCTCATGCACTTTATTCAAAAAGAACTAAGAAGGTTATTAAACCAATAAGAGCACAGGGCCTGATAACATCCCGTCTAAGTTCTAAAGATGTGCTTCTTGACTGTCAATCCCTATTGCTCACATAATAAATCTATCAATCACCACTAATACAGTACCGGAGGGGTTCAAGGAGGCCAGAGTCACTCAATCTTCAAAGAAAAAATAGTAGGTCTGATATGTAAGCATCTATAGGCCTGTTAGTATACTCAGTATAATATCTAATATTCTAGAGAGGGACGCGTCGTATTCTCAAGTAGTTAAGTACCTTAATGACAACAACAATTCCATTGCTATAATCGGGCTTTAGAAGTCCTACTCAACGGACCCTCCCTTATTAATCTGATGGTTTACCTGGAACTGAAATGTCAAAGGGGAACTATAGGCCATGGTAACTTGACGGCAAAAGGCTTCGATACTGTCTACCACAATATATTATGTAATAACTTCAAGATATTGGTATAGGTCTGTAGATGTTTAGTCCTACCTTAGCAACAGGAGACAAATAGTCAAATCAAAAAACAGAATCAGAACCCCTGCCGTAACATGTGGGAGTTTCCCCAAGGTAGTATTCTGGGTCCTTGTTTTCTTATTGTTATGTCAATGATATGCCTAACAGTGTCAAGTGCAATTACTGTATGCAGATGACAGTGATTGTTAGTGTCAGGTAAGACCACAAGATATTGCTAATGTTTTAACACTGAGAACTGGAATAAGTCCTGCAGCAAATGGTTAGTAGACTACAAACTATCATTACACTAGGGAAAAGAAGCCCCCCTATCCTCCCTTTGGCACGAAACATTAAACCTGAGAAGGGTAATAATTTTAATGTTAATGTATGGGAGCCATCACTTGGTTTTCATCAGTAAAATATTTGGGAATCCCTTTGACCAATGGCATGTCAGGAGAATTGATAGGGAACAGTGTAGTAATGAAAGCGAAGCCAACTGAAGTTCTGTATAGACAAGCACAGTGATCTACTACTGAGGCTCGCAGGACCTTTGTCTAGCCTTATAAACAATGCATATGGATTACAGGCTTGCTCTTTCTTGGTTACTCCTGCCTTGACAAAAACTGAAAGACAGACTGCAAATCACCCAGAACAAAATGTAAGGATTCATTCCTGGGGCTGGGACCCCAAGGGAGAACATGTAGGCCCAGGATGAATTAACAGAAGTTGAATATGCTGATGTTTAAGACAGAGTAAAACACTGAAGCTAAATATGTTTATAAATTGCTCACAAACAAGCCCAGGTATCTTGCTGTTCAATTTGTCAAGGTTGGGAACCAAAAGCAGTCATAGTACTAGGGGGTGAGAGCACAACTTTGTAGTACCCACAGTCAGTGGAAGGCTTCAATATCAAACACCTTTTTTTGCATACGCAATAAGGAAATGGAACAGACTACCGCACATTGTCAAAGCCAGGTCATAGCGTGAACAGTTCAAGAAGAGTGCCAAAAGGTGAGCTGTGAATGTAGCTAACAGAAAGGCGAGGGGAAAGATTTCTATTTTTTAGCTAAACATCGTGTAAATTATACCTTACTTCCTTGTAATGACCCTAGTATTGTAGATAGTTCTTAATGACCTTGGTGTAGCAGATAGTTTTTTAGTATGATTTTAAGATGTTATCTTCATTGTGAATAATAAGAAAAAAAAACTCCCCCCCCCCACTAAACCAACACACAATCCACCTTTTATAACCTTGATACTATAATAATAAGGTTAAAAGGACCCCCAATGGGAAAATAAGTCACTCTGTCTGACTTTTTGGGTTATCTAGGTTCTCTAAACATATGCTGCTATGTATGATAATTTATGTAAAACTGTAATATGTGTATACACTGAATAAAAAACTTTCTTACTTACCTTACTTATCAAGCGCCAGTAGATCACGCCCCCCACCCTGCCGAAGTAATGGTCTTGCTGAACGCTACTCATCGCAAAGTCCTGGAGGGGTGCTCCAGGAGTACCGTTAACCCAAGTTGTACTCATGGGATGAGGCTACAGATGTTCTGTGTACATTAAATTCCTCCCTCAACAGCTCGATCGGTTCTCGAACACTCATTTTGCTTTGTATGGCTATGACAAGCGCTTACCATATGAAATTCTGTTTGCTCCGCCTAGACCTACTTACGATACTGATAACCCCAGTGTAGTAAAGATGAGGACAACGCAGCTTGTCTTCCAGCGGGTACGAGAGAACCTTATGAAAGCTACTGATAGGTTCACGTCTGAGCGCAATGCCCGCGCCAAAGAAAGCAAAGTGGAACCAGGTTGCAAAGTTATGTTGCTCAACCCAGTGCAGACCCCAGGTATGCACAAACTTGTCCCAAAGTTTGTGGGTCCTTACCTTGTCCTACGACAGCTCCGTGGCAATAAGTTTGAGGTGAGGGAGATTGCTACGGGAACTATCAAGGAAGCCCACCTTGATCACATGAAGTATGTGGACCTTTATGCAGGCCGAAGCAGAGCTGGAGGCGCGTGCGTTGCAACGCCACGATCAGACTAATGTTAGGGACAAACCGTCTATCCCTTCTCCCACTACTACTGGTACGGAAGACGGCCCAGTAAGGCTCCATACTTATGGCCTGCGACCCAGGACAACAGTACATTTCTGTGACATTGACGTACCTACTGACTTGTCTGACTCCTATGCTAGTTATGCTAATTGTTTGCTTGCAGAAATGGGTATAAATGCACACACATTGTATAGCTAGTCGATAATAGAGTCAGGGTGGACAACATCATGTAATTATGTAAATACTTTTAGAAGGGTACCCAGAGTGTAATGAATTCCATGGATATAGTATTATTGTACGTATGTGCACCAGTATTTTATACTAAAGAAAAAAAAGCCTGTATTACGGTCAGGGCAGTGCTGCCCTCTGAGTCACATGTCACACCTTAGGAAATGCTACTGTCAGTCATTGTTTGCAGATGTGAGCGTGAAACAACGTTCCGATAGACAGTGGTCAACTGATGTTACCCTGCGGACCAACTGTAAATAGAAGAATTTTAGTTTCCAGTTGCGACGTCTCCGGCTCTCTACTCGATGAAACACCCGCGGCAAACCAGTTTTCTCTTCCCCTGGATGGAGAGTTTTTTTTTTGCCTGTTGCATTTTTTATCCATTTTTGATTTACTAGTGGCAAAGCCAGTCCCTCTCTGGGGTAGCTAGTGTAATTCCTTTTATACCTATGGGCCCACCAGTATTGTCGCGTCGGACGACGCGAGGGTGCGTGGCCCGAGCAAATGTAACAGCCTGTACTGTCAGAGCACACAGCCCTAGCCGAACTCCCTCTGACTAGTCATATTGCGCGGCATCAGTGCGGGCCCTCTGTAGGCCTACCTAGGTCAGTGGGAAGCACAGCCCACCCTCTCTCACTCCTAGACCGACCGACTTGAGAGACACAAGTGCTCCCCCTCCACGGACTGGCTTGCGGTCACTCCCTCACACTGCCCGTTGTGTACTCACTCCTACCCAATTAAAGCCAAACTAGTCCACGGCCGTATCATTGCTACCTACGCTACCTTCATCGGCACTAAACCGCTGTTCAGCAGTAAGAGCAGTAATAACACAGTATCATCAACAAAGGAGAACAGTGACAGTATCATCATCAACAAAGGAGAACAGTGGCAGTATCATCATCAACAAAGTAGAACAGTGGCAGTATCATCATCAACAAAGGAGAACAGTGGCAGTATCATCAACAAAAAGGAGAACAGTGGCAGTATCATCATCAACAAAGTAGAAAAGTGACAGTATCATCAACAACAAAGGAGAACAGTGGCTGTATCATCATCAACAAAGGAGAACAGTGCAGTATCATCTCAACAAAGTTAACAGTGGCGTATCATCATCAACAAAGGAGAACAGTGGCAGTATCATCATCAACAAAGGAGAACAGTGGCAGTATCATCATCAACAAAGGAGAACAGTGGCAGTATCATCATCAACAAAGGAGAACAGTGGCAGTATCATCATCAACAAAGGAGAACAGTGGCAGTATCATCATCAACAAAGGAGAACAGTGGCTGTATCATCATCAACAAAGGAGAACAGTGGCAGTATCATCATCAACAAAGTTGAACAGTGGCAGTATCATCATCAACAAAGGAGAACAGTGGCAGTATCATCATCAACAAAGGAGAACAGTGGCAGTATCATCCATCAAAAAGGGAACAGTGGCAGTATCATCAACAACAAAGGAGAACAGTGGCTGTATCATCATCAACAAAGGAGAACAGTGGCTGTATCATCATCAGAAAAGGGAGAACGTGGCAGTATCATCATCAACAAAGGAGAACAGTGGCAGTATCATCAACAACAAAGGAGAACAGTGGCAGAATCATCATCAACAAAGGAGAACAGTGGCTGTATCATCAACAAAGGAGAACAGTGGCAGTATCATCATCAACAAAGGAAAAACAGTGGCAGAAATCATCAGCAACAAAGTAGAACAGTGGCAGTATCATCATCAACAAAGGAGAACAGTGGCAGTATCATCACAACAAAGGAGAACAGTGGCAGTATCATCATCAACAAAGGAGAACAGTGGCAGTATCATCATCAACCAAGGAGAACAGTGGCAGTATCATCATCAACCAAGGAGAACAGTGGCAGTATCATCATCAACAAAGGAGAACAGTGGCAGTATCATCATCAACAAAGGAACATTGGCAGTATCATCATCAACAAGGAGAACAGTGGCGGGTTATCATCATCAACAAAGGAGAACAGTGGCAGTATCATCATAAACAAAGGAGAACAGTGCAGTATCATCACAACCAAGGAGAACAGTGGCAGTATCATCATCAACAAAGGAGAACAGTGGCTGTATCATCAACCAAGGAGAACAGTGGCAGTATCATCATCAACAAAGGAGAACAGTGGCAGTATCATCATCAACAAAGGAGAACAGTGGCAGTATCATCATCAACCAAGGAGAACAGTGGCAGAAATCATCATCAACAAAGAGAACAGTGGCAGAATCATCATCAACAAAGGAGAACCGTGGCAGTATCATCATCACAAAGGAGAACAGTGGCAGTATCATCATCAACCAAGGAGAACAGTGGCAGTATCATCATCAACAAAGGAGAACAGTGGCAGTATCATCATCAACAAAGGAGAACAGTGGCAGTATCATCCATCACAAAGGAGAACAGTGGCAGTATAAATCATCAACAAAGGAGAACAGGGGCCCATACCCTCATCAACAAAGGAGAACCCAGTGGCAGTATCATCATCAACAAAGGAGAACAGTGGCAGTATCATCATCAACAAAGGAGAACAGTGGCAATATCATCAGTATTTCAGTCGCTGCGTTATCCAAGAAAAACATTCCCCATATTACATGAAGCCGCCGCCTCTCCCTCAGTGAAGGCGACAGCCGCCTCTCCCTCAGTGAAGGCGACAGCCGCCTCTCCCTCAGTGAAGGTGACAGCCGCCTCTCCCTCAGTGAAGGCGACAGCCGCCTCTCCCTCAGTGAAGGCCCACCCCCCTCTCCCTCAGTGAAGGCGACCCGCCTCCCCCTCAGTGAAGGACAGCCGCCCTCCCTCAGTGAAGGCACAGCCGCCTCTCCCTCAGTGAAGGCGACAGCCGCCTCTCCCTCAGTGAAGGCGACAGCCGCCTCTCCCTCAGTGAAGGCGACAGCCGCCTCTCCCTCAGTGAAGGCGACAGCCGCCTCTCCCTCAGTGAAGGCACAGCCGCCTCTCCCTCAGTGAAGGCGACAGCCGCCTCTCCCTCAGTGAAGGCGACAGCCGCCTCTCCCTTAGTGAAGGCGACAGCCGCCTCGCCCTCAGTGAAGGCGACAGCCGCCTCTCCCTCGTGAAGGCGACAGCCGCCTCTCCCTAGTGAAGGCGAAGCCGCCTCTACCTCAGTGAAGGCGACAGCCGCCTTTTCCCCAAGTGAAGGTGACAGCCGCCTCCCCCTCAGTGAAGGCGACACCCGCCTCTCCCTCAGTGAAGGCGACAGCCGCCTCTCCCTCAGTGAAGGCGACAGCCGCCTCTCCCTCAGTGAAGGCGACAGCCGCCTCTCCCTCAGTGAAGGCGACAGCCGCCTCTCCCTCAGTGAAGGCGACAGCCGCCTCTCCCTCAGTGAAGGCGACAGCCGCCTCTCCCTCAGTGAAGGTGACAGCCGCCTCTCCCTCAGTGAAGGCGACAGCCGCCTCTCCCTCAGTGAAGGTGACAGCCGCCTCTCCCTCAGTGAAGGCGACACCCGCCTCTCCCTCAGTGAAGGCGACAGCCGCCTCTCCCTCAGTGAAGGTGACAGCCGCCTCTCCCTCAGTGAAGGCGACAGCCGCCTCTCCCTCAGTGAAGGCGACAGCCGCCTCTCCCTCAGTGAAGGTGACAGCCGCCTCTCCCTCAGTGAAGGCGACAGCCGCCTCTCCCTCAGTGAAGGTGACAGCCGCCTCTCCCTCAGTGAAGGCGACAGCCGCCTCTCCCTCAGTGAAGGCGACAGCCGCCTCTCCTTCAGTGAAGGCGACAGCCGCCTCCCCCTCAGTGAAGGCGACAGCCGCCTTCTCCCTCGTAAAGGCGACGCCGCCTCTCCCTCAGTGAAGGCGACAGCCGCCTCTCCCCTCAGTGAAGGCGACAGCCGCCTTCCCTCATGAGGCGACAGCCGCCTCTCCCTCAGTGAAGGCGACAGCCGCCTCTCCCTCAGTGAAGGCGACAGCCGCCTCTCCCTCAGTGAAGGCGACAGCCGCCTCTCCCTCAGTGAAGGCGACAGCCCCCTCCCCTCAGTGAAGCGACAGCCGCCCTCCCTCAGTGAAGGCGACAGCCGCCTCTCCCTCAGTGAAGGCGACGGGCCGCCTCTCCCTCAGTGAAGGCGACAGCCGCCTCTCCCCAGTGAAGGCGATCGCCGCCTCTCCCTCAGTGAAGGCGACACCCGCCTCTCCCTCAGTGAAGGCGGACAGCCGCCTCTCCCTCAGTGAAGGCGACAGCCGCCTCTCCCTCAGTGAAGGCGACAGCCGCCTCTCCCTCAGTGAAGGCGACAGCCGCCTCTCCCTCAGTGAAGGCGACAGCCGCCTCTCCCTCAGTGAAGGCGACAGCCGAATCTACCTCAGTGAAGGCGACAGCCGCCTCTCCCTCAGTGAAGGCGACAGCCGCCTCTCCCTCAGTGAAGGCGACAGCCGCCTCTCCCTCAGTGAAGGCGACAGCCGCCTCCCTCAGTGAAGGCCACAGCCGCCTCTCCCTCAGTGAAGGCCACAGCCGCCTCTCCCTCAGTGAAGGCGACAGCCCGCCTCTCCCCTAAGTGAAGGCGACAGCCCCCCTCTCCTCAGTGAAGGCGAAAAGCCGCCTCTCCCTCAGTGAAGGCGACAGCCGCCTCTCCCTCAGTGAAGGCGACAGCCGCCTCTCCCTCAGTGAAGGCGACAGCCGCCTCTCCCTCAGTGAAGGCGACAGCGCCTCTCCCTCAATGAAGGCGACAGCCGCCTCTCCCTCAGTGAACGCGACAGCCGCCCTCCCTCAGTGAAGGCGACAGCCGCCTCTCCCTAAAGTGAAGGCGACAGCCGCCTCTCCCTCAGTGAAGGCCACAGCCGCCTCTCCCTCAGTGAAGGCGACAGCCGCCTCTCCCTCAGTGAAGGCGACAGCCGCCTCTCCCTCAGTGAAGGCGACAGCCGCCTCTCCCTCAGTGAAGGCGACAGCCGCCTCTCCCTCAGTAAAGGGCGCACCCCGCCTCTCCTCAGTGAAGGCGACAGCCGGCTCTCCCTCAGTAAAGGCGACAGCCGCCTCTCCCTCAGTGAAGGCGCCCAGCCGCCTCTACCTCAGTGAAGGCGACAGCCGCCTCTACCTCAGTGAAGGCGACAGCCCCTTTCTACCTAAAGTAAAGGGGCGACAGCCGCCCCTCCCTCAGTGAAGGCGACAGCCGCCTCTCCCTCAGTGAAGGCGACAGCCGCCTCTCCCTCAGTGAAGGCGACAGCCGCCTCTCCCTCAGTGAAGGCGACAGCCGCCTCTCCCCAGTGAAGCCACAGCCGCCTCTCCCTCAGTGAAGGCCACAGCCGCCTTCCCCAGTGAAGGCCACAGCCGCCTCTCCTCAGTAAAGGGGCGACACCCGGGCCTCTCCTCAGTGAACGCGACAGCCGCCTCTCCCTCAGTGAAGGCGACAGCCGCCTCTCCCTCAGTGAAGGCGACAGCCGCCTCTCCCTCAGTGAAGGCGACCGCCGCCTCTCCCTCAGAAAAAAGGCGACCGCCGCCTCCCCCTCAGTGAAGGCGACAGCCGCCTCTCCCTCAGTAAAGGGCGACAGCCGCCTCTCCCTCAGTAAAAGGCGACAGCCGCCTCTCCTCAGTGAAGGCGACAGCCGCCTCTCCCTCATTTGAAGGCGCCCGCCGCCTTTCCCTCAGTGAAGGCGACAGCCGCCTCTCCCTCAGTGAAGGCCACAGCCGCCTCTCCCTCAGTGAAGGCGACAGCCGCCTCTCCCTCAGTGAAGGCGACAGCCGCCTCTCCCTCAGTGAAGGCGACAGCCGCCTCTCCCTCAGTGAAGGCCACAGCCGCCTCTCCCTCAGTGAAGGCGACAGCCGCCTCTCCCTCAGTGAAGGCGACAGCCGCCTCTCCCTCAGTGAAGGCGACAGCCGCCTCTCCCTCAGTGAACGCCACAGCCGCCTCTCCCTCAGTGAAGGCGACAGCCGCCTCTCCCTCAGTGAAGGCGACAGCCGCCTTTCCCTCAGTGAAGGCGACAGCCGCCTCTCCCTCAGTGAAGGCGACAGCCGCCTCTCCCTCAGTGAAGGCGACAGCCGCCTCTCCCTCAGTGAAGGCGACAGCCGCCTCTCCCTCAGTGAAGGCGACAGCCGCCTCTCCCTCAGTGAAGGCGACAGCCGCCTCCCCCCTCAGTGAAGGCGACAGCCGCCTCTCCCTCAGTGAAGGTGACAGCCGCCTCTCCCTCAGTGAAGGCGACAGCCGCCTCTCCCTCAGTGAAGGCGACAGCCGCCTCTCCCTCAGTGAAGGCGACAGCCGCCTCTCCCTCAGTGAAGGCGACAGCCGCCTCTCCCTCAGTGGAAGGCGACAGCCGCCTCTCCTCAGTGAAGGTGACAGCCGCCTCTTCCCTCAGTGAAGGCGACCGCCCCCTCTCCCTCAGTGAAGGGCCCAGCCGCCTCTCCCTCAGTGAAGGCGACACCCGCCCTCCTCAGTGAAGGCGACAGCCGCCTCCCCTCAGTGAAGGCGACAGCCGCCCTTCCCCTCAGTGAAGGTGACAGCCGCCTCTCCCTCAGTGAAGGTGACAGCCGCCTCTCCCTCAGTGAAGGTGACAGCCGCCTCTCCCTCAGTGAAGGTGACAGCCGCCTCTCCCTCAGTGAAGGTGACAGCCGCCTCTCCCTCAGTGAAGGCGACAGCCGCCTCTCCCTCAGTGAAGGCGACAGCCGCCTCTCCCTCAGTGAAGGCGACAGCCGCCTCTCCCTCAGTGAAGGCGACAGCCGCCTCTCCCTCAGTGAAGGCGACAGCCGCCTCTCCCTCAGTGAAGGTGACAGTGATAGTGCTGAGTGTCGCATAAATTTCTAACGCTGTTAAATATATCACCGAAAATTTGAAGTGAGTCGGGAGAATGATTCACAAGTTATGACGGGGAAAGTAACATGGTGTGTTACAACACCCTTATGGATTTACTGCTTAGTTATGATTTTAATAGTTAAAACAATATATTAGCACACAATCCAAGACAAGTTCAAACTGTCCAGTAAGAAACACCAAAGTTGAAATCAAACTGAAGACTAAATCTCTTGTCATCTCAGTGTAACCAATACCCTAAAATATACCATCAAATTAAGTTTGAAGGATGTCAGAAGCTGCATTATCAACTTAACATTGAAGGGCTGAAACCATTCCAACGAAGTACTCACAAAGTTTCATAAGAAACTCAGTATTTTAATTTTCCAAATAACTTGCATAAAAAAACATGACAAATTGGGACCTTCAAAAACCAAAATAAATCAGAATTTTTCTAAGATTGATCAGCATTTATGGAAGTAAACACGGCATATTTATGCTTCAATTTCATAACAAAAATTATTTTATAATGGTCTGGAAGGCACAAAGACAAAATGTTCATAACGTAGATCCAGTGTAGGATAACCCAATGAAGTCAAACATTTCAACTTGCGTCTGACAAGAAGAGATATTTTCCACCTATTCCAGATCCTTGAATCAAGAGCCGCTCACCAGCATCAAGGTTCACCCCAGAAGGAGGCATAATTCAGCTATTTAATAGAGAATATTTCTACACCGTTTCATGCTTACAAGTGTCAAATGAACATCATTAGTCACACTAATAAAAATATTAAGTAACTACTACTTAGTTTACAAGATTGTTGACAATTTGAAGCCGAGTTAAAGTGATTCTGATGTTAAAGTGATTCTGATGTTAAAGTGATTCTGATGTTAAAGTGATTCTGATGTTAAAGTGATTCTGATGTTAAAGTGATTCTGATGTTAAAGTGATTCTGATGTTAAAGTGATTCTGATGTTAAAGTGATTCTGATGTTAAAGTGATTCTGATGTTATTTCATAGTAATCGATATTGTGAAAAATCTTTATAAAATTGAAGAAATATATCACGTACGTGCCAGGTGCTCCACGAACCTTCTTACACTATTATAGGTCATCACGTACGTGCCAGGTGCTCCACGAACCTTCTTACACTATTATAGGTCATCGGAGTTGAAAATTCGAAGCTGGCCAGATAAAGATGGTTAAAGTTATGAACGAAGGCTTTGCAGGAAGTTAATGGTACGTACAAATGTGCCGGTTGTTATAAAATCATACTGGATGACCCTTGTGGGATTAGTGATTAGTTATGATAGTAATAAAAATATAAACTCGTTATGCAATGTAATATATACGAGCTCCTACAACTCGTTAAAATAAAATATTCATAAATTTATGAGATTTAAAAATTTCTTAGAAGTGTTTTTCAGTTCTAATGTATTTAAAATTCAAATCAATACTCAGTGAAAAATTATATTTTTTTTTTTTTACAGAAAATCCTCTTGTGTCGCCACTGCCCTAATACACTTTATCTGGCCTCCTCACCGACAGCCTCACATGTAGTGCAGACACCCGCTTTGACTTTTTGTCAGTTTCT
This sequence comes from Cherax quadricarinatus, assembly GCF_026875155.1. NCBI lineage: Eukaryota > Metazoa > Arthropoda > Malacostraca > Decapoda > Parastacidae > Cherax > Cherax quadricarinatus. Next base: position 19,846,004 of record NC_069417.1, on the reverse strand, counting down.
GTACTACACTTCGATTATATTTTCTTATTAGCACTCCCCACTACCCTCACGGTTACTATCTTTTACATAAATAACTAAAAGGCACAATACCGTGAATGAAACAATACTACTTCCACCTCCACTACCACTATTACTACCACCACCTGCCTATATATACCCATCCTGCTCTCCTTTTCGTTAGTGTGACTTTGTAAATGGTCCAAGTTGGTTCGAAACGTAGTCGTAAGCTCCTCTCTTCTTTGTGCGGGTTATTTGTATACCTTTTACATAGTTAATGTTTTAATGGTTATTATATTGTCGCATCCCAACACACAAGACGCTAGACTAACAGCCGGATTGCAGTTTGTTTCTTTGAGAATTAAAAAGACAATAACTCACTTAACATATAGAATGCTAAGCTCTCGCTTCACCCGTGGAGGGCCCGGGTTCGATTCCTGGGGGGTGGAAACATTTCGAAGTGTTTCCTTACACCTCCTGTCCTGTGGAAAATATTGTATATTTTCCGAAAATACAGTGTATTTTGTATGTAAATGGATGGAATATATTGTAGGTAATAAAAATTAATTTGTAAAATACAGAACCAGCGACATTGGTGAGAGTAGCTGGGATGGGACGCCATTGTTTTGAACTGGGCTGAAGGCACGTGAGTGAAATGTGCATAAATTTGTCGCTCTGGAGGTTAAATTGTGGTTGAAACCTCCCAAATAGGAGCAGAAATTGTTGGATTTGCAGTCCTGCATAATGTGAGCATTAGGCGAGTGGACAGGACAGTCAAGTAACCCCAGCTAAGTCGTATCTCTTTATGTTGGAATTCTGGCCAGTATTTTCTTCATATTTTAGGCAGGGGTTTGTGTATGACATACCGTAATCTCCAGACTAATTGGTGAGTGGTATTAAGATAAATTCTCCTTCAATGTATATGTAGTCATTTATTAAAATTAACATACAGTCCACATATTTATATTAATGTTTACCAGAATTCCTAGTGATGTATATTTCAGTTGAAATTAACATAGGTCCAGAGTAACTTGTGGAGATAGAGAGTGGAGTAGGAATCGAAGGGGGACATTTCTTGCCACCTAGAATGTCCAAAAATTCCTAATTGTCTCTGTAACCTTGATAAAAATTAATTATCTTTGTTACCATTTCTGGTATGTATCTAATGAGATTCATCCAGATATTTAAAATTTTCCTTATGTCCTGTTCACCGAGCAGTAAATAGGTGCCTGGGTGTTAGTCAACTGGAATTGGTCGCATCCTGAGGACAAGACTGAGGACCACAGTGGAAATAAGATACAGTCCTCGATGAAGCATTGCCTTTCTTGGGTTATTCTAGGTGGCTAACCCTCCAGCGTTAAAAAATCGAATGAAATCTTAACATAACGCTTGATATACACATCGAGAGTTATTGTTTAATAATTAGTATCCTTAGTATTTTCTAGAACTCAGGAAGTATTTTCTAATTTTCATAGATATAAAAACTTTAATTTTAGCTATTCACTTCAATATTATTTTCAAACATTTTTTCACGTTTCGTGACTCAAAATTTTCAAAAATTGTTCAGTATGAAACAAAGAAACTCATAGTGATAATTAACTGAAAAGAAGATTATTAACTTTACAAATAAAGTTATATATTTCAGATGTGATCCAGTGTTACTATGTTACATGATCCAGTGTTACAATGTTACATGGTCCAGTGTTATAATGTTACATGGTCCAGTGTTACAATGTTACATGATCCAGTGTTACAATGTTACATGATCCAGTGTTACAATGTTACATGGTCCAGTGTTACAATGTTACATGATCCAGTGTTACAATGTTACATGATCCAGTGTTACAATGTTACATGGTCCAGTGTTATAATGTTACATGGTCCAGTGTTACAATGTTACATGATCCAGTGTTACAATGTTACATGGTCCAGTGTTAAAATGTTACATGGTCCAGTGTTACAATGTTACATGATCCAGTGTTACAATGTTACATGATCCAGTGTTACAATGTTACATGATCCAGTGTTACAATGTTACATGGTCCACTGTTACAATGTTACATGGTCCACTGTTACAATGTTACATGATCAAGTGTTACTATGTTACATGATCCAGTGTTACAATGTTACATGATCCAGTGTTACTATGTTACATGATCCAGTGTTACAATGTTACATGGTCCAGTGTTACAATGTTACTGGTCCAGTGGTTACAATGTTACATGGTCCAGTGTTACAATGTTACATGATACATTGTTACAATGTTACATGGTACAGTGTTACAATGTACATGATCCAGTGTTACTATGTTACATGATCCAGTGTTACAATGTTACATGGTCCAGTGTTATAATGTTACATGGTCCAGTGTTACAATGTTACATGATCCAGTGTTACAATGTTACATGATCCAGTGTTACAATGTTACATGATCCAGTGTTACAATGTTACATGGTCCAGTGTTACAATGTTACATGGTCCAGTGTTACAATGTTACATGATACAGTGTTACAATGTTACATGGTCCAGTGTTACAATGTTACATGATCCAGTGTTACAATGTTACATGATCCAGTGTTACAATATTACATGGTCCAGTGTTACAATGTTACATGGTCCAGTGTTACAATGTTACATGGTCCAGTGTTACAATGTTACATGGTCCAGTGTTACAATGTTACATGATACATTGTTACAATGTTACATGGTCCAGTGTTACAATGTTACATGATCCAGTGTTACTATGTTACATGATCCAGTGTTACAATGTTACATGGTCCAGTGTTATAATGTTACATGGTCCAGTGTTACAATGTTACATGATCCAGTGTTACAATGTTACATTATCCAGTGTTACAATGTTACATGATCCAGTGTTACAATGTTACATGGTCCAGTGTTACAATGTTACATGGTCCAGTGTTACAATGTTACATGATACAGTGTTACAATGTTACATGGTCCAGTGTTACAATGTTACATGATCCAGTGTTACAATGTTACATGATCCAGTGTTACAATATTACATGGTCCAGTGTTACAATGTTACATGGTCCAGTGTTACAATGTTACATGGTCCAGTGTTACAATGTTACATGGTCCAGTGTTACAATGTTACATGATCCAGTGTTACTATGTTACATGATCCAGTGTTACAATGTTACATGGTCCAGTGTTATAATGTTACATGGTCCAGTGTTACAATGTTACATGATCCAGTGTTACAATGTTACATGATCCAGTGTTACAATGTTACATGGTCCAGTGTTACAATGTTACATGGTCCAGTGTTACAATGTTACATGATCCAGTGTTACAATGTTACATGATCCAGTGTTACAATGTTACATGGTCCAGTATTACAATGTTACATGGTCCAGTGTTACAATGTTACATGGTCCAGTGTTACAATGTTACATGGTCCAGTGTTACAATGTTTACATGATCCAGTGTTACAATGTTACATGGTCCAGTGTTACAATGTTACATGATCCAGTGTTACAATGTTACATGGTCCAGTGTTACAATGTTACATGATCCAGTGTTACAATGTTACATGATCCAGTGTTACAATGTTACATGTCCAGTGTTACAATGTTACATGGTCCAGTGTTACAATGTTACATGGTCCAGTGTTACAATGTTACATGGTCCAGTGTTACAATGTTACATGGTCCAGTGTTACAATGTTACATGGTCCAGTGTTTACACTGGTACATGGTACAGTGTTACAATGTTACATGATCCAGTGTTACAATGTTACATGATCCAGTGTTACAATGTTACATGATGCAGTGTTACAATGTTACATGATCCAGTGTTACAATGTTACATGGTCCAGTGTTACAATGTTACATGATAGTGTTACAATGTTACATGATCCGGTGTTACAATGTTACATGGTCCGGTGTTACAATGTTACATGATCCAGTGTTACAATGTTACATGATCCAGTGTTACAATGTTACATGGTCCAGTGTTACAATGTTACATGAATCCAGTGTTTACAATGTTACATGGTCCAGTGTTACAATGTTACATGATCCAGTGTTACAATGTTACATGATCCAGTGTTACAATGTTACATGGTCCAGTGTTACAATGTTACATGATCCAGTGTTACAATGTTACATGATCCAGTGTTACAATGTTACATGATCCAGTGTTACAATGTTACATGATCCAGTGTTACAATGTTACATTATCCAGTGTTACAATGTTACATGATCCAGTGTTACAATGTTACATGATCCAGTGTTACAATGTTACATGATCCAGTGTTACAATGTTACATGATCCAGTGTTACAATGTTACATGGTCCAGTGTTATAATGTTACATGATCCAGTGTTACAATGTTACATGATCCAGTGTTACAATGTTACTGATCCAGTGTTACAATGTTACATGGTCCAGTGTTACAATGTTACATGATCCAGTGTTACAATGTTACATGATCCAGTGTTACAATGTTACATGGTCCAGTGTTACAATGTTACATGGTCCAGTGTTACAATGTTACATGGTCCAGTGTTACAATGTTACATGGTCCAGTGTTACAATGTTTACATGATCCAGTGTTACTATGTTACATGATCCAGGTGTTACAATGTTACATGGTCCAGTGTTATAATGTTACATGGTCCAGTGTTACAATGTTACATGATCCAGTGTTACAATGTTACATGATCCAGTGTTACAATGTTACATGATCCAGTGTTACAATGTTACATGGTCCAGTGTTAAAATGTTACATGATACAGTGTTACAATGTTACATGGTCCAGTGTTACAATGTTACATGATCCAGTGTTACAATGTTACATGATCCAGTGTTACAATGTTACATGGTCCAGTGTTACAATGTTACATGGTCCAGTGTTACAATGTTACATGGTCCAGTGTTACAATGTTACATGGTCCAGTGTTACAATGTTACATGATCTAGTGTTACAATGTTACATGGTCCAGTGTTACAATGTTACATGATCCAGTGTTACAATGTTACATGGTCCAGTGTTACAATGTTACATGATCCAGTGTTACAATGTTACATGGTCCAGTGTTACAATGTTACATGGTCCAGTGTTACAATGTTACATGGTCCAGTGTTACAATGTTACATGGTCCAGTGTTACAATGTTACATGGTCCAGTGTTACAATGTTACATGGTCCAGTGTTACACTGGTACATGGTACAGTGTTACAATGTTACATGATCCAGTGTTACAATGTTACATGATCCAGTGTTACAATGTTACATGAATCAGTGTTACAATGTTACATGATCCAGTGTTACAATGTTACATGGTCCAGTGTTACAATGTTACATGATACAGTGTTACAATGTTACATGATCCAGTGTTACAATGTTACATGATCCAGTGTTACAATGTTACATGGTCCGGTGTTACAATGTTACATGATCCAGTGTTACAATGTTACATGATCCAGTGTTACAATGTTACATGGTCCAGTGTTACAATGTTACATGATCCAGTGTTACAATGTTACATGGTCCAGTGTTACAATGTTACATGATCCAGTGTTACAATGTTACATGATCCAGTGTTACAATGTTACATGATCCAGTGTTACAATGTTACATGATCCAGTGTTACAATGTTACATGGTCTAGTGTTACAATGTCACATGGTCCAGTGTTACAATGTTACATGGTCCAGTGTTACAATGTCACATGGTCCAGTGTTACAATGTTACATGGTCCAGTGTTACAATGTTACATGGTCCAGTGTTACAATGTTACATGATCCAGTGTTACAATGTTACATGATCCAGTGTTACAATGTTACATGATCCAGTGTTACAATGTTACATGGTCCAGTGTTACAATGTTATATGATACAGTGTTACAATGTTACATGGTCCAGTGTTACAATGTTATATTGATCCAGTGTTACAATGTTACATGATCCAGTGTTACAATGTTACATGGTCCAGTGTTACAATGTTACATGGTCCAGTGTTACAATGTTACATGGTCCAGTGTTACAATGTTACATGGTCCAGTGTTACAATGTTACATGATCCAGTGTTACTATGTTACATGATCCAGTGTTACAATGTTACATGGTCCAGTGTTATAATGTTACAAGGTCCAGTGTTACAATGTTACATGATCCAGTGTTACAATGTTACATGATCCAGTGTTACAATGTTACATGATCCAGTGTTACAATGTTACATGGTCCAGTGTTACAATGTTACATGATACAGTGCTACAATGTTACATGGTCCAGTGTTACAATGTTACATGATCCAGTGTTACAATGTTACATGATCCAGTGTTACAATGTTACATGATCCAGTGTTACAATGTTACATGGTCCAGTGTTACAATGTTACATGGTCCAGTGTTACAATGTTACATGGTCCAGTGTTACAATGTTACATGGTCCAGTGTTACAATGTTACATGGTCCAGTGTTACAATGTTACATGGTCCAGTGTTACACTGGTACATGGTACAGTGTTACAATGTTACATGATCCAGTGTTACAATGTTACATGATGCAGTGTTACAATGTTACATGATCCAGTGTTACAATGTTACATGGTCCAGTGTTACAATGTTACATGATACAGTGTTACAATGTTACATGATCCAGTGTTACAATGTTACATGATCCAGTGTTACAATGTTACATGATCCAATGTTACATGATCCAGTGTTACAATGTTACATGATCCAGTGTTACAATGTTACATGGTCCAGTGTTACAATGTTACATGATCCAGTGTTACAATGTTACATGGTCCAGTGTTACAATGTTACATGATCCAGTGTTACAATGTTACATGATCCAGTGTTACAATGTTACATGATCCAGTGTTACAATGTTACATTATCCAGTGTTACAATGTTACATGATCCAGTGTTACAATGTTACATGATCCAGTGTTACAATGTTACATGATCCAGTGTTACAATGTTACATTATCCAGTGTTACAATGTTACATGATCCAGTGTTACAATGTTACATGGTCCAGTGTTACAATGTTGCATGGTCCAGTGTTACAATGTTACGTGGTCTAGTGTTACAATGTCACATGGTCCAGTGTTACAATGTTACATGGTCCAGTGTTACAATGTCACATGGTCCAGTGTTACAATGTTACATGGTCCAGTGTTACAATGTCACATGGTCCAGTGTTACATTGTTACATGATCCAGTGTTACAATGTTACATGATCCAGTGTTACAATGTTGCATGGTCCAGTGTTACAATGTTACATGGTCTAGTGTTACAATGTCACATGGTCCAGTGTTACAATATTACATGGTCCAGTGTTACAATGTCACATGGTCCAGTGTTACAATGTCACATGGTCCAGTGTTACAATGTTACATGGTCCAGTGTTACAATGTCACATGGTCCAGTGTTACAATGTTACATGGTCCAGTGTTACAATGTCACATGGTCCAGTGTTACATTGTTACATGGTCCAGTGTTACAATGTCACATGGTAGAGTGTTACAATGTTACATGGTCCAGTGTTACAATGTCACATGGTCCAGTGTTACAATGTTACATGGTCCAGTGTTACAATGTCACATGGTCCAGTGTTACATTGTTACATGGTCCAGTGTTACAATGTCACATGTCATTTTCCATCTGATGTTACAAACGTGGTTTTATACAAACTTATAAATCACATCATAAACATTAAGTCAACTAATTTCATCTTGGATGTTAACTAACACTCCACACAAGAGAAACCTGGACAATAATCAGTCGTATTAACAGCATCTGACAGACAAGTATACTACGAATAGAAACACGGTAAGAGGAAACATACGCGTTTGTAGTTTGTACGTTGTGGTGTCTCATAGGCTAGTTGCACACTAGTATTTACCATTAGCTTGAAAATAAATGTCTCAGATGCCAAAGGCATGTGAGTGTCCAGTACTTGTTTGTACTCAGGTGTGTCAGAGGCTAGACACATGCGAGTGTCCAGCAGTTGTTTGTACTGTTATATCTACAGATATTCATGTGTCTATATATATATTTTGGGGTCAAAGATTTCAAATGTAAGACTCAAGAAATCGTAATGACACGATTGCAAACAAACCAGCGACGGGCTGGAGTTTTGAGATTCTCTGACCGCGGGTTCAATCCCGGCCGGGGTATGGTTCAAATGTAAGGTTTTCAGATACGTATAAATGACAACACTAATGTTAACAGTTTTCTGTTATTTATCAAGTAAAATAAAGTGAAAATAATAACGATTTTTAAGTTTAATACTTGATTAAATACAAAAAACAAAACGAATTTCCAAACAACAATAGACTCATCATAATTTTTGTCCCATAACTTATAATCAACACATACTTTAAATACAGTTTATATTTAATAGTAACACAACTTATGCATGTTCTGTACAAGTACTTCTGAAAACATTGTGGTAAGACAATTCCAGTTTTAAAATATCCGTAGATGTTTTGTACAGCCTAGAATCAAAAAGCGCAACTGAGAAAGTGTTAAACACTTCCCAGGAATATAAAACTGTGTAATCTTAAACGTGTGTTTCTAACTCAAAAAGATAAAGGAGGTTTTGAAATGTGTTAGTGAGTGTACAGTGAATTTTGAAGGCCATCAAACGTCTTACATTTACCTGATTTTTCCACCGTGTTTGTGACTTTACAACTTGTAATAACATGTACTGCAAATATTCCTAATTTAATCAGCATTTCTTCCAAACCTTTGGTGACTAGATCAAAGATATATTCACGAAGTACAGCTTTATCATGTATGCAGCTAAATGCTGTCTTAATTACTTCACCGTAACTCACTGAAATTAGCCTTCCCTGATGCATGTAATTAATTCGCTAATTTTAGAGTTGTCATATATTGTGTGACTATAACATGAAGACGCGTTTGTTTACTTTCATGATGAGAATAGTACAGTATTAGGTAAACAACTTTTTATAAGTAGCCACCTTCCTTTCACTGAAGGTAGGAGTAGTCTTCTCATTACATTCATCACTTGTGTTTTCTGATTACTTTTATCTTGAAAAATGCTGATGGCCCGGTGGCCTGGTGGCTAAAGCTCCCGCTTCACACACGGAGGGCCCGGGTTCGATTCCCGGCGGGTGGAAACATTTCGACACGTTTCCTTACACCTGTTGTCCTGTTCACCTAGCAGCAAATAGGTACCTGGGTGTTAGTCGACTGGTGTGGGTCGCATCCTGGGGGACAAGATTAAGGACCCCAATGGAAATAAGTTAGACAGTCCTCGATGACGCACTGACTTTCTTGGGTTATCCTGGGTGGCTAACCCTCCGGGGTTAAAAATCCGAACGAAATCTTATCTTATCTTATCTTAACGTTTCATTTGGCAACTCTGTTAAGTCATCCATGATGCATTCTGTTCTTGTGAATTAGAGAATCTGTCTTCGAAGCATCTCTGATGCTGTATACGTTGGATTATTTCATCATGCTTATTATTTGCGGAAAAAAACATCAAGGACTCCTTGATGTCTTCTCTGTAACGGATTTTCTAGTTTAACTTCATTGTTTCTTGTTATGTTTTCTTCAGCCAGTCTGATTAAGATCACAGATTACTGAGAAAGAGGATTCATAACCTTCTTTCAGCTTAGTGCCAATGTTTTTATGGCCTCTTTGAAAGGAAATATCTTTCTATGATTTTTTTTGTCCTCTGAAATTTCTTTATTCATACAATAGCTTTAAATGACCTTCTAAAGATGTTTTGTGGTACAGTTTGTCAGCCACAAATAATTGAGTATCTGACTGCAGATTTGCTACACAAATATAAGCATCCTCTTCAAAATGAACAGCATCAGATCAAAATTATTTGCTCTACCTGATTCACTTATTGGAACGTCTTCCGTGCCCCGTTGTGGTTTACATCTCCATATATTACACATCTTACATGCCTTTATGGACTTACTGAAGTAGGTGTTTTTGGTAGACCTCTTGACCTCGTTTTGCTCTCTACTTCGCCAGTTTCTTTACTGACCAATGATTCATCTTTGTGAGCTTCCTTATCTAGTTTTTCAGCTAGTTTATCAATAGTAACTTTCAAATCATAGGAATCATAGCAGTGATTAGTAATATCATAGACAATCTCCATTTCTTGTGATAAGTAATTTTGTTTATCTTTCCCCCACATTTTCTCAAATGACTGTTGCTTTGCCAACTCTCATTCTTACATTTTCAGTTTGTGGTCACAGTTATGGTTTCATCTGAAGTCTGGCACATTATACACTTTTTCAGATATTTCAGACCTCCGTTATTAAACTGAAGCAATTTCGGAATTTCTTAAATTCAGTTTTCTTAATTTTATTACCATAGCTTCTCTACATGAAACACAAACTTGCCGTTAATTTTTATTTTTAATGTTGATATTCTTCATATAAGGAAATTTCTACCCAGTAATACTGTGTATTTCATACCATTTTAAATATAAAAAAATATTAAGTGAGTTATAACATGCCTTTAATTCCAAGAAATCACAATTTCACCTAGTTAGTTATGTCCCCGTTCGCGCATTTTATTTCTTATTATCTATATGAGGTCAGTTTGTAATGAAATTTGACATTCATATGGATATGTAAACCTTAAATTTCAGTTTCTGGGCCCCAAAACCTATACACAGACTCAATGACATCTTTAGGTTCAACAGGAGTTGCAGTAAGTACAGATAAAATTTGACGGCAGCCATTTTTAAAGATGGTGTCTATAAAATTATTTAAAAGTCACATGGGATTTTTTCTATACTCTAAATCGAGAATGCCTTTTCTGGCAGGCACCGGACTTACAAAACTGAAACTGTACAGACACAACTGGGCCTATTATAAAGAATAATTAAAATTAGATATTATAAGAAGTTACCTCAATAACTGGTTAAAGCCTCTCTTCTCTCCTGTGGATTTTGTTCAGTTGAATTTGTTTTCCTTATTTGACTATATTAATGCTATTTTGCCAAATACATAAGTTTACATGTAATAGGCTAAGAGAGAGCCTATTCAGATAATCGTTAAGCTCTCAGCACTAGAGTCCCCTCAAGGGAGGTTCTTTGAAGCTGGTGATGGGCTCTTGATCTAGGGAATTGAATCTGTGCTCCAGTTCCCTGAACTGAGCCTGAATACCTTCCACCCCCCCCTTTACATGCGCTGTATAATAATAATCAGCACTATAATAATAGCTGTATAATAATCAGCAATATAGTATATATCCCTAAAATCCTAACCAAAGACCCATGTACACAGGTGAATTATTTCTTTACCAACCAGTCAATTAGTAATTTTAGTGAAAAACTGGGATAGTGGATTTTCTCACTTACTCCAATCCTGGTGTATCTTAAAGGAAGGTTTCTGGTGCCGTAGGTGTCAATTTTTTTATTTTATTGAAACAGTGAGGTGAATCATTCGTACCCTGATCCAGCATGAGGCCTGGTCTCAGACCGAGCCGTGAGGGCGTTGACTCCCGAAATCCTCTTCAAGTAAACTCCAGGTACCCACAAGAATCTCCAAGGAACTGAGTGTACCAACACCCACATGCTGCTCCTCTCGCTATTCTTAATTCAAGCCTAGAAAGAAGAATTATTTTAAATTGTGCGTTTAATATTAGTTTTGAATGAATTCTGTTAGTATATTGATGATATATTTCCATTAAAATTTATTTAATGTAGATACAGGCATATGCTAAAGTAAATTACCTAAATAAATGTCATATATTTTAGGAATTTCAAATGTTTTACATACTTTTTAATAAGGGATGTATCTTTATATAAAATTTCTTGAGTCTGGGTTAAAAAATGTAATGGTTGTTGGAATGTTCTTCCTCCATTGGTTTTGTTTGATAACTTGAGAATGCTTCTTCTGATCGGCTTCAAACTTTCAATGCTTGTGAGTCATACCATGTGGAAAATTCGGGTTGTTATTGGTATTAACTAGCCAATTTATTGGACAAACATTTACTTAATTTTAGAATGATAACGTGATAATGCCTCGCTTGATCAAATTCAAATTTTCGTCGCTGATGCATCTTAATCGGCGAAAATTTATGACCGTTGTTAAGCTGAATGGGTACCAGTTTCTCAAATTTATATACATATTTGTGTTGAATTTTAGCAATGCAGTAACTTGGAAAGTCTCTTTGGAATGAATTCAAACTTACATTTAACTGGAGTCATCACTGCTGACCCAAAGAAAGTGGATCTCTGATGCCTTCACCTGCCCTGCCATTCCTAGGAACACTGGAATCGCCCTTTATTTGTGATTCAAAAAACATTAGGTCATGGAGAAACAAAAAAAAAAAAAAAAAAAAAAAACAAGATCACTATTCATGAACCAAAATAATGATGAGGTCTCACCATCAGTCCTCCTTTATAACATTTGGTCCAGCAACCCACAGGACACCAACACAAAACAAACAAGTGAGGCATACCACCAAGCACCTGAAGAAGGTTAACATAGGTACTTTAACCTAAGATGTAAAACTGACGTTGACTTTAGGGAAGCACACACATCATGGAAATCCTAATACCTTCACTACCAGCTCAGTTGTTCTCTCCTCCAGGTGTTCAGAGATGCCATCTACTCGCCCACTGCTAACCAGTGCTAAACAAGATCAGATCTATGATTTACACGCTAGATTATGTACATTATTAACACACGAAACAATGCATCATCAACCACATTCTCTGTTCCTTTTCCATAACGAATCACAAAGTTCAGAGATTATGGAAACAAAGCCTACCTAAGCCTTTCGTTGTGGATCTTCATTAGGTGAAGAAAATGTAAACGACTGTAGTCACTATACACATTAACAGAATGACGAGGTCCGGAGACATGTTTAAAAAGGTGCTGTATACCCAACACCAAATAAAATTTTCTTTCCTGTGGCGAAATTTTGTTGAATCTTAAGTTCTCAACTAGTAGCAGTTCTGCGACCTCTCGTAACATTACAAAAAACACCAATACTACGTGCATCCTTTTACAAAACTCAGGCTGTGTAAACCATGTTTGTACATTCACAAGAAACATCTTAACTTTTCATGTTCAACAGAATTCTCAAGTACACCGAGAGTCCAATTTTCATTACAAACTTGGAGATGTCACTGGCACACAGTGTGATGGGAATCAGGTAACCCTGCCATATATCTAGTTTACTTGCAAATTCTCATAGTACATCAATAGCATCATCTTTCCTAAGAGGAAACCTGTCAACCTTATTAATTAAGTAACCTTACGGAAGTCATTGCACAGCCTCAGGGTGCCATCTGGTGTGAGGAGCGAGATACATGGCGATGACCATCGACTCTCGCTGGGTACAGTCCAAATATTTTGGAGGAAAGACTTCACATTATCCTCCATACACTACTTTTTATGCAGATTCATTCCACACAAGGCCTGTTGAATTCGCCCAACTTCTCTGATATTTACCTCATGGAAATCGAAGTTGCCTTCCTCAGAGATCTTTCAGAAGTTTCAAATTGAATGAAAAACTCTCCAATCCTTTCCTTAGTAAAGCCAAACATACATATTCCAAAGTCTTGTAAAATTTTAGTATTAAATACACATCTGCCATTCCAGACACATTCCACAAGGGAGAAGAATGAAATTGGTTCTGTAATATCCAAGGCCACTAATATGCTATCATCAGGAGTGGCAGACTCAGTGTACTACCTTCTTCCTTAATGTTTGAAGCATGGTGGTGAGGTGGACTAAGGCTTCATGGATTTTGGTAACCTTCCCGGGAGGGAATCTGGTTCAAATATCGTGGGTTTGACCCCTGACTAGTCGCAGTATTATTTCCTTAAAACCACTATTTTCTGAGGATGCATTGTGTGTATTGCTCGGGAGACTGGTATTCCAAACTGGAGAAGAAAGAAATTAGTCCTGAAATATCCACAGCCAAAAAAGTGATCGCATCAGAAGTGACATAGTGTGTCCACTGGGTCCCTGATGCTTGAAGCACGGTGGTGTGGTGGACTAATGCTTAATGGATTCTTGCGGGCATCCCAGAAGGGGATGCCCGCATGATGAGGATTCAGTCCCCCGTATATTCGCAGTGAACATTAAAATGGTATAAAATACCGACAGATTGTTAGGTAAGACACATATGCAACAGTTAGGTATCTTTATTTCGAAACGTTTCGCCTACACAGTAGGCTTCTTCAGTCGAGTACAGAAAAGCTGATAGAAGCAGAAGATACTTGAAGACGATGTAATCAGTCCATCACCCTTAAAGTTTTGAGGTGGTCAGTCCCTCAGTCTGGAGAAGATCATTGTTCCATAGTATGAAACAATATGGAGAAGAAGTGACAGGATGGAGCTTTTTATAGCGCCAAGAGGTGAGACGCAGGTTGCTTTGGGAGGGCAGGTCCCTCTCAAACTCAGCCGTTCTCACTAGTAGAGGTTGTCGAAGTTGATGGTCTGTACCAAGATACCCTTGTGTTGCAGTGTCTGACAGAATGAACATTAAAATGGTATAAAATGGACATAGGAAAGTATTGGTTTGGAAATAGGGTAGTAGATGAGTGGAACAGTCTACCTAGTTGGGTTATTGAGGCTAGGACTTTGGGTAGTTTCAAATTTAGGTTGGATAAATACATGAGTGGGAAGGGTTGGATTTGAGTGGGACTTGCACATCAGAGCTTATTTCTTGGGTAGCATTGAAAATTGGGTAGGTCAAATGTTTGTTAGTGTGATGAATTGTAAAGGACCTGCCTAGTATGGGCCAACAGGCCTGCTGCAGTGTTCCTCCTTTCTTATGTTCTTATGTTCTTATAAGTGTCTCAATCTTCAACTTATCAACTGTTGACTGGGGTAACGAAGAGAGCTATCAATATGACAGTTTTCTGAACACAATACATGCTGCTCAAAGAACATTTATCCCTTATAAAGAAATTAGATCAAATAGAAATGACCCAAAATGGATGAATCATAGGCTGAAATATCTACTAGGGCATAAGAAAGGAATTTGTAGGCGTATCAAAAGAGGCGAGGGTCATCTTATGAATCAGTATATTGACATTAAGAGGGACATTAAAAAGGGGATAAGAAAAGCTAAAAGGGACTATGAAATTAAAGTTGCTAGGGATTCTAAAACTAACCCAAAAAGTTTTTTCCAGGTATATAGAACAAAAGTCAGAGATAAGATAGGTTCCCCTTAAAAATAACTATGGGCAATCTTACTGACAAAGAGAATGAAATGTGCTCGATTTTAAATAATTATTTTCTCTCGGTTTTTACACAGGAAGACACTAATAATATTCCGGTAATTAATTTTTATAGTGGGCCAGAAGAAGATAAATTGTGTAACATCACAGTCACAAGTGAAATGGTTGTGAAGCAGATAGACCGACTGAAGCAAAATAAGTCACCGGGTCCTGATGAGGTTTTTTCAAGGGTTCTTAACGAATGCAAAATGGAAGTCTGTGAACCATTAACTAATATTTTTAATTTATCTCTTTCAAACAGTGTAGTGTCTGATATGTGAAGATGGCTAATGTAATTCCTATTTTTAAAACAGGGGACAAGTCATTACCGTCAAATTACCGCCCAATAAGCTGACCTCAATTGTAGGCAAATTACTAGAGTCAATTATAGCTGAGATTATAAGAAGCCATCTCGATAAGCATAGCTTGATTAATGATACTCAGCATGGATCACAAGAGGCCGGTCTTGTCTAACTAATTTATTAACTTTCTTCAGTAAAGCTTTGAGCTGTTGACCACGATAAAGAATTGATATTATTTACTTAGATTTTAGTAAGGCATTTGAAGAGTTCCGCACCAAAGACTGTTGAAGAAAGTAGCAGCTCATGGCATTGGGGAAGAGTGCTCTCGTGGATCAAATCATGGCTCACTGACAGGAAGCAGAGAGTGTCCATAAATTGGGGTTAAATCCGAGTGGGGATCAGTAACAAGTGGCGTTCCACAGGGATCAGTCTTGGGCCCGTTGTTGTTTTAATATATATCAATGATCTTGATGAAGGAATTAATAGTGATATGAGCAAATTCGCCGATGACACGAAGATAGGTAGGATAATTGATTCAAACGTAGATGTCAGGGAACTTCAGGAGGATTTAGACAAGCTCTACTCTTGGTCAGAAAAGTGGCAGATGCAGTTCAATGTAGATAAATGCAAGGTTCTGAAGCTCGGGAGTGTCCATAACCCTAGCACTTATAAGTTAAATAATGTAGAACTTAGCCATACAGATTGCGAAAAGGACTTGGGGGTTATGGTAAGCAGCAACCTTAAACCAAGACAGCAATGCCTAAGCGTACGTAATAAGGCAAATAGATTACTGGGATTTATATCAAGAAGTGTAAGCAACAGAAGTCCAGAGGTCATACTGCAGCTTTATACATCATTAGTAAGATGAGAGTAAGACACATGTGTAACATCTGGGTATCTTTATTATAGACGTTTCGCCATCCAGTGGCTTTATCAATACAAATTCCAGGACATAACTTGAAGACAGTAGAACTATGTACAGAAGATGAGGTAATCAGTCCCTCAACCTAGGAGTAGGTGCGAACAGCACCATAGTCGTGGAGATTCTGAAGCAGAAGAAAGAATCCTGGCGCTTAAATAGTAACGTCAGGTGAAGCAGACGAGGGCAAATTCACTGGTAGGCGGGATTCCCCAGTGGAAGTAGGTCCTTGTTACTAACTACTACTACTACTACTACTACTACTACTACCACTAGTGAACATCGAAATGGTACCTCACTAGTATTGCACCTCACTCAGAGCCTTTATATACCCTCTGTGTCCATGTATTGTTTGTAATGGCTTGATAAAGCTCCTGGAGAGCGAAACGTTGCCACAATAAATGTCACATTAGTTGCACTTGTGTCCTTTTACTTTACATATTGTCGGTAATTCTACCAACTTTATTACTATCCTACCTATCTTCGTGTCATCGGCGAATTTGCTCATATCACTAGTAATTCCTTCATCAAGATCATTGATATATATTATAAACAACAACGGGCCCAAGACTGATCCCTGTGGAACGCCACTTGTTACTGATCCCCACTCGGATTTAACCCCATTTATGGACACTCTCTGCTTCCTGTCTGTGAGCCATGATTCGATCCACGAGAGCACTCTTCCCCCAATGCCATGAGCTGCTACTTTCTTCAACAGTCTTTGGTGCGGAACTCTATCAAATGCCTTACTAAAATCTAAGTAAATAATATCAAATTCTTTATCGTGGTCAACAGCCTCAAAAGCTTTACTGAAGAAAGTTAATAAATTAGTTAGACAAGACCGGCCTCTTGTGAATCCATGCTGAGTATCATTAATCAAGCTATGCTTATCGAGATGGCTTCTTATAATCTCAGCTATAATTGACTCTAGAATTTGCCTACAATTGAGGTCAGGCTTATTGGGCGGTAATTTGACGGTAATGACTTGTCCCCTGTTTTAAAAATAGAATTACATTAGCCATCTTCCACATATCAGACACTACACTGTTTGAAGAGATAAATTAAAAATATTAGTTAATGGTTCACAGACTTCCATTTTGCATTCCTTAAGAACCCTTGAAAAAACCTCATCAGGACCCGGTGACTTATTTGCTTCAGTTGGTCTATCTGCTTTCACAACCATTTCGCTAGTGACTGTGATGTTACATATTTAATCTTCTCTGGCCCCCTATAAAAATTAATTACCGGAATATTATTAGTGTCTTCCTGTGTAAAAACCGAGAGAAAATAATTATTTAAAATCGAGCACATTTCATTCTCTTTGTCAGTAAGATGCCCATAGTTATTTTTAAGGGGACCTATCTATCTCTGACTTTTGTTCTAATATACCTGGAAAAAACTTTTTGGGTTAGTTTTAGAATCCCTAGCAACTTTAATTTCATAGTCCCTTTTAGCTTTTCTTATCCCCTTTCTAATGTCCCTCTTAATGTCAATATACTGATTCATAAGATGACCCTTGCCTCTTTTGATACGCCTATAAATTCCTTTCTTATGCCCTAGTAGATATTTCAGCCTATTATTCATCCATTTTGGGTCATTTCTATTTGATCTAATTTCCTTATAAGGGATAAACGTTCTTTGAGCAGCATGTATTGTGTTCAGAAAACTGTCATATTGATAGCTCTCTTCGTTACCCCAGTCAACAGATGATAAGTGTTCTCTAAGCCCATCGTAATCTGCTAAGCGAAAATCTGGACTGTTACTGAGTTATCCCTACTATCATACTTCCATTCAATTCTAAATGTAATTGATTTGTGGTCGCTAGCACCCAGTTCCTCTGAAACTTCCAAATTATTAACAAGGGATTCATTGTTTGCCAGAACTAAGTCAAGCAGGTTATTACCCCTTGTAGGTTCTGTCACAAACTGCTTCAAAAAACAATCCTGAACTACTTCTAAGAAGTCATATGATTCTAAATTCCCAGTCAAGAAATTCCAATTAATATGACTAAAGTTAAAGTCTCCTAGAATTACTACATTATCGTGCCTTGTGGCCCTAACAATTTCCTCCTATAGTAGGCTCCCCTGGTCCCTATCTAAATTTGGGGGACGGTATATCACACCTAAAGTTAATTTTTCATGCCCCTCTGAAAATTCTATCCAAACAGACTCTGTATGTGTTACTTCAGACTTAATACCCGTTTTTATGTAACAGTTCAAGCGATCTCGGACATACAATGCCACCCCACCCCCCTTCCCGACACTTCTATCTACTTGGAACAATTTAAAACCCTGAATGTGACATTCTGCAGGCATGTCCCGACTTTTTGAATTAAACCACGTCTCAGTAATGGCTAATACATCTATGTTACCTGCACTAGCAACTAGTCTCAACTCGTCCATCTTATTCCTAGCACTGCGACTATTTGTGTAATAAATACTTAAAGACCCTCCTCTCTCTTTACCCTTCCTGCTCCTTTCTGTTATTCCACTAAACCTATTACTGTCCTTGTCAATTAGTGCCACTGGCTTTCCAATATCCACCTCATTTTGCTTATTACTAGTTCTCCTAGTACTCATATTACTACCCTGAGACTTCACAGTTTTCCTGCAAAAACCCATACCACTAACTATTTCTAGTTTAAAGACCTAACAGCTCCCTCCACTGCGTTGGCCAGTGCTCTCACCCCACACCTAGATAAGTGAACCCCATCCCTGGCATACATGTCATTTCTGCCATAGAAGAGGTCCCAGTTGTCAATGAATGTTACCGCATTTTCCTTACAGTATTTGTCCAGCCAGCAATTGACACCAATTGCTCTGGACAACCATTCATTTCCAACTCCTCTCCTAGGCAAAATGCCACATATGACAGGTTTCCCACCCTCTTAATTATCTCTATTGCTGACCTATTCCTGCTAATCAGGTCCTCACTCCTACGTCTGCCAACATCGTTGCCTCCAGCACTGAGACAGATAATAGGATTGCTCCCATTACCTCTCATGATGTCATCCAGACGGCTAACAATATCCTTCATCCCAGCCCCAGGAAAACACACTCTCTGCCTCCTACTCCTGTCCTTCAAGCAGAATGCCCTATCCATGTACCTAATCTGGCTATCCCCAACAACAACAATGTTTTTACCTTCCTTGGCGTCGTCCGTCGTGATGCTCCGAGTAGTCGACTCACATTCGCCAGGTAGCATTACGTGATGAATGGTTTTGAAAACCGACAAGTTGAAGAATTGAGACACTTATGCAACACATGGGAATCTTTATTGAATAAACGTTTCGCCACACAGTGGCTTCATCAGTCCAATACAGGTTGAGGGACTGATTACCTCAAACTTCTACTCTCCTTACCCACATCTACTTTGTATTGGACTGATGAAGCCACTGTGTGGCGAAACGTTTCTTCAATAAAGATTCCCATGTGTTGCATAAGTGTCTCAATTCTTCAGGTAGCATTACACCACTTGTAGAATTCGTCAAGACGTTCTGGATGGTCTTCGTTGGGGTTTCTAGGGATGTCTCACTCACGTCTGCCAATGCTTCTTTGGTGCTCGTTGTGGCATTCCCAGTAGAACACTCACATTCGTCGGGTAGCACCGAGAATGGGTTGGAAGTTTCCACGGTAGTCTTCTGGTTTCTCGTTGTTTCTGCCTCTCCAACCGTTTTCTTGATCTTCAGCTTGGTTCCATGTTCCCCGGCCACTGACCAAGCTCCCCTCTTAACCTGGGGACTCACAACAGGAGGATTACTACGAATCCTCTTGTTCTCCTCCGTTAATCGCCGTATCTCCATCTTAGCAACTCTGAGTTCTTCTCTCAGCTGCTGGTAAAGTTGCTCAAGAGAGGGCATCCTGGTTCAGATTCACAGAGAGCACACAAACAGGTCTTCACAGAGCTAAGTACACGTCACCACCGAGCTAAGTACACGTCACCACTGAGCTAAGTACACGTCACCACTCCAAGCTAAGTACACGTCACCACTGAGCTAAGTACACGTCACCACTGAGTTTGGGTCGGCATTTGTTGATATTTGGTCATACCCTGCCTATAACTTATAGTGTTCCACAAAAATAAACCAGGCACTCTAATAACAGTGAATTTATTGGGTTGTCCTGGGTTACTAACTCTGCATAAATAATCACACAGAGTGACCGTGGTTCCATACCCAGCACGGATGGAAACATTGGGCGTGTTACCTTACACCTGTTATCCCGTTCACCCCAGTGGAAATAAGTCCCTGTCTAACTTTTTTTGATTATCCTGGGTTCTCTACACATATGCTGCTATGTACGATAATCTATGTACTTACAAGCAGTAGGTACATGGGTGTTGTCGACTGGTGTGGGTCGCATCCGGGGGGACAAGATTCAATACCCCAATGAAAATAAGACATTCCCTCGATGAATGAAATATATTGTTACCCCCTTATAAGAGCACAAAGAAAACATTTTAATCTCTAATAAAAAGAAAATGGTTTTGAAAAGACATACATAAATAAATTGTTATCTATTATCAGATTGCTTTTTAGAACTTGTGTGTCAGCATGTGAGGTGTGAAGGCGGCCTCTAAACCCTGAACAACGGCAACAGAAGGTTAGGTCATTTATTTTTTTTATCCTAGGACAGAAATCTGCTATTCTTTCATAAATAATATCCAAGCTTTGTATTCCAAGGGAAAAATTGTTTTCTGTTGTGGAAATTGTTTTAGGTAATAGTAGGCGAAATAATATTTAATATGTAAAATGATTTTTAAGTAGATGTTACAGTGGAAACAGTCAAGTCCTGGACAAACAGGATAGAAGCTTAATTTTAATAAATAAATTTTGCAGCAACAACGTCTGCTCCTACATCTTTGCCGTCCCCTGGGCCGATCCAAGCTCCTGTGATGGTCTAATTGCAGGTACTGCTGCAACAACATACAAGGAATCTATAGTGACATGAAAACTGACGGTGATGACTACAAACTGATCAAATATGACCAAGAGGACGGCCGGCATTCAAATACCAGACAAACGACGTTTTCCACTACACTAAAGTAACTGAGCTTATATCAACTGCACCAGTGTTCAATGGGAGGGCAACAAAGGAGAAAATCTAACAACAAAACTCCAAGGAAACTGACAGAGGCCTGTAGTGACGGTGTTTTTTCCCTCAGTGCCAAACGTGGGAAGGAAGTAAACATTTAAACATGGCTGATACATCACTTGGCATCCTGGCACCAACAGGGCCAACCCCTAGAGCGGATAGAGGAGGCTACTTGGATAGACATGAACTTTTTATCCTGCCAGGATGGAAATGGGTTAGAAGTGTGGAGAAGAGGGACTGTGAAATGATGAGTGAAGTGGGTTTGTGAAGCAAGAGGAGAGGTGTGACTGAGACCCTCCTCAGGAAACACTTGTCCTGTTTCCTGACGAACCTAACTAACCTAACCTAACCATATGCTGCATTCTTACCAAGATTGATGGATTGATTACATCGACTCCAGGTTGAGGGACTGATTACCTCAGAATCCTTCTGATTTCATAATTCTTCTTTATATTGGACTGATGAAGCCACTGTGTGGCGAAACGTTTCCACAATAAAGATACCCAAGTTTTGCGCATGTGTCTAATTTATCAGCAATCTAAAATAACCCAACAATATCAGTACGTCGCCACGTACTTCCGGTTTTATTTCCACTGGGGTTCTTTGATTTTATCTACCAGGATATGACCCACAATAGTTAACAAACACTCAGGTAATTACACATTGCTAGAACAGCGCCAGCAGGTGTAAGGAGACATGTTCACTTTTCACCCACGCCGAGAAGTGTTTCATAGCTGAGGATACTGTCAACCGAACTTCTTTTATAACAGGCACAAAATTTAAATGTTTCCTTTGCACGACCCATTTAATGCTGATAAATTTGCGTAGTAAAAACACATCTGGGCGTACAATAAACACTGGCCTAAATTTAACCTAATAAATTTAGGGATGTTTACCTTTACCCTTTGTGTGTTAAGTAAGACACATAAGCAACAGTTAGGTATTTTTTATTTCGAAACGTTTCGCCTACACAGTAGGCTTCTTCAGTCGAGTACAGAAAAGCTGGTAGAAGCAGAAGAGATGTGAAGACGATGTAATTAGTCCATCACCTTTGAAGATCTAGTTTTGAGGTGGTCAGTCCCTCAGCCTGGAGAAGAGTATTTGTCCCAGTCTGAAATAGTGTGAAGCTGGAGTGACAGTATGGAGCTTCATATACTGTCAGGAGGTGAGATGTAGGCCTACATCTCACCTCCTGACAGTTCCTCTGAAATTTATAAATTATTAACGGGTTTCCTTGTTTGCCAGAACCAAGTCAAGGTTATTTCCTCTTGTAGGTTCTGTAACAAACTGATTTAAAAAAAATAGTCCTGAACTACCTCTAAGAAGTCGTTAGACTCGAAATTCCCGGTCAAGGAATTCCAATCAATATGCCTAAAGTTAAAGTCCCCTAGAATTATAAAGTTATTGTGCCTTGTGGCCCTAACAATTTCATCCCACAGTGGTCTTCCATGGTCTCTCTCCTAGTTTGGGGGACGGTATATCACGCCTAAAATCAATTTTTCGTGCCCCTCTGAAAATTATGTGCTTCAGACTTTATACCTGTTTTTATGCAACAATTTAAACGATCTCGGACAGAGTGCCACCCCACCCCCCTTTTCCGATACTTCTGTCTACCTGGAACAATTTAAAATCCTGAATGTGACATTCAGCAGGCATGTCTCGATTTTTCATATTAAACCACGTCTGAGTTATGGGAAAAAAAGTCAATGTTACCCGCACTTACAACTAATCTCACTCGTCCATCTTATTTCTCGCACTACGACTATTAGTATAATATATGTTTAAAAAACCTCCCTTCTATTTTGTTCTCGTGTCTTCAAGATCTCTGTAAAAATAATGTATAATAGTTGATGAGGTATGTTACTCGTTTTCTGAAATAATTAGTGAAGAAATTTTAGACAAATTAAAACAATATTTTTTGTAGGTAATCAGCAAATGATTTTAAAATGGTATAAATTGGTGGTAGACATATGTATACTGGAACTTGAAGATTGAGACACTTATGTAACTTATGGGAATCTTTATCGAAGAAACCTTTCGCCACACAGTGACTTCATCAGTCCAATACAAAGCGGAAATGTGTAATGAGAGGAAGAGTTTGGATTATGCCGCTTTAAAAAGAGATTGGATAAATATATGAGTGGGAGGGGCTGGGTTTGATTGGTGTCGTGGGTGCGGATGTAAATTCTTGGGTAGCTTTGAGTAGTGGTCGTTTTGATAACGACCTGCCTTGTATGGGCCAGTAAACCTTCTGCAGTGTTCCTCCATTCTTATGTTCTTAAGTTATCTTTGTTAATTTATATTAAACTTTGAAAATTCATAAAAATTCGGTCTTTAATAATTTGTAGAAGAGAATTTTATATAGGTTAAAATATTACTAATTTTAATTTTTAAAAAGAGTAGACCGGTAAGGCAACAGAAGGCATCGGCCAGATGATTAAAAGCTCCAGAAGCGAGTTATAATTTTCTAAGACCTGCGTCAGGAATCAGTTGTCCTGTTTACTGACGAACTTTACCAAACCGAACGTATTCACTTAACACACACTGAGTGTTCGTGGGTCAATTCCCGGCACGAGTGGAAACGTTGCGCATATTTCCTTATACCTATTGTCTCTGTTCACATAGCAGTAAGTAGGTACATGGATGTTAGTCAACTGATGTGACTCAACCTGGGGGACAAGATTTAAGGACATCAATGGAAATACGACAGTCCCCGATAACACACTAAATTTCATAGGTTATCCTGGGTGGCTAACCCTCTATATTAAAAAGCTGAACAAATCTTAACAGAGAAAATATAAGATTTCTTAGAATGATACAATAAAACAAATGTTTCCATACTGATGCGTACAGTAGTGTAGGAAGTTACATGCTTGTACAACTGTATAGAATGTGCAGATTCTTAAGTTTCAGATCTCGAGCTCATTTAAGTTTTATGTAAATTAGGAATATAAAGAACATTGAACATGCATAATCATTAATAGACTGATTGAAACCCATCGAACTGCGCTGCGAGGCACCGTCCAGCACTCGCTTACATACAGAAAAACAAGAGAGGTGTTTTTCTCGGCATATATAAGCCAAGGGTTTACGGAAATCCCTGTTTTAAGGATTAACGTATTTTGGTCTTTTGGTGAAGCGGTTATGTTGAAGCCTTAATAATCTTAATGCAGGTTATAGGCTCTGAACCCCATTAACCAGCCTACTTCCCTCACACAACAGAGCTTGGTTGTGATAATAACGCTCAGGGTTTAGCGCTTAGTTGTCATAATAATAATAACAATAATAATAATAATAATAACTCCATACAACACAAAGTGCCTTAATGATAAACACAGAACTAAGTTATCATACATGAGACAGGAACATAAATGAACAACGTTTGTTTTTTTAAGGTTCACGGTTTTCCAACAAGAATTTAGAACACTATAATAAGGATGTAATAATTAATAATTAAAAGACATACGTGAACAAAGTACAGCATATTCAACATACATAAGAGAAACAGAGGAACCATCCATTGTTTGACATACAGATGATTTATAGATTAGCGATTTATTTAATTAAATTCAGTTCAGTAGCTCATTTTAAAATTACTGTAGATTCAGTATATGTAATATTCTGAAGGTTCACTGAAAGCACGGCTAAAATATACAGAGTAAAAAAAAAAAATACTCATCTCAGATTTTCACCCAGCAACCACAATTAGGTGAGTACAAAATATACACAACTCGAAATGTACACAACACAAACAATAAACAGATTACAGTAGTCCTGATACCTAAAGTCATTTAGTTTATCATTGATTCTGGTAACATACACAGTACCATTGGTACTGAAACTTAACAGATATATATACACTACACCAAACACTTACACTTAGGAGAGGAACGTCCTGGATTAATGTGAGAGCACATCAGCTGTGATCTGACAGTGGTTCAGGACCAACGGAAACGTCATCTTTATGTTCCTCTCTAAGTGCTGGTATTAGGTGATTTTTTCCAGCCATAGAAGTGTGACTTTTTATCCTTAAGAGATATACAATGTTGAGGATACTACAGCCACCATCAGATGGAACAGTTTTCTTTTTATTATTAAAACTGACGGTAAACACATTATAAGAATATAAATGAAGATGCTAGGAGGCCAACATCCTTAATTAACAATTTGTAGTAGCCATGTTATTCAAGTTAACATCCTAAACCACGAACACACCTCACCGGAGCTCCATGTTCCGGTGACTCAGTAGCGTCCTTAGTTCACACACCCGTGTGAACTGAGAACATGTAACCGCGCAGCTCCACGGTACAGGTGAAATGTTGGGCATGTTTCCCTATTCACCTACCAATAAATAGGAACCTGAGTCTTATTTTACTGCTGTGGGTCGCACCCTGGGGGACAAGATTAAAGGACTCCAGTGGAAATAAGACCAATAATCCCTGATGACGCATGGATTTTATTGGCTTATCCTGAGTGGCTAACCCTTCAGGTTAAAATTCCGAACAAACTCTTATGCGTCCCAGGACAAGAGCTCCTCATGATGATAATCCAAAAAGGACGATCCGCAAGTACTCTGTAGGAAAACAACGCCTAAATGACCCAACATACAGCAGTTTATTTCTACTTGACAATAAAGATACAAAGCCTAATACTTAAATCAAACACAGCATCCTTAAACATCCACATCACATTAACATCATCAAGTATATTCGCTGCTCGACAACTCTTTCTTGTACACACTCAAAGTCCTTAAGTCCATCTCATTTACTCCATGGCAGAAGGCTCGAACCTGTTCCTCCCATGAATGATAAAGAAATCATAGAGGATCCTACTTATTTCGAACCTGAGCAACTCAGACGTAAATTCAAACACCTTAATAAAGTGATTGAATGTTGGGAGAAAATTTGGCAAGAAGACTATCTCACCTCATTGAGAGAACACTTCTATGGAGCTGGTGTTCCTGAAAATCATAAGTCCTTAAGACATGGTGACATAGTGATTATCGACAATGATGGTCCGAGGTCCCAATGGCCACTTGGAAAAATTGTGACCATATATCCTGATGCAAATGGAATCATCAGGACAGTTGATGTTTTAAACAAAGGTGTAGTGAATAAGCGGACAATAAATAAACTAGTGCCGTTAGAATTACACAGTGTTGAAAACAAAATTAGTGATTCTCCAGAAACCACACAGAATAAAGCTGTTCAGAAAAGACAAGCAGCTGTGGTGGCGAGTGAGAAAATCAAATTAATGTTAAATGATGAATAGTTCACCTGCAACGAACCTCCGCCGCCCCCCAGTGTGGAGAAATTTTCTCCAGGAGGGGGGTATCAGCCCCCTTCAGCCCTTTCAGCCCCTTCAGCCCTTTCAGCCCTGAGGGGCCAAGCCCTCTCAGAAGGGGTGAGCGTCTTGTTTACTGCTAGAGTGAGTAATTGATCACAGATGCTATGCCACGTAGTCAAGTGATCTCTGCTCCTTGCAGCGGTGTTGCAAAGTGTATTTTTATAAGAGACAGTACATCTCTTACTTAGCAGGACAATTAAGGAAAATCCTGTTCCCACTTTATTACCATAGTAAAGATAGTGCACATTGTTGTCTATGCTTAAGACAGCAAAAAACAAACATTCTGCTTTGCTTCATCGAGGAGGTGACAAGGATGCAAGGTACTAGGTCAGCTTTTTTTTGTGTATTAGGGCAGTGACGGCTTGGGGTGGTGTGGCATCGCCAGACTATCTTTGACTCTAGGGAGAGTGACACTGACGCCAGGATAACTAGCAAAGAACACTGATCTGTGCGTTAGTGTGAAAAAAGTGTCTCAAACACAATAAACATAAGAGAAGTGTGATCAGCTTCTCTTGTGATACATTGTGAACAATAAAGACAAATCTTGTGGAACA
This sequence comes from Cherax quadricarinatus, assembly GCF_026875155.1. Taxonomy (NCBI): domain Eukaryota; kingdom Metazoa; phylum Arthropoda; class Malacostraca; order Decapoda; family Parastacidae; genus Cherax; species Cherax quadricarinatus. The sequence goes on along the minus strand of NC_069417.1, from coordinate 19,818,585 downwards.
TAGTGTACCAGTGTGCGTTTCCTAGACAATGGAAGACGTGGACATCCAAGGACACTTCAGCTTCTATCAAGTCACCGATACCTGTCGAAGGTGTTGAGAACACCATAGCTCACGTTACAAAGAGCAAGGTATGTTACAAATTTCTTGTAGATCGGGGGATTGCGCAATTCTTGAGTCACAAGGAGTTTGTAATCAACCTATAATCGGCAGTAAGGTGTGGACTTTTGAGTCCAAACAAGTAGGTATTTCGTCATCCATCATCGAATGAAATATGCTGACATAACACCCCCTAGGGGTAATTTATACTTGTAAATTGTATCTTTTGACAGCCCAATGTTGTGATGGTTTCGACAGCTTCTAGACCTCGTCTGCAGGGGCGGCTGTGTAGACGATTTGCTGTCATTTATCAGCTAAGTGTTCATTATATATAGTTATAATTTAAACACAGCAGGTAAGGCCAATATCTTCAACATCATCTGTGTTTTGTATTTTCATAAGTCAATATGTTGTAATTAATTTGGTGCTGCTTACTTTATTGTTTTATTTTACTTTAATTTTCCCTATTTGCTTATTTTGTGATTCTTTTTTTCTTGAATCTTTCATAAGTGATTCTTGTAGAATTTTTAAATCTTACTATTATGTTGGCAAATGAATCTAATTTTTCTTTTTCTTTGTGTTTTACCTATTATCTCAGTGTTATGTTAATTTTCTTAATAGTTACATTAGAATGTAACTTTTTGTCTCATATTGTCGACTAGTGTGAGTCACATCCATATCATACTACGTATTTTGCTCCATCCTCGCTAAATATCTAAACCACCTCAGCAACCACTCTTCCACTCTCTGAATACTACTACTTCCACTACTGGTAACCCCACACCTACTAATCTCCATACTCCGAATTCTATGCACAATATTCACACCACACAACTCCCTCAAACATAACATCTCCAGTGCCTCCAGCCACCTCACAATGTTAAAATCCATGCTTCACCCCATACATCAGTGTTGGTACGTATACTCTGGTACAGTTTCATTTTTTTTTTTTGCCTCCATGGATGCTTCACTGCATCACCCGCCCTATTCCTTCGTCAGTTCTGTGGTCACCTCACCTCTCGCTGAGCCATTGACATACAAATCCACTCACAGATATCTTAATTTGTTTGCTTCCTCCATACTCTCTCCCTCGAATCATATATCCAGACTTTCTTTCATTACCTAGATTTTTGATATTCTCATCACCTTGCTCATATATATAATCACTATCAATTTCAATTTCCATCTTTTACATACTCTTCCAAGTTCATTTACCAATTTTTGTAATTTCTGTTCGGCATCTCCCAAACGAACTGTGTCATAGGGAAAAAGCAATTTTGACAATTCCCAATTTGTATTAGATTCATTGTCTTTTAATTCTACACCCCTCCACAACACTCTAGCGTTCAGTTCTTAAACAACTCCATCTGTGAATGAATTAAACAAGCATGGTAACACCAAGCATCCTTGTTTAAGGTCTATTTTTACTGAAAAACAACCTTACTCTTTTACACATTTTAACACGAGCCTTCATCTACAGAAAAATTTCCTTACTACTGTAAGTAACCTACCACCTGTTCCATACACTTGCAGCATCTACCACGTTGGGGTAGAAGCGGTGAAAAAAGTAAAAAAAAATAACCTAGTATGCAAAATATGGATGACCTGGTATACAAAATAAGGATGAACTGGTATGGGAACATGCACATTGGGACAGAAAGAATAAACAAGCAATTTATTAACTCTCCATCACAAATATTAACCATTAATCAGCTATAATTTCAACTAATCATGACCCATCCCTCACTATAACTCACCTACAAACAAGCAACACCACAACACATTATCAACTATTCATAACATCTCACAATCACCCATCAATATTTTCAACTTATCAAAGTTGATAGCATATCTCCATCGACTATCACTGACCACAACTCACAATTAACATTAAATCACTTCAATTTACCATCAATCATCTATCACAACAACTATCAACCATCCCTTACCTAAAATTTCCATCATCCATACACCATTACAACTAACTTTTAACCATTCATTTCGGTTCATACACAATTCATGACGATATCTCTCCAGCAGTGCCTCACCTTAACTTTTCAACCATCGACACTGTTTTCCGTAGCTTTCACAGTCATATATGCAAGTGTGTGTGAACAAGAATCATTTTGTGATTTGGGAGTAAAGTGTTCAGTATATGTTCTGGCTTAGATCAAAGTACATGTTACATATTAAATATATAGTCAATTCAAGGATTTTTTTCCCAGTCGGCTTAAATCTGTTACATGTTTTGAGAGAAGTTTATCATTGTCCACGAGTTTCTCTGAGCTCATTTAAAAATATATTAATGCTTTGTTTATTTGTGTTAACTGTTTTGCAAGAGCTGGTAGTTAATGTTTATTGATCGGGAAGATTATTATGAAATGTGTTGATGAACAGAAAGAAATCAGATTCGAAAGAAGGAAGAGGATCAAGATCTCTTCACCGGGCGAGACACCTCCCACAAAGTTACTGTAGCTAGATTGTGGGGACGATCTCTGCTGTTCTCACTCTCATCAGGTCGAGATTACTCTCTCTTCATTCTTTTTCGCTGTTTTTTTTTAATTCAACTCTGGAGAGTGAAGTAAAGGTAGCTAGAATAAAGTTATGTCATTGTAATAACTCCTAAACAGTAAAGGAAATCAAGTCCCAAACATCTCAGCTGATACGGATTCCATTACATAATAATCGTTCATATGTAAAAAACAATGGTAGTATATGGATGTTTTAATAAATTGATAAACCGGGTCGAGCCCAAAACACTTCCTTTTTAGAGCTGCCCAAAATGTCAGTTTATAAGAAATCTAATTAGTCATTATTATTTGCGACCACTGTCAGCCTCAGAGTTATCTCTGAGTTGCCAGACCTTCCCACGTGGAGGCCAGTGGTTCGTCTTTAAGATCCACCCACCCAGGTTCATGTGTCCCGGAGTTCTCAGATATTCTCAGATATTCACTTTCCCAAGGTCTGCCTTAGCAACCAGTATCTCCTTTCCCAGGCCATGTGTCCAGGAGTCCATCTGTCCGCCTCAGATATTCCCCCTTCCCCACTTCCCCAAGGTATTTTCGCTTTTCCCAGGTCCATGTGTCCAGGAGTCCATCTGTGTCCCCTCAGATGTTCTCCCTTCCCCACTTTCCCAAGGTCTGCCTTAGCAACCAGTATCTCCTTCCTTCCCAGGCCATGTGTCCAGGAGTCCATCTGTCCGCCTCAGATATTCCCCCTTCCCCACTTCCCCAAGGTATTCTCGCTTTTCCCAGGTCCATGTGTCCAGGAGTCCATCTGTGTCCCCTCAGATGTTCTCCCTTCCCCACTTTCCCAAGGTCTGCCTTAGCAACCAGTATCTCCTTCCTTCCCAGGCCATGTGTCCAGGAGTCCATCTGTCCGCCTCAGATATTCCCCCTTCCCCACTTCCCCAAGGTATTCTCGCTTTTCCCAGGTCCATGTGTCCAGGAGTCCATCTGTGTCCCCTCAGATGTTCTCCCTTCCCCACTTTCCCAAGGTCTGCCTTAGCAACCAGTATCTCCTTCTTTCCCAGGTCCATGTGTCCAGGAGTCCATCTGTCCGCCTCAGATATTCCCCCTTCCCCACTTCCCCAAGGTATTCTCGCTTTTCCCAGGTCCATGTGTCCAGGAGTCCATCTGTGTCCCCTCAGATGTTCTCCCTTCCCCACTTTCCCAAGGTCTGCCTTAGCAACCAGTATCCCCATCTTTCCCAGGTCCATGTGTCCAGGAGTCCATCTGTCCGCCTCAGATATTCCCTTTCCCCACTTCCCCAAGGTATTCTCGCTTTTCCCAGGTCCATGTGTCCAGGAGTCCATCTGTGTCCCCTCAGATGTTCTCCCTTCCCCACTTTCCCAAGGTATTCTCGCTTTTCCCAGGTCCATGTGTCCAGGAGTCCATCTGTGTCCCCTCAGATGTTCTCCCTTCCCCACTTCCCCAAGGTATTCTCGCTTTTCCCAGGTCCATGTGTCCAGGAGTCAATCTGTGTCCCCTCAGATGTTCTCCCTTCCCCACTTCCCAAGGTATTCTCGCTTTTCCCAGGTCCATGTGTCCAGGAGTCCATCTGTGTCCCCTCAGATGTTCTCCCTTCCCCACTTTCCCAAGGTCTGCCTTAGCAACCAGTATCTCCTTCCTTCCCAGGCCATGTGTCCAGGAGTCCATCTGTCCGCCTCAGATATTCCCCCTTCCCCACTTCCCCAAGGTATTCTCGCTTTTCCCAGGTCCATTTGTCCAGGAGTCCATCCGTGTCTCCTCAGATGTTCTCCCTTCCCCACTTTCCCAAGGTCTGCCTTAGCAACCAGTATCTCCTTCTTTCCCAGGTCCATGTGTCCACGAGTCCATCTGTCCGCCTCAGATATTCCCCTTCCCCCACTTCCCCAAGGTATTCTCGCTTTTCCCAGGTCCATGTGTCCAGGAGTCCATCTGTGTCCCCTCAGATGTTCTCCCTTCCCCACTTTCCCAAGGTCTGCCTTAGCAACCAGTATCTCCTTCTTTCCCAGGTCCATGTGTCCAGGAGTCCATCTGTCCGCCTCAGATATTCCCCCTTCCCCACTTCCCCAAGGTATTCTCGCTTTTCCCAGGTCCATGTGTCCAGGAGTCCATCTGTGTCCCCTCAGATGTTCTCCCTTCCCCACTCTCCCGAGGTCTGCCTTAGCAACCAGTATCCCCATCTTTCCCAGGTCCATGTGTCCACGAGTCCATCTGTCCGCCTCAGATATTCCCCTTCCCCACTTCCCCAAGGTATTCTCGCTTTTCCCAGGTCCATGTGTCCAGGAGTCCATCTGTGTCCCCTCAGATGTTCTCCCTTCCCCACTTTCCCAAGGTCTGCCTTAGCAACCAGTATCTCCTTCCTTCCCAGGCCATGTGTCCAGGAGTCCCTCTGTCCGCCTCAGATATTCCCCCTTCCCCACTTCCCCAAGGTATTCTCGCTTTTCCCAGGTCCATGTGTCCAGGAGTCCATCTGTGTCCCCTCAGATGTTCTCCCTTCCCCACTTTCCCAAGGTCTGCCTTAGCAACCAGCATCTCCTTCCTTCCCAGGCCATGTATCCAGGAGTCCATCTGTCCACCTCAGATATTCCCCCTTCCCCAAGGTATTCTCGCTTTTTCCAGGTCCATGTGTCCAGGAGTCCATCTGTGTCCCCTCAGATGTTCTCCCGTCCCCACTTTCCCAAAGTCTGCCTTAGCAACCAGTATCTCCTTCTTTCCCAGTTCCATGTGTCCAGGAGTCCATATGTCCGCCTCGGATATTCCTCCTTCCCCACTTCCCCAAGGCATTCTCGCTTTTCCCAGGTCCATGTGTCCACGAGTCCATCTGTCCGCCTCAGATATTCCCCTTCCCCACTTCCCCAAGGTATTCTCGCTTTTCCCAGGTCCATGTGTCCAGGAGTCCATCTGTGTCCCCTCAGATGTTCTCCCTTCCCCACTTTCCCAAGGTCTGCCTTAGCAACCAGTGTCTCCTTCTTTCCCAGGTCCATGTGTCCAGGAGTCCATCTGTCCGCCTCAGATATTCCCCCTTCCCCACTTCCCCAAGGTATTCTCGCTTTTCCCAGGTCCATGTTTCCAGGAGTCCACCTGTGTCCTCTCAGATGTTCCCCATTCCCCACTTTCCCAAGGTCTGCCTTAGCAACCAGTATCTCCTTCTTTCCCAGGTCCATGTGTCCTGGAGTCCATCTGTCCGCCTAAGATATTCCCCCTTCCCCAAGGTATTCTCGCTTTTCCCAGGTCCATGTGTCCAGGAGTCCACCTGTGTCCCCTCAGATGTTCTCCCTTCCCCACTTTCCCAAGGTCTGCCTTAGCAACCAGTATCTCCTTCCTTCCCAGGCCATGTGTCCAGGAGTCCATCTGTTCGCCTCAGATATTCCCCCTTCCCCACTTCCCCAAGGTCCATGTGTCCAGGAATCCATCCGTGGGCCCCCGGATGTCTCCCCTTCCTCACTTCCCTTAGGTTATTTTCCAGTCTCAGCCCTCCCCAGATTATGTATGCCGAAGTCAGCTCAGCCACCCTCAGTGATCTAGCTAGATGAGAACGAGACCTTGTCTAGCTGGTCTATCGCCGAGACTGTCCAGGTGGGTGGACTTACAGGAGGGGACACACAGAAATCTGCGTCCTGTAATTACATCCACCAAGACAGTCTAGATCGTAGGTCAGCCAGACTCAGCCAAGCTACCGTCCAGTTCGCCCACCAAGGCCTGGCCACTCAGTGAAATTTTGGGAGTTCTATTTATTATACAATTTTTCTTCATTAAATATAAGAGTTTTTACTTAATTAGGAGTTCAAGTGTGTTTGTGAATGTTTTTGTGTGTGTTTATGAGTGCTCGTTTGTTAGTGTGTTTGTCCACCTCCACGAGAACTGTAATAAGTGTTGAACTTTTTATTTTCATTTGGTTATTTATCTTACATATCTGCAAGACTCGCAGTGAGTTACAAGCGCCGCGCACAACGTTTTTAGGTTATCCTGGGTAATTTACGCATATGTTATTGTGCATCATCATTTGTGTAACTATTTATGTATATTTGTACCTAAATAAACTTACACACATTCTTATTTTCACGCTCATTTGCACATTTCTGCAACGGCAGCCTGCATGATCACTATCATTCAAACACACACAAAACGCAACTGCACGCACACACAAACATGTATAAAAAACACTCATCACCTCTTTCACTAATATGAATGCAATCACAAGCACATACATACACACACAAAGTTTTCGCTGAGGTATGTTTATTGTCTTCTCTGAGGATGAAGGTCCCCATTCCAGCTATAGAGGTGGTACTTCCCTATATTTAATATATATATATTATATATATATATATATATATATATATATATATATATATATATATATATATATATATATATATATATATATATATATGCAAAACAACCACTCTGAAAGAATAGAGAAATTCCAAGATCCCCCCCCCTTTTTTAATCCCCTTAAAAATATTCCTTTCTTCTCTCCAGGCCATCCACTTTAATTTTTCCCCCCCCCAAACTTTTTTTACCATTGTCCAATTTTTGGGCCCTCTTTCTCCCTTCCCCCCCCTTTTTTTTAAAAATCCATCTTTGGTTTTCCAAGCCTTTGGCCCCTCTTGTTTCCCCTTTTATTTTACCCAATTTTCCTTAAACCAGTTCCCTTTTTTTAATTTTTTTCCAGGATCCACTGTTCCCCCTTTCCCCCCTTCCCCGGGGAATTTTTTTGGATTTTAAAAATTACCTTTTCCCCAATTTTTTTCCCCTTTTTTCCCAAAGATGAACCGTTTTCCCTTTTTTTGGCCGGAAAAAGCCATTTCCCCTCAATATTCCCCCCCCCCCCAATTTTTTTTCCCCATCCATTTCCAACCCCCGGGGCCCCCATTTCCCCTTCCTCACTTCCCTTATTATTTTCCTTTTCCCCCCCCTTTTTGACCCAACCTCACCCACCCCTTTTCGTAAAAACAATTTCTATTCTACCCCAAAATTCCATTTCCCTTAAAAAACACCAAAAACTTCTTAATTAACCAAAAACTTTCCCAAAGTCCCCCAAAACACCCAAGCCCCCCAATTTTCCCCCAAGGCCTGGCCCTAGTTTTTGGGGTTTTTTTTTTAACTTTTTTAAAAAAAAATTTTTAAAAAATATTTTTTTTAAGTTTGTTTGTAAATTTTTTTTTTTTATATGTTTTTTTTAGGGTTTTTCCCCTCCAGGGAAACTGTAAAAGTTTAAAAAATTTTTTTTTTCCCCAGGTTTTTTTTTAAATTAAAGGGGATGTTTAAAAGGCGGCCCCAAAGGAAAATTATATTTTTCAAGTTTTTAGGTTTTTGGGGAAAAGTTAGATTGGATATCTTTTGGAAATTTTTTAAAATTTTTACCAAAATTTTAAAAAAACCCTTATTTTCACGTCTTTAATTTTCTAAACCCCCCCCCGGGCAATTTTAAACCTTTCCCCTTTTTACCAACCAAAATGAAAAAAACCCCAAAAAAATTTTCCTAATAAATCAACAAAGAATCAAAAAATTTTCCCCATTTTTTTATTTTTTCCTAATAGGGTTTTTAAAAAATGGTATTTAAATTTAATTATTAAAAAAATTTAAAAAATTTTTTAATAAAAATTATTATAAAAAAACCAAAAAACCCAAAAATTGTACCCGAATTTGGTCCCCCTCGGGGAAAATTTTTTTGTTTTTAAATAAAACAAAAGCGGGGCAAAAAAATTCAGATTGCCTTTAGTTCCCGAACATATTTCTTTCGAAGGAAAGATTTCTTTTTTTAAAAGAATTTTTTTAAATTTTAAAAAGGGATTTCCCTTTTGGGTAAGTAAAGAAGCCAAAATTTCTTTTAAAGATGTTTTCAAATTTTAAAAAAACGGGAATTTTTTCTCTTCCATTTTCCTTTCAACCCCCGGGGTTTTTAAAAATACAAGTTTTCTTTCAGTTTGGTTCGAAAATTTTTTTTCTTTAAATGTTTTCTTCCATTATCTTTACAAAGGGTTTCTTCCGGGCTTTGTCAGGTCCTGTCACTATTTCCCCTTCCATTCCGTATCATGGCTTTAAAAATTTGTTCGAAACATTGTTTTTCCCTTAAAGGGGGCTTTTACATTGGTTTTTAAACAGTTCTTCTTCACATGTGTCGCCTTGTGCTTCGTATCTTTTCCTTCCAAGGGTTCTTTTTTCATTGTTAATTTTTTTTGTTTTTTTCCTTCCAGTTGTTTTTGACATTGGGTTTTCTTTACAGGTTTTTGTTCAGGTCCTCTGTGCCTATTTTTCTTCCTAGTTTGCTTTGTTTGGTCTTCTGTCCTTTCTTTTTCCCCACTTTCCCGATTTTTTTTTTTCCCCATTTCTTTGTCAATTTCTTCTGTTTTTGTGTTTTTTTTCTTCGGTTTTTGTTTTTTTTTCTTTTTCTTTTAATTTTCTTTTTAATTCCCAATTATTTTTTTAAAAAAGGGTTCTGTGCCCTGTGTCTTTTTTTCTTTTTTGGTTTTTTTTTCGTATCTTTCTTCGCATGTTCCGTAACTTTTTGGCTCTTTTTCTTTTCCCTTCCAGGTTTTTCTGATTTCATTTTTCTTTTTTGGTGTTCTAATATTCTTCTTTCAAGTTGTTTTCGAACAGGTCTTTTTTAAATTTTTTCTTGGTTTTTTTTCCTTTGCCTAGTTCTTCCCCCGGGGGGTTTTCTTCCGGGGTTCTTTTAAAGGTCTTTGCCCCGTGTCTCTTCCATTGCTTCTGTTTAGTGTTTCTTCCTTTTGTGTTCGTTCATTTTCGGTTTTCTTCTTTCAAGGTTTTTCTTCCAGTTTTTTATCAGGGCTTCTGTCCCCGGGTTGTTCCCCTTCGGGCTGCCTTTGCCGTATCATTTTTTTCTGTTCAGGTTTTTCTTTTCTAGTTCCTTTTTTTCCGGTATTTTTTTCCCGTTTTAGGTCTTCTTTTCCTGGGTGTTTCCTTCCTTCCGGGGTTTTCCTTAAACAGTTCTTTTTCAGGGCTTTTGTCATTTGTCTCGTATCTTTCTTCAAAATATTTTGCTTTTTCTGTGTTCGATCTTGTGTTCAAAAATTTTTTCTTCTTTTAAGGTTTTTTGACATTTTCCTTTCGGGGGCTTTGTACAAGTTCTTCTGTCACAGTTCTTCTTATCTGTTTTCGCCATGTGTTCTGTAACTGTGTCTTAAAGGTTCCTTTAAGTTGTTTTGAACAGTTTTCCCTTTTTTTTTGGGTTCTGTCCCTTTTTGGTTTCTTTTCCCCTTTTCCAAATTTTTTTTAAAGTCTTTGTCCCGGTCTTCCAATTTTTTTTTTCCCTTTTCAATTTCTTCTTTTTTCAGTTCTTTTTTAAAGTTCTTTCCTAGTGTCTTTTTAAACTTTTTTTACACAGTGTCTTCTTACCGGGTTCGTTCAGGTCTTCTTTTCTATTTTCCCCTTCCTTGTTTTTTCTTCCGTTGTTCGAATGGGGCTTCGTATCTTTCCTTTCGGGTTTTCCTTACACTTTCCTTTTTTTAAAGGTTCTTTGTCATGGTTTTGTCCTATTTTTTTTAATATTGCTTTTAATTTATGTGCCGTTTTAAATGTGTTCTTAATGTTCTTCTTCCAAGGTTCCTGCCCAGTTCTTCTTCACAGGGTTTTTGATTTGTTGCTTCTGTACCTTTCTTCGTCATGTGTCCGGATTTTTGGGGGCCCCAAATGTTTTCTTTTAAACTTTTGTTTTTTCACTACCCCCCTTTGTAAAGTGTTTCGACCTAGTTTTTTAACAAGGGGTTCGAACAGGTTCTGTTACGGGTTTGTATCTTGTGCCGTTACAGTTGCTTCGTTTTTGGGGGGTTTTTAACTATTTCCGACATTGTTTTGGTATACTAGGGCTTCGTCCAGTTGCCTTTTCAATTTTTTGTAACTTTTTTCTTTTTTAACATTTTCTTAATAGGGTTTTACAAAGGGCTTCTGTTTGTGGTTTGTTATGGTCTGTTGGGTGTTTGTCATGGGGTTTTGTAAAAAGGGTTGTTTTTGAACTTTTTTCTTTTTATTTTTTAAAAATTTTGGTTTCTGAATAGGCCGGAACAGTTTTTTAAACCTGGTTTTTATTTAGGGGGTTTTGTCACATTTTCTGTAACTATTGTTTGTCCCTATTTTTTTACACATTTCTTTTATCCATTGCTTCTGAACGGGTTTCTGTACGGGGCTTCAAAACAAGGGTTTTGACAAAAATAAAATCCTCACCTTAAATTGCAATTTAAACCTTTTCCCGGCGAAGTTTTTCCCTGGAGAGGCCCCCGGAAGGGTGTACCCCTTAACATTTATAATTTTAATTAAATTTAATTTATAATCTTAATTATAATTTTGAAACCCCAAATTTTGTTTGGAAATAGATTTCCTACACATTTCAAAAAATTTGGGTTTCGTGTTCCTAATTAAACCTCCCCCCCGGTTTTCAATTTTTTACACGTTTGCAATTTTAAAATTAAAATATTCAATTTTCATAATTTTAAAATTATTTTTTAACCCCCACCACCAAATCCCTCAATGGTCCTCAAATTAAATTCCAAAAATAAAATGGCAGAATTCCCCGCCCCTGGTCAGTGATTCCCGGAACCTTAACATTCCTGAATTAAAACCTCCCCTGAACTTTGATTTGAAAATGGCATAGTTAGAAACCTGGGAAGAGACACCTTTATTTCTTGAAAGATACAAATTTTAAGGGGAGTGTCCCTACATTCATTCCTTTCCCCACAGGTAAGATTCCTGACACTGGATACCCCCCTAACGGTCTTCGACCATTGCCAATGTCCTTCCCAATGTTTTTAACTTGCCCCTTTCAGTGGCTCTGAAGGGGGTGGTTTCCCCTGAACCCCAGTGCGCCTTTCCTCAAACCCCGTACACTTTGCCTGGGTTTTCCCTGAAACTGGGTAAAAAATCCCCTAAGGGTTAAACTTTGCCCGGGCCCCTTTTTGACACTGGGTCGTCTTACATGGTTCGACCTTTGCCATATCAGTTTTTTCCCCCCCGGGTTTTTTTTCCGAACATGGTCGTCACTTTGCCCCGGGGAAAAAAAAATCCCTGAACTTTTCCTCCTGAATGGTGAACATTCCTCCCAAAAATTCGTACATCCCTGCAAGGGCCCTTTCCTTTAGGTTTCCCCCGGTTTGCCCTTTTTCATGGGGTCCCCCCCTGCTAAAAACATGGGGCATAAAACCTCCTCACACTGGAAAAAAAGACCCCGCCACGTATGACTCCCCGCACCTGGCAGTCCTCTCCGGGACATGAAAAACGACCTTGGGTCAGTACGACTCCCTGACCGTCAGCGATCTCCTGGACACTGATAGTAGCCCTTCCGCACCCCGGGGTAGACTCCCTGAAAAGGGGTCAGTACACTCTCTCAAAATGGTAGTACAAATTCCCGCACATGGTCATAGGGCCCCGCACATGTCTACGACCTCCTGCACACTGGAAAGGACTCTCCTGCACACGGCCAGTCAAACTCCTCCCAACTGCTCCCCCTGAAACCCGACCCCCCAAATTTTTGGGCCCTGCCCCTGATCTTAGACTCTCCTGCCCCCGGCAAACCTCCTGCACCTGGTCAGACGACTTCTGCAAACTGGCCCAAACCCCCCTTTTGGTCAAACCTCCTGAAAACCCGCGACCCCTCCCCGGGCCTTCCTTTTGCAAGGTCATCCGATTTTCCCCGACCTCCCCCAACGACTCCTGACCCTGGAGTACGACTCCCCTGAAACCCATTTAATCCCCCCGGTAACCCCCCCTTAAAATTTGCCTCCCCGGCATTGTTTTGACTCTCCGAAATGAAGTAGACTCCTGCCAAGGCTACGATTCCTGCACACGGGTCAAGGGCTCACCTGCACACGGTCAGTAGACCCCCCTCAACTGGTAACGATCTTGTCTCCCCCTTTCGATGGGGGGAAACGATTTGGGAACCCGGGGGGTAAAGGAACGGGTGGTCGGGGTCAAAAACTGTGGTCAATTCGGAACGTAGGGGGGGAATGGGGTGGTCGGGGTTTCGAACTGGGGTCATCGGCTGGGGTGGGGGAAGTTACGGGTGGCTCGAACTGGGGGTCATCGGTACGGGGGGGGGCAAAAAACGGGGGGGTCGGGCAACGGGGGTGGGTAATGGAATGGTCAGGGTCTGGAACTGGTGGGTCTGGAACTGGGGGGGGGAAGGAAACGGGGCATAAAGGTAACTTGAAAGGGTCGGGGGTCTTGGCAGGAAAAAACGGGGGGGCATAGGTAACTTGGCGGTCGGGTAACTTTTGGTCGGGGTAAGGCCTGACAGGGTCATTTAACTTGAAACACTAGTGGTTTAGGTAAGGGGGTGGGGAATAAAGGGGTTTTTATCGGAAACTGGTGGAGGGTAAAGGGTAACGTGGTGGTCGGGTAACGTGGGGGTCAGGGCAAAAACGTGGTGGCAGGGGGTTAGGTAGGGTTTTGGGGGGGGGGAAATTTGGGGGGGGGGGAAAAATTTGGGGTTTTTGGGGGTAAGTGTGGTCGGGTAAAGGGTAACGTGGAGGGGGTGGAAGGGGGGGGATTGGGTAACGTGGGGTCAGGGTAAGGTAAAGGTGGTCAGGAAGGTAACGTGGTGGTCGGGGTCAAGGAAAGTGGGGTCAAGGAAAGGGGGGGGGTCAGGGTCAAGGAAGGGGTCAGAAGGAACGGGTGGTGGGTAAGGAACGTGGTGGTCGGTCAAGGAAAGGGTGGGGCAAGGCGGGGTTTCGGGTAAGGAAAAGGGGGTGGAAGGTGGGTGGGGTCAGGTAAGGGGTGGGGAGGAAGGGGGGGCAGGGTCAAGGTAACGGGGGTGGGGGGAAAACGGGGGGGGTCAGGAACTGGTGGTCAGGGTCGGAAGGGGTGGTCGGCAGTAACTGGTGGTCGGGGTCAAGGTAACTGGTGGTCGGGCAAGGTAACGTGGTGGTCAGGGTAAGGTAATGGTGGTCAGGGTCAAGGAAACGTGGTGGTCAGGGTCAGGTAACGTGGGGGGTCAGGTCAGGAAGTGGTGGGGGTTTTGGTAACGGGGTGGTCAGGGTCAAGGTAACGGGGGGGAAGGAACGTGGGGTTGGGTCAAGAACGGGGGTCGGGGTCAGGTAACTTTGGGGGGGGGAAAAAAATTTTTTTCAGGAAGGTAAGGGTGGTCGGGGCAAGGTAAGTGGTGGTCGGGGGGCAGGAAAGGGTGGGGGTAAGGTTTTGGGGTCAGGTAAGTGGGGGTGGGGTCGGTGGTGGTAAGGTAATTTGGTAGGGGGAAAGGGTTTCGGGTAAGGCGGGTGGGGGGGTTTTTGGGGTAGGGGGGTATTTGGGGTAGGGGGAAAAGGGGGTAAAGGGGGGGGTGGTAAGGGGGTAAAAGGGGAACGTGGTGGTCAGGGGGGTTGGTAAGGAACGGGGTGGTCATGTCTCGTGGGGTCGGGGAAATTTGGTGGGAGGGGGGGGGTTTGGGGAGTCTTTGGGGGGGGCTTTTTGGGTTTGGGCAAGGTAACTTTGTGGCAGGTCAAGGTAAGTGGGGGGCACCCCAAAGGTAAGGGGTGGTCAGGGTCAAGGAACGTGGGGCAGGTCAAGGAACGTGGTGGAGGGTAAGGTTTTAAACGTGGTGGTAGGTAAGGGTAACTTTTGGGTCAGGAAAGGAAACGTGGTGGGGGAAAGGGAAAAGTGGTGGTGGGTAGGTAACGGGGGTCGGGGAAAGGAAAGCGGGTTGGTCAGGGCAAGGAACGGAGTAAAAGTAGACATTTTTTGACGACTTTTTTTATTCACAAATAATTTTTTTTTAAGTAGGTAATGATTTTTTCCTCAAAAATATAAAAAGGAAGAGAAAAAAATTGTAATGTTAAGACCCCTTTTGGAAAGTCACTTCTCCCTTCCCTTTACATCCTCACTTTGTTTAAAATCTCTCACTTCCGCCCTTTACATTCTCACTTCCGTCTTCCCCCCATTTCCCATCTTTTCCCGTCTTTACATTCCCCACCTTGGTTTTTTAATTAAAAACTTGCTCACATTTCTTTTTACCTAAAAGTAATATTTTTCCCCATTTAAAATGAAAATTTTTCTTCCTACATTTTTTCTTTCCCTCTTTGTCTTAATATTCCGTAAAATTTCATTAATCCCACCATTAAAATTTTCCTCTCCCAACTACTTTTCACAACGTTTAAAAATTTATTTTTTATTTTTTTATATATATAAAATAATTTTTATATATGTTTTTGGGTTTTTGTGTGTGTGTGTGTTTGTTGTGTGTGGTGTGGTTGGGGCGCGGCCCGCGCGCAAAGAGGGAGGAGAGAAGAAAGGAGGATTTACTTGTGAATTTAGGTATTATGGAGAAAAAAAGAGAAAATAACAAGAAAAAAAAACAAAAAAATAACAATTAAAAACGTTTCCTACGGGGGAAAAAGTGAAGTTTATCATGGACATAATTGTAACCAAAAAATCGCTTAAAATCATTTAAAATGCTAATAAACGAAAAAAATTAAAAATTATTATGGATGCAAAATGAAATATAAAAAGAATCCGAGATTGTTACTAAGTGGCAAGCTTGGTGGGCTAACGGGGGGTGAGGCTCTCTCTAGGTAGTCTGCGGGGCAAGGTGTCCCGGAGGATGTTAAAACGGGGCATTTTGCGTGTCCCCCCAGTAATAGCATCTAACGTTCTCGTTTTCTCTTGGGTTTCTTTTTAGTGTTGTTGTCCTCTCC
Organism: Cherax quadricarinatus; assembly: GCF_026875155.1. Classification (NCBI taxonomy): domain Eukaryota; kingdom Metazoa; phylum Arthropoda; class Malacostraca; order Decapoda; family Parastacidae; genus Cherax; species Cherax quadricarinatus. Next base: position 19,803,362 of record NC_069417.1, on the reverse strand, counting down.
TTAGGTTGTTTTTCCTCTCCTTCGGTTGTTCCCCTTTCCTTTGGTTTTTTCCTTTTCCTTCGGGTTGTTGTCCCTCCTTTGGTTTTTGTCCTTCCCTTTGGTTGTTGTCCTTCCCTTTGGTTGTTTTTTCTTCTCCTTCGGGTTTTTTGTCCCCTCTTTGGGGTTTTTGCCTCTCCTTTGGTTTTGTCCTCCCGTCGGTTGTTGTCCCCTCCGTCGGTTGTTGTCTTCTGTTGGTTTTGTTGGGCCTAGTGTTTTGTCTGGTCCTTGTGTTTTTTGGTTGTTCAGTCCCTCCTTGTGTTGTTTTCTCTCCTTGTTTGTTGGCCTTGTTTGTGACCCCAGGGAAATGGTGAATGGTGAATTCCAGGGAACAAGGATGGTCCCCAAACCTGGACCTGAATGAGGCATTTTAAAATTTAAAGAGTTCCCTTTCAGCTTCAAATCTTTGAGAACTTCAAGAGCTTCAAGAACTTCAAGACTGCGGACCTAAGAACTTTACCCTTTACCACCATTCCTTTCCCCCCCTCCATTCCTCACCCTCCCGCAACCCCAACCACATTTACCACCCAACCATCCCCTCACCACCAGTCCACACCCCCCAACACCTGTCCATCACCCTCACCACAATCAAACCCCGCTCACCACCAATCCTCACCCCCACCACCCGCCCCCCCCAAACCCCCAGTCCACAAACCCCACAAAATTCATCACAAAGTCAGCGTTCATTCCCAAGTAGTCGTTTATCCAACGTCGTCGTTATCACTTCGTAGTCTCATACAAGCGTCAATCGTTCATCGCAATCATCAGTCTCACATCGTCAGTCGTTCGTCACGATCGTCAGACGTTCATCGGAGTCGTCAGTCGTTCATCGCAATCGTCAGTCTTTCTTCGCAATCGTCAGTCGTTCAACACAATCGTCAATCGTTCATCACAATCGTCAGTCGTTCAACACAATCGTCAATCGTTCGTCACAATCGTCAGTCGTTCGTCACAACCGTCAGTCGTTCATCACAAACACCAGTCAATCACCACCAGTCAATCACCCTTACCACAGGTCAGTCACCTTCAGTCCATCACTCGCACCTCCAGTCCATCACCCTTACCACCAGTACTACACCCTCACCATCAGTCCATCAACCCTTACCAACAGTACTTCACCCTCACCATCAGTCCATCACCCTCACCACCACTCTTTCACCCTCACCACCAGTCCTTCACCCTCACCACCAGTCCTTCACCCTCACCACCAGTCCATCACCCTCACCAGCATTCCAGCCTCAACACCAGTCCATTCCATCACCCCCATTCCATCACCCTCACCACCAGTCCGTCACCCTCACCACCAGTCCATCACCCTCACCACCAGTCCGTCACCCTCTCCATCAATCCATCGCCCTTACCACCAGTCCATCACCCAATCCCACATCCTCACCACCAGTCCATCACCCTCACCACCAGTCCATCACCCTCACCACCAGTCCATCACCCTCACCACCAGTCCATCACCCTCACCACCAGTCCATCACCCTCACCACCAGTCCATCACCCTCACCACCAGTCCATCACCCTTACCAACAGTCCATCACCATCAAAACCAATCCATCACCCTCACCAGCAGCCCATCACCCTCACCACCAGCCCATCACTCTCACCACAAGTTCATCACCCTCACCACCAGTCCATCACCCTCACTGCCAATCCCACACCCTCACCCCAAGTCCATCACCCTCACCACCAGTCCATCACCCTCACCACCAGTTCATCACCCTCACCAAGTGTTCATCACAATCGTCAGTCGGTCGTCACAACCGTCAGTCGTTCATCACAATCGTCAGTCGTTCATCACAATCGTCAGTCGTTCATCACAATCGTCAGTCGTTCATAACCGTCAGTCGTTCACCACAATCGTCAGTCGTTCATCACAATCGTCAGTAGTTCATCAAAATCGCCAGTCGTTCATCACAATCGTCAGTCGTTCATCACAATCGTCAGTCGTTCATAACAACCGTCAGTCGTTCACCACAATCGTCAGTCGTTCATCACAATCGTCAGTAGTTCATCAAAATCGCCAGTCGTTCATCGCAAGCGTCAGTCGTTCATCAAAATCGTCAGTCGTTCATCACAATCGACAGTCGTTCATCACAATCGTCAATCGTTCATCACAATCGTGAGTCGCAAGTCACAATCGTCACAAGTTCATCACCCTCACCACCAGATCACCACCCTCACCACCCATTCATCACTCTCTCCACCAGTCCATCACCATCACAACCAGTCCATCACCCACAACATCAGTCCATCACCCTCACCATCAGTCCATCACTCACCAACAGTCCATCACCCTCACCATCAGTCCATCACCCTCACCATCAGTCCATCACTCACCAACAGTCCATCACCCTCACCATCAGTCCATCACTCACCAACAGTCCATCACCCTCACCATCAGTCCATCACCCTCACCACCAGTTCATCACCCTCACCAAGTGTTCATCACAAGCGTCAGCCGGTCGTCACAACCGTCAGTCGTTCATCACAATCGTCAGTCGTTCATTACAATCGTCAGTCGCTCACCACAATCGTCAATCGTTCATCACAATCGTAAGTCGCTCGTCACAATCGTCACAAGCTCATCACCCTCACCACCAGATCATCTCCCTCACCACCCATTCATCACTCTCTCCACCAGTCCATCACCCTCACCAGCAGTCCATCACCTTCAACACTAATCCTTCACCATCACCACCAGTCCATCACCCTCACCATAAATCCATCACGCTTATCGCCAAACCATCACAATCACCACCAGTCCCATCACCCTCACCATCAGTCCATCACCCTCACCACCAGTCCATCACCCTTACCATCAGTCCATCACCATCAGTCCATCACCACCAGTCCATCACCCTCAAGATCAGTCCATCACTCTCACCATCAGTCCATCACCCTCACCATCAGTCCATCACCCTCACCACCAGTCCATCACCCTCACCACCAGTCCATCACCCTTACCATCAGTCCATCACCATCAGTCCATCACCCACCAGTCCATCACCCTCAAGATCAGTCCATCACTCTCACCATCAGTCCATCACCCTCACCACCAGTCCATCACCCTCACCACCAGTCCGTCACCCTCACTACCAGTCCATCTCCCTCACCACCAGTCCATCGCCCTTACCACCAGTCCCATCACCATTATCACCAGTCCATCACCCTCACCATCAGTCCATCACCATCAGTCCATCACCCTCAAGATCAGTCCATCACTCTCACCATCAGTCCATCTCCCTCACCACCAGTCCATCGCCCTTACCACCAGTCCATCACCATTATCACCAGTCCATCACCCTCACCATCAGTCCATCACCATCAGTCCATCACCCTCAAGATCAGTCCATCACCCTCACCACCAGTCCGTCACCCTCACCACCAGTCCGTCACCCTCACCACCAGTCCATCGCCCTAACCACCACTCCATCGCCCTTACACACCAGTCCATCACCCTCACTACCATCCCACACCCTCACCACCAGTCCCATCACCCTCACCACCAGTCCATCGCCCTTACCACCAGTCCATCACCCCACTACCAATCCCACACCCTCACCACCAGTCCATCACCCTCACCACCAGTCCATCGCCCTTATCACCAGTCCATCACCCTTACCACCAGTCCATCACCCTCACTGCCAATCCCACACCCTCACCACCAGTACATCACCCTCACCACCAGTTCATCGCCCTTACCACCTGTCCATCCCCCTCACCACCATTCCATCACCCTCACCACCATTCCATCACCCTGACCACCAGTCCATCCCCCTTACCACAGTCCATCACCCTCACCACCATTCATCACCCTCAATACAATTCCATCACCCTCACCACCAATCCATCACCCTTACCACCAGTCCATCACCCTCACCACCATTCCATCACCCTCAATACCAGTCCATCACCCTCACCACCAATCCATCACCATTACCACCAGCCCATCACCCTCACCACCAGCCCATCACTCTCACCACTAGTCCATCACCCTCACCATGAGTCCATCTCCCTCATCACCACTCCATCACCCTCACTGCCAATCCCACACCCTCACCACCAGTCCATCACCAAGTGTTCATCCCAATCGTCAGTCGTTCATAACAATCGTCAGTCGTTCATCCCAATCGTCAGTCGCTCATCACAACCGTCAGTCGTTCGTCACAATCGTCAGTCGTTCACCACAATCGTCAGTCGTTCATCACAATCGTCAGTCGTTCATCACAACCGTCAGTCGTTCGTCACAATCGTCAGTCGTTCATAACAATCGTCAGTCGTTCATAACAATCGTCAGTCGTTCATCCCAATCGTCAGTCGCTCATCACAACCGTCAGTCGCTCATCTCAATCGTCAGTCGTTCATCACAATCGTCAGTCGCTCGTCACAATCGTCACAGGTTCATCACCCTCACCACCCATTCATCACTCTCTCCAAGAGTCCATCACTTTCACCACCAATCCATCACACTCATCGCCAATCCATCTCCATCACCACCAGTCCATCACTCTCACCATCAGTCCATCACCCTCACCACCAGTCCATCACCCTCACAATCAGTCCATCACTCTCACCATCAGTCCATCACCCTCACCATCATTCCATCACCCTCACCATCAGTCCATCACCCTCACCATCAGTCCATCACTCTCACCACCAGTCCATCACCCTCACCATCAGTCCATCACCCTCACCATCAGTACATCACCCTCACCACCAGTCCATCACTCTCACCATCATTCCATCACCCTCACCATCAGTCCATCACCCTCACCATCAGTCCATCACCCTCACCATCAGTCCATCACCATCAGTCCATCACCCTCACCATCAGTCCATCACCCTCACCATCAGTCCATCACTCTCACCATCAGTCCATCACTTTCACAACAGTCCATCACCCTCACCATCAGTCCATCACCATCAGTCCATCACCCTCACCATCAGTCCATCACCATCAGTCCATCACCCTCACCATCAGTCCATCACCATCAGTCCATCACCCTCACCATCAGTCCATCACTCTTACCATCAGTCCATCACCCTCACCATCAGTCCATCACCCCTCACCATCAGTCCACTCTCACCATCAGTACATCACCCTCACCCCCAGTCCATCACCCTAACAACCAGTTCATCACCCTCACCACCAATTCATGACCCCTACCACCAGTTCATCACCATCACCAGCTATCCATCAACCTCACCACCAGTCCACAACCCTCACCACACGACCATCAACCTCACCACCAGTCCACAACCCTCACCACACGACCATCTACCTCACCACCAGTTTATCCCGCTATCCACCAGTCTATTACGCTCACCACAAATTCTTCACCCTCAACTCCAGTCCATCACATTCACCACCTGCCCATCGCCCTCACCACCAGCTCATAACCTTCACCACCAGTCCATAACCTGCACCACCAGCTCATCACCCTCACCGCCAGTTCGTCACTCTCACTACCAGTGCATAACACTCACCACCAGTATACCTCCTTCACCACCAGTCCTTCACAATCACACTCACCACCAGTCCATCACAATCACACTCACCACCATTTCATCACCCTTAACACCAGTCAATCACCATCACCACCAGCCCATAACTCTCACCACCAGTCCATCACCCTCAATACAAGTTCATCGGGTATACAAACAGTTCATCACTCACCACAAATTCATTACAATTAACTTCACCACCAATCCATCACAATCACCCCCAACACAAGGCCATCTTTCACAATGAAATATGACAGGGAAACCCGTCCAGAACAATGATATATGAGAAGGAAACCCGTCCACAAAAATGAAATGTGACAGGGAAACCCGTCCAGAACAATGAAATATCAGAAGGTAACCCGTACAAAACAATCAAATACGACAAGGAAACCCGTCCCGAATAATGAAATATGAGAGGGAAACCCGTCCAGAAGAAAGAAATATGACAGGGAAAACCGTCAAGAACAATGAAATATGACAGGAAAACCCGTCCAGTACAATGAAATGCGAAAATGAATCCCGTCCAGAACTAAGAAATATGACAAGGAAACCCGTCCAGAACAATGAAATACGAAAAGGAATCCCGTCCAGAACTAAGAAATATGACAGGAAACCCGTCCAGAACAATGAAATATGAGAGGGAAACCCGTCCATAACAATGAAATATGACAGGGAAACCCGTACAGAACAATGAAACATGAGAAGGAAACCCGTCCAGAACAATGAAATATGAGAGGGAAACCTGTCCAGAACAATGAAATATGAGAGGGAAACCNCGCAAAGAGCAACGAAATATGACAGGGAAACACGTCAAGAACAATGAAATATGACAGCGAAACCCGTCCAGAACACGAACATGAGAAATGAATCTGTTCATAACAATGAGACATGAGAAGGAAACCCCTCCAGAACAATGAAATATGAGAGGGAAACCCGTCCAGAACAATGAAACATGAGAAGGAAACCCGTCGAGAAGACAGAAATATGACAGGGAAACCATCCAGAAAAAAGAAATATGACAGGGAAACCCGTCCAGAACAATGAAACATGAGAAGGAAACCCGTCGAGAAGACAGAAATATGAGAGAGGAAACCATCCAGAAAAAAGAAATATGACAGGGAAACCCGTCCAGAACAATGAAACATGACAGGGAAACCCGTCCAGAACAATGAAACGTGACAGGGAAACAGGTACCGAACAATTAAATATGACAGGGAAACCCATCCAGAGCAAGGAAATATGGCAGGGAAACCCGTCAAGAACAAAAAAATTTAAGAGGGAAACCCGTCTAGAACAATGAAGTTTGAAGAGGAAACCAGTCCAGAACAATGAAACATGAGAAGGAAACCCGTCCAAAACAATGAAATAAGACAGGGAAACCGTTCCAGAACAAAGAAACATGAGAAGGAAACCGTCCAGAACAATGAAATATGAGAAGGAAACCCGTCCAGAACAATGAAATATGAGAAGGAAACCCGTCCAGAACAATGAAATATGACAGGGAAACCCGACCAGAACAATGAAATATGACAGGGAAACCAATCCAGAACAATGAAATATGAGAAGGAAACCAATCCAGAACAATGAAATATGAAGGAAACCGATCCAGAACAATGAAATATGACAGGTAAACCCGTCCAGAACAAAGAAATATGACAGGGAAACCCGTCCAGAACAAGGAAATGTGAGAGGAAACCCGTCCAGAACAATGAAATATGACAGGTAAACCCGTCCATAACACTGAAATATGACAGGGAAACCCGTCCAGAACAATGAAACATGAGAAGGAAACCCGTCCAGAACAATGAGATATGAGAAGGAAACCCGCCCAGATCAATGAAATATGACAGGGAAACCGGTCCAGAACAATGAAATATAGCAGGTAAACCCGTCCAGAACTAAGAAATATGACAGGTAAACCCGTCCAGAACAATGAAATATGACACGGAAACCCGCCCAGAACAATGAAATATGAGACAAACCCGTCCAGAACAACGAAACATGACACGGAAACCCGTTCAGAACAATGAAATATGACAGGGAAACCGATCCAGAACAATGAAATATGACAGGGAAACCCGTCAAGAACAAGGAAATATGAGAGCGAAACCCGTCCAGGACAATGAAATATGAGAACGAAACCTGTCCAGAACAATGAAACATGAGAAATAAACCGGTTCAGAACAATGAGATATGAGAAGGAAACCCGCCCAGAACAATGAAATATGACAGGGAAACCAATCCAGAACAATGAAACATGAGAAGCAAACCGGTACTGAACAATGAAATATGATAAGGAAACCCAACCAGAGCAATGAAACATTTGAAGTAAACCCCTTAAGAACAATGAAATATGAAAGGGAAACCCGTCAAGAACAATGAAACATGACAGGAAAACCCGTCCAGAGTACTAAAATATGACAGGGAAACCCGTCCAGAACAATGAAGTATGAGAAGAAAACCAGTCCAGAACAATGAAATAAGAGAAGGAAACCCGGCAAGAACAATGAAACATTAGATTGAATCCAGTCCAAAACAATGAAATATGACAGGGAAACCACGTCCAGAACAATGAAATATGGCAAGGAAACCCGTCCATAACAACGAAATATGAGAAGGAAACCGTGCAAGAACAATGAAATTTTGACAGGGAAACCCCTCCAGAACAATGAAATTGAGAAGGGAAAATCGTCCAGAAAAAGGGAAAAATGGAAGGAAACCCGTAAAAAATGAAATATTAGAAGGAAACCGTCCAGAAAATAAATATGAAAGAAGGAAAAAAACTCCCCTCCAGAAATGAAATATGAGAAGGGGAAAACCCCTCCAGAAAAGAAATATGGAAGGGAAACCCCTCCAAAAATGAAATATGAGAAGGAAACCGTCCAGAAAATGAAAATTTAGAAGAAACCGTCCAGAAATGAAATATGAGAAGGAAACCCGGTAAGAACAATGAAAATGAGAAGCAAACCCGTCCACAAAAATGAAATATGAGAAGGAAACCCGTCCAAAACAATGAAATATGACAGAGGGAAAACCTGTCGACAACAATGAAATATGACAAGGAAACCGTCTAGAGCAATGAAATATGACAGGGGAACCGTCCAAAACAATGAATTTTGAGAATTAAACCCGTCCAGAACAATGAAATATGAGAAGGAAACCCATCCAGAACAATGAAATATGAGAAGGAAACCCATCAGACATGAATTGAGAAGGAAACCATCCCGAAAATGAAATATGAGAAGGAAACAAGCCCAGAACAATGATATATGAGAAGAACACGTACAGAACAATGAAATATGAGAAGGATACCCGTCCAGAACAATGAAATATGAGAGGGAAACCGTCCAGAAACAACGAAATGTGACAGGGAAACACAAACATAAATATACAGGAAACTCCAGAAAAATTTAATGTACATGGAAACCTGTTCAGAAATATGAAATATGAGAGGAAACCGTCCAGAACAATAAAACATGAGAGGGAAACCCGTCCAGAACAATGAAATATGACAAGAAAACCCATCCACAATAATGAAATATCACAAGGAAACCCGTCCACAACAATGAAATATAAGAAGGAAACCCGCCCAGAACAATGAAATATGACAGGGAAACCCGCCCAGAACAATGAAATATGAGAAGGAAACCCGCCCAGAACAATGAAATATGACAGGGTAACGCGTCCACAAGAATGAAATATGACTGGGATACCCTTCCAAAACAATGAAATATGACAGAGGGAAACCCGTCGACAACAATGAAATATGACAAGGAAACTCGTCCAGAGCAATGAAACATGATAGGGGAACCCGTCCAAAACAATGAATTTTGAGAATTAAATCCGTCCAGAACAATGAAATATAAGAAGGAAAACTGCAGAAAGAAATGAAATATGAGAAGGAAACCAGTCCAGAACAAAGAAATATGAGAGGGAAACCCGTCCAGAACAATGAAATATGAGAAGGAAACGCGTCCAGAACAACGAAATGTGAGAAGGAAACCCGTCAGAACAATGAAATATGACAGGGAAGCCCGTCCAGAACAATGAAAGATGACAGGGAAATCCGTCCAGAATAATGAAATATGAGAAGGAAACCCTTCCAGAGCAATGAAATATGAGAAGGAAACCCTTCCAGACCAATGAAATATGACACGAAAACCCGTCCAGAACAATGAAATATGAGAGGGAAATCTTCCAGAACAATGAAACATGAGAAGGAAACCAGTCCAGAACAATGAAATTGACATTCAACCTGTCCAGAACAATGAATTATGAGAAGGAAACCGTCAAGAACAATGAAAATATGACAATGAAAGCGTCCAGAATGAAGCAGGGAAACCCGTCCAAAACAATGAATATCAGAAGGGAAACCGTCCAAAACAATGAAAATAGAACGGAAACCGTTCCAGAACAATGAAATATGAGAAGGAAACCCGTCCAGAACAATGAAATATGAGAAGGAAACCCGTCCAGAACAATGAAATATGAGAAGGAAACCGGTCCAGAACAATGAAATATGAGAAGGAAACCCGTACAGAACAATGAAATATGAGAAGGAAATCCGTCGAGAACAATGAAATATGAGAAGAAAACCCGTCCAGAACAATGAAATAAGAGAAGGAAACCCGGCAAGAACAATGAAAAATGAGAATGAATCAGTCCAAAACATGAAAATGAAGGGAATCAGTCAGAACAATGAATATGGAAGGAAACCGTCCATAAAACGATATGAGAAGGAAACCGCGAACAGAATATGAAGGGAACCTCTATACAAGAAATATGAGAGGAAACCCGTCCATAACAATGAAATATGAGAAGGAAACCCGTCCAGAATAATAAAATATGAGAAGGAAACCCGTCCAAAACAATGAAATACGAGAAGGAAACCCATACAGGACAATGAAATATGGGAAGGAAACCCGTCCAGAACAATGAAATATGAGAAGGAAACCTGTCCAGAACAATGAAATATTAGAATGAAACCTGTCCAGAACAATGAAATATGACGGAAACCCGTCAAAAACAACGAAATATGAGAGGGAAACCCCTCGATAACATTGAAATGTGAGAAGAAAACCCATCAAGAACTTTGAAATATGACAGTGAAACCAGTCCAGAACAATGAAATATGAGAAGGAAACCGGTTAAGAACAATGAAATATGAGAAGCAAACCCGTCCACAAAAATGAAATATGAGAAGGAAACCCTTCCAAAACAATGAAATATGAGAAGGAACCTCCAGAATAAAATATTAGAAGGAAACCCCTCAAGAACAATGAAATATGACAGGGAAACCCGTCAAGAACAATGAAATATGACAGGGAAACCCGTCCATAACAATGAAATATGAGAAGCAAACCCGTCCACAAAAATGAAATATGAGAAGGAAACCCGTCAAAAAAAATAAAATATGAGAAGGAAACCCTCCAGAATAAAATATTAGAAGGAAACCCCTCAAGAACAATGAAATATGACAGGGAAACCCGTCAAGAACAATGTAACATGAGAAGGAAACCCGTCCAGGACAATGAAATATGACAGATAAACCTGTCCAGAACAATGAAATATTAGAAGGAAACCCGTCCAGAACAATGAAATACGAGAAGGAAACCAGCCAAGAACAATGAAATATGACAAGGAAATCCGTCCAAAACCATGAAATATGACAGGGAAACCCGTCCAGAACAATGAAATATGAGAAGGAAACGCGTCCAGAACAAGGAAATATGAGAAGGAAACCCGTCCAGAACAATGAAATATGAGAGGGAAACCCGTCCAGAACAATGAAAGATGACAGGGAAACCCGTCCAGAACAATGAAATATGAGAAGGAAACCAATCGGGAATATTGAAAAATGAGAAGGAAAAAACGCGCCCAGAAAAATGAAATATGAGAAGGAAACCCTTCCAGAGCAATGAAATATAACAGGGAAAACCCGTCCAGAACAATAAAATATGAGAAGGAAACCCTTTCCCAGAAAAACAATGAAATATGAGAAGGAAAACCAGTCCAGAACAATGAAATTGCTTTCAAACCTGTCCAGAACAATGAATTATGAGAAGGAAAACCCGTCCAGAACAATGAATATGAGGGGGAAACCCTCTTGAACAATGAAATATGAGAAGGAAACCCGTCCAGAGCAATGAAATATGAGAAGGAAACCCGTCCAGAACAATGAAATATGAGGATGAACCCCGTCCAGAACAATAAAATATGAGAATGAACCCGGTCCAGAACAATGAAATATGAGAAGGAAACCCGTTCAGAAAAATGAAATACGATTAGCAAACCCGTCCAGAACAATGAAATATGAGAAGGAAACCCGTCTAGAACAATGAAAAATGACATTGAAACCCGTCCATGACAATGAAATATGAGAAGGAAACCATTCCAGAACAAGGAAAATGACATTTGAAACCCGTCCGAACAATGAAATACGGTAAGGAAACCCGCCCAGAACAATGAATTATGAGAAGGAAACTACTCAAGAGCAATGGAATATGAGAGGGAAACCCGTCCAGAACAATGAAATATCAGAGGGAAACCCGTCCAGAACAATGAAATATGAGAAGGAAACCCGTCCAGAGCAATGAAATATGAGAAGGAAACCCGTCAAGAACAATGAAATATGAGAAGAAAACCCTCCAGAACAATGAAATAAGATTAGGAAACCCGTACAGAAAATGAAATATGAGAAGGAAACCCGTCCGGGACAACGAAATGACATGAAACCGTCCAGACAGAAATTGAGAAGAAACCTGTCCAGGACAAGGGAAAAATGACAGGTAAACAGCCCAGAACAATGAAATACGAGAAGGAAACCCTTCCAAACATTGAAATATGAGAGGGAAAACCCCGTCCAGAACAATGAAATATGAGAAGGAAACACGTTGAGAACAATGAAATATAAAAACATAAGAACGAAGGAACACTGCAGAAGGCCTACTGGCCCATGCGAGGCAGGTCCAAGTTCCTACCGGCTTAAACCAATGCTCCCAACCTAGTCAGGTCAGGTCACCTTGATTTAAGGGAGGAACACGGCAACGTCCGGGTTAGCACAAGCTAATCAGGCCCAAAACTCACCCCCACCCACACCACTCTGTATTTATCCAACCTATTTTTTAAAGCTACACAACGTTCTGGCCTCTATGACTGACTGTACTTGGGAGTTTGTTCCACTCTTCCACAACTAATACCAAAAACCAAATACTTTCCTATATCCTTCCTGAATCTGAATTTTTCTAACTTAAAACCATTGCTGCGAGTCCTGTCTAGGCTTTGATATTTTCAGCACACTATTTACATTCCCTTTATTTATTCCCGTCTTCCATTTATACACCTCATTTTTATCCCCGTAATTCTACGTTTTTTCTAGAGAGTGCAGATTCAGGGCCCTTAAGTCTATCCTCATTGGGAAGGTTTTGATACATGGGATCAACTTGTCATCCTCCTTTGCCCATTTTCCAAAGCATTTATATCCATTCTGTAATACGGTGACCAAAACTGTGCAGCATAATCTAAATGAGGCCTAACCAAGGATGTTATAGAGTTGAAAGAACAACCTGAGGACTCCTATTATTTATGCTTCTTGATATGAAGCCAAGGTTCTATTGCTTTATTGCGAACACTTACGCACTGTTGTTTGGTTTAGATTACTGCTAACCAGAACTCCTAAATCTTTTTCGCAATCCGTAATATTAAGATCTACAATTATTTAGTTTATTTTGGCCATGGTTATTGTCCTGTCCAACATTTAGAGCTTTGCATTTGTCTATATTAAACTGTATCTGCCACCTCTCCGACCACTGCATCAGTCTACTCAAATCTTCCTGGAGTGCACTAATGCCTCTTCAGAATGAATTGGACGGCCTATTTTGGTGTCATCGGCAAAATTGCTGATGTCCCCTCTTTATGCCCCCATCTATGTCGTTTAGTATATTGTGAACAGCAGGGGGCCCAACACTGACCCTGTGGAACACCGCTCGTGACGCTTCCCCACTCTGATTTCTCCCCATTTATGCAAACTCTTGCTGCCTATTGTCAACTATGCCTCTATCCGGAAAAAATTTCTCCCTATTCCATGGTCTTAATTTTTCCCCAGTAGTCTCTGATGTGGGACCCTGTCAAAAGCCTTACGAAGTCCATATACACAATTCATATTCATTACCATGATCTACCTCAAATACCTTAGTGAAAAAAGTGAATAAATTCGTAAGGCAGGAACGCCCCTTGTTAAAACCATGCTGAGATTCGTTGATTAATTTATGCTTTTCAAGGTGGCTACGAACTGCCTCGGCAATTATTGATTCCATAAATTTTCCACTTGTGGAGGTTAGGCTTATTGGTCTATAGTTCGAAGGTAAGGACCTGTCACCTGCTTTGGGAAAAAAAGGTATCACATTTGCCATTTTCCCACTTATCTGGCACAATGCCAGTTTGTAGTGATATGTTGAAAAAATTAGCCAAAGGTTTTCTAAGCTTCTCTTTACATTCCTTTAGACCCTTGCATACAGTTCATCAGGGCCTGGGGATTTGTTAGGTTTTAATTTATCTATTTGCCTAAGGACCATGTCATTTGTGACCCTAATCGTGCACCAGTTTTTTTATCGTCCTTTTTCCACATAATTTATCATTTCTGGAAAATCGCTGGATCCTCCTGTGTAAAAACTGAGAGGAAGTATGTGTTAAACTTCTACAAATTTCCTTATCACTGTTAGTGAGCTGACCCCAGGAACTTTTGAGTGGGCCTATCTTGTCCTGATCTTATTCCGTATACCTGAAAGAATCCTTTTGGGTTAGTCTTCGAATCTCTTGCAACTTTAACCTCATAATTTCTTTTTTCTTTTTCTAATTCCTTTTTTATTTCTCTCTTTAACTGAATATATCGATTTCTTAATTGCCCCTCTCCTCTTTTGAATTGCTTTACATGCCTCTCTTTTGACCAATTAGATATTTTAATCTATTGTTCATCCATTTAGGATCATTTTGTTTTATCTGATTTCCCTATTTGGACATAATTTGACTGAGCAGCTAGAACTATGTCCTGGAAAGCGTCATATCGGCAACCATCACTACCTACCTGACCTAGTAGGGCTTCCAGTTCAGCCCCCTAAGTAATTTTTCAGTCCTATGAAATCAGCCAAGCGGAAGTCAGGGACAGAGACTTGATTGCCATTATTAGGGGAATTTCCCTGATATTTAAAAAATGAGTGATTTGTGATCACTTTCCCCAAGCTCATCATTAACCTAAAAGGGTTATTAATTTGTGTTTCCCTAATGGCAAGAACCAAGTCAAGGAGGTTATTTCCCCTAGTTGGCTCTGTCACAAACTGTTTTAAAAAACAATCTGGATCGTATCAAGAAAGTCACCTGACTCTAAATTTCTGTCAAATTGCTCCAGTCAATCTGTCTATAGTTGAAATCTTCCATTAGCACGGGCATTTTCGTATGTAGATGCCTTACGAATTTCGTCCCATAGAAGTTTACTGCATTCCCTATCAAGATTTGGGGCCCTGTAAATCACACCCAAAATTAGTTTTTCTCGGCCCTCGAGAAGCTGTAACCAACCAGATTCAGTGGCTGACGCTTCTAATTTAATATCTTGTCTAACACGACAATTTAAATTGTCTCTGACATACATCGCTACTCCACCACCTTTCCTGTTGACCCTGTCAGTGTGAAATAATTTATAGCCTTGTATGTGACATTCACAGGGCATCTCTCTATCTTTCAGATAGAGCCAGGTCTCTGTTATAGTAATAATATCAATGTTTCCTGCACTTGCAATTAATCTTAGCTCATCTAAGAAACCCGTCCAGAACCATGAAATATAACAGAGAAACCCGCCCAGAACAATGAATTCTGAGAATTAAACACGTCTAGATCAATGAAATATGACAGGGAAACCCATCCAGAACAATGAAATATGAGAAGAAACCCCATCCAGAACAACGAAATATGAGAAGGAAGCCCGTCCAGAACAATGAAACATGAGAAGGAAACCGTTCAGAACAATGAAATGTGAGAAGGAAACCTGTCCAGAATAATGAAATATGACAGAAACCCGTGAAGAATATTGAAATATGACAGGGAAACCCGTCCAGAACAACGAAATATGAGAAGGAAGCCCGTCCATGACAATGAAATATGAGAAGGAAACCGTCCAGAACAATGAAATAAGGGGAAACCTGTCCAGAACAATGAAATATGAGAAGGAAACCCGTCCAGGACAATGAAATATGAAAAGGAAACCCGTCCAGAACAAGGGAATATGACAGTGAAACCCGTCCAGAACAATGAAATATGAGAAGGAAACCGTCCAGAAAAATGAATTTTGAGAAAGAAAAACCCCTTTCCCTAACAGTGAAATATGAGTAGGAAAAAAATTCCAGAACAGTGAAATATGAGAAGGAAAAACCCGTCAAGAACAATGAAATATGACAATGAAAGCTGCCCAGAACAATGAAAAATGACACAGAAACCCGTTGAGAACAATGAAATACAAGAAGAAAACCCGTCCAGAAAAATGAAATATGACAAAGAAACCCGTCCATAACAACGAAATATGACAGGGAAACCCGTGAAGAACAATGAAATATGAGAAGGAAACCCGTCCAGAACAATGGAATATGAGAGGGAAACCCGTAGAGAACAATGAAATATGAGAAGGAAACCCGTAGAGAACAATGAAATATGAGAAGGAAACCCGTAGAGAACAATGAAATATGAGAAGGAAACCCGTCCAGAACAAAGAAATATGAGAAGGAAACCCGTCCAGAACAAAGAAATATGAGAAGGAAACCCGAACAGAACAAAGAAATATGAGAAGGAAACCCGAACAGAACAAAGAAATATGAGAAGGAAACCCGAACAGAACAAAGAAATATGAGAAGGAAACCCGAACAGAACAATGAATTATGAGAAAGTAACCCGTCCAGAACAATGAAATATGAGAAGGAAACCAGTCCAGAACAAAGAAATGTGAGAAGGAAACCCGTCCAGAACAATGAAATATGAGAAGAAAACCCGTCCAGAACAATGGAATATGAGAGGGAAATCCGTCCAAAGCAATGAAATATGAGAAGGAAACCCGCCCAGAACAATGAAATATGAGAGAGAAACCCCTCCAGAACAATAAAATATGAGAAGGAAACTCGTCCTGAACAATGAAGTATGAGAAGGAAACCCTTCCAGAACAATGAAATATGACAAGGAAACTCGTCCTGAACAATGAAATATGAGAGGGAAACCCGTTCAGAACAATGAAATATGAGAAGAAAACCCGTCCAGAACAATGAAATATGAGAAGGAAACCCGTAGAGAACAATGAAATATGAGAAGAAAACCCGTCCAGAACAATGAAATATGACAGGGAACCCGTCAAGAACAATGTAACATGAGAAGGAAATCCGAACAGAACCCAAAGAAATATGAGAAGGAAATCCGTCGAGAACAATGAAATATGAGAAGAAAACCCCTCCCGAACAATGAAATAAGAGAAGGAAACCCGGCAAGACAATGAAAAATGAGAATGAATCCAGTCCAAAACAATGAAATATGACAGGGAAACACGTCCAGAACAATGAAATATGGCAAGGAAACCCGTCCATAACAATGAAATATGAGAAGGAAACCCGTCCAGAATAATATAAATATGAGAAGGAAAACCCGTCCAAAACCAATGAAATATGAGAAGGAAACCCATACAGGACAATGAAATATGGGAAGGAAACCCGTCCAGAACAATGAAATATGAGAAGGAAACCTGTCCAGAACAATGAAATATTAGAATGAAACCTGTCCAGAACAATGAAATATGACGGAAACCCGTCAAAAAAAACGAAATATGAGAGGGAAACCCTCGATAACATTGAAATGTGAGAAGAAAAACCCATCAAGAACTTTGAAATATGACAGTGAAACCAGTCCAGAACAATGAAATATGAGAAGGAAACCCGGGTTTAAAAACAATGAAATATGAGAAGCAAACCCGTCCACAAAAATGAAATATGAGAAGGAACCCCTCCAAAACAATGAAATATGAGAAGGAAACCCTCCAGAATAAAATATTAGAAGGAAACCCCCCAAAAACAATGAAATATGACAGGGAAACCCGTCAAGGGAAAAATGAAATATGACAGGGAAACCCGTCCATAACAATGAAAAATGAGAAGCAAAACCCCTCCACAAAAATGAAATATGAGAAGGAAACCGTCCAAAAAATAAAATATGGAAGGAACCCTCCAGAATAAAAAAATTAGAAGGAAACCCTCAAGAACAATGAAATATGACAGGGAAACCCGTCAAGAACAAAGTAACATGAGAAGGAAAAACCCCTCCAGGACAATGAAATATGACAGATAAACCTGTCCAGAACAATGAAATATTAGAAGGAAACCCGTCCAGAAAAAATGAAATACGAGAAGGAAACCAGCCAAGAACAATGAAATATGACAAGGAAATCCGTCCAAAAACCCTGAAAAAAAGAAAGTTAACCCGTCCAGAACAATGAAATATTTGGGAGGAAAATCCGTCAATAACAAAGAAATATTACAGGGAAACCCGTCCAGGAGAAAGAAACATCAGAAGGAAACCCGTCCAGTAAAATGAAATATGACAAGGAAACCCATGCAGAACAATGAACTATGACATGGAAACGCGACGTTATCAATCAAATATGAGAAGGAAACCAGTCCAGAATAATTAAATAGGATAAGGAAACCCGTCCAGAACAACGAAATATGAGAAGAAAACCTGTCAAGAACAATGAAACATAAGAAGGAAAGCCGTCCAGAATAATTAAATAGGGGAAGGAAACCCGTCCAGTACAAAGAAATATGAGAAGAAAACCTGTCCAGAACAACGAAATACGAGAAGAAAACCCGTCCAGAACAATGAAAAAAAGAGGGAAAGGAAACCGTCCAGAAAAATGAAATATGAAAGGGGAACCCGTCCATAACAATGAAACATTAGAAGTAAACCCGTCCAGAACAATGAAATATGAGAAGAAAACCCGTAAAGAACAATGAAATATGACAAGGAAACCCGTCAAGAACAATGAAATATGAGAATGAATCCAGTCCAAAACAATGAAATATGACAGGGAAACCAGTCCAGAACAATGATATATGGCAAGGAAACCCGTCCATAACAATGAAATATGAAAAGGAAACCCGTCTAGAACAATGAAATATGACAGGGAAACCCGTCGAGAACAATGAAATATGGCAAGGAAACCCGTCCATATCAATGATATATGAAGGAAACCCATGCAGAACAATGAAATATGAGAAGGAAACCCGTCCAGAACAATGAAATATGACAGGGAAACCCCTCCAGAACAATGAAATATGACAGAAACCCGTTCAGAACAATGAGATATGAGAAGGAAACCCATCCAGACAAATGAAAAATGAGAGGGAAACCCGTCCAGAACAATGAAATATGAGAAGGAAACCCATCCAGACAAATGAAAAATGAGAGGGAAACCCGTTCTGAACAATGAAACATGAGAAGCAAGCCCGTCCAGAACAATGAAATATGACAGGGAAGCCCGTCAAGGAAAATAATTATGAGAACGAAACGCGTCCAGAACAATGAAATATAAGAAGGAAACCCGTCCAGAACAATGAAATATGACAATGAAAGCAGTCCTGAACAATGAAAAATGACAGGGAAACCCGTCCAGAACAAAGAATTATGAGAAGGAAACCCGACCAGAACAATGAAATATGAGAGGGAAACCCGTCCACAACAATGAAATATGACAGGGAAACCGGTGAAGAACAATGAAATATGAGAGGGAAATCCGTCCATAACAATGAAATATGACAGGGAAAAAGCGTCCACAAGAATGAATATGACAGGGATACCCTTCCAAAACAATGAATATGACAGAGGGAAACCTGTCGACAACAAGAAATATGAAAGGAAACCGTCTAGAGCAATGAAATATGACAGTGGAACCCGTCCAAAAACAATGAATTTGGAGAATTAAAACCCGTCTAGAACAATGAAATATGAGAAGGAAACCCATCCAGAACAATGAAATATGAGAAGGGGAAAACCCCTCCGAACAATGAAATATGAGAAGGAAACCCCTCCAGAACAATGAATATGAGAAGGAAACAAGCCCAGAACAATGATATATGAGAAGAACAGTACAGAACAATGAAAAATGAGAAGGATACCCGTCCGAAACAATGAAATATGAGAGGGAAACCCGTCCCGAACAACGAAATGTGACAGGGAAAAACCCGTCAAGAACAATGAAATATGAGAGGGATACCCGTCCAGAACAATGAAATATGAGAGGGAAACCCGTCCAGAACAAAGAAATATGAGAGGGAAACCCGTCCAGAACAATGAAATATGACAAGGAAACCTTCCAGAAAAATGAAATGTGACAGGGAAACCTGTTCAGAAATATGAAATATGAGAAGGAAACCCGTCCAGAACAATAAAACATGAGAGGGAAACCCGTCCAGAACAATGAAATATGAGAAGGAAACCTTCCAGAAAAATGAAATGTGACAGGGAAACCTGTTCAGAAATATGAAATATGAGAAGGAAACCCGTCCAGAACAATAAAACATGAGAGGGAAACCCGTCCAGAACAATGAAATATGAGAAGGAAACCCGTCCAGAACATTGAAATATGACAAGAAAACCCATCCACAATAATGAAATATCACAAGGAAACCCGTCCACAATGAAATATGAGAAGGAAACCCGCCCAGAACAATGAAATATGAGAAGGAAACCCGCCCAGAACAATGAAATATGAGAGGGAAATCCGTCCAGAACAATGAGATATGAAGGAAACCCTTCCAGAACAATGAAATATGACAGGGTAACGCGTCCACAAGAATGAAATATGACAGGGATACCCTTCCAAAACAATGAAATATGACAGAGGGAAACCCGTCGACAACAATGAAATATGACAAGGAAACCCGTCCAGAGCAATGAAACATGATAGGGGAACCCGTCCAAAACAATGAATTTTGAGAATTAAATCCGTCCAGAACAATGGAAAAAAGGAGAGAAACCGTCCGAACAACGAAACGTGACAGGGAAAAACCGTCAAAGAACAATGAAATATGAGAGGGATACCCGCCACGATCAATGATATATGAGAGGGAAACCAGTAAAGAACAAAGAAATATGAGAGGGAAACCCGTCCAGAACAATGAAATGTGAGAAGGAAACCCGTCCAGAACAATAAAACGAGAGGGAAAGCCGTCCAGAACAATGAAATATGAGAAGGAAACGCGTCCAGAACAACGAAATGTGAGAAGGAAACCCGTCCAGAACAATGAAATATGACAGGGAAGCCCGTCCAGAACAATGAAAGATGACAGGGAAATCCGTCCAGAATAATGAAATATGAGAAGGAAACCAATCCAGAATATTGAAAAATGAGAAGGAAACGCGTCCAGAACAATGAAATATGAGAAGGAAACCCTTCCAGAGCAATGAAATATAACACGAAAACCCGTCCAGAACAATGAAATATGAGAAGGAAATCCTTCCAGAACAATGAAATATGAGAAGGAAACCAGTCCAGAACAATGAAATTGACATTCAAACCTGTCCAGAACAATGAATTATGAGAAGGAAACCCGTCCAGAGCAATGAAATATGAGAAGGAAACCCGTCCAGAACAATGAAATATGAGGATGAACCCCGTCCAGAACAATAAAATATGAGAATGAACCCGGTCCAGAACAATGAAATATGAGAAGGAAACCCGTTCAGAAAAATGAAATACGATTAGCAAACCCGTCCAGAACAATGAAATATGAGAAGGAAACCGGTCTAGAACAATGAAAATGACATTGAAAAACCCCTCCATGACAATGGGAAAAAAAGAGAAGGAAACCATTCCCGAACAAGGAAATATGACAGTGAAACCCGTCCGAACAATGAAATATCAGAAAGGAAACCCGGTCAGAACAATTTAAAAATGAGAAGGAAAACCCGTCCAGAGCAATGAAATATGAGAAGGAAACCCGTCAAGAACAATGAAATATGAGAAGAAAACCCTCCAGAACAATGAAATAAGATTAGGAAACCCGTACAGAAAAATGAAATATGAGAAGGAAACCCGTCCAGGACAACGAAATATGACATTGAAACCCGTCCAGAACAATGAAATATGAGAAGGAAACCTGTCCAGGACAATGAAAAATGACAGGTAAACCAGTCCAGAACAATGAAATACGAGAAGGAAACCCTTCCAGAACATTGAAATATGAGAGGGAAACCCGTCCAGAACAATGAAATATGAGAAGGAAACACGTTGAGAACAATGAAATATAAAAACATAAGAACGAAGGAACACTGCAGAAGGCCTACTGGCCCATGCGAGGCAGGTCCAAGTCTCCTACCGGCTTAAACCAATGCTCCCAACCTAGTCAGGTCAGGTCACCTTGACTTAAGGGAGGAACACGGCAACCGTCCTGGTAGCACAAGCTAATCAGGTCCAACTCACACCCACCCACACCCACTCATGTATTTATCCAACCTATTTTTAAAGCTACACAACGTTCTGGCCTCTATGACTGACTGTACTTGGGAGTTTGTTCCACTCTTCCACAACTATTACCAAACCAGTACTTTCCTATATCCTTCCTGAATCTGAATTTTTCTAACTTAAAACCATTGCTGCGAGTCCTGTCTAGGCTAGATATTTTCAGCACACTATTTACATCCCCTTTATTTATTCCTGTCTTCCATTTATACACCTCAATCATATCCCCCCTAATTCTACGTCTTTCTAGAGAGTGCAGATTCAGGGCCCTTAGTCTATCCTCATAGGGAAGGTTTCTGATACATGGGATCAACTTTGTCATCCTCCTTTGCCCATTTTCCAAAGCATTTATATCCATTCTGTAATACGGTGACCAAAACTGTGCAGCATAATCTAAATGAGGCCTAACCAAGGATGTATAGAGTTGAAGAACAACCTGAGGACTCCTATTATTTATGCTTCTTGATATGAAGCCAAGGATTTATTTAGCTTTATTGCGAACACTTATGCCACTGTTGTCTTGGTTTCAGATTACTGCTAACCAGAACTCCTAATCTTTTCGCAATCCGTAATATTAAGATCTACATTATTTGTTTATATGTGGCATGGTTATTGTCCTGTCCAACATTTAGAGCTTTGCATTTGTCTATATTAAACTGTATCTGCCACCTCTCCGACCACTGCATCAGTCTACTCAAATCTTCCTGGAGTGCACTAATGCCCTCTTCAGAATGAATTGGACGGCCTATTTTGGTGTCATCGGCAAACTTGCTGATGTCGCTCTTTATGCCCTCATCTATGTCGTTTATGTATATTGTGAACAGCAGGGGGCCCAACACTGACCCCTGTGGAACACCGCTCGTGACGCTTCCCCACTCTGATTTCTCCCCATTTATGCAAACTCTCTGCTGCCTATTTGTCAACTATGCCTCTATCCAGGAAAAAATTTCTCCTCCTATTCCATGTGTCTTAATTTTCCTCAGTAGTCTCTGATGTGGGACCCTGTCAAAAGCCTTACTGAAGTCCATATACACAATATCATATTCATTACCATGATCTACCTCAAATACCTTAGTGAAAAAAGTGAATAAATTCGTTAAGGCAGGAAACGCCCCCTTTTTAAAACCATGCTGAGATTCGTTGATTAATTTATGCTTTTCAAGGTGGCTACGAATGCCTCGGGAATTATTGAATTTCCCTAAATTTTCCCACTGGGAGGGTTTGGCTTATTGGTTATGTTCGAAGGAAAAGGGCCCGTCACCCGCTTTGAAAATAGGGATCACATTTGCCATTTTCCCCTTATCTGGACAATGCCCGTTTGTAGTGTATGTTTAAAAGATAGCCAAAGGTTTTTTTCTAAGCTTCCTTTACTTCCTTTAGAACCCTTGCATACAAATTCCTAGGGGCCCGGGGGTTTGTTTTTGGGTTTTTAAATTTTTCTATTTGCCCAAGGACCAAAGTCAATTTTTGGGCCCTAATCGGGACAGTTTATTATCGTCCCGTTTTCCCCATAATTTATCCCTTTCTGGAAAATATCGGGTGGCATTTCCCCCTGTGTTAAAAAACTGAAGGAAGTAAGGGGTTTTTAAACTTCTACCCAAATTTTTTTATCCTGTTGTGAGCTGACCCGAGGAACTTTTTAGTGGGGCCCTTTTTTGTCCCGATCTTCTTTTCCCTATACCTTTAAAGAAACCCCTTTTGGGTTTTTGTCTTCGAATTCTTGAAAATTTAACCCCATAATTTTTTTTTGCCCTTTTTTAATTCCTTTTTTTATTTCTCTCTTTAAATGAAAAAAAATCGATTTTTTTAATTGCCCCTCTCCTTTTTTTGAAATTTCCTTACATTTCCTCTCTTTTGAAACCCAAATTTGATTTTTAATTTTTGTTAAACCATTTAGGATTAAATTTTTTTTTTGATTGATTTCCCCATTTTGGAAAAATTTAAATTTTATGAAACAGCTAGAAATTTGTCCTGGAAAGGTCATATCGGAACCACACTACCTTCGGAAACCCCCGTCGGTTTCCAAATTCAGGCCCCCTAAGTAATTTTTCAGTCCATGAAATCAGCCCCAAAGGGGAAATCAGGGACAGTGATTGATTGCCCTTATTTAGGGGAATTTCCCTGGGTATATTAAACTGAGTGATTTGTGAAACCTTTCCCCAAGCTCTCATTTAAACCCAAAGATTATTTAAATTTGGGTTTCCCCCCCTGGGGCAAAAAACCAAGGCAAAGGGGTTTTTCCCCCAGTTTGGGTCTGTCCAAAAATGTTTTAAAAAACAATCTGGATTTGTATCTAAAAAGTTTTTTTACCGATTAAAATTTTTTTTCAAAATTTCTCCAGTCAAACTGTCTTTAGTTGAAAAACTTCCATTGCCAGATTTTTGTATGTAGTGCCTTAAGGGTTTTTGTCCCATAGAAGTTTTGCATTTCCCCATCAAGATTTGGGGGCCCGTAAATCACACCCAAAATTAAATTTTTCTCGGCCCCCGAGAAGTTTTAAACCCAAACCCGATTCCGTGGCTTTACGCTTCTAAATTTTAAAATCCCTTTTTAACCGCAATTTAAATTTTTCTCTTTACATACAT
This sequence comes from Cherax quadricarinatus, assembly GCF_026875155.1. NCBI lineage: Eukaryota > Metazoa > Arthropoda > Malacostraca > Decapoda > Parastacidae > Cherax > Cherax quadricarinatus. The sequence continues at coordinate 19,778,690 of NC_069417.1, read as the reverse complement.
CGCTATCCCCCCACCTTTTTCCCGTTTACCCCGTCAGTGTGAAAATTTTTTTTAAGCCTTGTATGTGACATTCACAGGGCATCCCTTCCCCTTTCTTTCAGATAGGCCAGGTCTTTTTATAGTTTAATATCAATGATTTTTCCTTTCACTTTTCCCAAATTTTTCTTAGTCTCTAAGAAAACCCCCCCAGAACCCTGAAATATAAAAGGGAAACCCGCCCCGAAAAATGAATTCTGGAATTTTTAAAAACGTTTTAGATAAAAATGGGGAAAATTATGAGAAGAAACCCCCTCCAGAACAACGAAATATGGAAGGAAACCCGTCCAGAACCAAAGAAAAATGAGGGAAGGGAAAAAGTTCAGAACCAAAAGAAATTTTGAGAAGGGGAAAAACCCGTCCGAATAAAGAAATATGACAGAAAAACCCGTTTAAGGGAAAATTTAAAATATGGACAGGGAAAAACCGTCCAGAACAACGAAAAATGGGGAAGGAAGCCCCTCCATGACAAAGAAATATGGAAGGAAAGGGAAACCCTCCAAAAACAATGGAAAAAAGGGGGAAAACCCCTTTCCCGGGAAAAAATGAAATATGAGAAGGAAACCCGCCAGGGGGGGGGCAAAAAGGGAAAAATGAAAAAGGGGAAACCCCTCCGGAAAAAGGGGAATTGACAGTGAAACCCGTCCAGAACAATGAAATACGAGAAGGAAAAACCCCTCCAGGAAAAAAAGGGAATTTTTAGGAAAGAAACCCTTCCATAAAAAAGTGAATTGGTAGGAAAAAAAATTTCCGAAAAAGTGAAATTTTGAGAAAGGAAAAACCCCTCAAGAAAAAATGAAAAATGGGCCAAAGAAAGCTGCCCAAAAAAATGAAAAAAGACACAGAAAACCCCCCTTGAAACAATGAAATTTTCAAAAAGAAAAAACCCCTCCAGAAAAATGAAAAATGGGCAAAGAAACCCGTCCATAAAAAACGAAATTTTTGACAGGGAAACCCGTTAAGAACAATGAAATATAGAAAGGAAAACCCTAAAAACAATGGGAAAAATGAAAAAGGGGGAACCCCTTAAAAGAACCCAAAGAAAAAATTTAGAAAGGGAAAAAAAATTTGGAACAATTTAAATATGAGAAGGGAAAACCCCTAGAGGGAAAAATGAAATTGAGAAGGAAAAACCCCTAAGGAAAATGAAATATGGGAAGGGAAAAAATAGGGGGAAACAAAAGAAAAATTTAGAAAGGGAAAACCCCTAGGGAACAAAGAAAATGAGAAGGAAAAACCCCCAGAAAAAAAGAAAAAATGAGAAGAAAAAACCCCCCAGAACAAAGAAATTTTTGAGGAAAAAAGGAAAAACCCCCCAGAACAAAAGAAAAAATGAGAAGGAAACCCGAAAAAACAAAGAAATTTGAGGGAAAGGAAACCCGGCCCGAAAAAATGAAATTTTGAGAAAAAAACCCCCCCGGAAAAAATTTAAAAATGAGGGGAAACCGTCCAAAAAAGAAAATGGGGGGGGAAAAACCCGCCCCGAACAATGGGAAAAATGGGCGGGGAAAAACCCCCCCCCGAAAAAAAAATTGAGAAGGAAACCGGCAGGGGGTATGGTTTAGTAATATGTGGTAGATCACCTTAACCTGATCTGGAGAAGAGTGGAGGTGAAGTGACTCTCAAACTTCAACCCACACCAGGGAAGTTCAATACTACTAGGAGTAAAATTGAAACAAATCAGGACACCATTTAACTAGGAGTTTCGCCCAGCCCGCCAGAGGGGGGTGGGGGTAGTGCGACGCTAACTCGCGATTGGTTCTGGTTGCCTGAACAATCCAAACCCCACTTACAACCCCTTTTCCCTCACAAGACCACCTTTCAAAACCTTATGGACAGAGTCACTAAGTAATTTAACAGAGGAAAAAGTCACTTTTGGACTAATCGGCTCAGCCAATCTGAATAAATGGATTTTCCAGATGCAATAATATACAACTGTTAGCTTTATTACGGCTGAATAAGCTAAAGCCCATTCATGAGTATGCTATTTGAACCTTTGAATTTTCCAAGTACATCAGTGGCTTTGATCTGTTTCAAGCACAAAGGGTTTTCCGATATAGGTAGTATTTGAATCTACTATACCCCATTCTAATGCCAGTAGTCCATAAAAGTAGTCCTCATCACACAGTAGTCATCATCACACAAAAGTAGTACTAATGTTTCTCCACAGTGGAATATCTTTCTTCCTGGGCAGAAGTTTTAATGGCGAAAGATACTGGGAAAAGGAGTTCTCCTCTATATGTAAAGCAGTCAGCCCCAGGCCAGAATGGGAGGCATCTGTCGGAGTATAAAATATTTATTAATATCGGGTAATTTTAGGTCGGGGGAGTTGAAAAATATACTTTTAATTTCTTCGAAGCTTTGGATGGATTCTTCAGAGCATTCCCAAGGTGGCTCATTGACACTTTTTTTAATAGTCTGTGAGACTGGAAAGTCAAACTACTTTATATTTTGGTTCTAAACTTCTGTAGAAATTTACGGATCCAAGGAAACTTAACTTTTTTGTAGCAGGGAGTGTTCTTTCTAAAACGGCTTTCGTTTATTAGAAGAGGTGATAAATTGTTGTAGAGACAATGAAACCGAGGTAGTGTACCTTAGGATAGCCAAGAAATCACTTCTGTGGCTTGACTTTAAGGCCATGATTCTAGTCTTTTCAAAACCAGGCGACAGTGTAGTTAAATGGTCTTCCAGACATGTCATGATTTAGAATATTATCAGAATACACCGAACATTCTGAGATCAGAAAAGGGACTATTTCATAAGCCTATATATACGTGGCAAAAGGGGTAAAACCAAGCCGAAAGGCATTGTGCGTTATTGCATTAGTCCTCTAGCAGTAGGGAAGCCACGTATGGTTTCGAGTCTGGGTGTAATGGTACGTTTTGTATGACAAGTTACCTGGCTGCGTGGTGTGAGGGGGTGCTGTCGCGCCTCTGACTGGACAATATAGGTGTACTGCTGTGTTGTCAAATGGCGGTTAGTTCAGACGCCGGATAAATTTACTGTTGGCATAGAGCTACTTCGAGGAACGATTACACTAGTTCTGGGCAAGGTCTTTAATAACTAAGATCATCAGGGAGGACGTTCGGCATACCAGATGGAGACTTTTATGGGGTTGCATTAAATGGAGCCCATAGAATTTTCGTAAAATGCTGTTGGCAACGGTCTATGAATCATTGGTCACCGGTTTTCAGGACGTGAGTCTTACCGTCATCACCAGCTGTTTTGTGTGTGAATGATTGATGTTTCACGGCATCATACGTAGTCAAGTTACGCAACGTTCCCTTTGAGGCGGACGAGGCGGATTTTCAGGAAAGTTTTTGGAGTATTGAACAGTTCATTTTGCCAGCAATGGTTTAAATGTGGGTGGAGGTGCCTTTGCTGGTCTGCAGAGGGTACTTTCAAACCTTCAAATGACTTTGAGACTCCCAATAACCATCCTAGGTTTATTACAAGAATTCAGGACGCAGGTCATGGTTATGTATCCAGGGCAACGAACGTACGTGCCGCTATGTGGTGAGTATGTCAATAGCGGTTGGACTTGGACAGCGGAGACGTGGTCCCTGAGGACCGTGGTGAAGTCGCAGCCCCTGTTCAAAGGTGGGCCAGGTGTGGAACAACCACTCGGACGGAGGGGGCGTGGTGTTCTTTGGAGTTGAGATAGTGGTTCAGGCAATTCAGGACTGGCGGTGAGTTTGGAGTCCCTACACATCCGGGTCAGTTGCCTGGACCCGGTGTATCCTGTGGATTAGGTGGTGCAGCAACTACAGAGGGAGGTTATTGGAATTGAGGAGCAATTGGTAGAGGATTTGAAGACTGTCACCACCTGAGGGGGACAATACATCGGTGCGAGGTGTCGTTAGAGAGTCGTGTTCCAGTATGTCGGGGACGTGATATTTTTGGGAAGTGATGGTGTGTTGGGAGTCGTCCCTAGAACCTCATTAAACCATTGTCAGGTGGAGTTTGAGGTTCTTCGTGAGGCAAACACCGGATCAAGATATGTGTAACGTAACTGTCACCGAGAAGAGGGGGCTACATCAGTTTCTGATGATGTCCTGACGCCCGCGCAAAGGCTGGGAATACAGGACTGAGGTGGAGGTGTGAAGGTAGTGGTGAGCTCTGGAGTTGTAAAGAGTGAGAAGAGGAGGCAGGGGTGGAAACTTTAAAAAAGGCCTTAAGTGTATGATGTAAACGTTAATGGTATATGTAGCAGTATGAGAGAGAAAGGTTTCGTACTTTTCTGAATAAATCTAGGGTGGATGTTGTGTTCTTCAGGTGCATAATTTTTAAAGTGGGTAGGGTGTTTGGTGGTGGCAGGTTTTCGAGTAGTTGGCCCTGCCATCTCCCCGTCTAAAAGGTGGTGTGGGTATTTTTATATAAGGGGAGACGAGCCCGTTTGTTTTGCAGAGAAGTGAAGGGGGGGGAGGGAGAGTTTGCGTGTGGATGGGTGGTGAATGGGGCAAAGCGAGTGTCTTTTGTGAGTGTGTATGCGCAGGGAACAATAACATTACAGGTAAAGATTGAATTTGTGTGTGAGGATCTTGGGTTTTTTTATTACGTGCATTGCCAGAGGTGGCAATAGTTGGTGGGGATGGAAATTGTGTGATCAGGGTGGCTGACTGGAACCAAAAGGGGCATGATATACGTCTGTGGCTTCTTAGGGAATTGCTTAAGTGATGTTAGGGTACGTGATGGCATTTGGGGGGGGGGAGGCTGATCATTCGTTCGTTCGGAGAGGATATGCGCGAGGGTAGTTAGAGGTGTATTACTTTTCAGGGGTGGATGTGAAATCACAAATAACCCGCACCATTAATGAGAGAAACTTTCGGTCGACGTTTCGGTCCGAAACTATTTGGACATTGACAAAGTCACACTAACAGAGGTTCTCTGAACCATTCATTACAAATCTGTCAAGGACACTTGCAACTTTTGGGATCTTAATACTTAGGAATTCAGTTGATTGCTAATTCTTGAGGCACGACCTACTTCCCACCATTGAACAAATGTGACCACGACCTAGACTGCTGACCTCTCCTGCAACGGTTTATAAGATGCTTATCCGGCTGATATGCCGTATTCTATGCAAGATTGATGGACGGAACACCATCGACTCAAGGTTGGAGAGAATGATTACTCATTCTCCTCCTGTTCTTCACGTTTCTCCTACGTATGGACTGATGAAGCCACTGTGTGGCGTAAACGTTTCTCAATAAAGCTACCAAGAGTTGCACATGTGTCTAATTTATCAACATTGCTGTTTGGTATAAGGTTGCTGCTCACCATAACCCCCAAGTCCCTTTTCGCAATCTGTATGGCTAAGTTCAACATCATTTAACTAATAAGTACTAGGGTTTTGGGCACTCAAGCTTCAGAACATTGACATTTATCTACACTTGAACTGCATTCTGCACTTTTCTGACCAGATTAGGTTTGCTTAAATCCTCTGAAGTTCCATAAATCTACGTTTGGACATAAGGACATAAGAAAGGGAGGAACACTTCAGCAGGCCTGCTGACCCATACTAGGCAGGTCCTTTACAAATTCATACCACTAACAAAACATTTCCCAACCCAATTTGCAATGCTACCCAATGAAATTTTATTTTAAAAAAAGCTCTGGTATGAATGTCCCACTCAAATCAACCCTTCCCACTCATGTACTTATCACTCATGTATTGTGTGGTTATGTATTGTGTGTGTATGTGTGAAACATTTTTACATTGTACGATTGCATACTTGAACATATGTATCATAATGATGATTGTTGCATGTGTATTTATACGAATCATGTAATACATCTGCATATTGATAAAATTAGACCACATGTGACAACTCTTGGGTATCTTTATTGAGGATACGTTTCGGCCACACAGTGGCTTCATCAGTCCATACGTAGGAGACAACTTGAAGTAAGGAGGGGTATGAGGTTAATCAGTTCCATCAAACTTGAGTCGATTGTGTTTTCAGGTCCATCAATCTTGAACTAGAAATACGGCATATAGGCGGAGAAGCCAAGCTTATAAAACGTATGCAAGGAGGGAGGCGTGCAGCAGTATTGGTCGTGTCACATTTGTTCAATGTGGAAGTAGGTCGGCCCAAGAATTAGGCAAGCAAAGGAATTCCTAGTTTTAAGATCCCAAGAAGTTGCTGTGTTGACAGTTTGTAGATGAATGGTTCATTAGAACCGACATGTTGTACAAAACATGTGTCTAATTTATCAAACATGTCGGTTCCCCCCCCCCATGAACCATTCATCTACACATCTGCATCTATTTGTGTATCAGTAAAGCGACGCTGCCAGCGAAAGCTGTGATGGTGGTGAATGAAGTTTACAGGGAGTTTTGAAGGTTGTAAGAAGGGAAATATTGGAAATGATTATTAACGCCGCAAGAATGGAAAGTATGAATGAAGTGAAATATGAAAAAAGTGGATATGAAAGGTAATATTGAGGAAGGAAGCTTGCGTAAGGTGATTTTGAAGGTCGAAAGTTTTAGGATAAAATTTTATATGAAATTAGTGAGAATGAACGTGTAGATATGAGGAAAGTGTATAATTAAAGTAAATAAATAAAAACAGAGAAAGAAAGGAAGCAATTTAAAAATAGTGGTATGAAGGAAGTTGAATGAAGCTGTCAGCAGGTTAATAGTGGGAACTTAGTTAGGGATTAATGGAATGTATATATACCAGTGGTCGAGGTTGGGAGCTACTCCTCGTCTACGCATTGGCCATACTCGCTTATCATGGATTTCTCCATGGGAGAGGCGAACTGGCTCCTCTCTGTGAGAATTGCCAAGATCCAGTATCAGTCAGCCACATGTCTGTTGGACGCCCACTTTATCAACGAGCACGCAAATTTACCTCTGTCGTCGTCTTGCCCCGATGCTATCTCTTTACCTTCCCCTTCTCGTATGGGACCACCTTTTCATCCGGGACTTCTTATTGTCTTTGTGACAACGAATGACGTACTTCACAAATTCTGATACTTTAGCCCTTTATTGTATCTCTGGTACCCTCTACCACCGTACTATCCCCTGCCCGCTGGTTTTCTGTAACCTGCTGATCATCCCCCCTCCCTCCTGCCATCAATTCCCTTGCTTCCTTCCCTACCCTGCAGCGCGTTTAGCCCTTTGTGGCTTAGCGTTCTTTTTGATTATATAATAATAATGGAATGTATAAAGCAGGTGAAATAATGTACAAGGAATTGTTGAAGTGTTTTGATGAGTGTGTTTGTACAAGAAGGGAAGTATACAAACAGTAACGTGATAAAGTTTGTTACAAGAAGGGAAGCTGTCAAACATTAACAGTGATAAAGTTTGTACAAGGAAGGGAGATGTACAAACATTAATCAGTAATAAAGTTTGTACAAGAAGGGAAGATATACAAATTTAACGTAATAAAGTTTGTACAAGAAGGGAAGATATACAAACATAACAGTGATAAAGTTTGTACATAGATGGGAAAGATATACAAACATTAAACAGTGATTAAGTTTTTACAAGACGGGTAGATGTACAAAACATTTACGTGATAAAGATTGTACAAGAAGGGAAGATGTACAAACATAACAGTAATAAAGTTTGTACAAGAAGGGAGATATACAAACATTAACAGTAATAAGTATGTACTAGAAAGGAAGTTATTACAAACATTAACAGTGATAAAGTTTGTACAAGAAGGGAAAATTTACAAACATTATCATGATAAAGTTTGTACAAGATGGGAAAATTTACAAACATTAACAGTAATAAAGTTTGTACAAGAAGGGAAGATATACAAACATTAACAGTAATAAGTTTGTACAAGAAGGGATGATATTCAAACATTAACAGTATGAAGTTTGTACAAGAAGGGAAGATATTACAAACATTAACAGTGATAAATTTGATCCATCGTATTCCACTTGAACCTGGTACCAGACCTTCTATATACCTGCGTACAGAATGCTCATTCACCAAGTTGCTGTCGGCAGAAGGAATTGATCAATAAAATGCTTGATGAGGAGGGTTTGCATATTGCAATTCACATTGGAATGCGCCTGTTCCTGGTGCCTTTGAAGGATGGTACTTGGTGACCAGTGATTGACTTTTGGAAGTTAAATACGAAAAAACTATTCCAGATCGCTTCCCACTTCCTGTACTGGGTGATCTTTTACGTAACATTTGAGTAACAGTCTTTTTTCAAACCAGGACTTGTATTACAGGGGTTTTGGCAGTCTCTTCTCGGATGGAACAGCCAGGAGCTAACTGCATTCTCCACTCCTACAGGTCATTATCTCTTCCTCCTTATGGCCTTTGATTACGTTCTTCCCCTATCTCGTTCTCAGGCTCATGACTAATATCTTTAGAGGTTCATAGGTAATGCACTTATGGTGTACTTTAGATGAGTAATCGTCTGTCTAATGACGTGGATACACACTGAAAAGATTGATGTCAGTACTTGGTAAGCTTGAAGCCTAAATTTTAAAGGTTCAAACTGACTAAATGTAAATATTCAGATCAGAAATTTAGTTTCATGGCACGTGTCACTCCTAGAGGGATACGATGACCAAAGTAAAGTAACTGCAGTACTAAAATTTTCTAACTCCCAAAAACTGCTGATGCCGTTAAGATCCTTTGTGGGCCTTAGCTGGTTTTGTTGATAGATCTTTCATTGCCAATTTTTTCTTCATAGTGCTCCTCTAACTTGAAAGTAAGAAAAAAGGATGTCCTTTGTTTGGGGACCCTTCCATCAAGAAATGAGCATTCCAAACTTAAAGAAAAAAGCTACCATCTGCTCCAATTTTGAAATTTCCAGATTTTTCTAAGCCCTTCTATCTGACACTCTGATGCTAGGTTTTATTGGCATAGGTGCCTACTAGCTCGGGAAGGATGCTGGCAAGATTACAAGCGTTGCATTTGTTAGCCGAGTCCTTATGAAGAGCTGAACGTAATTATACAGTAACTGAGCAAGAAGCTTTCGCAATAGTGTAGTTTTAAACACTTCCAAAGACCATTATTTTCAGTATTTGTTCTTGTTTGAAAGGTCCTGCTCCGTGTACCTTTATTCCAGAACAACTACTGAAAGGTTAGCCAGATGGACCTTGATATCAAGAGTTCAATCCCACCTTTGAAACACTTACCTGGGCAGTCAAATGTAGTCGCAGATGCCCTTATCGCAACTGTTAGCTATAGTAAAAAAAAAAACTAACTGCAGACCTCCATTTACTGCGAGATGTAAGAATGTTCATGAGCAGATCCCATGTGGTCTGGTGTGATTCGATTTTCTTGCTCCTGGTTAGATCTTATTCTGACTGTGAAGCCACCAGCACCATCAGTGACCTTTGTCAAGAACCAGAATTAATGTATCGAACAGCCGAGTTGGGTACTCCTAGCAGAAGAGTATACCAGTTAGTAAATTCACAGTCATAGTGAATGTAGCATTACAGCTAGTTCACGAGTTCACGGTGTTGGCGCTCCCTGGTATGGATCGTTCAGTAAAAACAAGCCCAGGTTGGATATACTTTTGGCCTCGTATGGCAACTGTTATTTCGAGTTGTTAAGAAATGTAGTGTCTGCATGCAACATAAAGGTATTGCTAAGGGTCCAGTTAATCCAAATCCTAGTGTATCCAAAATACTAGTGATACTGTGGGAGAGAGTTGCGCTAGATTTTGTTAACTAATTTCCACTGTTCCCTCCAAGGCAACAAACATCTGTGTGGTATGTTAGACAGTTTCACCAGATATTGTGAGTTAGTTCCTATTGAAGATAGATGCAGAGACAGTAGCTAAAGCATTTAATTAAAGAAGCATTATCTGAGGCATACCACCCCATGTCCCTAGTAACAGATAATGGCGGTGAATTCTGTAATGAGATTCTTGAAAATTTAGGGTACTTGTACAAGATCTCTAAATCCACCATAGTCTCATCTCCTGCCAGCAATGGGTTAGCAGAACGAGCTATAAGAAAGTACTTAGATGTCTGAGAGCCACATCAATCCCAACAGTGAAACTTGGGATGAAGGTTATACCCTGATGTGCAGTGTGTATAAATTCTGTTACAAAGTTTCTTAAAGGTGAAACTCCACATTTATGCATTGTACATTGTAGATAAACCGTTTGCCTTATGAGTTATATACTAACCCAAAATCCAAATTATAACCCTGATGATTTCATGCACACTCGTACAGGCCTAGTCAAAGCGTCTTTAGGAAGAATCGTGAAAGCTTCATAAAATCAACAGCAGAATTTACAAGAGTTGCCAACACTCGGCAAAGCCATCCAAAATCAAAGTAGGTTCGAGAGTTATGCTGACTGAACTTTACATAACGTTCTGCTATGCCAAAGCTTGATAAAATGTTTGTTGGTTCTTATCGTGTAGTTGAATCATGAATCACTGGCAATAGAGATAAGGTTAGAGAAAGTAGTATGGTCAGTATTTAAGAATCGCATTTAGATCAAGTGAAGTTAATGTTGTGATGATAATGATGTTCCAACCCAGATAATGTGACAGACTCTAAAAACAATCCTCCTGATCCTGTACTTCTACTTGAGACTCAGACGATCAACGAATGTCGTTATATCCTAAGTTACAGGACAGGTATTGAGAATCTCAAGTATCATTTGTAACTAACCAATTCAGATTTGCCTCAGTGCACAGAGTTGATACCAGAGATGCCACCCATTCTGCATTATGTCAATCTCACCCTAGCAGATTGGGTTTAAACGTATAATAACCTGTATAGATGATAATTACTGTATCTGCCTTTTCAGTATTCAAGAAATTTTTGTTTTTTGTGTTCACGTTCTCTCCGATTCTGAGAGTTAGACAGTCTAGATTTGCTTGCACCGAAATCTGCCTTCTGTTACTACACACTTCTTTCTTTGTATTTTTTCTTCTTTTGTTGCCCTGGAGGGAACATTGGAAATTAGTGTAACAAATCTAGCGCAAACTCTTTCCCACGGTTCATAGTAGTGGATACACTTGGTTTGGGATTGGACCATTAGCATTACCTTAATGTTGCAGGCGACACTACATTTCTTAACATATCAGATAATATCAGTTGCCACACGAGACCAAAAGTTATTTCAACCTGGCTTGTTATACTTGATATGGATCCATACCAGGGTGTAAACACTGGTACATCGTGAAATAGCTGTATGGCTACATTCACTAGTGACTGTGGAATTTACTATGGTTTACTTTTGCTAGGAGTACCAATCGGCTTTTCGATACAGTAATTCTTGGGTACATGGACAAAGTCATGATGAGTGCTTGGTGGCTTCACAGTCTGAATAAGATCTTTTTGGTGAGGAATCGAATCACACAGACACATGGGATCTGCTCGTTGAGCATTCTTTACATTCTTCGGAAGTAAATGGAGGGTCTGCAGTTTACGATATCAAACATGTCGTGTATGGTATCTGCGACTAACATTTGAATTGCAGGTAAGTGCTCAAAGGTGGATTGAACTCTTGGATTGTCAAGGTCCATCTAGCTAAACCTTCCAATAGGTTGTTTGTTTGGAATAAAGGTTCAGTGGTGCATGGTCTGTCAAGGGGACATGTAAGCATGCTGATTAATTAATTGTCTCGGAAGTTGCTGTGAAGGCCATACTATTACAAAAAGCTTCTTGCTCAGTTACTTTATAATTTACTTTCAGCCTTCGGAAGGTCTCGGCTAGCAAATGAAACTGGCGTGGTACTTTACAGTCAAGTCTTCTGAGCTAGTAGGACACCTATGCCAATAGAACTTGCATCAGTTGTCGATAGAAGGGCTAGAAAAATCTAGAAAATTTCAATATCTGGAAGAGATGTTAGGCTTTTCTTTTTAAAGGTTGGGCAATGCTCTTTCATGACAGAAGATCCAAACAAAAAGGAGCATCTTCTCTAAGCAACTCAGTTAGAGGAGCAGTATGAAGAAAATTGGCAATGCAATGAATTGATCTATAAAAACCTGCTAAGCCCATCAAATGTTCTTACGGCATCAGCAATTTTGGAGTGGAAAAATTTAGTTACTGCTGTTACTTTACTTTGGTCAGTCGTTTAAACCCTTAGGAGTGTCTACGTGGACAAGGAAGTAACTTAATTTCTGATCTGAATAATTGACATTTAGACAGTTTGATCTTTAATTTGGCTTCTTCATGCTTTCAAAGTTATACATCTAGTCCTTTCAAAAATGTGAATCCCAGTTTTAGACACGACGATTTACGTCATCTAAGTACTCCTTAAGGTCCATTACATATGAGGACCTCTAAGATATTAGTTCATGAGCCTTGTGAACGTGATAGGGGAAGATCGTAATCCAATGGCCATATGGGGAAGTTGACAATGACTGTAGGAGTGGAGAATGCAGTTAGCTCTTGGTGTCCGGGTTGAAGAGGGACTTGCCAAAACACTTTGTAAAAAGTCCAGAGTTGAAAAAGACTCTGTTACCTCCAAGTTAGTAAAAAGATCACCCAGTACAGGAAGTGAGTGGGAAGCGATCTGAATAGTTTTTGCACTTTAACTTCCTAAAGTCAATCCTGGGCCCAAGTACCATCCTTTCTTAGGCAAACTAGAACAAGGGTTCATTCCAATGTGAATTGCCTAGGGCAATAGGCTCATCATCAAGCATTTGATTGATCAATTCTTCTGTGACCTCAACTTGTGAATGAGGCATTCTGTACGCAGGTATATATATGGTCTAGTACCAGGTTCAAGAGAAATACGATTAGGACATAAGTTCGTTATTACCCATCTTTCCTGGTAAGGCAATGGGCTTTTACGACGTTAGTCAACAGACGTCAACAAACGCTGACCTCATCTGGGAGTCAGTGGGAGTAAGTCTTTCTCTAAATGGTGGAACAGATTGATCCAGTGAAGTGGAGCGTCTCCCCGGCAGAATTAGCACCGACACTGGTCAGGTGACACTCATCCTCTACTGAAACAGGGTAGGATTGTGAACTAGGTATCAAGTTTGGTATTTGTCTGAGACGAACACTGTGACCAGAAGTGTTGGCCAGGAAGAAATGGATCTTACTATCTCTTACAACATGTAAGGATGGTTCAACAAATAGACCTTTTACTTTGCACGAATCACTGTCAACTAGAGCGTTATCACCCTCTGGAACACTAGGAACAACAACAGACACTCTAGTGAGGGCACTAGCTGCGACAGAAACGTCTTTCTGTAGACGGCATGTGACATCAACAATAGATGGCGACTTGTTCAAGTAGTCGTTCCTTCCAGGGGATGCTTTGTGAAGAACGTTAATTGTAATGAGTTATGCCATCTCTATCAATATCATCACCCTCAGATATCATAAACAAGTTAATCATCATCACATCCTCATTATTAACATCCTCATCACCATTATCATCATAATTTTAACCTCTTCTAAAGAAATCTGAGCAGTAATGATGACAAACGGTGAGCGACGATGAACAAGATTGCCTGAACCTGCGTGTACATAATATGATGTAGCTGAGTAGGCTAACAAGCCACGACGTTCTCTGTATTCCAGTGTATCCAAGTGCAGCAGCAGCAGCTCGCTCTCCATCTATCTTTAAACGTGGGTTAATATCTCTGAGTGATTGCAGCAAAACGATTCCTTAAACTGCTTGTTGCTTAATATTAAAATACACTTGTAGTGAGTGATAGGTCCTTCTGTGAGTGGAAGGTTGTGTTAATTTTCAAACTATATCTAGTGGATGTGGAAACTCGTTCTATTTTTGGGTTGTAGGATTTAGCAATCGGACTGAGTGGCAGAGGCTGCCTAATAGAAAAACAGTTTAGTGACTACGGACACTGTGGCGAGATGCTGGCCTTAATTTATAAATCAGTTTAGTGACTATGACACTGAGAATAGCAGTACTGCCTAATATAACACGTTTTAGTGACTTTACGACATGTGAATCAGTAGTCACGCGTGGTTAATAAATGTCCTAAGTGTTTTTTTTTTTTGTTAGGGGGGATTAGTGTGGGGTTGTTATAGAGCTCCAGGGTTTGCTTCTGTTGTATTTGCAGAATCTGAGGTCAGTGTGGCAACAAGTAGGAGGTTTCAACTTCCCGAGCAGAAAATAAATGGCTGAAATTTTTTTGGGATAAGTATTAGAAAGAATGTTGAAGAGGTTTGGGGTTAGTGAAGGAAACGTTTACCAGCAGTGAGGATCAGACTGGCAAGTTATAAGTGGGAAGTGGGTCCCTAGTAAAAGCATAGAAGCATCAAAGAGAAAGGTTAAAAGAGATGTTTGAAATTAGGAAATTGGCTTCTCTGTTTTCTGGGCGAATGTTACTTCAGTGGCCAATGAGGTTAAAAGGTAGCACTAACTCCCATGCTAAATAAAGGTGTTAAGAATATCTTGTGGTTGGTGATTCACCAGGTAAGATTTATGGACAACGGTTTATGAAGAGAGATTGTCAACATGTGGGTTAATATGTAAGGTAATGGGAAACATGCCCCATTATCAGCCTCAGTGCTGATGAAATGATTATCAAGAAGGGCAGAATAGGACAGGGCTCTTATTACAACTGTAGATTTAAATTGGGTCTTAGGGAGGGTTCCGATCATTTTAGCATCTTGCCTAGAAGAGAGAGGGCAATAATTGGATGTCTACGGCAATTTGGTGCAATCCTGGCTAGATAGGTACTGCAAGGAACTTGCCAATTCCATCTACTGTCAACTGGGACATTTCTTATGGGCAATGTGTTATGCATGCAAAGCGATGGGGTAATCTGTAGGGACGAGGGAGCCATTGCTGACTTGTCTTGGACTTTAAACTGATAATGATAGAGATACGTGTGTGTGGGGGGAAGGGTTCAGCATGAGGGATGAAAACAGCGGATATTATATGATTCCTCTGGGTATGTTTAAAGGACATTATTCATCTTAAATTTACTAATATAAGCAATAGAACTGGTAAACAAACGAGACAGTAGAGAGCAGCAAGTGACTAGCTCTCTTAGGTTTACTTTACTAATAGGAGCGTTAGAAAAGGACAGACGAGCTAAGATTGAGTTGCATGTGCAGGAAGCATAAATATTATTGCAGTTACAGAGATCTGGTTTAATCCTGAAAAGATAGAGAAATGCCTTCTGAATATTCACATACAGAGCTATATATTATTCCACACTGCAATGCCAACAGGGATATGTGGTGGAGTGCGATGTATGCAGAGACGCTTTTAAAATTGTGGTGTTAGACATATTAGAAAATTAGAAAGCATCGGACCTGAATTATTTGGCCACAGTTTCCTGAGGGGTCGTATAAATCTGTCTTGTGTGTGATTTACAGCCACCAAATTCTTGATGCATAAAGCATTTATATAAGTAAATGCCGAGTTATTGGGTTGATTTTAACGTCAGCTAAATTGACTGAACGCAATTTGACAGGAAATATTTGTTCTAGCGACTTTCATGATACGAGTCAGGATGCTTTTAAAAACAGTTTAGGACACAACCATCTTGAGGAATAAACCTGCTTGACTTGGTTTGGCTAACAAGTATACACTAATTAATTATCTTGAGGTTAATGATAAGCTGGTATAGTGATCACAATCACTCAGTTCGTATATAATAGAATACGTTTTAACTACAATCAAGTCAATGGTCCCTGCCTTCTTCTTCGCGTTTTCATAGGGACAGAGGAAATACCTTGTGGGATGAACTGGAATGACCTGACCCTGGTTCAGGCAGGTAGTTATGGTTGCGATATGTCCATTTTTCAGAGTTTAGGTCTAGCTGCCCAGAATAATTATGTTCCTGACAGTGAAATTAGATCAAACAAAAAATATTCCTATATGGATAAACTATAGATTAAAAACATCTCTAGGTTAAAAAGGAGACATTTACAGGCGAACAATAAATTTTTCATGAGGGAAGGAGGGCAATTAAGAAATCAATATATTCAACTATAAATGCGAAAGGGGAAAAAAAAGAATGGCAAAATGGATTTATGAGGTTAAAGTCGCAAGGGAATGAAGATTACCTGAAATGTTTCTTTCGTGGCATATAGGAGTATGATTAGGGGCAAGATGGGCCCACTCAAAAGATATCGATCAGCTCAATGACAGTAAACAAAGAATGTTTAGAATTTTTTAAAAAATTTCTCTTATTTTTTCTGCAGGAAGATACTAGTGATATTCAGTAATTAAAATTAGATTATGTAGAAACAGGACGGAAAATAAGTTAGTACGATCAAAGTCTCTAGGAGATGATTCTCATAAGATAAATTAAAGCTAACAACCCCCGGGGTTGATGAATGTTTCAAGGGTTTTAAAGTAAGGGAGGATTACCTTAGCATATACCTGTAGGCTAAGTTCATATTACAAGCATATCACTGCAAACTTGGCATAGTGAACATAAGTGAAAAATTGGCAAATGTGATCCTATCTATACAAATCAGGAGACAGGTCCTTAGCTTTGACTATAGATCCAATAAGCCTAAACCTCAACTGTGAGAAAATTGATGGGACTCAATAATTGCAGAGGCTATTTTTTTTTAGAAAGACACCTTAAGAGATATCTCAATTGATTAAATAATTCGCACGGTTTAAAAAGGGGCGTTTCCGCCCTATAATAATTTACTACATTTTTCACTAGGTATTTGAAGAGGTAGAGCACCATGTGATAATGAAAAACGATTTTGTGTATGTGGGATTTAGTAATAGCTTTTGGGACAGAGTTCACAAAGGAGGTATTGTTGAAAAAGTAGAAGGATACGGAATCGTGTGAATTTTTTTTAGGAGAGGCGCGGTTGAACATATAGACAAATAGAGTTATGATTAAGCTTCTTGTCGGTATACCATTAACATTTCTTCTCAGACAAAATGCAATAGTTTTCCTTGAAAAGGAAAACACGTTTTTTATTAAGAACTAAACTATGTAAGAAAAATGTTGACATCACTGATTACGAGAAAGATTTAGGATATTTGGGCTTAAGCAGTAATCTAGATTGATAAAACACTTGTGCATACTTTTGAGGTATTTTTATTCGTGAACTGTTCCGTCAAGCAGTGAGGCTTCTCAGTCCAGTGCAGAAGAAAAAGTGGAAAGTGTATCATATGGAAAATGTCTAATGGGAAGATGATCCTTAATGGATAAACATAAGGTTATATACATCTCATTGTGGTTCAAAGAGAAGTATAAAATAGATAAAGCGTATACATAAGAGTAAGAGAGGCGGCAGTTAAAGGAAAAACAGAGAATATTCAGTTAATGAGGGAAATGATAAAAAGGGAGTAAAAAAAGCAAAGATTAGATTATGATGTTAAAGTGCAAGAATCGATGACTAACCCAAAGGGTTCTTTCAGGTATGGCAGGAAGGTCATAGATTATTAGGGACATTATAAAGACCCTCTAACAAATGGTTACTAGGGTTATCTCACACGACAGTATTAGGAAATGTGTAGATTGTTTAACATCTCTACTTCCTCTGCAGTTTTTGCGAAAGACAGGAAGATACTAGCGATATTCCAAATATAATAGATTATGTAGTAACAAGGATGATGATAATCTATGCACGATTATGGGTCATAAGTGACAAAAGTCCTTAGATAAGAATAGATAAATTATAACCTACATATCCCAAATGCCTGATGAGATTAGCAAGGGATTCTAAAAGGAATACAAAGAGGAATCTTAACAGACCTTTGGCAAATCTTTTCAAATTATCACACTACAAAATGGCATAATGCCAAAATAAGTGGAAAACGGCATAATGTGATTCATATTTTCAATGAGGTGGACAGGTACTTTGTTTGAAACTATAGATCAGTATGTCTAACCTCATATGGGAAAAAATTTAATGGACTCGTGATTGCCGTAGCAATCATAAGCATTTTGAATAAGCAATAAAATGATCAACGAATTCAGCACGTAAGGCGTTCCTACCATAGACGATTTATAAACTTTATTTCATAAGGCATTTACAAGAAGGTAGCGCATGATAATGAATATTAAATCCGGCAGGGGGTATGGTTTAGTAATATGTGGTAGATCACCTTAACCTGATCTGGAGAAGAGTGGAGGTGAAGTGACTCTCAAACTTCAACCCACACCAGGGAAGTTCAATACTACTAGGAGTAAAATTGAAACAAATCAGGACACCATTTAACTAGGAGTTTCGCCCAGCCCGCCAGAGGGGGGTGGGGGTAGTGCGACGCTAACTCGCGATTGGTTCTGGTTGCCTGAACAATCCAAACCCCACTTACAACCCCTTTTCCCTCACAAGACCACCTTTCAAAACCTTATGGACAGAGTCACTAAGTAATTTAACAGAGGAAAAAGTCACTTTTGGACTAATCGGCTCAGCCAATCTGAATAAATGGATTTTCCAGATGCAATAATATACAACTGTTAGCTTTATTACGGCTGAATAAGCTAAAGCCCATTCATGAGTATGCTATTTGAACCTTTGAATTTTCCAAGTACATCAGTGGCTTTGATCTGTTTCAAGCACAAAGGGTTTTCCGATATAGGTAGTATTTGAATCTACTATACCCCATTCTAATGCCAGTAGTCCATAAAAGTAGTCCTCATCACACAGTAGTCATCATCACACAAAAGTAGTACTAATGTTTCTCCACAGTGGAATATCTTTCTTCCTGGGCAGAAGTTTTAATGGCGAAAGATACTGGGAAAAGGAGTTCTCCTCTATATGTAAAGCAGTCAGCCCCAGGCCAGAATGGGAGGCATCTGTCGGAGTATAAAATATTTATTAATATCGGGTAATTTTAGGTCGGGGGAGTTGAAAAATATACTTTTAATTTCTTCGAAGCTTTGGATGGATTCTTCAGAGCATTCCCAAGGTGGCTCATTGACACTTTTTTTAATAGTCTGTGAGACTGGAAAGTCAAACTACTTTATATTTTGGTTCTAAACTTCTGTAGAAATTTACGGATCCAAGGAAACTTAACTTTTTTGTAGCAGGGAGTGTTCTTTCTAAAACGGCTTTCGTTTATTAGAAGAGGTGATAAATTGTTGTAGAGACAATGAAACCGAGGTAGTGTACCTTAGGATAGCCAAGAAATCACTTCTGTGGCTTGACTTTAAGGCCATGATTCTAGTCTTTTCAAAACCAGGCGACAGTGTAGTTAAATGGTCTTCCAGACATGTCATGATTTAGAATATTATCAGAATACACCGAACATTCTGAGATCAGAAAAGGGACTATTTCATAAGCCTATATATACGTGGCAAAAGGGGTAAAACCAAGCCGAAAGGCATTGTGCGTTATTGCATTAGTCCTCTAGCAGTAGGGAAGCCACGTATGGTTTCGAGTCTGGGTGTAATGGTACGTTTTGTATGACAAGTTACCTGGCTGCGTGGTGTGAGGGGGTGCTGTCGCGCCTCTGACTGGACAATATAGGTGTACTGCTGTGTTGTCAAATGGCGGTTAGTTCAGACGCCGGATAAATTTACTGTTGGCATAGAGCTACTTCGAGGAACGATTACACTAGTTCTGGGCAAGGTCTTTAATAACTAAGATCATCAGGGAGGACGTTCGGCATACCAGATGGAGACTTTTATGGGGTTGCATTAAATGGAGCCCATAGAATTTTCGTAAAATGCTGTTGGCAACGGTCTATGAATCATTGGTCACCGGTTTTCAGGACGTGAGTCTTACCGTCATCACCAGCTGTTTTGTGTGTGAATGATTGATGTTTCACGGCATCATACGTAGTCAAGTTACGCAACGTTCCCTTTGAGGCGGACGAGGCGGATTTTCAGGAAAGTTTTTGGAGTATTGAACAGTGATTTTTATATACTAACCCAAAAAAACCAAATTTATAACCCTAGATTTCATAGCAACTCGTACCACCTACCCCCAAAGCGCTTTAGAAAAATCCTGAAACACTCTAAATCAACAGCAAATTTACAAGAGTTGCAAACCTCGAGCAAAGCCATCCAAAATCAAAGTAGGTTCGAGAGTTATGCTGACTAACTTTAACAAAACGTCTGCTATGCCAAAGCTTGATAAAAAGTTTGTTGGTTCTTATCGAGTAGTTGAACATATCACTGGCAATAAATATAAGGTTAGAGAAATTAGTACTGGTCAGTATAAAGAATCGCATTTAGATCAAATGAAGTTAATGTGTGA
The DNA here is from genome assembly GCF_026875155.1 of Cherax quadricarinatus. Taxonomy (NCBI): domain Eukaryota; kingdom Metazoa; phylum Arthropoda; class Malacostraca; order Decapoda; family Parastacidae; genus Cherax; species Cherax quadricarinatus. The sequence goes on along the minus strand of NC_069417.1, from coordinate 19,758,598 downwards.
TGATAATGATGTTCCAACCCAGACTAATGTGACAGACTCTAACAATCCTCCTGATCCTGTACTCTCTACCTCTGATACTCAGACGATCAACCTGAATGTCGTTATTCCCTAAGTACATGACAGGTATTGAGAAATCCTCAAGTATCATTTGTAACTACCAATTCAGATTTGCCTCAGTGCAACAGAGTTTGATCCTCCCAGAGATGACACCCATTCTGCATATGTCAATCTCACCCTAGCAGAGTTGGGGTTAACGTAAAAAACCCTGTATAGATGAATAATTACAGTAATCACACTATCAGAAATTAAAGAATTTTTTTTTTTTTGTGTTCACGTTCTCTCCGAATTCTGAGATTTAAAACAGTCTAGATTTGCGTGCACCGAATCTGCCTTTCTGTTAAACACTTCTTTCTTTGTATATATTTCTTCCTTTGTTGCCCTGGAGGGAACATTGGAAATTAGTTAACAATCTAGCGCAACTCTTTCCCACGGTTCACTAGTTATTTGGGATACACTTGGATTGGATTAGGACCATTAGCATTCCCTTTATGTTGAAATGCAGACACTACATTTCTTAACATACTCAGAAATATCAGTTGCCACACGAGACCAAAAGTATTTAAAACCTGGCTTGTTTTACTGAATGACCAAACCCCCAGGGTGACAACACCTGGTACTCGTGAACTAGCTGTAAGGCTACATTCACTATGACTGTGGAATTACTAACTGGTATACTCTTCTGCTAGGAGTACCCAACTGGGCTGTTCGATACATTTAATTCTTGGTTCATGACAAAGTCCCCTGAGGGTGCTGGTGGCTTCACAGTCAGAATAAGATCTTTTTGGAGCGGAATCGAATCACACCAGACCACATGGGATCTGCTCGTTGAGCATTCTTTACATCTTCGGCAGTAAATGGAGGGTCTGCAGTTACTATACAAACATGTCGTGATAAGGTATCTGCGACTACATTTGACTTGCCAGGTAAGTGCTCAAAGGGGGGATTTTAAACCCCTTGGATTTGTCAAGGTCCATCTGGGTAACCTTCCAAAAAAAGGGTTTTTTGTTCTGGAATAAAGGTATCAGTGGAGCATGGTCTGTCAAGACATGAACGAATGCTGATAAATAATGTCTCGGAAGTGCTTTGAAGGCCATACTATTACAAAAGCTTCTTGCTCAGTTACTGTATAATTACTTTCAGCCTTCGTAAGGACTCGGCTAGCAAATGCAACTGCGTTGTACTTACCGTCAGTCTTCTGAGCTAGTAGGACACCTATGCCAATAGAACTAGCATCAGTTGTCAGATAGAAGGGCTTAGAAAAATCTAGAAATTTCAAAATTGGAGCAGATGTTAGCTTTTCTTTTAAAGTTTGGAATGCTCTTTCTTGACAGAAGATCCAAACAAAAGGAGCATCTTTCTTAAGCAACTCAGTTAGAGGAGCAGCTATGGAAGAAAAATTGCAATGAAAGATCTATAAAAAAACCCGCTAAGCCCACAAGGGTCTTACGGCATCAGCAATTTTGGGAGTTGGAAAATTTAGTCTGCATTTACTTTACTTTGGTCGTCGTAACCCCCTTTAGGAGTGATACGTGACAAGAAACTTAATTTTGATCTGAATAATTGACATTTAGCATTTTTGATCTTTAAATTGGCTTCTTAAAGTTACAAAGTACACATCAATCCTTTTAAAATGTGTACCCCCGTCTTTGACAGACGATTACGCCCATCTAAGTACCCCATAAGTGCATTACCTATGAGACCTCAAAAATTTAGTATGACCCCTTGGAACGTGATAGGGGAAGACGTAATCCAAAGGCCATATGGAGGAAGTGACAATGCCTGTAGGAGTGGGAATGAGTTAGCTCTTGGCTGCCCTCTTGAAGAGGGACTTGCCAAAACCCTTGTAAAAAGCCCAGGTTAAAAAGATGTTACCCCCAATTTTAAAGGGAAAAAAGATCCCCCAGTACAGGGTGGGAAAAGCGATCTGGAATAGTTTTCGCTTTTAAATTTCCCTAAGTAAATCACTGGGCACCAAAGTACCATCCTTCTTAGGCATGGAAAAAGGGTGCTTTCCCCAATGTGAACTGGTGAAAAAAAGTCCTACAAGCTTTTGTTTGAAAATTCTTCTGTAAATCAACTTGTGAATGAGGATTCTGTACGAGTAATTTAGGTTGTACCAGGTTAAAGTGAAATCGAGGGGAAAATAAGTTCTTATCCCCATTTTCACCTGGAAAGGCAATGGCTTTACGAGTTTTTTTCAAAAGGTAAAAAAAAAACGCTTGACCTCATCTGGGAAGTCAGTGGGAGAAGTCTTTTCCCCCTTTCAACTGGTGGAAAGATTGATCCAGTGAGGGATGGGGTCCCCCCCGGGAAAAAATAGACCGACCCATGGTCAGGGAAAAACTCATCCTCTCCCTAAAACAGGGTAAGGATATGAACAAGGTCAAAAAGATTGGTATTTGCCTGAGCGAACATGGCCCAGAAGTTTTTCCCAGGAAAAAATGGATTTCTTCTCTTACAACATGTAAGGTGGTTCAACAAAAAAGACCTTTTACTTTGCACGAAACTGTCAACTAGAGCGTTATCACCCTCTGGAACATAGGAACAAAAACAGACACCTAGTGAGGGGATAGTGGCGACGAAACGTCTTTTTTGTAGAGGCAGTGCATCAACAATAGATGGCGACTTGTTCAAGTAGTGTTCCTTCCAGGGATGCTTTGTGAAGAAAAGTTATTGTAATGAGTTATGCCATCTTATCAAAATCATCACCCCCAGATTCATAAACAAGTTTAAACATCATAAATCCTCATTATTTTCATCCTCACCATTATCATCAAATTTTAACCCCCTTTTTAAGAAATCTGAGCAGTAATGATGAAAACGGTGAGCACGTGAACAAGGGTTGCCTGAACCTGCGTGTACATAATATGATGTAGCTGAGTAGGCTAACAAGCCACGACGTTCTCTGTATTCCAGTGTATCCAAGTGCAGCAGCAGCAGCTCGCTCTCCATCTATCTTTAAACGTGGGTTAATATCTCTGAGTGATTGCAGCAAAACGATTCCTTAAACTGCTTGTGCTTAATATTAAATACACTTTAGTGAGTGACAAGGTCCTTCTGTGAGTGGAAGGTTGTGTTAATTTTCAACTATATCTAGTGGATGTGAACACGATCTTATTCTTTGGGTAGTAGGTTCTAGCAACTACGACAGAGTGGCAGATGCTGCCTAATATGAAACAGTTCTAGTGACTACGACACAGTGGCAGGTGCTGCCTAATATAAAACAGTTCTAGTGACTATGACACTGAGAATAGCAGGTACTGCCTAATATAACACAGTTTTAGTGACTACGACACTGAGAATCAGTAGTCACGAGTGGTCATAAATGTCCTAAAGTGTTTTGGGGGGGATTAGTGTGGGGTGTTATAGAGCACCATGGTTTGCTTCTGTTGTATTTCAGAATCTGAGGTCAGTGTTGAAGTAGGAGGTTCAACTTCCCGAGCAGAAAATAAAAGGCTGAAATTTTTTTTGGGATAAGTATAGCAAAGAATGTGAAGAGGTTGGGGTTAGTGAAGGGAAACAGATTACCAGCAGTGAGGATCAGACTGGCAACCGTTATAAGTGGGAAGTGGTCCCTAGTAAAGCAAGAAGCATCAAAATAAGAAAGGTTAAAAGAGAAGATTTGAAATTAGGAAATTGCTTCTCTGTTTTCCTGGGCGAATGTACTTCAGTGGCAATGAGGTTAAAGGTATCACTAACTCCCCTGCTAATAAAGGTAAGAATATCCTTGTGGTTGGTGATTCACAGGTAAGATATATGGACAACGGTTTCTGAAAGAGAGATAGTCAACATGTGGGATAATATGTAAGGTAATGGGAACAAGCCCATTATCAGCCTCAGTGCTGATGGAAATGATATCAAGAAGGGCAGAAGACAGGAGCTCTTATATACAAATGTAGATTTAAATAGGTCTAAGGGAGGGATCCCGATCATATTTAGCATCTTGCCTAGAAGAGGAGAGGGCAATAATTGGATGTCTACGGCAATTGGTGCAAATTCCTGGCTAGATAGGTACTGCAAGGAACTTGCAATTCCATTCACTGACAACTGGGACAATTTCTATGGCAAATGTGATATGCATGCAAGCGATGGGGTACATCTGTCAGGGACGAGGGAGCCATTGCTGACTTGTCTAGGACTTTAAACTGATACATGATAGAGATACGTGTGTGTGGGGGAAGAGGTTGCAGCATGAGGGATGAAAACAGCGGATATTACTAGGATACCTCAGGGATATGTTTAAAAGACATTATTCATCATAAAGTTACTAATAAACGCAATAGAACTGGTAAACAAACAGAGACAGTAGAGAGCAGCAAGTGACTAGCTCTCTTAAGGTTTACTATACTAATAGGAGCGTTAGAAAAGGACAGACGAGCTAAGATTGATTGCATGTGCAGGAAGCATAAATATTATTGCTATTACAGAGATCTGGTTTAACCTGAAAGATAGAGAAATGCCTTCTGAATATCACATACAGAGCTATATATTATTCCACACTGACAATGCCAACAGGAAATGTGGTGGAGTGGCGATGTATGCCAGAGACCATTTAAATTGTTGTGTTAGACATAATATAAAATTAGAAGCATCGGACACTGAATCTATTTGGCCACAGTTTCCTGAGGGGTCGTGAAAAACTAGTCTTGTGTGTGATTTACAGGCCACCAAATCTTGATGCATAAAGCATTTAGATAAGAAAATGCCGAGTTAATGGGTGATTTTAACGTCAGCTAAATTGACTGAAGCAATTTGACAGGAAATATTAATTCTAGCGACTTTCCTGATACGATTCAGGATTGCTTTTAAAACAGTTTAGGACACAACCAACTAGAGGAAATAACATGCTTGACTTGGTTCTGGCTAACAAGTATACACTAATTAATATCTTGAGGTTAATGATAAGCTTGGTAAAGTGATCACAAATCACTCAGTTTCGATATATCATAGAATTACGTTAATAACTACAATCAAGTCAATGTCCCTGACTTCTTCTTCGCCGATTTCATAGGACAGAGAAATCACCTGTGTGGGATGAACTGGAATGACCTGACCCTGGGTCAGGCAGGTAGTTATGGTTGCCGATATGTCATTTTTCAGAGTATAGCTCTAGCTGCCCAGAATACTTATGTTCCAGACAGAGAAATTAGATCAAACAAAAATATTCCTATATGGATAAACAATAGATTAAAACATCTCATAGGTTAAAAGAGACATTTACAGGCGAATCAAGAGGGAAGATGGGCAATTAAGAAATCAATATATTCAACTATAAATGCGAAAGGGAAAAAGAAAGGCAAATGGAAATTATGAGGTTAAAGTCGCAAGGGAATGAAGATTACCTGAAAAGTTTCTTTCGTGCATATAGGAGTAAGATTAGGGGCAAGATGGGCCCACTCAAAAGATACTCGGATCAGCTCAATGACAGTAACAAAGAAATGTTTAGAATTTTTAAAAAAATTTCTCTTATTTTTTATGCAGGAAGATACTAGTGAAATTCCAGTAAAATTAGATTATGTAGAACAGGACGAAAATAAGTTATGTACGATCAAAGTCTCTAGTGAGATGATTCTCAAAAAGATAAATTAAAGCCTAACAAACCCCCGGGGTTGATGAACTGTTCTCAAGGGTTTTAAAGTAAGGAGTAACTTAGCAAACCTTTGGCTAGTCTTTACAGCATATCACTGCAAACTGGCATAGTGACTAAGTGGAAAATGGCAAATGTGATACCTATCTACAAATCAGGATACAGGTCCTTAGCTTTGACCTATAGACCAATAAGCCTAACCTCCACTGTGAGAAAATTGATGGACTCAATAATTGCCGAGGCTATTAGAAGACACCTTAAGAGATATCAATTGATTAATAAATCTCAGCACGGTTTTAAAAAGGGGCGTTCCTCCCTTAATAATTTACTACATTTTTCACTAAGGTATTTGAAGAGGTAGATCACCATGATAATGAAAACGATTTTGTGTATGTGGATTTTAGTAATGCTTTTGACAGAGTTCCACAAAGGAGGTTATTGTGAAAAGTAGAAGGATCCGGAATAGGAGAATTTTTTTCTAGGAAGAGGCGCGGTTGACATATAGACAACAGAGTTTGCATAAACATCTTGTCGGTATCACCATACCATTTCTTCACAGACAAATGCAAAGTTCTTACCTTGAAAAGGAAAACCACGATATTTATTAACTAAATAATGTAGATGTTGACATCACTGATTACGAGAAAGATTTAGGAATTCTGGTTAGCAGTAATCTAGATTGATAAACACTTGTGCAACTTTTGGGAATTTTTATTCGAGAACTGTTCCGTCAAGCAGTGACTTCTTCAGTCCAGTGCAGAGAAAAGTGGAAGATGATCCTAATGGAAAATGATCCTAATGGAAGATGATCCTAAATGGATAAACAATAGGTTAAAACATCTCATTGGTCAAAAGAGAAGTAAATATATAAGCGAATCAAAAGAGAAGAGGGGCAGTTAAGAAAACAATATATTCAGTTAAAGAGAGAAATGAAAAAGGGAGTAAAAAAAGCAAAGATAGATTATGATGTTAAAGTTGCAAGGGAATCGAAGACTAACCCAAAGGGTTCTTTCAGGTATGCAGAAGTAAGATTATTAGGGACAAGATAAGCCCTCTCAAAAGTTACTAGGGTTATCTCACCGACAGTAATAAGGAAATGTGTAGAATTTTTAACACTTACTTCCTCTCAGTTTTTACACAGGAAGATACTAGCGATATTCCAAAAATAATAGATTATGTAGAACAGGATGATGATAAACTATGCACGATTAGGGTCATAAGTGACAAAGTCCTTAGATAAATAGATAAATTAAAACCTAACATATCCCAAAGCCCTGATGAGCTTATGCAAGGATTCTAAAGGAATACAAAGAGGAACTTAACAGACCTTTGGCAAATCTTTTCAAAATATCACTACAAACTGGCATACTGCCAAATAAGTGGAAAACGGCAAATGTGATACATATTTTCAAAGCAGGTGACAGGTCCTTTGTTTGAAACTATAGATCAGTAAGTCTAACCTCCATATTGGGAAATTTTATGGAATCAGTGATTGCCGAAGCAACTCATAGCCATCTTGAAAAGCATAAATTGATCAACGAATCTCAGCACGTAAGGCGTTCCTACCATACGAATTTATTAACTTTTTTCACTAAGGCATTTCAAGAGGTAGCTCATGTTAATGAATATTAAATTGTGTATATAGACTTCAGTAAGGCTTTTGATAGAGTTCCACATCAGAGGCTACTGAGGAAACTTAAGGCACACGAAATAGGACGAGAAATTTTTTCCTGGGTATAGGCATGGTTGACAAATAGGCAGCAGACTGTTTGCATAAATGGAGAGAAATCAGAGTGGGGGCATGCCACAAGCGGTGTTCCACAGGGGACAGTGTTGGGCGGCAAAAGCAAGTTTGCTGATGACACCAAAATAGGCCGTCCAATTCATTCTAATGAGGACACTGGAGCACTCCAGGAAGAGTTGAATAGACTGATGCAGTGGTCGGAGAAGTGGCAAATGCAGTTTAGTATAGATAAGTGCAAAGTTCTAAATGTTGGACAAGAAAACAACCATGCCACATATAAACTAAATAGTGTAGCTCTTAATATTACTGATTCTAAAAAGGTTTTAGGAGTTCTGGTTAGCAGTAAACTAAAACCACGACAATGGTGTATAAGTGTTCGCAATAAAGCTAACAGAATCCTTGGCTTCATATCAAGAAGTTCTCAGGTTGTTCTTCAACAATATATATCTTTGGGTAGGCTTCATTTAGATTACGCTGCACAGTTCTGGTCACCGTATTACAGAATGGATATAAATGCAGTGGAAAACGTACAAAGGAGGATGACAAAGTTGATCCAGTGTATTAGAAATCTTTCCAATGAGGATAGACTTAGAGCCCTGAATCTGCACTCTCTAGAAAGTCGTAGAATTAGGGAGGATATGACTTAGGTGTATAAATGGAAAACAGGAATAAATAAAGGGGGTGTAAATAACGTACTAAAAATATCTAGCCAAGACAGGACTCGTAGCAATGGTTTTAAATCGGAAAAATTCAGATTCGGGAAGGATATAGGAAAGCACTGGTTTGGGAATAGAGTTGTGGATGAGTGGAACAAACTTCCGAGTACCGTCGTGAAAGCTAAAACGTTGTGTATTTTTAAAAGTAGGTTAGATAAATACATGAGAGGGTATGAGTTGGACCTGAATAGCTTGTGTTGATGGGTCTGATGCCGTGCTCCTTCCTTAAGTGGGTGTGACCTGCCCTGATTATCCTTGGGCCGATGGAAGACTTGGACCTGCCTCGCATGGGCCAGTAGGCCTGCTGCAATGTTCCTTTTTATGTTGTTATATTGCTTTGAAGAACAGAGCACTGGAACAGGCCTACTGGCCCGTGCTATGCAGGTCCAAGTCGCCTGCTGCCCTAAGCTACTTTCCATAGCCATTCTGATGCAAGTCACATCCAGTCAAGAAGGATGGAGTACTGCATCAGGCCCATTAGCCCATAAAAGGGGAGAAATCAGAGTGGGGATGCGCCAAGAGCGGTGTTACACAGGGGTCAGTGATGGACCCTTTGTTGTTCACAATATACATAAATGACAAATAAGGGAATAAATACTGACATAAGCAAGATTGCCGATGACACCAAAATAGGCCATTCAATCAATTCTGACGAGGATACTAGAGCGCTCCATGAAGATCTGAACAGACTAATGCAGGGTCGGAGAAGTGGCATATACAATTTAATAAAGACAAATGGAAAAAGACACTTAAGTACAGTTCAGGACATTTATAGAGAAAACTAAGAAAACGAGTGTATATAAGTAGGTGTCAAAGCGGCTGAGCGGTGTATGGGGCTGAGTGGCTCCTATGGCTGAGCGGTGTATGGGGCTGAGTGGCTCCCTTTCCTGAGCGCTGTATTCCTGAGTGGACTCCTTTTCACACCTTTATGCTAATGACCTTGACCTCGCCCTCAACCCCCACCCACGACCCCCACCCACGACCCCCACCCACGACCCCCACCCACAACCCCCACCCATGACCCCACCCACGACCCCCACCCATGACCCCACCCATGACCCCACCCACGACCCCCTCGCGCCCGCCGTCGCGCCTGCCCGCGCCTTCTGCAGCGTCGTCCGGATCGCCCCCGCTCCCCGAATTTTTTTCCGATTTTTTCGATTTTTTTTTTAATTTCATATGCTCTCCATCTCCTCGGATCAAGTTTTTTGGATTTCCCCCTTTGGGGGTAAGCATTCTTATGATCTCCTCGGATCAAGTTTTTTCTCGATATCAATAATACAAAGATTTCCCCCATCATCCACTTCTACCCCAAATATTCCTGCTCTTCATCTCCTTGGATCAAGTATTTCTCCTCCATCTCCTCGGATCAAGGTTTTCTCGATAATACAAAGACTCCATCTCCTTGGATCAAGTTTTTAGATTCTCCCCTCTGAGGGTAAGCATTCAAATGAACTCCTCCTATGGGCATGGTACTTTCTCTTACTACAGGTCTAAACAAGTGTGACGTCACCCCACCTGTGTTTACTCGGCGGTCAGTGACGTCACGTGATGACCTCACATACAGGCTGAATCTTGTCGACTTCCCCCTATGTCAGTGACATCACGTGATGACCGCACACACAGGCTGAATCTTGTCGAGCAGACAATAACTTAAAATGCAGGATAACACTATTTATTATACAACCAATGCATTTCATATACATCCAACAAAAAAAAATTCATTGAAAAAAGGTACAATTCATTGACTAAAATCAACGTATTTTTCTCTTGAAGAAATTCTATGCATTTTTTGTTCTGGATCTTCTTCGTCATCACCATCTCAGTATTACACATTTCATATACAACATAGGGAAAACATTTTCACTCTTAACCCAGGATAACCCAAATAATTCCACATTTTTTCGTTAATACCCACAACAATCCACAATTTCTTTACAAAATACAACACAAGTCTAGACATTTTTCTCGTTTTAACTATTTCATCAGAAAAAGTCTGGCGAATCTTATCTGACCGATCTCAGATAACATCTTAGGTCACTCCCCACGAAGTAACCTCTCTCTCTCCTCCCCACCCTCCCACACCCTCACTCTCCCACCAACATCTCACAACATCATCTCACAATTTTCACTCATAACCCACAATTTCATCAGAAAAAGTCACCACAACACTTACAACATATAATCACTTTTCGATAAATTCACTAGACACAATTTTACATATTACGAAGTTAATACACACACACACACACACACACACACACACACACACACACACACACACACACACACACACACACACACACACACACACACAACACCTCACATTTACTTTGAACACCTTCAAAACACTCTCATAGATCATTGAATACTCACAAAAATACCTTTGAACATTACCAAACAACGCTGAAACACTTCCAAAATACACCATTGAATACTACTAATACACCACTGAATTCAGTCAAAACAACACCAAAATCACCATAAACTAAGGTCAACATCACAGACTAACAATCATTTTCACACAAATCCCCTCAAATCACTATAACCAAGACGATTACCAATTTCTATGAGTACACTCACCTCCAACTTAGATATAACATGAACGCAAAAAAAACATGAACACAAACAAAACACACACGAACACTTACAGTAGAATCACCTCTTTTTCGATATCTCTAGTTCGAAAACAACGCCCACAACCCACATCACCCACATCCCACAACACCCACAACCCACATCACCCACACCCCACAACACCCACAACAACAACCCACAACTTATAACCACTTTTTCGGCATCACTAGTTCAACAACAACACTCACATCACCCACAACAACAACCCACTTATAACATCTTTTTTGGTATCTTTAGTTCGACAACAATACCCACAACCCTCATCACTTGCCAATTTATTCACAATTTTTCCTCTTTCGATACAAATTTTTCCCATTCTTTTTACTGAATCTTAAATGTAATACACATTCCTCCCTACATTACTAAAATTCTAATAAAATCCTTTCCATACCCATCTCCTTGTATCCACATAAATTGATATTATACTCACAACAACTAATCATCTCACTACCCAACTACTGCGTCATGTTTCTACGCCCTCCATTCTTTTCCGATATATCATAACTTTTCACTTCTATAATTTCTTTTAAAATATTCACACATTACCTTTGTTTTCAGTAAAATCCTCCCCTTATTTCATTAAATTTCTAATACAACCCTCCCCATACCCCTCTCCATCTCACCCGCATTTCTTCAAATACACTCACCCATCTCCCAGTCACCTCTTCAGAACACACACAAAATCACATTTCACAACCTAAACACCACACACACACCAACACACACACAACCACACACACACATCACACACACACACACACACACACACACATACCTCACTTTACTTTGAACACCTTCAAAAACACTCATACATCATCATTTGAGACACCTTATTCTCATATCTCTTAAAGAAATATTCTCTCCAAAATCCACAACCTCTATCATTTCACAACAGATCAACCCCCAGTTACTTCGAACACTCTCATAAATCATTTGAATACTCCCAAAAACACCTTTGAACATTTCAACCAACACTAAACACTTCCAAAATATCATTTTTGAATACTCCCAAATAAGATTTTATCATCTCTAAATTTATCCACACTTACATATTTCATGAGAAATACAACTCATATCCACCATACTACTCCTCAGTCTCCAGACTTTTACAACATTATCACAAAAACTTAACTCATACACTTATGGATCATGAGACATTTTACCAAAACTACACAAACGCAACCCACACACACACACACACACACACACACATTCACACACACCACACTTTACTTTGTACAACACCATAAACATCAATTTAACTTGAATACTCCCAAAACACCACTGAATACTACCAAAACAGCACCGAATACTGCCCAAACAACACTAAAAATCACCAGAAATCTATGATCAAACACCGACCAACTAACACCCATGTTATAGAAAATCCTCTCAAATCACTATATCCAGATGATCCCACCACCTCAGACATATATAACATGTGGCGCAAAAAAAACATACTCCTAAACCATTGAATAACTCACAAAAAAAACGCCTTTGAACATTTCCAAAACATCACCGAAACACTTACAAACAGGATCACCATCCATCTGAAAACATAACCCTGTACACCCAAAAAAAAAAAAAAAAAAACTAAGACATTCCTCAACTATCATCATGACCACCTCCACCTCAAAACTCACTAAGATCGCAGAAAACGACTCATTTTTTATAAACATTCACACAAAAAAATCACAATCACCACTCCATACAATATCTAATACACCCCTCCCCTCACTACCGACCAACACATACCAGCACAATAGGGATACCTCCATGACATCACACTCCTTCCTGTGTTTACTTGGCAATCAGCGACGTCACACCCCACTTTTACTCATTTAACTTAACGAGAGGAAGTTACTTGTTTTTCAACCGTATATCTCCGATAACTAAGATCACCACATCAAGACGGTTACCAAATTCAATTAACCCCACCTCTAAGATCACACATTTTTGTACACATTCTCTTAAAAACATCTTCATAACGAAGATCACTAAATCTATCTATACTTTTACTAATATCACGAACATTTTGTCTTCCTCTACTCACCCACCAATTTATACATTCTCATTCACACTTACAACATTTCATTAATCGAAATTACATCTCATCCACTAAACTCCTCCCTCATTCTCCAACTTTACAACTTAGCCACACAAAAAAACTAACTCATACACTTATGACATGAGACATTACCATAACTAAACACGACTAGCTTTGAACCAACTCTTAACAACACTAAAACACCACTGGAACATCTACAAAAAATACTCGCAACACATTTGAAAACCTCAAAAACACTTCTGAAATAACTCCCAAAGCACTACGATTACAACCAATCAACCAATGAATACTACAAAAGCAACGTCAAAAATCACCAGAAAACAAGTTTAGCATCACCATCTAACACTCATTTTATAGAATCCCCTCAAACACTATAACAAGAACTCCCTCCCATGGCGCATAAAAAAAAAACTGAACACATTGGCACAAACACTTAGCACATAATCACCATCAACTAAAAACGATAACTTGTACACACATAAATTCTAAGACAACCTCCAACAACAAAATACCCATTTTCACTTACCTCAAAAACCAATAATATCACACGAAAACACTCATTTTTTTATACACATTCACACAAAAAATCATATTTGTCTATATCTAAGCGCACTCACCTCACTACAACCAACACACGATGTCACACCCCACAGGACCGACTAGGTCACCTCCAGTGACGTCACACTCCCATCTGTGTTTACTTGGTGGTTAGTAACATCACACCCAACCCACCTTGTTTCAACCTGTTGTACCCACAATATCTAAGAACACTATAACCAAGACGATTACCAGATTTTATGATCCCACCACTAAGATCACAGAATACACTCATTTTTTATACACATTCACACAAAAAATCATATTTGACTATATCTAAGCGCACTCACCTCAGTACCACCAACACACGATGTCACACCCCACAGGACTGGCGAGGTCACCTCCAGTGACGTCACACTCCCATCTGTGTTTACTTGGTGGTTAGTAACATCACACCCAACCCACCTTGTTTCAACCTGTTGTACCCACAATATCTAAGAACACTATAACCAAGACGATTACCAGATTTTATGACCCCACCACTAATATCACAGAAAACACTCATTTTTATAAAACATTCAAACAAAAATCACGATCAAGCAATTCCATATAATGTTCACACATCATCTATCAACACTCCATCACCAAGATCACCAAAAATCTAAGATCATGCATCCAAAAACTACTGTATCCTGAAAACACATATTTTTTTAAACATTCGCCAAAAATCAAGACATACACAAAAATACCAACAACACTATTCTTCCACCAACATATATAACATGACACTATAACATATCCCATCACCAAAAAAAAAAAAAAAAAAAAAAATTAATAATACACAAACAACCACAACTTAATACATTTCTCATTCCACAAATTTTAAGACATGAGACATACACAATAAATCTAAGACTTCACCTCCAACTAAGACATGCGCAACATAACTAAACATACACCAAAACCTATACTTTGACATATTGACAATAATTATAAGAAAAAGCACAAAAAAATTTACCATGTCATAGACAATACCAGAACTAAGTCACACACCTCCAACTAATACACAATCACTTTTCTAAGTTCATGTTAACTATTCATCAACAAAAAATATTAATACAATTTACCCACCAAATTTATGTTATAATCGTCAAAACATAAAACTGTTTTACACATTTTTTCTCAAACTGAATATTCATACCGCATTTATCATTTCTCACCTATGTTACATATCACATTTCTCATCCACATCATCCCTGAAACATCCTTCCTTATTGATCCGCATATCTCCTAGTGATATTTTAAGCCCGACGACCCATCACTACGTAGGAGCCAGAGAGTAGTAGGTGGTGTTGGAGTGGTGATGGTTGCTCTGGCTCCTACGTAGTGATGGGTCGTCGGGCTTAAAATATCACTAGGAGATATGCGGATCAATAAGGGAGGATGTTTTTTTTTTTTTTTTCAGGATGATTATATATATATATATATATATATATATATATATATATTATATATATATATATATATGTATATGTATATGTATATATATATATATATATAATATATATATATATATATAGATATTTATATACATATATGTTATAATGTATATGTAAATATAATATATATATATATATATATAATTATAATATATACATATATATATATATATATATAAATATGTCGTGCCGAATAGGCAGAACTTGCAATCTAGGCTTAAATAGCAACGCTCATCTTGCATATAGGCAAGTGGCAAAGATTTGTGTAGCAATAATTTTCGCCAAATCATTCTGAACTAACGAAAAAAAATATTTTTGATTGTGTTTGTTAGAATTTTTTTTTTTTTTTTTTTTTTAAAAATTATTTTAAACCGTATTTAAAATCATTTAGTTGGGTTAGGCTAAAATAAATTTCTCTTGTTATATGTAATAAGGTTAGGTAAGTTTTCTAAATTCTTTTGGGTGCAAAATTAAAATTTTTTTTACATTAACCATTAATGAAAAATAATCTTTAAACGTATAAGAGAAAATTTCAGAAAGACTTTAATTTTAATGAGTTCTTTGCTAATCGACCATTTTACCATATTCGGCACGACATATAATATATACATATTATATCCATATATGTATAGGTACATATATATATATATATATATATATAATATATAATATTATTTTTTTTTTTTTCTTTATTATCACACCGCCGATTCCCAACCAAGGCAGGGTGGCCCGAAAAGAAAAACTTTCACCATCATTCCCCATCACTGTCCAATGCCAGAAGGGTGCATTACACTACAGGTTTTTAAACTGCAACATTAACAACCCCTCCTTCAGAGTGCAGGCACTGTACTTCTCCCATCTCAGGACTTCAAGTCCGGCCTGCCGGTTTCTGAATCCTTCATCAAATGTTACTTTGCTCACAACTCCAACAGCACGTCAAGTATAAAAAACCATTTGTCTCCATTCACTCCTATCAACACCTCACGCATGCCTGCTGGAATCCAAGCCCCTCGCACACAAAACCTCCTTTACCCCCTCCTCCACCCTTCCTAGGCCACCCCTACCCCGCCTTCCTACCACTAACAGACTGATACACTCTTGAAGTCATTCTGTTTCGCTCCATTCTCTCTACAATGTCCGAACCAACCATCAACAACCCTTCCTCAGCCCTCTGGACAACTATTTGTAATTCCCGCACCTCCCTCCTAACTTCCCAAACTACGAATTCTCTGCATTATATTCACACCACAACATTGCCCTCGAGACATGACAATCTCCACTGCCTCCAGCCTTCTCCTCGCTGCAACATTCATCAACCCACGCTTCACACCCATATAAGAGCGTGTAAAACTATACTCTCATACATTCCCCTCTTTTGCCTCACAAGGACAAAGTTTCTTTGTCTCCACAGACTCATAAGTGCACCACTCACTCTTTTCCCTTCATCAATTCTATGATTCCACCTCATCTTTCATAGACCCACCGCTACACGTCCACTCCCAAATACTAATACGTTCACCTCCTCCATACTCCCTATCCCTCCAATCTGATATTCAATCTTTCATCTACCTAATCTTTTTGTTATCCTCATAACCTTACTCTTTCCTGTATTCACCTTTTAATTTCTTCTTTTGCACACCCTACACCCTACCAAATCATTCCACCAATCTCTGCAACTTCTCTTCAGAATCTCCCAAGAGCCATTTTCTCCAAAAAACACTTAAAATTTACGGGTGAAAAATTTTTCAAGCCTTTTCCAAAAATCCTTTTCCCCTTTAAAACCCCTCTAAAATTAAAAAAACCCCGGGTAAACCCATTTTTTAACCCTTTTAGGGGGAAAAAATTTTCCCCCCCCCCAAACCCTCTTCCCCCTTTTCCCAAAAACCTTTTTTAAACCACCCCCTAACCAAAAAATTTAACTTTCCCTTTCCCCCCCCCTTACCCTGTAAACGTTTTTTTCCTCCTAAAGCCACGCCTTTTCCCTTTATCTAAAATTTTTTTATATTTACTTAAACCCCTTCCAACACCCCCCCCTTTCAAACCCCTTTTTTCTCTTTTTTTTCCCTTTTTTTTTTTAAATTTAAAAATCACCAAAATTTAAACTCCTTTTTTTTTCCCCTTTTTTTTGTTTTTTTTTTTTTTTTTTCCCCCCCTGGTTTCCCTTTCCATACTTTATTAAACAATTGAAAACCCCCCAAAAAAAACCCCCACCTCTTTTTAAAAAATTTCTATCTTTATCCCATCAACCCGGGTGCCTTACCCCCCCTTTATTTTACCACTCCTCACGAACTCCCCCACACTCCAACGGGGTCTTCCCCCCTCCTACAAGATGTTATTCCCCCTTTCCCATACACGAAATCCAGCTTTCCCCATCTTATCAACATTTAAAAATTCCCAAAATATTCCCTCCATCTTCCCAATACCTCCAACCTCCATTTTAAAAAACCTCCTCTCCTATTTTTAACTGACAAAAACCATTTTTTCTCTAGGCTTTCTTAAATTTTAATCTCACCCAAAAAATTTTTCTTTTTTTCCCCAAAATTTGTTGATAAAACTCACCCACCTCTATTTTCTCTCTTTTTACTTTCTTCACCATCTCTTAAACCCCTTCTTTTTCCCTAACCTTTCCCTCCTTGCATCACTTCTACTTTTTTTAAAAACTTCTCAATGCTAACTTTTTCTCCCTACTACCTCTTTTCTCACATTCCACCAATCCCCCTTTTCCCTCCCACCCACTTTCCTTAACCAAAAACTTCTGCTAACACTCTACACACTTTTTTAAAACCCACCCCAAAACCCCTTCGACCCCATTGCCCATGCTCTCATTAGCCCATCTATCCTCCAATAGCTGTTTATACTTACCCCAACCCGCCTCCTCTTTTGTTTATAAACCTTCACCTCTCTCTTCCCAAAGCTCATTCCCTTGATCCCATCTACCTTTACCTCAGTGTAGCTACAACTAGAAATACTGATAATCTGGGGCCCCTCATAAACATGTACATCCTAAAGTCACTCAACATCTTTTTATCTCCAATACATAATCCAACAAACTACGTCTTTGGGCCCTACTCATATCGTTATACTTATTTACCTTTTTTTCTTTAAAATATTATTCCCATAACAAACCTTTTTCATCAAAGTTCAATAAAAGGGCCCCTTACATTTCCCTGGCACCCCAACTTACCTACCAAAACCCCTCTAAATTTCTCCTACTTTAGCTTTCAAGTCCCCTACCACAATTACCCTCACTTGGTTCAAAGGCCCCATACATTCACTTAACTTTCCCCCAAAATCTCTCTCTCTCCTCGCATTCCTCTCTTCTCCAGGTGCATACACGCTTATTATGACCCATTTTCTCGCACCCCCAACCCTTTTATTTTAATCCACAAAATTTCCCTTGAATTTTACCCCAATTCAAAATTCCTTTTTTCCCTTCCTAAAACTAAAAACTTTTAAAACTTTACTGCAAACCCACCTTCCTTTCCCCAAACCTCCTCAGATACCCCCCCCCCCATTTTTTAATCCCATTTATTTCCCCCACGGGAAACTCTCCCCCCCCTTCAGCTTTGTTTCGCCTTAGGGCCAGGACAAAAAATTTTTTCATTCATAACATCGCAATCATCTTTTTCTTGTAATCCGCACTACATCCACCACATTTAAGAAAACCCCCATTTTTTATAAAGTTTTTTTTTCTTTCTTTTTTATAATTGTATCCCGGAAAAGGGGGTTACTACCCATTGCCCCCGGGCATTTTAGTCGCCTCATACGACACGCATGGCTTACGGAGGAAAGATTTTTTTTTTTCCACCCCCCATGGACAATAGAAAAATAAAAAAAAAACAAGAGCTTTTTAGAAAAAGGAGAAAAACCTAGATGAAAGGTATAAATATTATCCCATTGGGGTGTCTGTGAAGTGTGACCAAAGTGTAAGTGGGGTAGCAAGATATCCCTTTAATCTTAGCGTGTTTATGAACAAAAAAAAGAAACCAGCAATCCACCATCATCCCCAAAACAATTACGGGTTTTTTGTTTCACAGCCCCATCGGGGCGGGAGGGAGTATTTCCCCGGGGTGGTTGCTGTCAAACCAACCAAACTACCGTGATATAATAAAAATATTTTTTAATAATATAAAAAAAATATATATATATATATATATTAATTATTATTTTTTTTATTATCAAAAACCGGCCGATTCCCCCCAAAGGCAGGGTGGCCCCGAAAAAAGAAAAAAACTTTAAAAACCATCTTTTCCACCCTTCCCTGTTTTGCCAAAAGGGGTCCCTTTACCCCAAAACAGTTTTTAAACTGCAACATTAAAAACCCCCCTCAGAGTGCAGGAAACTGTACCCCCATCCCCGGGACTAAAAGTCCGGCCTCCCCGGTTTCCCAAACCCCCTTTCCCTAAATGTTACTTTGCTCACACTCCAACAGCACGCAAGTTTTTAAAAAAACCTTTTGTCTCCATTCATTTCCTATCAAAAAAACCTAAAGGCATGCCTGCTGGAAGTCCAAGCCCCTCGCACAAAAAAACCCCCTTTTTCCCCCCCTCCCCCAAACCCCTTTCCTAGGCCAAACCCCACCCCCCCTTTTCCTTCCCCCCACAGACTGATACCTTTTGAAGCATTCGGTTTCGCTCCTTTCCCTCTCTACATGCCCCGAACCACCTCAAAAACCCCTTTTCCTCACCCCTCTGGACAACATTTTTTTGGTAATCCCGCACCTCCTCCTAACTTCCAAACTACAAAATTCCCTGCATTATATTCAAAACCACACATTCCCCCTAAAGACATGAAAACTCCCTGCCCCACCCTTTTCTCCTCGCTGAAAACTTTCCCACACCCACCTTAAACACCCAAAAAAAGGTTGGTAAAACTATACTCCAACATTCCCCTCTTTGCCCCCCAAGGGACAAATTTCTTTGTCTCCACAGACTCCAATGCACCACTCACTCTTTTCCCTCATCTTTTCTATGATTCACCTCATCTTTCATAGACCCATCCGCTGCCCACGCCCACTCCCAAATATCTAAAAACCTTCCCCTCCTCCATACCTCTCCCCCCAAAAATCTGATTTTCAATCTTTCATCACCTAATTTTTTTTTTTATCCTCATAACCTTCCCTTTTCCTGTATTCCCCTTTTAAATTTTCTTTTTTTGCACACCCAACCAAATTCATCCCCCAATCTCTGCAACTTCTCTTCAAAAATCTCCCAAGAGCCCCAGTGTCATCAGCAAAGAGCAAACTGTGACAACTCCCACTTTGGGGTGTATTCCCCTTTTTCTTTTTTAAATCCCCCGCCCCCTTTTCCAAGACCCTCCCCATTTACTTCTCTTTTCAACCCCATCTATAAATATATTAAACAACCCCCGGTGACATCACCCATCCTTGTTTTAAAACCCCACTTTTTAAATGGGGAAAAAAATTTTCCCCCTTCCTACATACCTTAAAATTGAAACCTCACTATCCTCGTAAAAACTCTTCACTGCTTTTTATAACCTACCTCCTACACCTTAAAACTTGCAACATCTTTCCCATTGCCCCCCTATCCACCCTGTCCCTAAAGCCTTTTTTTCCCCCTCCCAAAAAGCCCCCAAAGAAAACCCCCTTTACCTTACTAAAAAAACTGTTCACTTATATGTTTTTTACGTAAACACCTGGGCCCACCACCCCCTAAACCCTTTTCCCAAAGCCTCCTTGTTCACTGCTATCCTATTCTCCTTTTTACTCTTTAAATTCCCTTTTAATTATAACTCTAAACCCTACACTTTTAACCCCCGGTACACTCAAAAAGCCTTAAACCCCCAAAATTTTTGCACTCTCTTTTATCCCCTTTTCCTTTATTAAAAAAAAAGGGAACAAAAGCATGCCTCTTTCCCAAACCCTAGGTACCTTAAAACCCCTTTTTTCCTTTATTAAATAATTTTCACCAACCCTTCCCAAAAATTTTATCCCCACCTTCTTTTAAAAAATTTCAAACTTTATCCCATCAATCCCCGGGTGCCTTTCCCCCCCCTTTTATTTTAACCCACTGCCTCACGAACTTCCCCCCCACCACAACTGGGTCTTCCCTTTCCCCCCTACCAAAATGGGTTTTTCCTCCCTTTCCCCCATACACGAAAACAAAGCTTCCCTATCTTCATCAACATTTTAAAAATTCCCAAAATAAAATTTAAATTTTCCTCTAAATCTTCCCTTTAATAAAATCTCCTCTCCTATTTTTTAAATGACAAATCCATTTGTTCTCTAGGCGTTTTTTTAAATTGTTTAAAACTCCACTCCAAAACTTTTTCTTATTTTTAAAAAAAATTTGTTGATAACATCCACCCACTCTCTATTGCTCTCTTTTTTCATTGCTTTACCACTCTCCCTTTAAATTCTCCTTTTTTTTCCATATACCTTCCCTCCTTCATCACTTCTACTTTTTAAAAACTTTTCATATCTAACTTTTTTTTCCCTTTTTTTCTCCTTTACAAACCCTCATTCCACCAATCGCTCCTCTTCCCCCCCTGCACCCACTTTCCTGTAACCAAAAAACTTCGCGAACACTCAAAACACATTTTTAAAAACCCACCCCATACCTCTTCGACCCCATTTCCTATCTTTTCCCCTTTGCCCATCTATCCCCCAATAGCTGTTTTTTTACTTAAACCCCAACTGCCTCCTCTTTTAGTTTATAAACCTTTACCTCTCTCTTCCCTGATGCTTCTATTCTCCTTGTATCCCATCTACCTTTTACCTCTCAGTGTAGCTACAACTAGAAAGTGACTGATATATCTGTGGCCCCTCTATAAACATGTACATCCTGAAGTCTACTCAACAGTCCTTTATCTACCAAAACATAATCCAACAAACTACTGTCATTTCGCCCTACATCATATCGTGTATACTTATTTATCCTCTTTTTCTTAAATATGTATTACCTATAACTAAACCCCTTCTATACAAAGTTCAATCAAGGGCTTTCCCCTTTCATTTACACCTGGCACCCCAAACTTACCTACCACAAACCCCCCTCTAAAAGTTTCTCCTACTTTAGCATTCAAGTCCCCTACCACAATTACTCTCCTCACTTGGTTCAAAGCTCCTATACATTCACTTAACATCTCCATATATATATATATATATATATATATATAATGTATATAAATATATATATATATATATATATATTATATAATATATATATATATATATATGTATATATATATATATATGTATATATATATATATATATATATAAAAATATATTATATATTTTTAAAAATATATATTAATATATATATATATATATATATAAAAATATATAAATATATATATAATATATATAAAATTTTATATATAATATATATATATATATATATATATATATATATATATATTATATATTAATATATATATATATATAATATATAATATATGTATATATATATAAAATATATATATATATATATGTATATATATATATATATTTAATATATATATATAAAATATATAAAATATATATATATAATATATATAATTATATAAAATATATATATATATAAATTTTATATAATATATATATGTAAAATATATATATATATATATATATATGTATATATATATATATATATATATATATTATATATATAATATATATATATATATATATATATATATATATATATATATATATATATATATATAAATATATATGTATAAAATATATATATATATATATATGTATATTATAATATATATTATATAAAAATATATATTATATTATATATAAAATAATTATAAAATATATATATATATATATTAAAATTTATATATAAATTATATAATAATAATATATATATATATATATTATATATATATAAATATATAATATATATATATATATATATATATTAAAAAATATATAATATATATATAAAATATATATATAATATATATATATATATAAATATATATATATATATATAAAAATATATATATACATAAAATATATATATATATATATATAATATATTATATAATATATATATATGTAATATATATATATATATATAATATATATATTATAAGTATTATACTTAATAATAAAATAAATATATATTATATGTATATATAATATAACCTATATATACTAATATAAACATATAATAATATATAAACTAAATCAAATAACATCAATATAAACATAACTACTATAAAATATATAAAAAATAAAATATATATATCAAAAATAAATAATATATATATATATATCCTGCCGAATATGTAAAACTGGGCAGTTAGCAAGAACTCATTTAAAATTAAGTCCTTTCTAAAATTTTCTCTTATACGTTTAAAGATACATTTTTTTCATTAATGTTAATGTAAAAATTTATAATTTTGCACTAAAAGAATCTTAGAAAACTTACCTAACCTATTTTAACAAGAGTAATTTATTTAGCCTAACCCAACTAAATATAATTTAGATTTGTTTACAATAATTTAATACTAAACAAACACAGTGAAATATTTTTTTTTCGGTATTTTAAGAATGATTTTGGAGAAATTATTCCATAAACAAATTTTCGCTTGTCTTATATGGCAAGATGAACGTTGCTATTTAAAACCAAGATCGCAAGTTCTGCTATTCGGCACGACATATATATATATATATATATATATATATATATATATATATATATATATATATATATATATATATATATTTCTGTATAGGGGCAGGAGTCAGGTGAAGTGTCGCGTGGGTGGAGGAGATAGCAGTGGTAGTAGTAGTAGTGGTTGTAGTAGTGGTGGTAGTAGCAGTAGTAGTGGTTGTAATAGTAGTGGTGGTACTAGTAGTAGTGGTAGTAATAGTAGTGGTAGTAGTGGTAGAAGAAGTTGTAGTAGAAGTAGTAGTAGTAGTAGTAGTAGTAGGTTAGAGAAGGGCCTGTTGACATTAGGTTACAGCAGCCTCCAGAATGGGTATTATCCTGTTGATTAGCAAATTGTAAGATATTGTAACTACCGAACTTTTGATGTATAGCGTTACTGAAAGAACGGAGTACGCTGGGGTCAGTGGTCACCTGCAGTCATACCTGTCCTGAGCTCTCTGGGAGTTAGCGTGGGGTGTTACAAACCTCCATGGCTTTTTGTAGTGTTTTAGAATCTCAGGTTCAGGTGTTGAAGAAGGAGGCTCTACTTCTTCAGGAGGAAAATAGGAGGCTAAAGCTTCACCTAAATGAGTTTGGGAGTGAGTGTGAGAAGGATTTAGCTGGTAAGGAGGAAATAGTCACTAGCACTGATAGTGGCAACTGCTTTAAGTGGCAAGTGTTTCACAGTTCAGGAAGAATGAAGATAAGGAGGGTTAACAGAGAAGATGTGAAGGTAGGAAATCGATTCTCTGTTCTCCTGGACGAGTGCACTTCAGTGGTTAGTGAGGTTGAAGGTACCACTGATTCCACTGCTAATCAAAGTAAGAATGTTTTAATAGTAGGAGATTCTCAGGTAAGATATATGGACCATGCTTTTTGTAACAGAGACAGAAAGGTCAGACAGAGGGTGTGTTTTCCAGGAGCTGGTGTTGGTGATACAGTCAGCAGGTTGGATAATGTTATGTCAGGTAATGGGAACAGGCCCATTATCTGTCTTAGTGCTGGGGGTAATGACACTGGGAAGGACAGGCGACAGGAGCTGCTGGATAAGTACAGGTCAGCCATAGAAGTAGTTAGGTCTAAGGGAGGGAACCCAGTCATATGTAGCATCTTGCCTAGAAAGGGAGTGGGCAATGAATGGATGTCTAGGGCAATTGGTATAAATTGCTGGCTATACAGGTACTACAAGGAACTTGCAATCCCATTCATTGATACCTGGGACCTATTCTTTGGCAAATGTGATATGAATTCTAGGGATGGGGTTCATCTCTCTGTGGATGGAGTGGTTGCATTAGTCAATTCGATTGAGAGGGTAACTGATGACTTGTCTAGGAATTTAAACTGATAGATTATTGAGGTACGGGTTTTTGTGGGAAACAATCAGGCTGCAGTATTAAGATTAAAAAAAGCAGTAATTACCGGATACCTCAGGGATATGTTTAAAAAACAATATTCAAAATAAAGTTGCTAGTAATGGCAAATCAACTGATCAACAAAGAGAGATGGTACAGGGCAACAAATGACTAGCTCCCTTAAGGTTCACTATACAAATAGTAGACGTCTAAGAAATAAGATAGATGAAATAAGATTACTTGCAAGTGTAGGTAATATAGGTATTATTGGTATAACAGAGACCTAGTTCAACCTGAAAGACAGAGAAATGCCTTCTGAATGCAACATACAGGGTTATAAACTATTCCACACCGATAGGGTGAACAGGAAGGGTGGTGGAGTGGCGATGTACGTCAGAGAAAATTTAAATTGTTGTCTTAGACATATAAGATTAGAAACAACGGACACAGAATCTGTTTGGCTACAGTTTCTCGAGGGTCTTGACAAATTAATTTTGGGTGTGATTTATAGGCCCCCAAACCTTGATAAGGAGTGCAGTAAGCTGTTATGGGATGAAATTCATAAAGCATCTAGATATGAAAATGTTGTGATAATGGGAGATTTTAACTTTAGACAACTTGATTGGAACAATATGACAGGAAACCTTGAGTCTAGTGACTTTCTTGATACGGTTCAGGATTGCTTTTTAGAACAGGTTGTGACAGAACCAACTAGAGGAAACAATCTGCTTGACTTTGTTCTTACCAACAAAGAGTCACTAATTAATAATCTTGAGGTTAATGATGAGCTTGGGGAAAGTGATCACAAACCACTAAGTTTCAATACATCATGGAATTACCCAGATAACTGCAATCAAATCTTTGTCCCAGATTTTCGCTTGACTGAAAAATTACCTGGGTGGGCTAAATTGGGATGTCCTGACTATGGGTAAGGTAGGTGATCTTGGTTGCCAATATGACGTTTTTCAGAGCATAGTTCTAGCTGCCCAGACAACTTTTGTTCCGAGTAGGGAAATTAGATCTAACAAAAATGATCGCAAATGGATAAAAATAGATTAAAACATATAATTGGTCAAAAGAGAGGCATATGTAGGCACATCAAAAGAGGGAATGTGCAGTTAAGAAATCAATATATTCAATTAAAGAGAGAAAGAAGGAAGTAAGTAAAGCAAAAAGGGATTATAAGGCTAAAGTTGCAAGGGATTCAAAGACTAACCCAGAAAGGTTCTTTCAGGTATGCAGAAGTAAAATTAGGGACAAGATTGGCCCACGTAAGAGTAACTCTGGTCAGATGATCACTGAGAGTGATAAGGATATGTGTAAAATTCTCACTACCTACTTCCTCTCAGTTTTCACCCAGGAAAATACTAGTGATATTCCTGAAATAATAGATTACGTAGAACAGGATGATAAACTATGCACGATTGCGGTAACTAGTGACATGGTCATCAGATAAATACAGAAACCAAAACCTAACAAATCCCCAGGTCCTGATGAACTGTTTGCAAGGGTGTTTAAGAAATGTAAAGAGGAACTTAGCATACCTTTGGATAATCTTTTTAACATATCACTACAAACTGTCATAGTGCCTGATAAGTGGAAAATGGCAAATGTAATACCTATTTACAAGGTAGGTGACAGGTCCTTGGCTTCGGACTATAGACCAATAAGCCTTACCTCCATAGTGGGAAAATATATAGAATCAATAATTGCCGAAGCAATTCGTAGCCATGTTGATAGGCACAGATTGATTAATGAATCTCACACGGTTTTACAAAGTGGCATTCCTGTCTTACGAATTTACTAACTTTTTTCACTAAGGTGTTTGAGGAGGTAGATCATGGTAATGAATATGACATTGTGTATATGGACTTCAGTAAGGCTTTCGATGGAGTTCCACTCCAGAGGCTATTGAGGAAACTTAAGGCACACGGAATAGCAGGAGAAATTTTTTCCTGGGTAGATGCATGGCTGACAAATAGGCAGCAGAGAGTTTGCATAAATGGGGAGAAATCAGAATGGGGGCAAGTCACTAATGGTGTTCCTCAAGGGTCAGTGTTGGGCCCGTTGTTGTTCACAATTTACACAAACGACATAGATGAGGGAATATATAGCGACATAAGCAAATTTGCTGATGACACCAAAATAGGCCGTCCAATTCATTCTAATGAGGAGAATAGAGCACTCTAGGATGATTTGAATAGACCTATGCAATGGTCGGAGAAGTGGCAGATGCAGTTTAAAATTGACAAAAGCAAATTTTAAATTTTGTACAGGAAAATAACCATGCAACATACAAACTAATTAATTTATATCTTAATACTACTGATTGCGAAAAAGATTTAGGAGTTCTGGTTAGCAGTAATCTAAAACCAAGACAACAGTGCATTAGTGTTCTCAATAAAGCTAACAGAATTATTGGCTTCATATCTAGAAGTATAAATAATAGAAGTCCTCAGGTTGTTCTTCAACTCTATATATCCTTGGTTAGGCCTCAGTTAGACTATGCTGTTCAGTTCTGGTCACCGTATTACAGATGGATATAAATGCTCTGGAAAACGTTCAGAGGAGGATGACAAAGATGATGCAATGTATTAGAAATCTTCCCTATGAGGATGAACTGAGGGCCCTGAATCTGCACTCTCTCGAAAGGCGTAAAATTAGGGGGGATATGATCGAGGTGCATAAATGGAAACCAGGAATAAATAAAGGGGATGTAAATAGCGTGCTGAAAATTTCCAGCCAAGACAGGACTCGCAGCAATAGTTTCAAGTTGGAAAAATTCAGGTTCAGGAAGGATATAGGAAAGCACTGGTTTGGTAATAGAGTTGTGGATGAGTGGAACAAACCCCCGAGTACAGTTATTCAGGCTAAAACGTTGTGCAATTTTAAATATAGGTTAGATAAATACATGTGTGGGTGTGGGTTGGTGTGAGTTAGACCTGACTAGCTCGTGCTGCTGGGTCTGGTGTAGGTGACCAGACTGGGTGGGTCATTGAGCTAATCCCGTGGGGGGTGGGTCATTGGTCTAATCCGGGGGGGGACATGGACCTGCTCCGCATGGGTCAGGAGGTCTGTTGCAGTGTTCCTTTTTTCTTATGTTCTTATGATATATTGCGTTCAGTCAGACAAATCCTGTACATATAGCACCTCCGCTCCCCGAACCATCTTTCCAGTTATTTCTCCCAATGTGTAACAACTTAAGGGCGGGATGATCACTTGTGTAACAAGCTGGACCGTCATGTTGAGAAACACTTTTGTTGCAAGCGTTTATTATGCTAAATAGTTACAGATAACAACAAAGAACAAGAGCTAGTTATTGCCACCAAGTCTGACAGCTGTGGGTTACTGACTGTAAAAATCTTAGTTGAATCACAGATGGTGTCCCGTAGTTCGGTTGGTAGTACATTCATCTCAAACTGAGGTCCATGGTTCGATCCCTGGTACGGGTGGAAACATTTCATCTTGTTTCCTTAAGACACCTGCTGTCCCTGTTCACCTAGCAGCAAATAGGTACCTGGGTGTTAGTCAAGTGGTGTGGGTCGCATCATGGAGATAAAATTAACCAAATTTGCCCAAAATGCTCTGCATAACAAAGGGTTTTCTATATAGTATGTCATTGTGTGAGGTAAGTCCGTACAAGCTGTTTCACGTACTTGTAGAAATAAAGATTATTATTATTATTATTATTATTATTATTATTTTATTATCACACCGGCCGATTCCCACCAAGGCAGGGTGGCCCGGAAAAGAAAAACTTTTACCATCATTCACTCCATCACTGTCTTGCCAGAAGGGTGCTTTACACTACAGTTTTTAAACTGCAACATTAACACCCCTCCTTCAGAGTGCAGGCACTGTACTTCCCATCTCCAGGACTCAAGTCCGGCCTGCCGGTTTCCCTGAATCCCTTCATAAATGTTACTTTGCTCACACTCCAACAGCACGTCAAGTATTAAAAACCATTTGTCTCCATTCACTCCTATCAAACACGCTCACGCATGCCTGCTGGAAGTCCAAGCCCCTCGCACACAAAACCTCCTTTACCCCCTCCCTCCAACCCTTCCTAGGCCGACCCCTACCCCGCCTTCCTTCCACTACAGACTGATACACTCTTGAAGTCATTCTGTTTCGCTCCATTCTCTCTACATGTCCGAACCACCTCAACAACCCTTCCTCAGCCCTCTGGACAACAGTTTTGGTAATCCCGCACCTCCTCCTAACTTCCAAACTACGAATTCTCATGCATTATATTCACACCACACATTGCCCTCAGACATGACATCTCCACTGCCTCCAGCCTTCTCCTCGCTTTCAACATTCATCACCCATGCTTCACACCCATATAAGAGCGTTGGTTAAAACTATACTCTCATACATTCCCCTCTTGCCTCCAAGGACAAAGTTCTTTGTCTCCACAGACTCCTAAGTGCACCACTCACTCTTTTCCCTCATCAATTCTATGATTCACCTCTCTTTCATAGACCACGCTGACACGTCCACTCCCAAATATCTGAATACGTTCACCTCCTCCATACTCTCTCCTCCAATCTGATATTCAATCTTTCATCCCCCTAATCTTTTTGTTATCCTCATAACCTTACTCTTTCCTGTATTCACCTTTTATTTTTTCTTTTGCACACCCTACCAAATTCATCCACCAATCTCTGCAACTTCTCTTCAGAATTCCCAAGAGCACAGTGTCATCAGCAAAAAAGCAGCTGTGACAACTCCCACTTTGTGTGTGATTCTTTATCTTTTAACTCCACGCCTCTTGCCAAGACCCTCGCATTTACTTCTCTTACAACCCCATCTATAAATATATTAAACAACCACGGGGACATCACACATCCTTGTCTAAGGCCTACTTTTACTGGGAAAAAATTTCCCTCTTTCCTACATACTCTAACTTGAGCCTCACTATCCTCGTAAAAACTCTTCACTGCTTTCAGTAACCTACCTCCTACACCATACACTTGCAACATCTGCCACATTGCCCCCCTATCCACCCTGTCATACGCCTTTTCCAAATCCATAAATGCCACAAAGACCTCTTTAGCCTTATCTAAATACTGTTCACTTATATGTTTCACTGTAAACACCTGGTCCACACACCCCCTACCTTTCCTAAAGCCTCCTTGTTCATCTGCTATCCTATTCTCCGTCTTACTCTTAATTCTTTCAATTATAACTCTACCATACACTTTACCAGGTACACTCAACAGACTTATCCCCCTATAATTTTTGCACTCTCTTTTATCCCCTTTGCCTTTATACAAAGGAACTATGCATGCTCTCTGCCAATCCCTAGGTACCTTACCCTCTTCCATACATTTATTAAATAATTGCACCAACCACTCCAAAACTATATCCCCACCTGCTTTTAACATTTCTATCTTTATCCCATCAATCCCGGCTGCCTTACCCCCTTTCATTTTACCTACTGCCTCACGAACTTCCCCCACACTCACAACTGGCTCTTCCTCACTCCTACAAGATGTTATTCCTCCTTGCCCTATACACGAAATCACAGCTTCCCTATCTTCATCAACATTTAACAATTCCTCAAAATATTCCTTCCATCTATTATTATTATTATTATTATTATTATTATTATTATTATTATTATTATTATTATTATTAAGCTAGAGTAAGTAGTAGGTTTTAAAGCTGTCGTTTAGGACAGGATGGCCTTGTGCGTAGCCTCGTTTGATAGACTGGTATTCGAATCCACCAAGAAATACTTTGGAATGATACTTGTATATTAATTTAAATAGTTGTTTTCCATTTTTAGAAGATGTCAGGCCAGGAGGAAGGTGCAGCTGCAACACTGAGATATTCAGATGCAAAGTTCTCAGTTGTGGACTACACGATGTTCAGCCTGATGCTTGTCGTGTCAGTTGGTATTGGCGTGTACTGCGCCATAAAGAGTCGACACAACACGACGACGCAGGAATACTTGCTGGGTAGCAGGAAAATGTCCCCTTGGCCTGTAGCTCTCTCTCTCCTTGGTGGAGCCATTTCTGCTATATCTATATTAGGCAAGTAAAAAATTCTTAAAATATTTGATGCATAATATCTTGTTTTTCTTGGCGCCTTTTTTTGTAAGCTGTATTTCCCTCCATTTATAAGCAAATATTCACCTGTTTGTTCTCTTTAGCACTAAATTATATTTTATTATACAAAACACAAAAACCTCAGAGAGGAATCTCATGATGACGTTTGGGTTAATATTGGATCATCCTTGAATCACATCTAAGCGGGTAAAGAGAAGACCAGTTAACAGGTGGGAGACGTGGAATGAGGAAGAAGTGTGTTAGGTAACAAGACACTTGTGCAACTAACTTGACATTTTATTGTAGCAATATTTCGCTCTCCATTTATCTATACTTGTCACATTGTGTCCTTTTACCTAACAATATTGTAGGTAATTGTTCCAACATTTTAAAAGAAGAACTAGTAGTAGTAGTAACAGCAGTGGTTATTGTAATAATAGTAGTCGTAAGAATAGTATTAGTGGTAGTAGCAGTAGTAGTAGTAGTAGTAGTAGTAGTAGTAGTAGTAGTAGTAGTAGTAGTGTGCTATAAATAGAAGTAGAAGTAACAGTTACAGTAGCATTAATAGCGTTAGTGGTAATAGTAGTAGTAATAGTAGTAGTAGTAGTGGTAATGGTGATCGTCTTAATAAAAGTAATAATGGAATTTGTAATAAGGCTTGTAGTAGTTATAGAAGTAATACAATTAGTGCAATGAAGAAGCAAGTTAGTGCAGCCTCGAGCATCCCTCCCCAAGGGACTCAATAAATAAAGGAACTAAAAGCAGAAAAGATGAGGGAAAAATTAGACCTACTAGTATATGCAATGTAAGAAAACAGAAGCATATAAGGAGAAAGTTTGACTATAAGGAAGACGATGGAAATATTGAAGACTGGTCCAATGAACTGGTAAGGAGAAGCATTAAGTAAGTGAGGGGGGGGGAGAGGGTAGAGAAGGTGAGAGGTTTCATGCAGAGGCACGACCATGCCACCTAGAGTTACAAGGAAAAAATAAGGGCGATAATGGCTATGTACAGACGGGACACAGAGACACAGAGCAAAAGGCAATGGGAGGAGGAGGGGGAAAGTTCAGTCTTTATTCATGGGCTTCAGGAGAGTGAAGGAAGGACACATAATAAAAGGTGGCAGAAAGAAAAATAAGAGACTGAAAATATCATCAAGAGTTTGGAACACACACCTAGCCAAGCAAGTAAGGAAATTTGAGAAAGTGCAAAGGTTTGCAACAAGACTAGTCCCGAACCTGAGGGGCATGTCCTATGAGGAAAGGTTAAGGGAAATCGACCTGATGACACTAGAGGACAGGAGAGATAGGGGGGATATGATAACATCTAAAATACTGAGATGACAAGGTGGACAGAGACAGGATGTTCCAGAGATTGGGCACAGCAACAAGGGGTCAGATTAATCACAGGGATGTTAGGAAGAATTTTTTGAGTCACAGAGTTGTCAGGAAATGGAATAGTCTGGGAAGTAATGTAGTGGAGGCAGGAACCATACATTGCTTTAAGAAGAGGTATGATAAAACTCATGGAGAAGGGAGTAGCGATCAGTAAAGAGGCTGGGCCAGGAGTAGTGAATCAACCCCTGCAATCACAACTAGGTGAGTACACACACACACACACACACACACAAAGCTCATGAAGCAGGGAGAGAGAGAGGACCTAGTAGCACTCAGTGAAGAGGCCCCGCCAGGAGCTGAGTCTCGACCCCTACGACCACAATTATGCGAGTACACACACACACACACACACACACACACACACACACACACACACTTGAGAATAGCGTTCCGATACCTTAATAAGGAATCATTCAAGACACTGTACACTGTGTATGTTAGGCCCATACTGGAGTATGCAGCACCAGTCTGGAACCCACACCTGGTCAAGCACGTCAAGAAGTTAGAGAAAGTACAAAGGTTTGCAACAAGGCTAGTCCCAGAGCTCAGGGGAATGTCGTACGAGGAAAGGTTGAGGGAAATCGGACTGACGACACTGGAGGACAGAAGGGTCAGTGGAGACATGATAACGACATACAAGTTACTGCGGGGAATAGACAAGGTGGATAGAGATAGGATGTTCCAGAGAAGGGACACAGAAACAAGGGGTCACAACTGGAAGCTGAAGACTCAGACGAGTCACAGGGACGTTAGGAAGTATTTCTTCAGTCACAGAGTCGTCAGGAAGTGGAATAGCCTTGCATGTGAAGTAGTGGAGGCAGGAACCATACATACAAAGCTCAGGAAGCAGAGAGGGAGAGGACCTAGTAGCGATCAGTGAAGAGGCGGGGCCAGGAGCTGAGTCTCGACCCCTGCAACCACAATTAGGTGAGTACATACACACACACACACACACACACACACACACACACACACACACACACACACACACACACACACACACACACACACACACACACACTCGAACACACGTTGTTGTTGTAGGTTCGCCGGTACTGCCGGCCCGGGTCTTCTCCAGTTGATGACCCGACCCAAAATGTGCGCACACACACGCTATCGACAAATACCTTAGACAACCAGGTTAAGTAATGAATAATGACATTATTATCTCAAAGAAATTAAGTTATTTAATATTTAATCTTGCACTACTATTAAATACTCATTGTGCAATAAGCATTCCCTAACGTATTAAACACAATCATTATAATTTTAAAAATATAAAACATAAGAGAAGTATCGATATCGGCCGAAAATTGTGTATCAGTATCGGTATTGGTAAAAATTTTGGTATCGACCCATCCCTAATATATTTGCTAATTCTCTGTATTCACATAATTTTTTTATTGACCTCTCAGGTAATGGCACGGAGGTGTATTTGTATGGTACACAACTGTGTGTTATGTTGTTGGGCTTCATCCCTGGATGTGCTCTTGTGTATCACGTTATCATACCTGTCTTCTACAACCTCAGAATTGTTTCAGTCAGTGAGGTAAGGCGCTACATATATTTTATTGTCTATTATTATTATTATTATTTATTATTATTATTGTTATTATTATTATGTCATTCATCTCTCTCTACCTCTCTCCATCTGTCTGTCTGTCTATCTCTGTCTCTGTCTGTCTCTCTCGTAAGCAATAGTTTTAAAAGGATTAGATTACGAATTCATGCCTTCTTTTACTAGCTACTGTAGCAGCTGTTATCTAGCTCACTTCACTTTTACTAATGTTTACTGTTAGGGAACATGAAGTTGTACCAGCCGTGGTCCAGAGATTTCATTTTGTCAAGCGACTTTCTTTCTACATTAATGTTGCTATGTTGTACTAACATGTTCCAGATTAGAGTTATTATAGGAATGAATGATCTCAAATAAAGCGATTTTGTTGAGAAAACTCAGCAAGAATGTAGTCACTTTTCTGCCTGTCTTTTGGCAAAGAAGTTGCCTTCTCGTTGTCAGGGAAATGAAGCCAAGTTTGATACCTTGTCATTATTTTGTTTGTACACAACAGTAAGGTGTTTACTGTCGAGTAGTAATGAGATAAGCCTTAGTGCTGTAACTGTAGCAAAAAAAATAGACACATCAGAGCTAATCTGAAGTAATTCGTCATTTCTTAATCAATAAGTTTTTATATAAATCATTGCTTACAGTTGTAGTCGAAACCTTTACTAACCACTTCGACAATTTATATATTGCATGACCAACCGAATTTATAATAGCTCTGTGTAGACTGTCTGGTTTACTGGAATTTATTAACTCATACATAAGAACATAAGAAAGAAGGAACACTGCAGCAGGCCTACTGGCCTATGCGAGGCAGGTTCAATTCTCGCACCGACATAAGCCAATGCTTTGACCTAGTCAGGTCAGTCACATTCACTTAAGGGAGGAGCACGGTATCCGACCTACTAGCACAAGTCCATCTCACACCCATCCACACCCACTCATGTATTTATCCAACCTATTTTTAATATTACACAACGTCTTAACTTCTATGACGGTACTCGGGAGTTTGTTCCAATCATTCACAACTCTATACCCAATCCAGTGCTTTCCTATATCCTTCCTGAATCTGAATTTTTCCAATTTAAAACCATTGCTGAGAGTCTTGTCTATGCTAAATAATTTTAGCACGCTATTTACATCCCCTTTATTAATTCCTGTTTTCCACTTAT
Source organism: Cherax quadricarinatus (assembly GCF_026875155.1). Taxonomy (NCBI): domain Eukaryota; kingdom Metazoa; phylum Arthropoda; class Malacostraca; order Decapoda; family Parastacidae; genus Cherax; species Cherax quadricarinatus. Next base: position 19,723,581 of record NC_069417.1, on the reverse strand, counting down.
ACACCTCAATCATATTCCCCCAAATTCTACGCCTTTCTAGAGAGTGTAGATTCAGGGCCCTCAGTCTATCCTCACAGGGAAGATTTCTGATACATTGGATCAACTTTTTCATCCTCCTTTGTACGTTTTCCAGTGCATTTATATCCATTCTGTAATATGGTGACCAAAACTGAACAACATTATCTAAATGAGGCCTAACCAAAGATATATAAAGTTGAACAACCTGAGGACTCCTATTATTTATGCTTCTTGCTACGAAGCCAAGGATTCTGTTACCTTTATTGTGAATACTTATGCACCGTTGTCTTGGTTTCAGATTACTGCTAACCAGAACTCCTAAATTATTTTGGCAATCCGTAATATTAAGATCTATCAGTTTATTCAAATAATCCTGGAGTGCTGTAATGTCCTCATTAGAATAAATTGGTCGGCCTGTTTTGGTGTCATCAACAAATTTATGTCGCTATTCCCTCATCTATGTCTTTTATGTAAATTGTGAACACTGACCACTGTGGAACACCGCTTATGACGTGCCCTCACTATGATTTCTCCCCATTTATGCAAACTCTCTGCTGCCTATTTGTCAATCATGCCTCTACGCAGGAAAAAAGTTCTCCTCCTATTCAGTGTGCCTTAAGTTTTCTCAACAGCCTTTGATGTGGAACTCTATCAAAAGCCTTACTGAAGTCCATATACACAATATCGTATTCATTACCATGATCGACCTCCTCAAATACCTTAGTGAAGAAAGTTAGTAAATTCATAAGACAGGAACGCCTGTTTGTAAAACCGTGCTGAGATTCATTAATCAATTTATGCCTTTCAAGATGGCTATGAATTGCTTCGGCAATTATTGATTCCATAAATCTACCAATATGGAGGTAAGGCTTATTGGTCTATAGTTCGAAGCTAAGGACCTGTCAACTGCCTTTTAAATAGGTACATATTATATTTGTCATTTTTCAATTGTCTGGCACTATGCCAGTTGGTAGTGATATATTGAAAAGATTTGCCAAATATATGCTAAGTTCCTCTTTTTCATTCCTTTAAGACCCTTACAAACAGTTCACCAGGATTTGTTAGATTTTAGTTTCTCCATTTGTCTGAGGACCACGTCACTAGTTACCCTAATCATGCATAGTCATTGTCCTCATCGCTATTGTGCCGTGTGGACAGGTTGCGCAGTGGCTCCTGATTCAACTGGTTTACTGCGCAGTTTTCCTGTTTTGTGCATACAACATGGGATTCCGCATTGGACGCCGGGTGAGCACTGTTTGTGTGGAATTGGTGCGAGGAACGCTTACAGGAATAACAATGCAGGTGCTACTGCCTGCCATCATCAGTGAGGTATATGGAATACCGACCGAAGAATTATATGGAGTGGCGGAAAATGGTGTGTCGAGAATTTTCATAAAAATTTAAAAGACGCAGGATTCTACGCGAGCATAGTCAAAATATCAAGAAAAAAAGGCTAGCAGTGAACACTATGGTGGAAGCCCTGCTTACATGATGTGTCCAGCTATGGGACGTGGGTGAAAGTACGAAACGTGCCTTTTGAGGCGCCCAGAGCATGATGTGAGGCGGTGTTTAGAGCTATGGAAAAATCCACTCGGGCAGTGATGGGGTGTGGCAAAATGGACCTTATGAGGGGCTACCTGAAGGATCATTACGCTGAAAATGACGTTGAGGCAGCCAATACCATCATAGGGTATTTATGGAGGTCTTCCGGACGCAGGTCTACGTGTACTACTCAGGGAAACGGAAGACTTGCAGTTTATGTGGTTCTTTGAACATATGGCGCCCAATGCTATAAAAAAGCTGGACGGAGGGAACAGGTACCAGTGATCTTACATCAGAGGAATGCTATGGGGCGTCCGGAGGAAGGTAAGGCCAAACAAGAATCCTTGCCGATGGAGTAAAAGAAGTGGATAGGGCTGAGGCGGTATGGAGGAAAGTGGAACACAACAGTTGATAAGGGACAGACACATCGACGTCTGATGAGGAGGGTACGGGCCAACAGGATGCTTGCTGGAGGAAGAAAACTTAGTTCCTTTTTGCATTGACGTTGAGGAGGACAGGAGGTTTTGACGGATGAAAACCTGGTGCAGGCGACAGTGCAGCACGATCAGGTGGAAGGAAACTAGTGCACTAATGTTAATGTGCACAACGTTGTGGCAGAGGTTCATAGGGCAGAAAAGACAGGTGACGAGGTGAGTTCTTAAAGAACTGCAGGAACGTCTGAGATGGACGATGTTCTTACTCCAGGACAAAGAACAGGAGTAAAACTTGGAGAAAGGTGTATGTCATAAGGGAAAGAGGGAAGGGGAAAATGAAGGTTTTAATGGTTCTAGGATAACGAAGGGATAGGGGGGGGGGTGAATAAGCAAGCTGTCAAGAAAAAACCAATACAGCAGGACGGTATAGGAGGGAAATGTGCCAAGAAGAAAGGGTAAACCACCACTTTTAAAATAATTCAGGTAGTAACTGTAAATGTAAATGGATTGAGGAATGAAGTGAAACGGTATGGATGGAAGGGTTTTTGGGGAGATATAATGTGGATGTATGCTTAAAAGTTAAATAAATTGTGGCATTAAAAGGTTATAAATTTGTATGTAAGTGGGTCTGTTAGGTTAAAAGGGGAGTGGCATGGCTGTGAAGGAAAATAGTCCCTTACGTTTATAAAGTGGGAAGAAGGTGGGGGGGAGGTAGTGAGGGTGGATGTGAGTGGGGCATCTCGAGTAGTTTCATTGGGGTTTATATGCCAGCGGAGAATATAACAAAGTAAAAGAGGATTTTTTTGAGAGACTTTTTGGTGTATTTTTTAAGGGGTTACCTCTAGTCACTGTAATTGGGGGGGGGACGGGGAACTGTGTTAAAAAGGGGGGGGGGACGTGGAGCCAAGGGGGGCGGGTTGTGTATTACGGTCGTTACAAAATGTTTACAGGATGCAGGGGTGAGGGACGTGGAGGGGAGTGGGCTTGGAGAGGGGATTTCACTTTTGTTGGGAAAGAATTTAATTCAGCGGGGTTAGATAGGATTTTATATAACGGGGCAGTTAGGGTAGGGGGGGTAAAAACAGTGGAGTAGGGTTTCGGATCATAGGGCAGTTTTGGTAGAACTGGATTGGGAGGGGTGGTAAAGATATTCAAGTTTCTGGAAGTTAAATGCGAGGTTGGTGAGGAGTGGGGTGGTGAAGAGAGTTTAGAGACTGGTGGAGACAATTGTGGAGGGCAAGGGATGGGGTAGGGAGTATTTTGGTTTGGGGGGAAAATGAGGCTAAACCTGGTATTGCGGGGTTTTATAAATATAAAGGGGGGAGGCGAGGTGGAGGTATGGTTTACAGAATTATTTGGAGCAGCAGCTCAATGAGTGTTATGTAAGAGAGGAGGGGAAGTCTTTTGAAGAAATATCAGGACTAAGAGAGAGACTAAGGGAAATACATAATGAAAGATTTGATGAATTAAGAGTAAGGGCAGGTATGGATGCCGTGCTATGGGGAAAAAAACCGTCGGGTAGTGTTTTTAAGAAGTTTTTCGCGTTGACAACAGGAGTCCACTATAATACTTTTAGGGGTTAGTGACGATTTGGAAGGTTATACTGAGGGGCAAATGTTGGTGACAACCGAGGGAATAAGTAATTATGCGGATTTTTGGTTTAAAAGGAAATGGGAAAAGGGATAACGTGGGGATAGTTAATAAAGAAAGAGGAGGGTGAAGACCTGGGGAAAGGGGGGGGAGGACAAGGGGGGATTGGAGGGAATAATAAGTAGGGAAGAAGTGAAAGAGGCGGTTTTCAATTTAAAAAAGGGGGAAAGCACCGGGAATAGACGGGCTTTCCAATGATTTTTAAGAGTCTGGGAAACCTAAATGCTTGTTTGGTTCAGGTATTGAATACTATGCTGAAGGAAGGAAATTGGGAATGTCAAAAAGGAGGGTGTGGTCGTGCTTGTAAAGAAAAAAAGGGAGGGAAACACTGGGGCACGTACAGGGCCATATTTTTAAAGGGTTTGGTTTAAATAAAAATTTTTGCGAGATTCTGGGGAACAGGATGAAGAGGGTGATAGGTGGTATTGTGCACAAGGGTCAGTGGGGTTTCCCGGGGTCGTAGTATGAGGGATGGACATAGTCGTATTAGGAATTTTTGCAGGGTTGTAAGGGAGGTGGAATTTTGGGCATTGAAATTTGGGGGAATGCTTATGACGGTGGAATAGGGAGTATGGTTGACACTTTAAGGCTTATGGGTTTTGGGGAGGGAATAATAAAATGGGTGAAGACCTTGTATGCAGAAGCCACGATTCAGGTGCAAATTTAAAGGTAGGTTGGGTAGCGTGTTGAAAATGGAGAAAGTTTGAGACAGGGGTGTTCCATGTCTCAAATTCTGTTTGCATGTATGCAAACCCGTTTTATGGAATTGAATCCCGGGGGGGTTCACAGAGGTAGTTGGTTAGTAGATGACACAACAATACTGATCAATGATGTCGAAGGTTTGGAAAGGTGGAGAGAGTAAATGAGGTTTTTTGGAGAGGCGTCAGGCATGCGTGCCAACAGAAGCAAAATCGAAATTATTAGAGATAGGGAAAATTGGGTGGGGGGTAGAATGGGGGTGGAGTTGGATGGGATGTACTGAAAAGCTGAAAATTTGTGGATTATCTATATGGCAGATGAGCAAGGGCTAGCGGAGGAATTCGGAAATTTGGGGGGAGAGAAAGTTGTAAACGGATTAGGAACCTAAGAGCGAAGGATGTTCTTTAAAGCAAGGGCAAAAAATAATAAATTCATTGGTTTATAGTAAATGTTTGGAACGTGGCCCGTGGTGTAAACCTTTTTCGGGAAAAGGAGATAAGGAGATACAGAGAAGGGTGTTGTTATATATGGGGTTTTGGACGGCTGGCTAAGTAAAGAGTGGTATGACGAATGTGCGAAAAGGGGGATAGGGGCTTTTGATGCTAGGGGGCCAAGGTAAAGGCCATGATGTTAAACAGAGGTAGTAAGGGGGGGGGGGGTAAAAGAGTGAGGGTTGGGAGGGTGATGGGGGATGTACGAAGATGGTGGGGAGGAAAGGACTTAATGGAATGTAAAATATGCTAAGGGTTATGTTTAGTAATAGGTGAGGTAACAAACCTTAAGGTGGGAAGGGTTTGTAGGGATGAGTAGGAAACCAGAAAATATGCAAGGGGTGCGGTATAACCCTTTTTATGATTGGGGGACGATTTGGCATGATTCCAGGGAAACTTAGATTAATGCCGAGGGTAAGGGAGTTAGTTTTTTAAAGGGTTTTGGGAAAAGGGAATTTTAGGACAAAGCAGGTTTGTGTGTGATGGTTTTGGGAAAGGAGCGAAATGCGAACATTGTGAGGAATCGGAAACAGCTTTCATCCGTATTTTTTGTAGGGAGTTGGGCAGGTACGGGTGTGGCTCCTTAATGGGTGGAGGCAATGTAGAGCTCCTGCGTGCCCTAACTTTAGAGGTAAGGGGGGTGTCTGAGGTTGTAAAGAGAGCCATTCTGTTCATTGTTACAGATTTCTTGTATTATTCCTGGGGATTGAAGGAAAAAGGTGGGGGATAAAGGGGAAGAGCAATTGCGCAGGAATTAATCGCACAGTCTGTAGAATAAAATCATTTATGGTAAAAGGTGGGCAACTGCGTTCCCGGAGGCATATAGAAATATAACGGTAAAGGGACTCAGTAAATTTGGCTACTTAAGTACTAAGGGACCATTTTCCTTTTTAATTTAGAGCGTATATGACCATACTGAAGGGTATGTAATGTGGAAGGATTGTTAAGAGAATAGTATGGGAGGGATGACATGTCAGATGTGGGTAATGGAGAGTTTTCTGGGGAGTGAATGTTTTAGTTTACCATGTGTTCAAAAAACAACAGGTCATTGATGATCATAGTTTTTTTAAGGTAAATGATCTTTTTTAGTGAGACAACTACAAGAGGGAACAATCAAAGCATTGTTAACATTTTGGTATAAAAAAAATGCTGAAAGAAAGGGAAGTGGTGTATGTGGGATGATCAAAGGGGTTACTACAGTTAAGAGGAATTTTAATTGTCAGTTTATTTTTTAGTTTTAGTTAGCACATATCATTGTAAATGTTAGGGATCATCAGAAATCTTCCATTTACAATGGATTTTTGTTACTGGAGCAATTAAGAAAATGTGGTGGCAGTATGATGATGTGGAACCAACTGTTAGAAGTATGTGATAATGATGAAATGTTACTTTTTGAGGTGCTGTTATAACTGTGGTGGGGGGGATAGGGAAAGGGAACCTTATTGGTTACTAACAAACAACACCTTTGTTGGTAGTTTATGACTAGGGTTGGGGTAATGTAATTGTGATAGTGTATATAGAAAATGTTATAGGCATTTGTCAGTTGGTAGAAGATACTAACTTGGTTTGGAAAAACAACTGCTTAAAATAAAGTTATACTTCATGATTTTGTTAATTGGTAGAGTTTTCACCTTATGTATATTGGGGAAAATGTTGTTTAGTTGCTTGCTATGTTAGGGAGAAAGTGGTTGTGCCTATTGTGTGGCGGCAGCAAGGGTTTCCCCATTGCATATGCAGGTTTTGAGTGCGTAATCAAGGTCCCGTAGTGTCCTCTGATGGGATAGATATTTGATGTTGTATGTGTATAAATTTGATGTTGGCCATTTTGGCAACATTGGCTTTGGTACATATGTTATTCTGTAATTTTGATAAATTTTAACATAAATATTTGGATAGTGCATATAGACAATGCTAAGACTTTTAGTTGGTATGCAAATTATCAAATGTTGGCAACAACTGTCTTCAAGACATGATACTTAAGATTTAGTTTATATTGATTTTCATATCGTATCTATATATATTGGGGAAAGTTTTTTTTTAGTTGCAAACTAAGTTAAGGGAAGGTGGTTGTGCCACTATTGTGTGGCAGCCCAAAGGTGCCCATCCTCCCTTGCAGTTTTGAGGATTATCATGTGTATGGTTAGTGTTCACTGAGTGGGAGGATTTTTGATTGAATGTAATTGTGTAAGTTTTGACAATGGTCCATAGTTGACAACATTTTATGTTGTATACTTTTTATTCTGTAAGTTTTAATAAAAAAAAAAAAATCATGCATAGTTCCCTATCCCCTTTCTAACATAATTTATTTCTGGATTTCGCTAGTACTTCCGGTAAAAGCTGAGAGAAGTAGGAGAAAGTCACACATTTCCTTACACGTCCGACTCCCTAAGTTACTCCGAAGTTGCTATCTTGCCCTAATTTATTCTGTATTCCTGAAAAAACCTTTTGTTTAGTCGCCAATCCCTGCGAATTAGCTTCCCAAACGCTTTTTGCTTTTCTTATCCTTTTTTTTAATTCTCCTTAATTGAATATATTTTCTTAACGCCCTCCCCTCTTTTGTTACGCCTACATATGCCTCTCTTTTGACCAATGAGATGTTTTAATCTATTGTTTATCCATTTGGGATCATATTTGTTAGATCTAATTTCCCTACTCGGTACAAAAGTCGTCTGGGCAGCTAGCTCTATGCTCTGGTATACGTCATATTGGCAACCAGCCCTACTTACCTGACATGGAAAATTAGCAGATCTTTCTCAAATTCGTTTACTGTAATTCTCATTTCTTGGTAAAATGGAATGTGGGTCCACATCGTTAAGAAAATATTGAATTTGTCTTAAAATAATCAACATGACTTAAGAAATCGTAATGACACGATTGCAAATAAACCATACCCCCGGCCGGGATTGAACCCGCGGTCATAGAGTCTCAAAACTCCAGCCCGTCGCGTTAGCCACTAGACCAGCTAGCCACAATAAGATTCATCCAACTAGGTATATTTCTACACCATAGGAAAGTTAGCACAGGCACCTCTGTGACCACAAATGCAAGTTTTTACAGACGAATCTCCAGCTAGCGGGTTCAATCCCGGCCGGGGGTATGGTTTATTTGCAATCGTGTCATTACGATTTCTTAAGTCATGTTGACGGCAGTGAAGGGACTTGAGCTAGAGTTCGTCACGGCCACGCTAGCTGGAGATTCGTCTGTAAAAACTTGCATTTGTGGTCACAGAGGTGCCTGTGCTAACTTTCCTATGGTGTAGAAATATACCTAGTTGGATGAATCTTATTGTGGCTAGCTGGTCTAGTGGCTAGCGCGACGGGCTGGAGTTTTGAGACTCTATGACCGCGGGTTCAATCCCGGCCGGGGGTATGGTTTAAAATAATCAAATTAGTTTTAAATGACAGAAACGAAGAAATTTGTCAGTTCTGGTAATATGCAAATCTACATCCTTCTTAATAATAATCTTTATTTCTACAAGTACGTGTACACTGTATACAGGTCTCGTTGACATCACTGACATATTACAATAAAGAAAGCACTTCATATACAGAGCATTTCGGGCAAATTAGGTCCCCAGGATGCGATATACACCAGTCGACTAACTCCCAGGTACCTATTCGACTGCTAGGTGAACAGGGACAGCAGGTGTCTCAAGGAAACTCTTCTTAATATTTCCACTATATACCATACCTTTGCATATATTAAAACTTTCGGAAAAATGTCAGCTTTCTTAAGTTTCAGAATGATTTTACATGTCCCACGTAAAAAAACATTTCGTTTACATTTGGCAAAGATTTGTTGGAGTCCTAACGTTGTGTTTTTCTAGGTCATACCATTTGGCAGTCAAGAAACACAGCATATTATTACCCAGACTAGTGAATTGTACCACTTTATTAATTACATTATCATAAACATTGCTCATGATAACTTCCGATTATTAAGCCTGATGGTTAAAGCTCTTAAACCATACCCCCGGCGGGATTGAACCCGCGGTCATAGAGTCTCAAAACTCCAGCCCGTCGCGCTAGCCACTAGACCAGCTAGCCACAATAAGATTCATCCAACTAGGTATATTTCTACACCATAGGAAAGTTAGCACAGGCACCTCTGTGACCACAAATGCAAGTTTTTACAGACGAATCTCCAGCTAGCGTGGCTCTTGCTTCACACAGCGAGTGTCTGGGTTCGATTCCCAGCGAGGGTAGAAATATTGGGCGTGTTTACACCGGCTGTCTATGTTCCCCATCAGTAAAATGAGTACCTGGGTGCTAGTTGACTGGTGTGGGTCGCAGCCAGGGATAAAACTAACCTAATTTGCCCGAAATGCTCTGCATAATAAGCGGTTTGCTATGTAGTAGTGTGTCACTGATGTCAGCTAGGCCTGTATACCTTGTACATGTAAATATACTTGTAGAAATAAAGATATTACTATTATTTTATATTATAATAGTACCCCATCCGTCTGCAAGGGGCGTCGTTAACTGTAACATTGTAGTTTTAGAGAGAATGCCAAGCTTGTTCACATTTAACTTATTAAGTAAGTTGATTCAGGTATACACAAATACAGTTACATAGATTATCATACACAGCAGCATGTGTAGAGAACCTGGGATAACCAAAAAAGTCAGAGTGACTTATTTCCACTGGGGTCCTTGTGATTAATTATTATTTATATTTAAAAGTTAAAAACAGGTAGGTATTTTAACTACGTAAAAACAGTTACAATAAAAGAAGACATGACAAGGAAGAGGTAAAATTAGTTATTTTCATACAAGAAATCACTCTCCTCCTTATTCATGAGGTATATTTTGGCTCTTTTCTTGAACTGTCTCATGCTATGACAGGTGTAAAAATTATTATTAATATTATTATTATGTGCGCAAATCATCTGCAGAAAGCTTACAGGGCATCACGTGAATTATTACCTGTAAGTTATTTTGGGTGAGGTAAGTGGAACTTAGTCACAGTAGGTCGCTGAACTGCCCCTCCTTCAACTGCCCACTTCTTCGCCACTCTCACAAGAAGCTAAATCTGACATTAAATTTATAATTATAATGTTAAAACCAGCTACTCTCATAATTAGAATTATGTGGACTGTATGTTATTTAGGTTTCCTTGCTGGGTACATAAAAATATAACTATTAGTACAATACATATAATACAATAGTGTTATTAGTAAAGAACTTTTTATTACAACTTACCATTTAATTACTGTAGATGGATCACACCCTACACTGGCCAGCTTAGATCTAAATACAAGGACTAATGGTGTACTTCCGTGTGAGTGATGTTCACATCCTTAATTACCGCCATCCACACATAATTCTTGAGGTCCCACAAATTTCCTGTACCAGTTCTTCAGCAGGGGACATTAACACAGGTTCCTGTTACAAATTCAGACTGAAACACCCCAATTTGGCCTTGGAAAACGGAGTCACTTAGCAGCTGTTCTCCAACCCCCTCATTCGAAATTTCTCTAAATGAACAAATCAGCATCATATTTTACTACATAATTATTAAAATATTCATTTATATGTTCTACATTTAGGAAATTAGGTAAAAAAAATTCGACAACAGGCTTTGACATGTGCATGCAGTCTATTCCACTCCTTTATTGCTGTATAGAAAAATGTCTTTGAAGCCTGACCCTAGTTTTATAATTGCATTGGTTTCCGGCCTTATGCCGGATGTTATCGGGACCGGTGCTCTTAGTTGGGTTTAATTTATTTAGTACTTTTCTTACGAAGTCATAAGATACACCTACTAGTTGGCAACTGTTCGGGGTGACGCCATTATTAATGTAATATGTTTTAAATTTATCTGTGTTAAAGGAATTTGATGCAACTGTCAGTTTACTTACTAGTGTTGATGCAGCGGAAGTGTACGTAATATGAGTTATAACAATTTGCCACTCCAGTTGTCTCGTGGCACACCTCGTTATCAATATTGAGCCCTATGTTAGATCTAATCGCAGTTTATGGCTTTAGATGTTGCCAGAACTTTCTACGGTTATTCTTGTACCTTTCGATTTTTGAGCAATAATGCTATGCCTTTGCTGCTTTTACGAGCCTCTGTACTCTGTTCCTCTCTGAAATTCATTTAGCGCTGCAATATCCTGCCTATTTATCTTAAATCTTTTTAGCAACTGGTCCTTGAATTTCATATTATTTGGAATCTCAGTAGTCATCCAGGGTTTGGTTCTTCGTTTAATGCTAACTGGAAGTGAACATTGCTTTGAATTTTTCCCAGGCATCATTTACGTTCGTGCTACGTGTAATCACTGTCCAATCACAATTTTGTAGCCTATTTACCAGTATTTATTTGCTGTAGTTTCTAGTTGACCTCATTTTATTTGTCCTGCGTAGGCGTCTCTGATCCCTAATGATTTTCCTGGTACAGTAAATGATGAGATGATCACTAAGGCCTGTAGTAATGATGCCTGACTGGCTGATGATGTCAGAACTATTACAAGGAATGTGGTCTAATATGGTGGCTGAAAAATGTGTGATCCGGGTTTGTGCATTAGTTTTTTTTATTTTTTATTAAAAACGAAACTACATACAAAATTGGAATATAAACTGTAAATCATACAAAAACCCTAAAGGTATTCCCTCCATCTTACAACATACAGTATGACCTAAGAATATTACATCATTTCATGTATCAACTAAAGTTTTCTACCTTCAAATTAAAATTAAAATTCAAACTCATCTAATTGATGACAGTTGCCATTGTTATCAATGACCAGATCCTCTCATGCATATGTCATTTCATATTTCTCTTAATATACAAACAACACAAAATATTCCTTAATAGTTGCTTCATCCCGTATATATATTCCTACTATACCATGGAAAAAGTCCTCTGATAAGATGACCACTTCCCATATTATATATCCTCTGACATTTTTAACAATATTTATGAAATGGACAATCATGGTTAACCATATGAACTTAAAAAACTCCAGTTATAATTATCCCCCATTAACCTTTCTCTTCCTGATAACACACAATCTCCCCCTTTTTTAACCCCGCCCCCCCTGGTTAGGTTCTAAATTCACGGTGTATGTTACATATTACTAACTAAAACTAGTGAGTTCCTTATATCTCACAATAACATTATATGCACATGCTAAAAAGGTCGCCTTACACAGAAGGCAGACTTTTAAAAAATTGGTAACATACATACCTATACTCTTACATATATATACATTTGCGTATATACTCGATCACACATACCCACACCGACTCATACACACACATTAACACAACAATAGATAAGACTTTTACAACCTTATATTTTAATCCTTTATTGGAAAAAAAACAATGCAATTGAATAATTTTGAGAAAAACATGATTACTCTGTATCCTTTATACCAAAATGTTAACAATGCTTTTATTGTTCCCTCTTGTAGTTGTCTCACTTACAAAGATCATTTACTTTATTAAAACTATGATCATCAATGACCTGTTGTTTTTCAACACATGGCTAAACTAAAACATTCACACACAAGAAAACTCTCCAATTATACCACATCTGACATGTCATCCCTCCCATACAACTCTCATGACAATCCTACCACATTTACATATCCTTCATTATGGTCATATTTGCTCTATAAAAGGAAAATGGTCCCTTAGTACTTAAGTAGCCAAGTTACTGAGTCCCTTTACCGTTATATTTCTATATGCCTCCGGGAACGCAGTTGCCCACCTTTTACCATAAATGATTTTATTTCTACAGACTGTGCGATAAATTCCTGCTGCAATTGCTCTTACCCTTATCCTCCCACCTTTTTCCTTCAAGCCCCAGGAATAATACAAGAAATCTGTCACAATGTACAGAATGGCTCTCTTTACAACCTCAGACACCCCCCTTACCTCTAAAGTTAGGGCACGCAGGAGCTCTACATTGCCCCCACCCATTAACTTAAAGACTCTAGCCAGCCACACCCGTACCTGCCCCAACTCCCTACAAAAACATATGGCATGAAAGGCTGTTTCCGATTCCTCACAATGTTCGCATTTCGCTTCTCTTACCAAACCCATCACACACAAAGCCTGCTTTGACGCTAAAATTCCCATTATAATCCTATAAACTAACTCCCTTACCCTCGGCATTAATCTAAGCTTCTGGAAATCATGCCAAATCGTACCCCAATCATACAAAGGGTATACCACCACCCCTTGCATGACTTCTGGTTTCCTACTCATCTCTACTAACCTTCCCAAAATGAGCTTTTTTACCTCACCTATTACTAAACCCTTAGCATATTTTCACATTCCATTAAGTCCTTTCCTCCCCACCATCGTCGTACATCCCCCATCACCCTCCCAACCCTCACCCCCTTTTGCCCCTCCCTCCCTTACGTACCTCTGTTTAACATACATGTCCTTTACCCTCGGCCCTCGCATCAAAAGCCCTACTCCCCCTCTGCGCACATTCGTCATAACCACCTCTTTACTTAGCCATGCACGTCCAAAACCCCATATATAACGAAACACCCTTCTCTGTATCTCCTTTATCTCCTGTTCCCGTAAAGGATACACCACTGCCACGTTCCTCACTTTACTATAAACCAATGAATTTATTATTATTGCCCTTTGCATTAGAGTAACATACTTCACTCTTAGGTTTCTAATCCGTTGTAAAACTTTCTCTCCCACCAATTCCGAATTCCTCCGTCTAGCCTCTTGCTCATCTGCCATATAGATAATCCCACAAATTTTCATCTGTTCAGTCACATCCCATCCAAACTCCATCCCCATTCTACTCCCGACCCAATCTTCTATCTCTAATAATTTCGATTTAGCTCTGTTGACACGCATGCCTGACACCTCTCCAAAAAACCTCATTACTCTCTCCACCTTTCGCAAACCTTCGACATTATTGATCAGTATTGTTGTGTCATCTACATAACCAACTACCTCTGTGAACCCCGACCCCTCCTCCTTTAATGTTGTTGCTTCCTCAACCATTCCATAAAACGGGAGTTGCATACATGCAAACAGAATTTGAGACATAGGACACCCCTGTCTCAAACCTTTCTCCATTTTCAACACGCTACCCAAACTACCATTAATTTGCACCTGAATCGTGGCTTCTGCATACAAGGTCTTCACTCATTTTACTATTTCCTCCCCAAAACCCATAAGCCTTAAAGTGTCAACCATGTACTCCCTATTCACACCATCATAAGCATTCTCCCAATCAATGCCCAAAATTCCACCCCCCTTACAACCCTGCAAAAATTCCCTAATACGACTATGTCCATCCCTCATACTACGACCCGGAATTCCCAACTGACCCTTGTGCACAATACCACCTATCACCTATGGCCCTGTACGTGCTCAGTGTTCTCCCCTCCCTCTTTTTCTTTACAAGCACGACCACACCCGTCCTTTTTGACATTCCCAATTTCCCTTCCTTCAGCATACTATTCAATACCTGAACCAAACAAGCATTTATGGTTTCCCAATGCACTCTATAAAAATCATTGGAAAGCCCATCGATTCCCGGTGCTTTCCCCTTACTTAAATTGAACACCGCCTCTTTCACTTCTTCCATACTTATTATTCCATCCAATCCCCCTCTGTCCTCCCCACCTTTCCCCAAGGCCTTCACCCCTCCTCTTTATTAACTATCCCCACGTTATCCTTTTCCCATTTCCTTTTAAACCAATAATCCGCATAATTACTTATCCCCTCAGTTGTCACCAACATTTGTCCCTCAGTATAACCTTCCAAATCGTCACTAACCTCTAAAAGTATTATAGTGGACTTCTGTTGTCTAACGCGAAAACTTATTAACACACTACCCGACGGTTTACCTCCCAATAGCACGGCATCCATACCTGCCCTTACCCTTAATTCATCAAATCTTTCATTATGTATTTCCCTCAGTCTCTTTCTTAGCCCTGATATTTCTTCAAAAGACTTCCCCTCCTCACTCGCATAACACTCATTGAGCTGCTGTTCCAAATAATTCTGTAAACCATACCTCCACCTCGCCTCCTCTCTTCCTTTATATTTATAAAGCCACGCAATACCAGGTTTAGCCCTATTTTCCCACCAATTCAAAATACTCCCTACCCCATCCCTTGCCCTCCACAATTGTCTCCACCAGTCTCTAAACTCTGCATTCACCACCTCACTCCTCACCAACCTCGCATTTAACTTCCAGAAACTTGAATATACCTTTACCACACCCTCTCAATCCAGCTCTACCAAAACTGCCCTATGATCCGAAAACCCTACGTCCACTGTTTTTACCCCTCCTACACTAACTGCTCCCGTTATATAAATCCTATCTAACCTCGCTGAATAATCTCTCCTAACAAAAGTGAAATCCACTCTCCAAGCCCCACTCCCCTCCACGTCCCTCACCCCTGCATCCTGTAAAACATTACGTAACGAAACGACCATAACACACAACCCGCCCCCCTTGGCTCCACGTCCCCCCCCCTTATAACACAGTTCCAGACCCCCCCCAATTACAGTGACTAGAGGTAAGCCCCTTAAAAAATACACCAAAACGTCTCTCACAAAATCATCTTTTACTTTGATTATATTCTCCGCTGGCATATAAACCCCAATGAAACATACTCGAGATGCACCCCACTCACCATCCACCCTCACTACCCTCCCCCACCTTCTTCCCACTTTATAACACGTAAGGGACTATTTTCCTTCACAGCCACTGCCACTCCCCCTTTTAACCTAACAGACCCACTTACATACAATTTATAACCTTTTAATGCCACAGTTTATAACCTTTTAATGCATACATCCACATTATATCTCCTCAAAAACCATTCCATCCATACTCGTTTCACTTCATTCCTCAATCCATTTACATTTACAGTTACTACCGTGAATTATTTTAAAAGTGGTGGCTTACCCTTTTTTTCTTGGCACATACCCTCCTATACCGTCCTGCTGTATTGCGTCTTTCTTGACAGCTTGCTTATTCACCCCCCCTCCCTATCCCTTCGTTATCCCTAGAACCATTAAACCCTTCATTACCCCTCCCCTTTTCCCCTTATGACATACTTCCTTTCTCCAAGATTTTACTCCTGTTCTTCGTCCTGGAGTAAGAACATCGTCCATCTCAGACGTTCCTGCAGTTCTCTTACGAGAACTCCCTCCCCACACACCTCGTCACCTGTCTTTTCTGCCCTATGGACCTCTGCCACAATGTTGTGCACATTAACATTAGTGTACACAGTATTCCTAACCTCCTGATCTTGCTGCACTGTCGCCTGCACCAGGTTACACCCTTCATCCACCTGTCCCTCCTCAACGTCATGCAAAAAGGAACTTAGTACTTCCTCCAGCAAGCCATCCTGTTGGCCCGTACCCTCCTCATCAGACGTCGATGTCGTCTGTCCCTTATCAACTGTTAGTGTTACACTTTCCTCCATATCCGCCTCAGCCCTGTCCACTTCTTCATTCCATCGGCAAGGATTCTTGTTTGGCCTTACTCCTTCCTCTAACGCCCCCATACCATTCCTCTGATGTAAGATCACTGGTACCTGTTCCCTCCGTCCAGCTTTTTTATAGCATTGGGCCGCCATATGTTCAAAAGAACCACATAATCTGCAAGTCTTCCGCTGCCCTGAGTAGTACACGTAGACCTGCGTCCGGAAGACCTTCATAAATACGTATGATGGTATTGGCTGCCTCAACGTCATTTTCAGCGTAAATGATCCCTCAGGTAGCCCCTCATAAGGTCCATTTTGCCACACCCCCATCTCAGCTGAGTGGATTTTTCCATAGCTGCTAAACACCGCCATCACATCATGCTCTGTCGCCTCAAAAGGCACGTTTCGTACTTTCACCCACGTCACATAGCTGGACACATCATGTAAGCAGACTTCCACCATAGTGTTCACTGCTAGCCTTTTCTCTTGATATTTGTTGACTATGCTTGCGTAGAATCCTGCGTCTTTAAATTTGATGAAAATTCTCGACACACCATTTACTGCTACTCCATATAATTCTTCGGTCGGTATTCCATATACCTCACTTATGATTGCAGGCAGTAACACGTGCATGGTTGTTCCTGTAAGCGTGCCACGCACCAATTCCACACAGTATTCACCCGGCGTCCAATGCGATCCGCCATGTTGTATGCACAAAATAGAAAAACTGCGAAGTAAACCAGTTGAATCAGGAGCCACTGCGCAGCTGTCCACACGGCCCAAGAGCGATGAGGACAATGTATTAATTAGTTGAGTATTCCCAGAATTTGCTTATACCTGCTATGTACCTCATTATTTTGCTGTTGGAATCAGATATTGAAGTATCCCAATATCACTGTCTCAGATTTGCTATCAACTGCGGACAGGACTCTCGAAGAATTGATCATGGGTGGATGGGGGGTGGTAACCAGTTCCTACCAGGATTAGTTTAGTCTTGGGTAACAACACCTCAAGCCATAGAATCTCCAATTTATCATTCAGATCAGGTCTTGGGTTACAGGCTAAGTCATTTCTTACAAAGGTACATAACCCACCAACATTTCTATTCCTATCTAAGCGCTTTATGTTGTAACCTTTAATTTTGACCTCGTCGTCAGTTACCCTGACATCCAACCAGAATGTCAGTATGATTTTGGATGTCTTTCTTTCCTAAATTAATTTTATGATTTATTAAAGTGTTCAGCAACGAATTTTATTGTCAGTCCCGTTTTTACCAGTCGTGCGGAAAATTAATTATAAATTCTAATGCATCCTACATCTGTTGATTTTATATAACCAACTAATAGGTCGCGCATTACTCAGGGGCGTCGTCGCAATAGCTTTAGTGGGGAAGTTTATTTAGGTATAGATACATGTAATTACAGTTATAAAGATTTAGGTGATTACATTTATCATGCATAATAATGTATGTATATATTACATAGGATAACAAAAATCAGTTTATTATTTTTGAGCTTGAAGACAATATAAAATGGTGATATCAGTTAGCGAGTTAATCACCGATATTGAGGAATAGCTTTGTGTGGATAATTACAGTACTGCTAAAGGGTATCATATATGAGGGTCTATGGGTGACTAGACCGGCAGAATTACAAAAGTTAGATAAGTATTATCCAGCTGTGCAACACAGAAACGTGTGAAGTATATTTACGTCACAAGTTTATGTTGTAAAAGTATATTTCACAAAGACAGTGATCTATGGAACAAAACCATAGTTTTTGGTCTTTTGTAAAAAGTCAGAATAGGTAAAACCTGTGAAAAATAATGTTGAGTCACTAGGAAGACAATATACTAGTGACATAAGGTTAAATGGCTCAAAAACCTAAGGCTCTGTAAATTTAGTTAGTATAGAATATTACAAATAGTACAAATCAGTTTAGCAGTTGTGTACTACTACTGAGAACAAATTTACTTGACGTGTGTGTTCTGTTGTGTACAGAATAATTTTAAGTGTGCAGTCGTTGAGCTTGTGTGCAGTTTCAAGTACTCAAGTGTACTAGTAACTTTCCAGAAGCAATGAAAAGTGCTAAAAAATACTATAACTGAAGCTTCAGAGTACACAATTGACTCCTGAGAAGAATTAATTTGTATTCTTTCAAAATTTCCTGAGATTAGTTTTCTAGTATTTGACCCAGATGAAGGTAGAATTAGTTCTGTGCTACCTTTGCTTTAGTGCGCTTCGGTAGACGAAAAACTTGATAAGGTTACAAAATTATAGTATCTCAAAGGTCAACTTTGAGGTGAAGTCTTAGCTTTTGTTACGGGTTAATTATGTTGCACATTGTCCTCATCGCTCTCGGGCAGTGTGGACTTGCTGGGCAGACGCTCCTGATTAACTTGATTTTCTGCGCAGTTTACCTGTTTGGGCTGCCCCTAGCATTGGTTGGTGGCAACTTTATTTTCTCAAGATGGCGATGAGCAGTCGGAGACGCGTCAATACAATCTGTATTGAGCTGATCCGTGGGGCTGTAACAGGATCTTCCATGGATTTGTTATTACCGGCGATAATTCGTGATACATATGGTACAGCGAATGAGGAGATTTGTGGAGTGGCACTCAACGGAACGACGAGGATCTTCGTGAAACTAACATCTGCATCTGTATATGAGGCGGTGGTTGACAAGTACCAGGAGACCACTATAGCGGTCAACTACGCAGTGTCATTACGGCTCCATGATGTACCTTTCGAGGCAGATGACTCTGATATTCGAAGTGAAATGAGTAAACATGGGACGGTACATATGACCACTGTGGGGCGGTGGGCTGATGGCCCGTATGCTGGGATACCTGAAGGCACGTATTCTGTTAAAATGACACTACGTCTTCCCATCCCTTCGTACGTAGTGTTATCGGATTTTAGGACCCAAGTATTTGTAACATATGCTGGGCAACGTCGAACGTGTCGCTTGTGTGGGTCATATGACCATATGGCGGCGCAGTGTGGAAAGCGACGGGGATATCCGGAACAGCAGTGACGGCAGGCTGCAGAAGAGGATGGTTAGAAGCGAGAGCTGCCTTATGCGACCCTGCCTAAGCAAGGGTTGTCTTGGAGTGAAGAGGTCGATAAAGCAGAGGCGACAGAGACAGCAGGTCTATCAAGAGGGGAGGTGTCGCCTTCATTGGATGTAAATCAGGTGTGCGATGAGAACATACCAGACTTGTGTGATGGAGATGTGGAGGTGTCGTTAGCAGAGGCGTTAGACGCCTTGATAGACGACAAAATTATAAGACAGGTGGGGGATCCAGGTCTAACTATGGGGTCTGTTGCTGACGACGGAGTGGTAGGTGAAGGAAGACTTCAGCAGAGTGAAGCAAACGTCTTGATGGTGCAGGATGTGGAGGTGGAGGTGCATCAGGAAGAAGTAAAAGATGCTACAGTGCAGGAGGAGGGTATGTCACGAAAGCGCACGGCGGCGCTTTCGGACGTGCTCAAGCCTGCCCAGCGACCTGGGAAAAAGTCATGGGCGGAGGTCATGAGGAGAGAAACCAGTGGCCCCAAGGAGCAGGGGTTTGCTAAGGTGGTTCCAAAAAGGGGGGGGGGTGAGGGATAGGGGAGTAATAAAACGTTCTGGTGAAAAGTCAAAACCGGAGACAAAAGGAAAACCCATTTAGTAGTCTTCAAGTGTATGACAATAAATATTAATGGCTTGAGACCTGAAAGAAAGCACAAGTGTTTCAGTGAGTATTTGGTGCGTCTGGGTGTGGATGTAGTGTTCATACAGGAACACAACTACAAAACAGGATATGAGTTGGAAATGAGTGGATATAATGTGTACTTGGAGCATACGACAAGGTTGAAAGGAGGAGTTGCTATCCTGGTGAGGGAAACTAGCCCGTTCGTTGTGAGGCATTGCGAAGGGGGGGAGGGTGATTAGAGTGGATGGATCATGGGGTAGGGTACAAATAAGTTTGGTGTGTGTATATGGTCCTGCAGAGGGAGATGTGCGTATTAAAACTAACTTTGTTAAAGAAGTTCTGGTATATTATTTGCGTGCCTTGCCAAATGTAGCGATAATTGGAATTGTGTGATAAGACGAAAGGATGTGGAACCTAGAGGGGCGGGGACTTGTTTGGGCATATTGGGGGATTTATTAAATGGGGTGGGGTTAAGGGATGTTTGTGGGGGGGAGGGGGAAGTAGGGCATACTTTTGTTAGACGTGATTATGCGGCAAGACTGGATCATTTGTACGTGCCCCATGCGATAAGAGTGCCTAGCGTACGTGTGGTGGATGTGGTTTTTTCAGACCATAGGGGAGTTGTAATGGATGTAGATTGGGAGGGATTGCCTCGAAGGGGTCAAAGTTATTGGAAATTAAATGTAAAGTTACTGCAGGGAGAGGAATGTCGTCAGTCTTTTGTTAAAATGTGGGAACGTTTGGTAGTTGCAGCCTTGGTAACTTGGTGGGATACGTTGGCTAAAATGAGCATCAAAGAATATTATATTAGGAGAGGGAAGGAATTTAACACAATAAAGTATGGATTACAAAGATACCTTGAATGGCAGCTACGTGAATGTTATGCAAGAGGAAGTGCAAACTTTCCAGTAGTCGAAATTGAAAGTTTAAAGGAAAGTATTAGGATGTTGCAAAGTGAGAGGTTTGATGGGGAGAGAATTAGGGGTGGAATAGAAGAGGTACTGTGGGGAGATCGACCGTCGGCTTGTGTGTTGAGGAGTCAATGTAGGAGGAGAAAGGCAATGGAGATGATGGGGTTAAATGTTCAGGTTGGTATGGAAGGGTATAGGGTAGGTCAAGTTTTGGTAACGACGGAGGCTATAATTGGATATGTTGATGCTTGGTTTAAGTCAAATATGCACTGCAGACAATGGGAGGGTTTGTGCAGTGCGATCTGGAGATGCAAGATCGATTGGCTTTGGGAGGGCCGATCACGGAGTGTGAGATTTGGGAGGCTTTAACTGGTGTGAACTTAGGTAAGGCGCCGGGTATAGATGGGATACCAAGTGATTTTATGTTAAAAATTGGGGCGTACTAAAGGGGTTTTTAGTAAGATTGTTCAACATACTTAAGAGGGATAGGGTTTTAGGGGAACAGCAAAGGACGGCTGTGGTGGTTTTAGTACCGAAGGGTGAGCCATCACCAGTAAGGGATTATCGGGCCATTTCGCTAATGTGTGGAGATTACAAGCTCTTTGCAAAGATATTAGCTAACAGAATTAAAGGTAATAGGTAAAGTGATAGGTAAGTGACAATACGGAGTGCCGGGAAGGGCATGGTTTGATTTGAGGTTTTATTGAGAGATGGAGCGAATTGGGAGGAGGGGGGGGGGTGTTGGCTCTGGATTGGGAGGCAACCTATGACAGTGTAGAATGGGAAGCGTTATGGATGTTTATGCGTTGGCAGGGGTTAGGGTAAGAAATTATATCTTGGGCTAAATTATTGTATCAAGGTGCTGCAATGAGGATACAGGTGAATGGGAGGTTAGGTGATAAAAAGCACATCTAACGATACATCAAAGGGTATTAATAACAGATGTGCTGTTGTACAGTAAGTTATGGCATGTGGCAGTGATGTATCCGATGATACGACTTGAGATAAAACGGTTGCAATAGAGAGTTTTTAGATTCATATGGGGTACAGGATGTGAATGGTTAAGTAGAGCGGTTGTCACACTACCTGTAGGCCGAGGAGGGCTGGGGCTTATACCGGTTGAAAAAAGGATCATGAGTGTGTACTTAAAACGTAGTTATATAAAGGGGGGGGGAGCGGGGGACGGTGGAATAATTTAAAGGATCTGAGGATATGCAACGGGGGGGAGGGGTAGGAGTTATTACTAGGGGAGGGGATGTTGAGGGTTCTAATAAAGGGGGGAAGAACCGCACACTTAACTTGGCGAGTCCTTTAAGAACTTGATTGCAACATCGAGGGGGGGGCCGGGGAGAAGGGGGAAATCCAATGTATGCTTGGGGTGATAATGGGGGGCCTTTAATAAACTACGAGTGAAAAAACCCCCGGGTACAGAGGGAATGTTTTTTGATTTTCATGGACTTGCCGTCTGGGTTCCTTTTCGGGGAGGAGGATCAGGGGGGTGGGGGAAAGCAAGGGGTGTGGAGCATGGAGCTATTTTTCACGCTGTGTAATTTTTTCGATTGTATTTAAAAAGTAAGGGCTGGTTTTGAAAGGGTATAGGTTATGGGTGTGAGGGTTTACAGTGTTAAGGGGGCTTTTAAATTTAGAATGGGGGGGGGGGGAATCAAATGGTAAGAAAGCCGTGGGGTATAAGTTTTTCTAGTTTATAATGTGTCCCTTGGGTTATGAGGGGGGTGGGAGGAGTGAAAGAATTAAAAGTTGGGAGCGACCTTTCTAGAACAATGTCGAAAGGAAGGTTTTGGGGGGGGGGGAGAGGGCTTTAGTGAAGGCTATAGGTTTCAAATTTTTGGATTATGGGATTAAAAGCAGTAAGGAAGCAAAGGGCTGTTTCCCGGACAGTTTTAGCAATGGTGTTGGGGGCAGAGAAGGTGTGTTAAGGGGGAAAAATATTTTTGTTATAGGATAATGTTAACAAAACGATGTTTAAAGGGGTAAGCTTTTAATAAATAAAATTTTACTTTGGATTTTTTTAAAAAATTGGGCTTTGTATGAAAAATTTCCCTTAAAAAAAAATATTTCAATTTTATTTTGTGGGTGATTGGTTTGACTGATGGTATAGGGATTAAGGGCAATTGATCATTACATAAACTGGAAATTTTAATAGTGGACGAGAGACAGTTTTCCCAAAGGAAGATTGAAAGTTATTTGATTGGGTTTTTTATTCTTTTCTTTGCTTATTTGAAGAAGTAATACGAAGTACTAGTTTTCGGGCCGTTTCTTACATTGTTATATCTGGAGTTGTTAGAGAAGAATTATTTGTATGTAGATGTATTTTTGGTTATTTTCTCAGGACTTTAATATTTTAATTTTTTTAGTCAATGTAAATAGAATTTTTTTTATTATTAATAATATGATGTGTCAGAAAGGTAAAAATGTCTAACAAGCTCAGAAGGTGAAGATGGGTTTTCCTTTTGATACTAAATGTGTAATTTTTTTTGTTTTAAATGTAATTTATCAGTAGGTTCAAATGTACATAGTAACGTTTTTAGTTATTCCGTAAATAGTATTTGGTGTGATCATGTAATTATTAAGTTATTTCTTCTTTTGATCCTTTGCTGTGCCAGAAGTGTGGCACTCAGTAACTGTACCAGAAGTGTGGCACTCAGTAACTGTGCCAGAAGTGTGGCACTCAGTAACTGTGCCAGAAGTGTGGCACTCAGTAACTGTGCCAGAAGTGTGGCACTCAGTAACTGTGCCAGAAGTGTGGCACTCAGTAACGTGCCAGAAGTGTGGCACTCAGTAACTGTGGCCAGAAGTGTGGCACTCAATAACTGTACCAGAAGTGTGGCACTCAGTAACTGTGCCAGAAGTGTGGCACTCAGTAACTGTGCCAGAAGTGTGGCACTCAGTAACTGTGCCAGAAGTGTGGCACTCAGTAACTGTGCCAGAAGTGTGGCACTCAGTACTGTACCAGAAGTGTGGCACTCAGTACTGTACCAGAAGTGTGGCACTCAGTAACTGTGCCAGAAGTGTGGCACTCAGTAACTGTACCAGAAGTGTGGCACTCAGTAACTGTGCCAGAAGTGTGGCACTCAGTAACTGTGCCAGAAGTGTGGCACTCAGTAACTGTGCCAGAAGTGTGGCACTCAGTAACTGTGCCAGAAAGTGTGGCACTCAGTAACTGTGCCAGAAGTGTGGCACTCAGTAACTGTACCAGAAGTGTGGCACTCAGTAACTGTACCAGAAGTGTGGGCACTCAGTAACTGTGCCAGAAGTGTGGCACTCAGTAACTGTGCCAGAAGTGTGGCACTCAGTAACTGTACCAGAAGTGTGGCACTCAGTAACTGTGCCAGAAGTGTGGCACTCAGTAACTGTGCCAGAAGTGTGGCACTCAGTAACTGTGCCAGAAGTGTGGCACTCAGTAACTGTGCCAGAAGTTGGCACTCAGTAACGTGCCAGAAGTGTGGCATTCAGTAACTGTGCCAGAAGTGTGGCACTCAGTAACTGTACCAGAAGTGTGGCACTCAGTAACTGTACCAGAAGTGTGGCACTCAGTAACTGTGCCAGAAGTGTGGCACTCAGTAACTGTACCAGAAGTGTGGCACTCAGTAACTGTGCCAGAAGTGTGGCACTCAGTAACTGTACCAGAAGTGTGGCACTCAGTAACTGTGCCAGAAGTGTGGCACTCAGTAACTGTGCCAGAAGTGTGGCATTCAGTAACTGTGCCAGAAGTGTGGCACTCAGTAACTGTACCAGAAGTGTGGCACTCAGTAACTGTGCCAGAAGTGTGCACTCAGTAACTGTGCCAGAAGTGTGGCACTCAGTAACTGTGCCAGAAGTGTGGCACTCAGTAACTGTACCAAAGTGTGGCACTACAGTAACTGTGCCAGAAGTGTGGCACTCAGTAACTGTGCCAGAAGTGTGGCACTCAGTAACTGTGCCAGAAGTGTGGCACTCAGTCAGTCCAGTAAAGGAGGTGGGGTAGGGATTGCTATATAAAATTCAAAAGTATAATAGGATGCAATAAAAATACTGTTAAAAAATGTGAAGGTAATTTTCTTGAAATGTAATCTGTTTTATGTAAGGTTTTAAATAACATGTAAATACAAGTTCTTCAGTGTTATGTGACACTTTGTTAAATATCTATGTTAGTACTGATAGCTCTGGTATACATACCGTTATTATTATGTAATGTACGCCGTAAGTGACAATATTATGGTTAGGAAGCCTCGAGTGTAAGGCATTTTGGGGATGGTCAAGGTGGTGTTTAGTGCTGCATTGTATATAACAGACATGTGAAGTAGGATGGTTGGGTTAGAAGGTTCACTGGACCTCGTGTATTATCATGATGTGAGAGTTACCATATACGGGAAATGTTTAGTTCAGGTATGAAGATGCATGTTTGAATGGTAATTATATGGTGTACTGTGATTATGAACTATATTTTGGATACCTGTTTTGTTAAGGGATTGTGGTCTTCTATATATTTATTTTTTTTATGTTCTAATATAACGTTTTAAATAAAATAAAAAAATTATGTTGCAGTTGTTGCAAGCCATTAACAGGTAGTTATAATTTTGAAGGAAACATATGATAATGTAGAAAGAAGCAGACTCAAGATAATTTATAAATTATTACGTTTACCTTCACCTACTCATGTATGTTCGAAGTTACAGAACTTAAAGATTTAAGTTGAGACAACAATTATATCAGTGAATAATCAATTTGATATAGATCAAACTGCTTGAGTACAATTATAACTACAGTCTAAAACGATTGAATGGCTATCTAATCGATAACATAAAAGCCAATATTATTGTAGATAAGTCACGAAATACAAAAATTATTTTTGTAGATTTACACTAGTCACACTACAGTAACAGTAAATGTGGAATCTCATATAACATCAATTAAACCAAAACTCAAATAAAAAAAACTTCAACTCTAAATCTACAATGCATGACACGTGGATAACAGTTGCCCCGGAGTCTATTTAGCACATATATTCCGTGGGTACTTATCATGCTTCAAAAACAAAGAATAAAAGTAAACCAGAAGTAAAAATGAACCCTAATCCATGAGAGAATTAGTCAAGGAAAAATCTCAGTACGTGATCTTGTTTACAATATAGTGTAGAAAGGTTGTATCAGCTCAGTAGATGCAGTAAATGCATGAAACGTCACACAGCCCAGATTTATAACACTGAATTGTGTTAATGCTGTCAGTATCAGTAGGGTGTGTATCATATAGCCCTATGTCCTACAGCATTAAACGCAAATAAACAAGTCAGAATTTGTTTAAGTGTGAGTGTACTGAGGAACGTTACACATACTGGTATAAATGAAGTAGCTTTACTAGTAGTAAGAGTGCAGGAAATTGCAATCTCATGCACTGAGAGCAAGGATCACTGCGTATATTTGTCTAAATTAAAGAAATATCCTAGGATTTCGTACCAATGCAGAACTCTAAAATTTTTTTTTATATTTTATTTAAAACATGACATTACAAAAATATAATATATAAAACTCATGTAGGACTATAAAATTAACACAATCCTACCCACAGCTAACTTTACACACCACACTTACAACTCCGTGTGGGTACAACCCCCCCCCCTCCCCTCTGTTCCCTCATCCTATCACTTAACGCAAACCTGTTGGAGCTACCCAACAGAATTACACAATATGAACAACACTTTTATATACACATCCCTCGAAATGGTAAGTAATCTGTACCCTCAGAGACATCCATTTTCTTCCCACATTGATGATGTAATCGACTACAGACCATGCAATTCATTGCACTGAACATATTACACACAGACATATTAACCCCCCCCCCTCGCCGTGGTTATTCAAAAAACCACTATTTACAACCTAACATACTACAAACATTGGATATTACCTAATCTAATGTCACACAGCAATGATCAAAACATTAATTTATGTAATCGTCATAATGGTTCAGTTACATAACAATATGTATCACACAACAATGGTGATATAGAAAAGTCACAAAGACATACAAAATTACTACAAAGCCATAGGTATAAACTTAGTCTCAAAAACCCAACACATGTAAGCTTCTACACATTTAAACATGCAATTCCAAACGTTAAAAAATAATAACACAGCTTCAACTATGACATTCAAGCTCTATACAGCTTATATGGACATAACATAGTGCTATTGACAGCAGTACAATACAACATGAATATAACCAAATCGAACACAAAGAGTAGTGGTCAACAGAGTTAAATCGGAGGCTGCCATAGTGAAGAGCTCTGTTCCACAAGGCACAGTACTCGCCCCCATCTTATTCCTTATCCTCATATCAGACATAGACAGAGATATACACCACAGCACCGTATCATCCTTTGCGGATGATACTAGGATCTGCATGAGGCTGTCATCTGCTGAGGACGCGGTTAACCTCCAAGAAGATATAAACAAAGTTTTCCAGTGGGCAACGGTAAACAATATGATGTTCAATGAGGACAAATTCCAACTACTCCGTTATGGAAAACTGGAGGAGATAATAACTAGAACAGAGTATACTACTGACTCCGGCCGTACAATAGAGCGGAAAAATAATGTAGGGGACCTGGGAGTAGTAATGTCTGAGGATCTCACTTTCAAGGATCACAACAGTGCCACGATCGCACGTGCAAAGAAAATGATAGGATGGATAATGAGAACTTTCAAAACGAGAGATGCCAAGCCCATGATGATCCTTTTCAAATCACTTGTTCTCTCTAGGCTGGAATACTGCTGTACATTAACATCTCCATTCAAAGCAGGTGAAATCGCAGATCTTTACTGCACGTATAAGTTCTGTCAAGCACCTTAACTACTGGGAACGCTTGGAAGCACTTGACTTGTACTCGCTGGAACGCAGGAGGGAGAGATATATCATAATCTACACTTGGAAAATCTTGGAAGGAATGGTCCCAAATCTGCACACAGAAATCACTCCCTACGAAAGTAAAAGACTGGGCAGGCGATGCAAAATGCCCCCAATAAAAAGTAGGGGCGCCATTGGTACACTAAGGGAAAACACCATAAGTGTCCGGGGCCCAAAACTGTTCAACAGCCTCCCATCAAGCATTAGGGGAATTGCCAATAAACCCCTGGCTGCCTTCAAGAGAGAGCTGGACAGATACCTAAAGTCAGTGCCGGATCAGCCGGGTTGTGGCTCGTACGTTGGACTGCGTGCGGCCAGCAGTAACAGCCTAGTTGATCAGGCCCTGATCCATCGGGAGGCCTGGTCATGGACCGGGCCGCGGGGGCGTTGATCCCCGGAATAGCCTCCAGGTAACCTCCAGGTATGACATAAGGACACATAAAGACTGTGCCTAGCGCACACCTAACCACAAAAACCTATAACACCACTGTTGCCCAACTTTATTTACACCATCTGACGTACATTAAACTCTTTACTCTCAAAACAAAACTGAAAATTGCAGATTACCAGTGACGAACAATAATGCACAGACATTAATACAAACATATCACAGCATATCTCTGGACACCATGCATGATCACAGCGTCAACACTATGCAGTGCAAGGCACCTAGAAAACAAGTTGGACAAATACATGCAATTATTAGAGTAAAACTCCAGATTACAATGTCATTACCGTAAATCAATATTACCACACTCAATATGTATAATAAAGCAGTAGATTACCAAACAATTGGCGTTAATCCTATTGGAGAAAACCTATCACACCTCTTAATATGTCACACTCAAAACTCACCTCAACATCCTTTCCTCACACAATTCCACACACACACAATCGACCTCTGCAACACACACAACCCCCCCTCGGAAAGGCCAGCCCGTTCATGCCCCTGACCGCTTATAAAGCCCATAAATCCCTCAAAAGAAAGTCCCTATAACCCTCCGAGAAATCCCTCTCCCACCTCCTACCATATATTTCCCTGTTGCGACACTTTGTTCTATAAAAGGATGCTGCTATGGCCATCCTACGTTCCTCCGCCCCTTTGTCTCTCATTGCCCATGATATAAACACGAAATCAACCACTAAGTAAGCCACTGCCCTTTGAAACTTTACCTCTACCCCACCTACATCTAAACTGAGCACTCTCAAAACCGACAACCCTTTCCCCCCCCCCCCCCCACATACCGGATTACTTTCCGTAACCATTCCCGCACAATCCCTAGGCTTTCACAAAAATAAACTACATGAAAACCTGATTTATCTACCCCACAAACCTGACACTCCCCACCCTCCCTTATTCGCCTATTTCGTAATACAACCCCAGACGGCAATATTCCGTAAAGAAACCAATACATTACCTCCCTCATGCGTGGCCGGATGCGTAACCCTTTTAATCGACCCCAAATGTCTTCCCATGCGTACATCGGGTACACTCCTTCCGTTGCCACTGCCACCCTAGGCTATAACTTCCTCCCCATGGACCCTACCGCATGTTGCTCGGATCTCTGAACATCATCAATAGACGCAACAACTCACCATCTGTCAAATCCCGTCCCCTCCACCATCTCCGAATATCTCCCTGCAGCATCCCCAACCCTCCACTCTCCTCCCTCCGAATCCTTAGAAACCCATATTTCACATATACACACTTCAACCTTCTTTCCAAGTTATTTAACCCCAGCCCTCCCAAAGCCACCGGAAGTGTTACCACCTCCCTTTTCAACCAATTGCATCCCGAACTTCAGATAAAACGGAAAACTCTGCTCAACAATCTCCGGACATCCCCACACACCAAAGGGTACAAAGCTGCCACATGCCATATTTTGCTGTACAAAAGCACAGTGACCACAATGACCCTCTGGTGTAGCGTAAGATGTGTCGGCCGCAGTCCTGTCAATCTTCCCAATACTCTATCTACCACACCCTTTGAATTACCCTCCCTCGCCATCTGAGCATTACCCATATACACAACTCCACAAATTTTCACCCGGTCCACGACACACCACCTCACCCCCCCACCCCCCCCCCTCCCGCCCATCCCATTCACCCAATCTCATGAGCTTTGATTTATGCACATTCACTGCCATACCTGTTGCCATCCCAAAAACATCTATAACTCCTCCAGACCCCCCCAATCCCCCCCCTCCCACTCACTAGGACAGTGTGTCCATCAACATAACCTATGATACCGGACTCCCACCTCGTATGTCCTCCCTTACCCCCTCCTGTATGCACCTTTTCACTGCCCTATAAAACGAATTCTGTAAACATGCAAATAATATTTGTGACAACGGGCATCCTTGCCTCAATTCCCTGCCCATTTTCACATGAAACCCCACCCGCCCATTAATCTGTACACACATCCCGGCTCCCTGATGTAAAGTACGTGCCCAATTTACAATGTCCTCCCCGAACCCCTGCCGCTCCATGATTCTCCACAGAGCCGTTCTCCAATCCAATGCCAATACCCCTCTTTCCCCCTCTCATGAACCCTCAATAAACCTTCTAATAACCCCATGCCCCTCATACATTAATCTCCCCGGAATTCCATGTTGACCCCTCACTATTACCTTTCCAACACTTTTAATAACAAATTTCCCAAAATTTTTTGCAAAAAGTTTGTAGTCTGCGCTCATGAGTGATATCATCCAGTAATCTCTCACCTTGCACTGACTTTCACCCTTTGGCACCAAAACTACTAGCGCTGTCGCCTGCAACGGTCCCAACTCACCCCTCTCATTTATGATATTAAATAATTGTACCAAAAAGTCTTTTAATACTCCCTAATGCTGTATGTAAAACTCCGCAGTCAGCCCATCTATTCCCGGCGCCTTACCCCTGCTCATACTCATTAAAGCCGTCCACACCTCTTCCTCCACAATAGGCCCCTGTAACTGTTCCCTGTCATCCCTGTCCAGCACACACTGCACCCATCCCCCCGTCTCTCTTAAAGCCCCCTTCTCTCACATCCGAATCGAATCGAATCGAATCGAGGACGACGAGAGCTGTCGTAAGATGGGAAGGAAGGATAAGGAAGAATGGAAATAACTGGAAAAGGATGGGAAGGAGGGGAAGAGGAGGAATCAAGGCAAGTGGCCCAACCACTTTGGGACATGTGGTACCGAAGTACTGGAGGCGTAGATGGAGATGTATTTCAGGAATATTTACGAAGACGATGTAGAAGGCAACAGGAACTCAGCAGGTGCTGGCTGCATCTTGCTGGATGGATGATTACTGCAACTTGAATGATGATAGGCGGCTGTAGGCGATATGGAAGGAGCTCATCGTTGATTGGTCAGTTCATAGAGGTTTGGTGTTTACCTGGAGTCATGGCGTTGTTTTACAATTCAGTTCCGTTTTCAAGACGTTTAAAGCGTTGTAGAGGGAGCAAATTTATACGTGTCAGCAAGTGTTTTTGGCTGGAATCTTCTAGTTGGTCTACAACGGCCTTTAGAATAGTAGAAATTTAAATTGTACGAAGAGTTCCAGCTGAGCAGGAAGAATCGATGGTAAACTTGACTGTCTTTTCGATGAGGTGAGAATAAAGCTCATGATACGGCATGTCTTGATGATATTTTTCTGTAGTGTAGAAGTTGATTCCAGTCCATGAAGTATATATTTTAATATCTTCATCTTTATCATGTCGAGAGTTGTGAGATTCTGATTTTTTTGCTGTTTTTCTTTCTTGTTTAGGTATTGTTAAGGAGGAAGTGAATATTCGTTGTCATCTTAAGTAGACGAATGGGAAAGATGTTTCTGGTGACAAGGCTTCTGATTGGTGGGTTTTTCAATGAGGAGGGGTGGCGGTGAAGGCTTCTCATTGGACGTTGTTGGAGTGACGTCACTAGTTGATGGTGGTGTTGGATCTGCTACCTCCGAGGTTGTGACTAAGTCTTTGGTGAATTTGAGAATTTCTTCAGAAGGTGGCGATGCTGGAAATTTGAATGATGGCATGTTATTTAATGCAAATAACTCGTTGATGGTAGAGTTAAAGGATCCAGGTACAGCCATGTTTTGCATGTGAGCGTATAGTAGACAATAGTGGATCTTCGTTACGTCACATGTTGGAGGAGTGATGGTGGTGGTGGTGGAGGCGGGCTGAGTAGATGCTTGAAGTAATTTTGTAGTGTCTGCTTGCAATTTTGCAATTGCGGCATACGTTGGTGTGCTGTTGGTAGATTTTTTCTTTGTCGCATCTTGTTTTTTTTCTTCAAAATAATCCTTTTCTTGTAGGACATTTTGCTGCCAGTGTAAAGGTGATCATTACTTTTGCAGTTTAAACACGCTGGTTGTGGTGGAGCAGCAGCGGTACAGGAACTGAAGGTGTGTCCCTCACTACCACATGTAGTGCAGAACTTCTTGTCTTTTACTGGACATGCTTTGGTGGTGTGAAGATAAGAATAACAGTTCCAGCAATGTTGGATGTAGTGGTATCTCTCTGCTTCTATATAGGTGGGGCTGATGTAGTAGTATAAACAGCAAGACCTTCGTTCAGAGCAGTGGCAGCCATGTTGACGTCGGTAAAGGTGACCTTGAGCATAGGCGATGCATTCGGGATTTTAGTAATGCTGTCAACAGTAGCCCAAGTATTTTGAGTTTCAATGGATGACTTGAGTTCGGCAATTGTTTGAGAAGTCAGAATCTTGTCCATTTTTTTCAGGAATACTAATTTTCTTGCCTTGAGGGCAGGAGAGGATGTAACAGTAATTCCTTGAGCAGTAAGAGTAGTGGTGGCTTCTGTAGTGAGTAACTTCTCTGCTTCAGCATCATCGTGACATACAATAATGAGTGCTTCTTTGAGTGTCAAAATAGCGTGCAATGCTCCTTGCACAACAGTTGCAAGAGCAAGCTTCGTTGAATCATCAACAGTACCACTGGTTGGTTTGATCTTTACACGATTTGCGCAGCTCATCGTGCAAGTAAAGGTTCCCCTCCCCAACGGGGATCGTAGGGAGACAGAGTAAGTAAGGAGAGCTGCTATGACCTTCCTGGGCGAGAGTCAAAAGCAGAATTCCTCTCACACCCACACTCCTCATATACGCACTAAGCCAAGCATCAACATACCCTCCCATCCCATATGAGAAGTGATGCAAGGAGGGAAGAGTATATGGAGAAAAAGAGAGAGGTTAAGAGAGTGGTGAAGCAATATAAAAAGAGGGCAAATGAGAGAGTGGGTGAGATGTTATCAACAAATTTTGTTTAAAATAAGAAAAAGTTTTGGAGTGAGATTAACAAGTTAAGGAAGCCTTGAGAACAAATGGATTTGTCAGTTAAAAATAGGAGGAGAGTTATTAAATGGAGAGTTAGAGGGGATTTGGGGAAATGGAAGGAATATTTTGAGGAATTGTTAAATGTTGATGAAGATAGGGAAGCTGTGATTTCGTGTATAGGGCAAGGAGGAATAACATCTTGTAGGAGTGAGGAAGAACCAGTTGTGAGCGTGGGGGAAGTTCGTGAGCAGTAGGTAAAATGAAAGGGGGTAAAGCAGCCGGGATTGATGGGATAAAGATAGAAATGTTAAAAGCAGGTGGGATAAGTTTTGGAGTGGTTGGTGCAATTATTTAATAAATGTATGGAAGAGGTAAGGTACCTAGGGATTGGCAAGAGCATGCATAGTTTTCCCTTTGTATAAAGGCAAAGGGACAAAAGAGAGAGTGCAAAAATTAAAAGGGGATAAGTTTTGTTGAGTAATACCTGGTAAAGTGTATTGTAGAGTTTATTATTGAAGAATTAAAAGTAAGATAGAGAATAGGATAGCAATGAACAAGGAGGCTTTAGGAAAGGAAGGGAGAGTGTGGGCCAGGTGTTTACAGTGAAACTGTAATTGAAAAAGTAATTAGATAAGGCTAAAGAGGTTTTTGTGGCATTTATGGGGTTTGGAAAAGGCGTATGAAAAGAGTGGATAGGGGGGCAATGTGGCAGATGTTGCAGGTGTAAAGGTGTAGGAGGTAGGTTACTGAAAGCAGTGAAGAGTTTTTTTACGAGGATAGTGAGGCTAAGTTAGAGTATGTAGGAAAGAGGGAGATTATTTCCCAGTAAAAGTAGGCCTTAGACAGGATGTGTGATGTCACCATGGTTGTTTAATATATTTATAGATGGGGTTGTAAATGTGAGGGTCTTGGCAAGAGGGGTGGAGTTAAAGATAAAGAATCACACATAAAAGTGGAGTTGTCACAGTTGCTCCTTTGCTGATGGGCACTGTGCTCTTGGAGATTCTGAAGAGAAGTTGCAGACGTTGGTGGATGAATTTGGTAGTGTATGCAAAAGAAGAAAATTAAAAGTAAATACAGGAAAGAGTAAGGTTATGAAGGATAACAAAATATTAGGTGATGAAAGATTGGATATCAGATTGGAGAGAAAAGAGTATGGGGGAGGTGAATGTATTCAATATTTGGGGGTGACGTGTCAGCGGATGGATCTATGAGAGATGAGGGGAATCCCTAGAATTGATGAGGGGGAAAAGGGTGAGCAGTGCACTTAGGAGCTGTGGAGACAAAAAACTTTGTCCTTGGAGGCAAAGAGGGAAATGTATGAGAGTATAGTTTTTACCAACGCCTTATATGAGTGTGAAGCATGGGGAATGAATGTTGCAGCGAAAGGCTGGAGGCAGTGGAGATGTCATGTCTGAGGGCAATGTGTGGTGTGAATATAATGCAGAGAATTCGTAGTTTGGAAGTTAGGAGGAGGTGCGGGATTACCAAAAATGTTTTCCAAAAGGGGTGAGGAAGGGTTGTTGAGGTGATTCGGGCAAAGTAAAAGAAATGGAGCGAAACAGAATGACTTCAAGAGTGTATCAGTCTGTAGTGGAAGGAAGGCGGGGTAGGGGGGGGCCTAGGAAAGGTTGGAGGGAGGGGGTAAAGGAGGTTTTGTGTGCGAGGGCTTGGACTTCCACAGGCAGCGTGAGCGTGTTGATAGGAGTGAAAGGAGACAAATAGTTTTTAATACTTGACGTGCTGTTGGAGTGTGAGCAAAGTAACATTTATGAAGGATTCAGGGAAACCGGCAGGCCGGACTTGAGTCCTGGAGATGGGACGTACAGTGCCTGCACTCTGAAGGAGGGGTGTTAATTTTGCAGTTTAAAAACTGTAGAGTAAAGCACCCTTCTGGCAATACAGTGATGGAGTGAATGATGGTGAATGTTTTTCTTTTTCGGGCTACCCTGCCTTGGTGGGAATCGGTCAGTGTGTTAATAATAAAAAAATAAAATCTTCAATCACCTTTCTGTGATCTGCTTTCACATGCCCCTTGCCCCTTGCCCCTGGACCCCCCAGGTCCATGCTCAACTACATCAGCCCAAACCTTTTTGCCCGAACGCTGTGCCGGAGTGAGCACATCGTCCACATCCGAGGGCACTGCCGCTCTCTTCCGTGACACTCGAGCCTTTCTCCCCGCCTCCACCTGGAAGCCATCCTCGTGCACTTCCGCCACCACAGTGCCAATTTGCAACCCAGCCTCAACCTGGGTCTCTGACATGCCTCCCCCCCTCTCACCACCTGGAACCCCAGCAGTATCCAGGGCACGCACAAGCCCCTCAACTGTGACCTCTCCTGGGGTCCCTAACAGGTCGTGGAGGACTGAATCAATGGTAGCCTCCACGGCCCTGTCCTCACCAAGCGACACCACATCTCCGGTGCCTGCCCGGCAGCGCATGACTCTCTCGTTAGAGTTACACACTCTTCCTCCCTCAAGGTGGCTTCCTCGACCTCCACACTCCAAGCCTTGTTCAAGGAAATCGACTCAGGTCGTGCCAAATTCAGCGTCACAAGGTCCTCTGATGCCTCCTTATGTTGCTCATCCGCCCGTGTACCCTGTCGTTGAACACACTTCGCAGCAGTGTGATCACAGGCACCGCATAAGCGACAGGTACGTTGTTGCCCCACGTAGGTCACCATTACTTGAGTCCTGAAGTCTTCTAGGTAAACATAGGAAGGAATGGGATGCCTCAATTTCATTTTCAAGAAAAACTTTCCCTTCAGGCATCCCAGCTATGATCCTTCCACTCCCCAATTTTCGCGATATGAACATCCCAAACTTTCGAAGACGGCACGTAGGTCTGCCTCAACAGCCTCAAAGGGTACATTCCTGATCTTCCCCACTAAATGGGGGGGACACATCATGTACCTTACCGTCACGCAGGTTTCACTGCTATAAAGTTTTGGGCGACTAGCCCTCGTTACATTTTGCATGCAAAATTTAAAAAAAATTTTATAGCCTCTTAAAGGGGCAACATCAACGCTCTTCGTTGGCAAGCCGTATGTGTCCCTGATGAGGGGCAGGAAATAAAACTTCAGGAGGGGGGCATGCACACCCCAGCACCACTTCTATGCCAACGGTTTTTCCCCTTTCTTCTTGCCTGCTGCGCCTTTTGTGAAAAAACCAAGTTGTCACCGGCTGACAGAGAGGGCAGGCTCAGTCAGTCCGCCGTCCCAAGGTTGAGCGAAAAATGAACTCTAGAATAAAATGATGCCTGAAAGTCTGTCTAACAAAAAAATTAAAGTAATTTTCTATGTGATAGGGCATTTTTTAAGTCACATCACCCCTAAAAGCTTCAAAAAAGCGGGACTTTATTGATGGTTTTTTAATACTAGGTATTCATGTTGAAAAAACGCCAGGCGACATAGGTTTAGTAGAGATCCGTGGTGAGGGTGACCTTTGACCATAAGTACAAGGTAAAGATAAGTATAATGTAGACATGTGCCCTTTGACCAGTTTTCAAGTACAGGGGGATGAAATGCCAATATGCAACAGGTGACCTTTGACTGCTAAGCACAGAGGTGATGGTAAGTCTAATGTAGACAGTGTGCCTTTGACCACTAAAGCACAAGGTGAGATAAGGCTTATAGCACATGGCCTTTTGACAGCTAAAGCTAAAAGGGGTGATGATAAGTCTAATTAGTACGTGTGACCTTTGACCAGCTCAAGCACAGGGTGAGATAAGTGCTAATTACACGTGTCCCTTGACACTCAAGTACAGATTTATGAAAGTGCTAAAATAGCCAGTGTCCCTTGACCAAAGCTCAGAGGTGGTGTAAGTATAATGAAAGAACTTTGCCCCCTTTGACCAGTCAAAGCTACAATTTGATTAAAGACTAATGTAGTCGTGTGACCTTTTACCAGCTCAAGCACAAGGTGTTTTAATAAAAATGTAGCACAGTGGATTTGACCAGCTCAAGCACGGGGGTGATATAAGTACCAATATACACAGTGTGACCTTTGACCATTCAAGTACAGAGGTGATGATAATCCCAAATTATACCAGTGTGACCTTTGACCAGCCAAGCTAAAAGGTGATGATAATGCTAATATAGCACGGTGACCTTTACCAGCCAAAAGCTACAGAGGGGATGATAAGTGCCCATATAGCACAGTGGGACCTTTGACTAGCCAACTACAGAGGTGATGAGAAAAACCAAATAGAAAGTGTGACCCTGCCAGCTCAAGCTACAAAGGGATAAAAAGCCCCAAATAACACGTGTGCCCTTGACTAGCTCAAGCTACAGGGGAGATGATAAGTACCAATATAGCACAGTGTGACCTTTGACTAGCTAAAAGCTACAGAGGTGATGAAAAAATTTACCAATATAGCCAGTGTGCCCCCTTGCCCAGCCGCTACAGAGGTGAAATAAAGTACCAATATAGCACAGTGTGACCTCTATAAAAAGCTACAGGGGTGTGAAAATACCAAATATGCACGTGTGACCTTTGAAGCTCAATAAAGAGGTGAAAAGTACCAATATGACAGGTGACCTCTACCCTAAAGCTACAAGGGATAAGTCCGATATAGCAGGTGTGACCCCCGACCACCAAGCTATAGAGATAATAATCCAATATAGACAAGTTGACCTCTACCATAAAGCTGAGGTGTGATAGTACCAAATGCACTGTGTGCCCCTCTGACCACCAAGCTCAGAGGTATGATAAGTCCCGATATAGCACAGTGGACCCTGACCACTCAAGACAGAGGTATAATAAGTACCAATATAGCACTGTGATTTGATAGCTCAAGCACAGAGGTGAAAAAGTCCCAAATAGCACAGTGTACCTTTGACTAGCTCAAGTACGAGGTGATAGTAAGTACCAAAACACAGTGGCCCTTTGGGACTATCAACCCAGAGGTGGA
The DNA here is from genome assembly GCF_026875155.1 of Cherax quadricarinatus. Lineage (NCBI taxonomy): Eukaryota > Metazoa > Arthropoda > Malacostraca > Decapoda > Parastacidae > Cherax > Cherax quadricarinatus. The sequence continues at coordinate 19,685,635 of NC_069417.1, read as the reverse complement.
TAAGTACCCAATATAGCACATGTGCCCTCTGACCAGCTCAAGTACAGAGGTATAATAATCCCAAATATGGCACGGGGCCTCTGACGTTTAACCCTACAGAGTGAAAAAAAGTACCAATAAGCACGTGTGCCCCTTTGACTAGCAAGCTACAAGGGATAATAAGTCCCCAATATAGCACAGTGTGACCTCTGACTAGCTCAAGTACAGAGGTGATAGTAATACCAATAAAGCACAGGGGGACCTCTGACTAGTCAAGCTACAGGGTGATGTAATAAAATATAGCACATGTACCTTTGACAGCTCAAGCTACAGGGGTTGGATAAAATAAAAAATTTAAGCACAGTGTGACCCGCCACCAAGCTAAGAGGTATAAAATACCAATATAGCACATTGCCTCTGACTAGCTCAAGTACAGAAGGATAAAAGTACCAATATGCACAGTGGACCTTTGACAGCTCAAGTACAGAGGTGAAAATAAGTACCAATAACACAGGTGACCTTTGACTACCAAGCTACAGAGGTGTTTTCTAATACCAATATGCACTTGTGACCTTTGACTACCCAAAAGCTCAAGGTGATAAAAGACCAATATGCACGGTGACCCCCTGACTACCCAAAGCAACAGGGGTATGAAAATACCAATTAGCACAGTGTGCCCTTTGACTCCAAGCTCAGAGGTGATAAAAGTCCCAATATAGAAGTGTGACCTTTGACTAGCTCAACTACGAGGTGATGATAAGTCCCAAATTTTGCCAGTGTGCCCTCGCCCAGCTAAAGAACAGAGGTTAAAATAAGTCCAATATAGACAGTGTGCCCTCTGATAGCTCAAGCAACGGGGTGATGAAAGTCCCAATATGCACAGTGTGAACCTTTGACTACTAAACACAGAGGGATAAAAAGACCAAAATAGCCGTGTGACCTCTGACTAGCCCCAGCTACAGATGTGAAAATAATTACCAATATAGCACAGGGGTGCCTTTGAAGCTAAAGCACAGAGGAAATAATTAAATTTTTACACAGTGTGCCTTTTGCTACCAATACGAGGGTACTAAGTAAAAATTTTTGCACAGTGTGACCTTTGACAGCCAAGCTACAGAGGTAAAAATAAGTACCAATATAGCACGTGTGACCTCTGACAGCTAAAGCTACAGAGGGATTAATCCCAAATAAGCACAGTTGACCTCTGACCACTAAAGCTACAAGGTGAAAAAGTCCCAAATAGCACAGTTGCCTCTGACTAGCTAAAACTAAGAGGTGAGAAAAGTCCCAATATACACAGTGTGCCCTCTGCAACTCAAGCACAGAGGTGATTAAGTACCAATATGCACGTGGACCTTGACTAGCTCAAGCTACGAGGTGAATAAGTACCAAATATAGCACATGTGACCTTTTGACTAGTCAAGACAGAGGTATAATAATACCAAAATAGCACAGGGTGACCTTGACTACTCAAGCTACGATGTAAAAAGTACCAATATAGCACGTGTGACCTTTAAACTAGCTCAAGCACAGAGGTGAAATAAGTACCAATATAGACAGTGTACCTTTTTGACTAGCCAACTACAGAGGTAATCAAAGTACCAATATACACAGTGTGCCTTTGACAGCTCAAGCACAGAGTGTAAAAGTACAAATAAAAAACAGTTTACCTTTGACTAGCTCAAGCACAGAGGTGATAAAAGTACCAATATAGACAGTGTACCCTGACCAGTCAAGCTACAGGGGTGAAAATAATCCAATATAGCACAGTGGACCTCTACTAGCCAAGCTACAGAGGTGATAAAAGTCCCCAATATAGCAAGTGTGCCTTTGACTACTCAAGCACAGGGATAATAATACCAATTAGGACAGTGTGACCTCTGACTATCAAGCACAGAGGGATAAAAAGTACCAATTAGCACAGTTTTTCCTCTGACTAGCTCAAGCTACAGGGGGTGATAATAAGTACCAATATACACAGTGGACCTTTGACTAGCTCAAGCTAAGGGGGTTAAAGTCCCAATATAGCACAGTGGACCTTTGACTACCAAAGCACGAGGGATAATAATCCCAAATTAAAGCCGTGTGACCCTTTGACTAGCTCAAGCTACGAGGTAAAATAAGTACCAATATAGCAAAGTGGCCTTTGACACTCAACTACAGGGTAAAAAGTACCAAAAGCACAGTGTGCCCTTTTGACTAGCCAACTACAGGGTGATAATAAGTACCAAAAAAGCACAGTGTGACCTCTGACTAGCTCAAGTACAGGGGTGATGATAAGTCCCAAAAAAGCACAGTGTGTTTTGACTACCAAAGCTACGGGGTGAAAATTTTCAATATAGCACAGTGGACCTTTTGACTAGCTCAGACAGATGATAATAATCCCAAAAATAGCAAGTGTGACCTTTTGATAGTCAAGCTACAGAGGTGATAAAAGCCCAATATAGCAAGTGTGCCTTTGATAGCTCAAGCTACAGAGGGTGAAAAATTTTACCAAAATAGCACGGTGCCCTTGACACTCAAGCTACAGGGTGATAATAATCCCAATATAGCACAGTGGACCTTTGACTAGCTCAAGCTACGAGGTGATAATAAGAAACCAATTAGCACAGTGTGCCTTTGACTAGCTCAAGCACAGAGGTGATAAAAGTACCATAAGCACGTGTGACCTTTGATTCAAGCACAGAGGTGAAAATAAGTCCAATATAGCACATGTGACCTTTGACTAGCTCAAGCTACAGAGGTGAAAAATTACCAAAAGCACGTGGCCTTTGACTAGCTAAAGAACAGAGGTGAAATAAGTACCAATATGCACAGTGTGCCCTTTGACTAGCTCAATACAGAGTGATAATAAGTACCAAATACAAAAGTGTGACCCTGATAGTCAACTACAGGGGTGTAATAAGTCCCAAATATAGCCGTGTGACCTCTGACTAGCTCAAGCAAAGGGGGTTTAAAAAGTCCAATATAGACAGTGTGCCCTTTTTGACTACCCAAAGTACAGAGGTATAAAAGTACCAATTAGCCAGTGTACCTTGATAGCTCAAGCTACAGAGGGATAAAATTCCAATATAGCACAGTGTGACCTTTGACAGTCAAGCCAGGGGTAAAAATAAGTCCCAAATATAGAATGTGCCCTTTTGACTAGCTCAAGCTACAAGGTTTTTAAAAGGACCAATAATACATGTACCTTTGCTAGCTCAACTACAGAGGTGAAGAATACCAAATAGAAGTGTGCCCTTTGATACTAAAAGCTACAGGGTGAGAAAGTACCAATATAGCACAGTGTGCCCTTTTGACTACTCAAGCACAGAGGTGAATAATACCAATAAGCACGTTACCTTTGACCGCTCAAGCACAGAGGTGATGAAATACCAATAAGCACAGTGGACCTTTGACCACTCAAGCTACAAGGTAGATAAGTACCAAATAGCACATGGACCTTTGACTACTCAAGCACAGAGGTGAAAAAGTCCCAAACAAGTGTGCCTTTGACCAGCTCAAGCTACAGAGGTGTGATAAGTACCAAAATAGCACAGTGTGCCTCTGACAGCTCAAGCTACAGGGGGTATAAAAAGTACCAATATCCAGGTGCCCTTTGACTGCTAAACTACAGAGGTGATAATAAGTACCAATTCCAGTTGCCTTTTGACTACTCAAGCTACAGAGGTAAAAAAGTACCAATATAGCACAGTGGGACCTTTGCCAGCTCAAGCTAAAAGGTGTTTTAAAAGTCAATATAACAGTGTGACCCTAAAACCTCAAGCTACAGGGGTGATAAAAGTACCAAATAGCACATGTGACCTTTGATACTAACTACAGGGGTGATAATAAACCAAATAGCAAGTGTGACCTTGACTGCTAAAGCTACAGAGGTGAAAAAAAGTACCAATTAGCACAGTGTGACCCCCTGACCACTCAAGCTACAGAGGTGATAATAAGTACCAAATATAGCACAGGTACCTCTGACAATCAAGCTACGGGGTGATATAAGTACCAAAAACACAGTGAAAACCTTGACTAGCTCAAGCCAAGGTGAATAAAGCAAATATACCCAAAGTGTGACCTTTGATACTCAAGTCAGAGGGAAAATAAGTACCAATATAGCACAGTGTGACCTTTGACTAGCTCAAGCTACAGAGGTTTAATAAGTACCAATAAGCACAGTGTGCCCTTGACTAGCTCAAGCTCAGGGTGATAATAAGTACCAATATAGCACAGTGTGCCTTTGACTGTAAGCAAACAGAGGGATAAAAGTCCCAATATAGACTGTGACATTGACTAGCTCAAGCTACAGAGGGATAAAAAGTACAATATACACAGTGTGATTCGACTCTCAAGCTAAAAGGGTGATATAAGTACCAATATAGCACAGTGTGCCCTTTGACAGCCAAGCTACAGGGTGATAATAAGTCCAAATAGCACATGTACCCTTGCTAGCTAAAAGTAAAAGGGTGAAAATAAGTACCAATATAGAAAGGGGACCTTTTGACTGCTAAACTACAAGGGTAAAAAGTACCAAAAATAGCACAGTGTGACCTTTGCTAGCTCAAGTACGAGGTGAAAATAAGTAAAAATATAGACAGTGTGACCTCTGCTAGCTCAAGCTACAGAGGTGTAAAAAGTACCAATATGACAGTGGCCCTCTGACTAGCTCAAGCTACGAGGGATAAAAGTACCAAATTAGCACAGTGTGACCTTTGACTAGCTAAAGACAGGGTGATAATAAGTAAATATAAACAGTGTGACCTCGACTAGTAAAGCTACGAGGTGATAATAAGTACCAATATAGCCAGTGTGCCCTTTGACTCTAAAGCTACAGAGGAATAATACCAATTAGCACAGGGGTGACCTCTGAAAGTCAAGCTACAGGGGGAAATAAGTACCAATATAGCACAGTGTGACCTCTGACCCAACACAGAGGTGTAAAAAAGTACCAAAATAACACGTGTGACCTCTGCTACTCAAGCTCAGAGGTGAAAAAGTACCAATAAGCTCATTTTACCTCGATTTCTCAAGCTACAGAGGTGAAATAAGTACCAATATAGCACAGTGTGCCTCTGACTAGCTAAGCACAGAGTGATAAAAATACCAAATAGCACAGGGGACCTTTGACTAGCTCAAGACAAGTGATAATAAGTACCAATATAGCCAGTGTGCCCCTGATACCAAGCTAAAGGTGAAAATAATACCAATTATCAGTGTGACCTTTGATATAACACAGAGGTGATAATAATACCAATATAGCAAGTGTCCTTTGACTACTAAAATAAGAGGTATGAAAACCAATAAAGCAAGTGTGACCTCTGATGCCAATACAGAGGTGATATAAGTCCCAAATATAGCACAGGGGACCCTGACTAGCCAAGTCGAGGTGATAAAAAATACCAATAAGCACAAGAGAAAATTCAATAACAAGACACGTTGAAAGTCAAAATTAATTCATCGAGATTTAAAAAAATTTAATAAAAATAAAAAGATTCTATTGTGAATAATTATTATCAAATTCCTGCAAGAGGTTTACGGGTATTACCAAAATTATTACCTGCAAGAAATTCTGGGAGGTAATGGACTTAAAAACAAAAAAAAGGGAACGCTGCAACAGGCCCAGACCCATGGGAGCAGGTCCATGTCCCCCCCCCGGGTTGCCCAATGGCCCCCCCCGCCCCTTAAAACCCAATGACCCACCCAGTTCTGGTCACCTTCATCAAGGGAAAGGGGTACGGCACGAGACTCAGTGCACAAGCAGTAGGGCAACTCCACCCACCCACACCCACTTGTATTTATCTAACTTTTTTTTAAAATACACAAAGTTTTAGCCGAATAACTTTATCGGGTTTGTTCCACTCATCCACAACTCATTACCAAACCAGTGTGTCCTATATCCTTTAGAATCTGAATTTTCCAACTTGAAACCAAAGCTGCAGTCCCGTTCTTACTGGGGAAATTTTTTAGCACGCTATTTACATCCTTTTATTTTTTCTGTTTTATTTTACACCTCGTCATATCCCCCCCCAAAATTTTGCGCCTTTTGAGAGAATGCAATTCAGAGCCCCCCACTGTCCTCAAAAGGGGGATTTTTTTTTTTGATACATGGGAACGTCTTTTTTCATCCTCCCTGTCGTTTTCCAGGCATTTATATCCAATTTGTAATATGGTGACCAAAACGGGGAGCATAGTCTAAATGGGCCCAACCAAAGAAATATAGTTTTAAGAACAACCGAGGACTTTTTTATTTTTACTTCTGTAGAAGCCAAGAATTTCTGTTTGCTTTATTGCAACACTAAACACTGTTGTCTTGGGTTTTAGATTAGCTAACCAAACTCCCCAAATCCTTTTCAATAACATAGATTAAGATTTACATTATTTTGTTATATGTGGCATGGTTTTTTTACCTGTACAAAATTAAACTTTGATTTGCAATTAAACTGCATCGCCACTTCTCCGACCATTGCATCAGTATTAAACATCCTGGGGTGCCCAGTGTCCTCATTGAATGAAAGGACGGTCATTTTGGTGTCATCACAAATTTTGCTTTTGTCGCTAAATTTTTCCCTCCCCTCTATGTCGTTTATGTAAATTGTGAAAAACAACGGGCCCAACATGACCCTTGAAGAACCCCGCTTGTGACGTGCCCCCTTCTGATTCCTTCCTTTAAAGCAAGCTCCTGGCCTGTTTTTCTGCCATGCCTTTCCCGGGGAAAAAAATTCTCCTCCCATTCCGTGTGCCTTTAATTTCTTTAATAGCCTCTGATGTTAAAAAATCGAAAGCCTTACGAAGTCCAAACACAAACATATTCATTACCTATCTACCCCCCTCAACCCCTTAGTTAAAAAAGTTAGTAAATTCGTAAGACAGGAACGCCCCCTTGTAAAACCTTTGGATTCATTAAACAATCTGTGCCTATCAAAAATGGAGAAAAGTTCGGCAATTAATTTTCTATAAATTTTCCCACTTTGGAGGTAGGTTATTGGCTATATTCGAAAACCCAAAGGGGCCGTCCCTGCCTTTAAAAGGGATTACATTTGCCCTTTTCCACTTATCAGGCACTAGCCAGTTTTGTAGTGATATATTAAAAAGATTAGCCAAAGGTATGCAAGTTCCTCTTTACTTCCCTTTTTAAAACCCCGCAAACATTCAAAAACCTGTAATTTTTAGGTTTTAGTTCTCTATTTTTCCCGAGGACCTTACACAGTTACCGCAAAAAGTGCAAGTTTATTTATCGTCCTGTTCTACATAATTATTTTTTCAAAATATCGCTATATTTTCTGGGTGAAAACTAGAGAAGTAGGTATTGAAATTTTTCACATATCCTTATCATGCATGATCGCCAATTACTCTTTTCGTGGGCCATCTTTCCCTAACTATTTTTTGTTATACCTGAAAGAACCCTTTTTTGGGTTTATCTTTGAATCCCTTGCGACTTTTTGCCTCATAATCCTTTTTTTTTTTTTTCTTATTCCTTTTTTTTTCTATTTTGCCCCTTTTTTTGACCCTGAGATGTTTTAATTATTGTTCTCCCTTTGGGAAACATTTTTGTTAGTTTAATTTCCCTATCGGAACAAAAAGTTGCTGGGCAACAGAACTAGCTCGGAAAAAGTCATAATGGCAAAACCAAGATCACCTACCTACCCCTATCAGGACTCCCAAATTTAAACCCACCCGATAATTTTTTTTAGCCCATGACGTCGGGAAGTGATTTGTGATACTTTTTTCCAAGCTCATATTAACCCCAAGATTATAATTAGTGAACTTTGTTGGGAAGAGCCAAAATCAGCATTTTTTCCTTTTTGTTCTGTCACAACCCGTTCTAAAAAGCAATGCTGAACGGTATTAAGAAAGTCACTAGACTCAAGATTTCCTGTCATATTGTTCCAATCAATTTGTCTGAAGTTAAAATCACCCAGTATCACAACGTTTTCATATCTAGATGCTCTATGAATTTCGTCCCATAACAGCTTACTGCACTCCCTATCAAGGTTTAGGGGCCTATAAATCTCACAAAAATTAATTTGTCTCGTCCCTCGAGAAACTGTAGCCAAACAGATTCTGTGTTCATTGTTTCTAATCTTATATCATGTCTAATACAACAATTTAAATTTTCTCTGACTTGCATCGCCACTCCACCACCCTTCCTGTTAACCCTATCAGTGTGGAATAGTTTATAACCCTGTATGTTGCATTCAGAAGGCATTTCTCTGTCTTTCAGATTAAACAAGGTCTCTGTTATTCCAATAATATCTATATTACCTACACTTGCAAGTAATCTCAGCTCATCTATCTTATTTCTTAGACTCCTACTATTTGTATAGTAAACTTTAAGGGAGCTAGTCACTCGTTGCCCTTTACTATCTCTCTTTGTTTGTTGATTAATTGATTTGCCATTACTAGCAACTTTATTTTGAATATTGTCTTTTAAATATATCCCTGAGGTATACCGGAAATAACTGCTGTTTTTAACCCTAATGCTGGTGCCTGAATTGTTTCCCACAAACCCCCATACCTCTATAATCTATCAGTTTAAATTCCTAGGCAAGTCATCATTTACCCTCCCAATCGAATTGGCAAATTTGCAACCCACTCCATCCCCAGAGAGATGAACCCTATCCCTTGCATACATATCACGTTTTCCAAAGAATAGGTCCCAGTTATCAATGAATGGGATTGCAAGTTCTTTGCAGTACCTGTCTAGCCAGCAATTTATACCATTCCCTCTAAAACATCCATTCATTGCCCACTCCCTTTCTAGGCAAGATGCTACATATGACTTGGATCCCTCCCTTAGACCTAACTATTTTCCTATGGCTGACCTGTACTTATCCAGCAGCTCCTCTCTCCTGCCCTTCCCAATTCATTACCCCCAGCATAAGACAGATAATGGGCTTGTTCCCATTACCTGCCATAATATTATCCAACCTCTGACTAGTCACCAAAAACCAGCTCCAGGAAGGCACAACTCTCTGTCTGACCTTTCTGTCTCTGTTACAAAATGCACGGTCCATATATCTTACCTGAAAATCGCCTACTATTAAAATATTCTTACCTTGATTAGCAGGGGAATCAGTGGTACCTTCAACCTCACTAACCACCGAAGTGCACTCGTCTTGGAGAACAGAGAATCGATTTCCTACCTTCACATCTTCTCTATTAACTCTCCTCATCTTCCTTCTTCCTGAACTGTGAACCACTTGCCACTTAAAGCGGCTGCCACTGTCACAGCTTTTGACCATTTCCTCCTTACCGGCTAAATTCTTCTCACACTCACTCCCAAACTTATCTATGTAAAGCTTAAGCCTCCTATTTTCCTCCTGAAGAAGTAGAATCTCCTTCAACACTTGAACCTGAGATTCTAAAACACTACAACAAGCCATGGTGCTTGGTAACAGCCCACGCTAACTCCCAAGAGCTTAGGCAGGTATGACCACACGTGACCACTGACCTCAGCGTACTGACCACTGACCTCAGCGTACTGTCACAGTGAGAGTAGGTTGCCGAATTGTATCTCCCTCGATGCCCACTTCTTCTCAACTCTCACAAAAAGCTAGACCTGACATTAAATTAATAATTACAATATTAAACGTTAATACCAATAATGGTAAATTATAAAATAGTGTGGACTGCATATGATTAGGCTCGCTGGGTACATGAAAGAAATTCGTATTACCATTTAATTACTGTAGATGGATCACACCACAGCACCTGCCTAACACTTACCTTACACTGGCCAGTTAGAGATCTAAATGCAAGGACTAAAGGTGCACTTCCCTATGAGTGATGGTCGTATCCCTTATCTTCCTCCATGCACATGTAATCCTTGATGTCCAGCAAATTTCCTATCCCAATTCTTCAGCAGGGGACATGAACACAGGTTCCTATTACAAATTCAGGCCAAAGCCTCCAGTTTGGCTCGGAAGACACCGAATTATTAGCAGAATTTCCTCGATAACAGTGCTCACAAATTTCAAATGGCGTCCTCTATTTTTATGTCCTTGTTGCCGAATTGTAAAGGTTTTCCACTTTATTTATTCCAGTTCTTCAGCAGCAATGTGTCAGCAATTTCTAAATTACGGATTGAGGCTGATATATACCAAGTGACCTTCGAGAATGCCTGATTGTATTGCACAATTCAGACCAGTGTTCGCACATTAAATTCAATATGGCATCTCCTCGCGTCACTCCTGCAGCTGTTCTGCCTCCCCCCTCACTCGAAATTTCTCGAAGGGTCCAAATAGCATCACATTTTAAATGTTCTACATTTAGAAAATTATGTAAAAAAATTCCAAATGAATTTTTTATGAGAGAGCCACAAAATTTGATTAACACAACTACCGATGTATCCTGACGCCAAAGACTTCGAACAGCATAAATGACATGCCCATGCACTCTGCCCCAGGCCAACTCAGAACTCTGTGTTCACAAGAACGCAAGAAGCCCCTATCAAAGACCTTTTCCATCCTATGGAGAGGAGCATGACACGGGGGGCGTCCCCACAGTTACTAAAAACAAAAACATAGCCCCACTCCACCAAAGGGGCAGTAAACAACACAAGAACTACAGACCAATAGCACTAACATCCCATATCTAAAAATCTTTTAAGGGTCCTAAGAAGCAAATCACCAGCATCTAAAAAACCCATCAAATTTACACAAACCCCGGCAAACCTGGGTTTAGAACAAAGGCGCTCCTGTCTGTCTCAATTAAATTGGGCCACTACGACAAGGTCCCTAAAGCACTAAAACAAAAAGAAAGCAGATGTAATAAAATACAACTTTGCAAAAGCCTTCGACAATTGTGACCATGGCGTATAGCGCACAAATGCGTGCTAAAGAAAACAGGAAAATTCGGTCGAAGATCTATAATTTTCCCCACTAACAGAAAAACAGAGAGTAGTCGTCAAAACAGAGTAAAGTCCCGAGGCAGCTTTCGGTAAAAGCTCTGTTCCACAAGGCACATTCGCTCCCACTTGTTCCTCCATCCTTAATCCACATAGACAAGGATGTCACCACACACCGTGTCTTCCTTTGCAGATACACCCGAATCTGCATGACATGTCTTCCTTGCAGACACTGCAAAGCTCCAGGCAGACACAACCAAATCTTTCAGTGGGCTGCAGAAAACAAATAAGTTCAACGATGAGAAATTCAATTACTCAGATATGTAAACATAGGAAATTAAATCTTCATCAGAGTACAAAACAAATTCTGGCACAAAATAGAGCGAAACACCAACGTCAAAGACCTGGGAGTGATCATGTGGGAGGATCTCACCTTCAAGGACCATAACATTGTATCAATCGCATCTGCTAGAAAATGACAGGATGGATAATGAGAACCTTCAAAACTAGGGAGGCCAAGCCCATGATGACACTCTTCAGGTCACTTGTTCTATCTAGGCTGGAATATTGCTGCACACTAACAGCACCTTTCAAGGCAGGTGAAATTGCCGACCTAGAAAATGTACAGAGAACTTTCACGGCGCGCATAACGGAGATAAAACACCTCAATTATTGGGAGCGCTTGAGGTTCCTAAACCTGTATTCCCTGGAACGCAGGAGGGAGAGATACATGATTATATACACCTGGAAAATCCTAGAGGGACTAGTACCGAACTTGCACACGAAAATCACCCACTACGAAAGCAAAAGACTTGGCAGACGATGCACCATCCCCCCAATGAAAAGCAGGGTGTCACTAGCACGTTAAGAGACCATACAATAAGTGTCAGGGGCCCGAGACTGTTCAACTGCCTCCCAGCACACATAAGGGGGATTACCAACAGACCCCTGGCAGTCTTCAAGCTGGCACTGGACAAGCACCTAAAGTCAGTTCCGGATCAGCCGGGCTGTGGCTCGTATGTTGGTTTGCGTGCAGCCAGCAGCAACAGCCTGGTTGATCAGGCTCTGATCCACCAGGAGGCCTGGTCTCAGACCGGGCCGCGGGGGCGTTGACCCCCGGAACTCTCTCCAGGTAAACTCCAGGTAAACTGGGACGTTGATAAACGACTTAATTAAAATTGTATTTGTATTCCACTTTGCTTTACAATTTTTGCATACATTTATAATTAAAATTACCAGAGAATGGGCTTTGGTATAAAGATTGAATACATTACATATTTACACAATTCATTTTGTAACCTATCCAGAGTAGAAACATTGGACGTGTTTCTTTCCACCTGTTGTCTATGTTCCCCATCAGTAAAATGGGTACTTGGGTGTTAGTCGACTGGTGTGGGTCGCATCCTGGGACACTGACCTAAGGAGGCCTGGTCACAGACCGGGCCGCGGGGGCGTTGACCCCCGGAACTCTCTCCAGATAAACTCCAGATACACCTAATTACTTCATCATCTAATTATAGCCCAAATATATCTATTATTGAACCTTTTAGAAATTTTCCTTTTAACAACAATTTAATCTCAGCCTCGTGACAAGAAACAAAGCTGGATTCCCGTCACCACGTGTATGACCAAATGTAAACAAATGCCGACCCAAACTCTTATATTTCTCTTGCATTTGATTAATTTCAGCGAATCTGTTTTGAACGCACACAATCTTACTGTTAGCATTACAAATCCATTGTAAGGACACCTCATTATCAGACCAAATCACAGTGTTGCTAAAATTTATCTCCTTCAATTTATCTCTTACATAATTAGCTAGTTTAACACCGATGTAAATGGCTGTTAATTCCAACTGAGGCAATGCACGCACTTTAATTGTAGCCACTTTAGCCTTAGATATAACAAGAGAAACAGAAATATTACACTGAATATAAACAACTGCTCTACAAGCCTTGAAGCATCGCATAAAAATGTGTATTTCGGAATTTTGTTAAAAAATTTTTCCCACCTTGGAGAAAGGTTATTGGTCATATTTCGAACCAAAGGACCTTTCACCTGTTGTAAAAGTAAACATTTGCCAATTTTATTACAGGACATGCATTTTAAAAAGTTAAAAAGATTTGCCTGATCTAACCTCAACCCCTTTAAAAATTGAAAAATTCATAGGGCCCGGCATTTTTATTTGGTTTTAGGGGGGTTCGAACCATTCCTTTTACGCAATCCAATAGTTAAAAAAAAATTTCCTTGGCACAAAATCATTTTCCAAAATATGTGTAATTTCCAAAACGAGGGAAAGTAAAGGGTTTAGTTTCACACATATTTATCAGGTCCCAGGGATTACAGTTACTTTAATTTGGCCCCAATTTTTCCCCTAAATCTTTTTTGTTTGAAAAAAATTTTTGGGTTGCTTTGAATCCCTTTTGGATTAGCCCATAATCCCTTTTGCCTTTTCCTTTCTTTTTGATTTAAGAATAATTGAAAGGGCCCCATCCCCTTTTTTGAATAAAGGGTTTATTTCCCTTTTTGCCAATAAATTTTTTTTAAACAAGTTCATCCATTTGGGACAAAGAGACAATTTCCACTCTAACAAAAGTTTTTTTTTCACTAAACTATCCTAAAAACGATAGGGCCAAATACCACCTGCCCTTTCGGATATCCTTCCCCCCCGGAATTTTTCATTCCCTGTGCGGCCCGGGCGAAATTTTACAAATTTAATTCATTACGTTTCCATTATTTAAAACTGGGATTTTATCACTTTCCCCAAGTCAATTACCCAAAGTTATTAATAGGGAATTTTGTTGGGAAAACCAATTTGCATTTTTCCTCTTTTTTTCTTCACAAACCTTCAAAAAAGTCCAGAACCGTATCAAATGCCTAACTAAGATTTTGTAAGCCAAACAGTTTTCCCTAAAAAAATTTCCCCCCATTCCAAATTTTTCTATTTCCCTTTATTTGAAACATTTATGCCCTTTTCGGTTTTTAGAAAATCCACCCCAAAATTTTTCCAAACATAAAAAAGATTCTTTTTCAGTTTTTTTCTTTATTAATGTCAACTAATTTAAATTTTTCTATTAACCCCTCTCCACCCCCCTTCCTTTGACCATATAAATTTTGGAATTTTATCCCCTGTATTGCTTTTTGAAGGGCATTTCTTATTTCCTTTAACTCTCTGTTATAAAAAAACATATTACCTAACCCCCTTTTTTAACTTGCCATTCATCTTATTTACCCCAAAACTTTTGTTTAAAAATTTAAAGCAAGTCACTTTTCCCTCTATGGTCCTTTTGTTTTTATTTGTTTTTGAATGCAACTTTAATTTAAAATTTTTTTAAAAATTCCCTATACCCTAAAACCTGTGTTTTTAAAAAACCCCTTGTACCTAAATTTTTCCCCAAACCCCCATATTCTTAACAATAGTTTTAAAATTTTCCTGAAAGTATCATTTAACCCTCACCCCAAAAGGGGTAAAAACCATCCATCCCCCAAAGTGAAATTTTAATAATTTTTGCCAAAAAAAATAGGTCCCAGTTTCCCCAAATGATGGGATTAATTTTGCATCCGTCTAGCCAGCATTTTATACCTTGCCCTAACATATTCATTCCCATTTTTCGGGGAAAATGTAATTATTGGTTTCCCAACCTAAATACTTCATGCCCCCCGTATTTTACCAACTCCCCTTCCTTTCCCAAGTCATTACCACCCCCATTTAGCAATAATGGCTTTTCCCTTTTTCCCCTATTTAAAATTAAATGTAACCCACCCTCCGGAAAGCTAACTCTCTTCCTGATTTTTTTTGTTCAAAATGGGCCCATTTTTTTCCTAAAATCCCTACTATAAAAATTTTTTTTGAAGCGGGGAACATGTAAAAAACCTCATACACAAATACCTCTGGAAAAGAAACAAATTCACCTTAATTTTCTTTTTCCCTATTCCTTTTTTTCGACTGAAACCCTTGATTAAAACTAATATATGTGACCTTTTCCAGCTACCACTAAATTTTAACTGTCCAAACCATCAGCAAAAGTTCCCCCCATTTCCCCCTGAAGAAAGAATCCTTTCTTCAAATTGAACAAGATTCTTAAACCAAACCAAGCAAAAAACAATAAAAATTTTTATTAGATGCCTTACAGTATGCAAAAAACTTACGCTTATTTTTTGGAAAAATTTTCCCCCAAAATTAAATCTTTTAAAAAATTCTGTCAAATCTTTAAGAAATTTTTAAAATTTTCCTCAATTTAAAAATTCAAGAATTTTCGTTGGAAAAAAAAAAAAATTTTCTTTTAGGTTAAAAAAAGGCCCAAAACCATAATACAACACATTCTTAGTATTTCAATCAACAATGTAAAATAAGCTTGTCATGTCAGGCCGTGAATAATGTAAACACATTTTTATTTTGAATGAAAAAAAACCCCTAAAACGCGTTAAAACCAAATGACCCTCAAAACTCAAATCACGTTAAATCAAAGCACAGCTCAAAAATCAAGGTTGCACACCAAAAAACCAGAAGTCACACTTAAAACTCAAATGGGGCCCAAAATCAAGAGGCAGCAGCTCAGAACCGGTCAGCACCCAAAACCAAATCCCCTTTAAGAACCAAGGGGCCCCTCAAAACTCAGGATGACCCTCAAAACCCAAATGAGACCAAAAACCGAGTCAGCCTTCAAGTCAAATCAAGCTTAAGAATCAAATCAGGCCAAAACCGGGGTCCCCACAGCTCAAAGAACTCGGTGCCGCTCGCCCCAAAATGCCGTTAAAACCCGGATGCCGCTAAAATCAAGATGGCAAAAATAAAGGGGCCACTCAAAACCAGAAGTCAAGAAAACCCAGAGAGTCACACTCAAAACTCGAGAGGCACACTTAAGAACTCAAATGCAGCACCAAAATCTTCACAGCTCAAAACTCAAGGGGAGCACCCAAAAAACTCAGAGAGTCCCTAAAGAACTGAGAAAAAACCTCAAAACCAAATAAAATTAAAACTAGAAACACACTAAAATCAGGGGAACCAAAATAGAATAACACCCAAAATAAAAGTGAAAATCAAAAACTCAAATCAATTAAAAAAGGGGTGAGCTGTTCAAGACCAAATTTGAGCCTCAAGACTGAAAATCCAAAAAAACTCAGGTGGACCAAATCAAATCAGCGTCAAAACCGGGGTCACACTCAAAACAGAGAGTCACGTCAAGAACTCAGGAGTGCGCAGTAAAACTCAGTTTGAGAGCCAAAAAATCAAGAGTGCAGCCCCAAGAACCAGAGAGTGCACAGCTCAAAACTCAAGAGTGCAGCAGCTCAAAATCAAGACAGCGTTCAAAAACTCAGAGAGTCAGCAGCCAAAACTCAGAGGTCGCAGCTCAAAAATTCGGAGTGCAGCAGCTCAAGAACTCAAAAGATGAGCCTTTCAAGAACCAGAGAGGAGCAGCCAAGAACTCAAGATGCAGCGCCAAGAACCAGAAGTCACCCTCAAGAACTCAGAGTGCAGCAGCTAAAGAATGAGATGCAGCGTTCAAAACTCAAGATGCAGCAGCTCAAAACTCGAGATGCAGCACTCAAAAACTCAGAGAGTGCAGCTGTTAAAGAACTCAAGAGTGCAGCACTCAAAACTCAGAGAGTGCAGCAGCTCAAGAACTCAAGAGTGCAGCAGCTCAAGAACTCAGAGGTGCAGCACTAAAGAACTCAGAGGTCAGTGTTAAAGAACTCAGAAGTGCGCAGCTCAAAACTAGGATGCAGCGCCAAAACTCAAGAGGCGCAGCTCAAAACTCAGGGGGTGGCACTCAAAAAATCAGAAGTCAGCAGCTCAAGAACCGAAGTGCAGCCTCAAAAATCAGAAGTGCCCCCAAAGAACTCTGGAGTACAGCAGCTAAAACTCAGAGAGTGCAGCAGTCAAGAACTCAGGAGGCAGCAGCTCAAAATCAGAAGGCAAGCCTCAAGAACTCAGAGAGTGCAGCACTCAAAATCAGAAGTGCAGCAGCCAAGAACTCAGAAGGAGCAGGTCAAGAACCAAGAGGCAGCAGCTCAAGAACTCAAGAGTGCAGCACTCAAAACTCGAGAGTCGCACTCAAGAACCAGAGAGGGCGGTCAAGAACTCAGAGAGGCAGCAGTAAAAACTCAGAGAGTGCGCATCAGAACTCAGAGAGGCAGCAGCTCAAGAACTCTTTGGAGTACAGCAGTTCAAAAAACTCAGAGAGTGCAGGGGTAAAAAACTCAAGAGTGACGGTTTGGTCAGCATAAAGCAGCACGAGTCTTAAAGAAAACTCCAGAATATAAAAGGCATGAAAAATTTTATGATTTTTGACTTCATAAATGTTAAAAGAATTTAGACAGTTTCCCCCAAAAAAACACGTCGAAAAACATTCCTTTAAAACTTTTTCTAAATCAAAAAAAAAAGGAACCAAAAAACAAAACGTGGTGTATTTGTGTCATCACAGAATAAAAACAGAGTTTATTATGGGCAAGGGTATTTTGAGAAAGGATGTAATACTCTGGGTGGGGGGAAAAAAATGATAGTTCTTCATTCGGGCATCCAGCCAGTAATTAGGGGTTAAAACTTCTCTTCAGAAAAAATGAACGATTGGCCCAAAAATGGAGAAAATAAATCTATTTCTGGGAACAATTAGTTTTTTTTTCCAAAATTGGAGATTTGGGTTTTTCCTCATCTTAAATTCAGTATTTATTTTTATTTCAATTTTAGAATAATGTATGTGTTCTCTATTTTTAAATGTTTTTCATCAAATTTTATAAAAACATAAATGAAATAAAATGGTCAGTTAATTTCATTTATTAATGGAGAGAAGTGCTAATTTTCTTAACTATAATTTTATTTCCAAATTTATTAAAATAAAAAATTTTACTTTTCATTTTTCACAATTTTTAAAATCTTAAAGTTATGCAGTGCTTATAATTCAGTTCTCTTTAATAACTAAAAATTTACATTAAAAAAAATTAGGAAAAATATCTGCTAAAATTTGGGGAATGGGTACGAAAATCGTAAACATTTTTTTTCGTCCCATCTTCAGGTTTTTCCCAGCGCTGACAATTTCTTTCGCTTCCTCACAACACAAAAACGGAAGACAACCCACCCAATTTCCCCACTGAGAGGGGAAAAATCAAATCTTAATGACAAAAAAAATTAAAGAGATTAACACAGTGAAGGTAATCGGGATAACACCATCAAAATATGTTTCGCACAGAATTTTTCCCTTTTAAAACACTAGTGAAAATGCGCTCGCCAGGGAAACCAGGACCCAGCATTTCAACCCTCTCCCCCTTTGGAACTATTTTGGCAAGTCCCCAACGTTTAAGATTATTTGCTGCCCTTTTGGGGGAACACTAGGGGGAAACTTGAATAAGTCCAGCTCTCGGGAAATTTTTTAAGATATTCCCATCAAGATAAGGTACTTTAAAAACTTGGCGGTCTGATTCCCCAAACAAAAATTAAAATTTTTTTCTTTGGACACCCCGTTCCTTTTAAAAATGGGAAAAAAAAAAAATTAAATTCTGGGACAACTTCGTCGACCTCTTTTCCCAAGCTGATGCCCCCAATATTTTAAACATAGTGGGTATAATGCTTTAACCCAAAAGATCTTGGGTTTGGGACCCCCAAGGGGAAATGACGCAGCGGTTTTTTGGGCAACCTACCTGAAACAATGCAGTAAAATTTAACATGGTATTATTTCTGTTAATAGGGGAAGGAATCGAGCTTCGTTTTGGGGGCCAAAATCCTTTATGGGGGGGGTCGAGCAAGGGGATCCTCTCGATCCATTCTCCCGCTTTTTGGTAATGGTCACTGACAGGGACAAGGGTCGCTTCAAGCAGATCTTCCAGGTAACACTGGGGCATACAGGGATTTTTTCCTTAATTATCCAAGTGAAACCTTCACCCTAAAAAAGTGATCGAAGCAGGGATCCATAATACCAGGGGGATCATCACTACCCCCAAAATGTCTTTTCCTGACACTTTTGGAACTATGGGGAAATGACTAATTCTCGAGTAGAAACTAGACGTTTGGTTAATGAACGTAAATGCAGTCTAGACACCTACGATGCCTTGTATCTTCTCACAAAATACCTAGCGCTCAGCTAATTAATCCCAAGATGGCCCCCCAATTACTCTAGATGATGAAATGGGGCTAACTTCTTCCAGTCAGAATTTGCTGTTTTTCCGCAGACACAGATTTCATTCACTGTTTCCCGTGTTCTTGTAGCACAGAAAACTTTTTGAAAGGGTTGTCCCCCAAAAAAACCCTTTGGGGAATGTTGGAATTCGTGACCAAAATTATTGACGATCTAGGGGTCGGGGTAATCTTCTGCTCTGCAAAGAACCCTTTTTCCCCCAAAAATACAGTACATGGATAGCCCCGTGTGGAGAACATGTCAACACTGCTTCAAAATGTTTTTTGGGGAAGACGGGGCCGTCTTCTACGTGGAGTCCATGTGAGGGGTTTCCGTTGGGTGCCCTGAGTTCCTCCTTCTACATTCCCCGACCCGCAGACCTTTGCACTATTTTTTTCGCCCTTTCCGCTCCCATTCTCACCCAACAGGAGTATCGTGGCAAAAAATGGCAGACGATTTTTGGGTATCATGGGCTTGCTTGCCACGATCTGAGGGGAAAAATTATAAAAAAAAATGAAGTGGTAAATAATTTATCAAGACAGAAACTTTTTCAACCCGGATCCCCCCCACCTCAATATCAGTCCGTTTCTTTCAAAATTACCCCGTAAAACTTAAAGGAATAGATGGGGGGGACTACCTTTTAAATTGGTACAAATTATGCAGATTATGTTATCATGTTTATCCTCAGGAAGGGGGAAGGAGGGTCAAAAATTTTTTCCCCAGCGGCGCAAGGCCGGGTGTACACAGCTGATGCAACAATCATTTTTGGGGGGTGCGTGGGGTCCTCAGCGCATTGATCAGGTGGGGTTGGGAACAATTTTGGGGTGAAGCGAAAAAGGCTCCCCAAATTTTTTTTTTCAAGTGGTTGGTGTGATAGCTTAAAAAAATTCATTTCTACATTCTGCTTCCAAAAAACAACTGAATCATTTCAACCAAAGTTTCCCAATTGCATAATGTTTACTTTTGAATGGAACTCACAAATCATTGTAGAAACCAAATGAACACTTTTCCTGGGGAAAAAATCTCAAGCCTGCTGATCATACCACGTAAATTCTTTTAGTTTGACATATCCGCTGTAGACCAAAATGATTATTTATTGATTTAGCCGTGGAAAGACATTATCAAGAAAACCCGAAAAATGCTTAATTTCGTCCTTTACATTTCAAAACATGTTCTACCCTTTTCTCTGTTTAGTTATAACAAATTCGGACAAGCATATATTACAATTTAAAAAAATAAAACAAGCTTTGGTTTGGAACCCCTTTGGGAAAAAAATACATAAGCATGTTTTTGCGTAATTTCAATATTTTGAGCAATATAAACCAAAAATTTTTATTTTTTCTCTAACTTTTCCCGGGACTGGAACCCTGAAGCTTCTTACTCCCTTGTTGGGTTTTTAGGGCACCCTAACCCTCTACACAGGGTTATGGTACTTATTTCAAGGGAAATAAGAAAGGGTTTGAGGTTACCTACTTCCGTTATTAACACACGTGTTTTATTTTTATTTAATATTTAAAAAACTAAAAATTTTATTTATTTTATACACTTATTTTTATAAATATTTGGGATCTATCTTAGACTTAACTTCCCACAATTTTTAAAAATGAATCGGTAAGCCAAAATAGGGTTTTCATCATGTTTTCCCCCTGACTTTAAAATTTTAAACCTAAACTCTGATGTTTTTAGCATACTTTTTGCAGGGTGCTTTTCCCCATCAATTTAAAGTAGATAAATTTCCATTTTGTCACTAAAACCCAAACTTTTTCTTGAATATTTCTTTTTATCTTTATCACTAATTGAAAATCTCCCAAATTATTCATTTTTTCCTTATTTTTTGGAAAAATATTTTTTTTTCACTGGTTGCTGGGGTTTTCACTGCGTAAAAAATCTTACTGACCCGGCATTTACAATAAAAAACTTCGCCCCTCTTTGCTAAACAGACAGCAAAACGTAATTCTTTTTTTTCCCAAAAAAAGCTGATAGCAACTGGGTTTATTGAATTCAGTTTATAGGTTATTTAAATTAATTAACTATAAATTCCCTTTAGTTCATCTGGGAACTTTTTAAAACCCATGGGGAATTAATATCTTCAATTACTTAATCCAAAAGATAAAAGAATCTCCAGCATGTTTTAGTCTTTATATTTTCTTGTCTCACCCCTGTAGGAAAAATTAATATTTTTTTTTCTTTTACATTCCCCTTTTCTTTTTTTATTTCCCAAAAACTATTGAAAATAAACTCCAAAAAAAATAAAAGGTTATTTAGAGTTTCAAAACAAAAAATTTGGCATTATAAATTAAAGGTTAAATCAAAAATTAAAAAATTTTAATTGATTTAAATTCCCAAATAAAAAAACCCTTCCCCCAATATAAACTTAGGGTTTTCCAAACAACTCTGGTATAACCGTTTTTTGGGGAAACCCTAGGCGAAAAAGGAAGGGAAAAAAAAGACGCAAAAAGGGGAGTTTACTTTTAAAAACTTAAAAAAGTTGACCGGATTTGAAATTTTAAAAAAAGAATGTGAATGGGGCAGAAAATTTTGTAAAATCGTTTAAAAAACATTGCAAACCTTAACTTTAAAGCCGGAAACGGGTTGACAAAGGCTCCCGTAAAGGATTTTTCCCCCGACTAAGATCTTTTTGTAACCCCCGCTTGTTTTGCGGTAATTGAATTTTAAAAACCAATGTGGGAAAACAGGGAAAAGGAAAATAAATAACTTAAACAAAGCCTAGGGTTACGAGTAGGGCTAAAAACAACTAAGTTTGAACATCGAAGGGAAGAAATTCTTTCTAAAAATTTTTTAATACGTTTAAAAGATTATCGAAAATCTTTTTAAAGGGTTCAAAAAAGCAAACCCAACCCAATACCCAAAACTTAAAGCCCCAACCCTTTAGGCTCCCGCCCCCCCCCACTGATCCAAAATGGGTTGGGGGCTACAGGGATAAAACATTAATACAAAGCAAAAGCCTTAAAGGACCCCGGTGTATTACCAAAAAAAAAATCTTAAAAGAAAAAGCAAAAAAAATTGGAAAAGATTAAACCCCCAAATAGAAAAAAAAAAAATGGTTCAAAGGTGCTGAAGAAAATGTTAAAAATTTGTCCCCAAAACAAGTAACCCCCCTATTTTCCCATTGACGGGAGTTAAAAACCCGTTTTTTTCATGAACCAAATTTAGAAATCTATAAACAACCAAAATCCAGGGAAATACCAAACTTCAAAAGGGATCAAAACAAAAAGGCAATAAGAGAAATATCAATCCAGAAAGGAAAACCCAGAAAAAAATACAAAAGGGTAACCAAATTTTTATCCAACAATAGGGGAAAAAGTTTAAACCTGGGGTTTAAAAGTCGGAACCCCTTAAAGACCAAAACTTATCTACCCCATTGCTAGAAAAATTTTACAGAGGGTAAGAAACCAAAACAGGGCGCCCGCCCGACTTCCAAACCTGTCTTTAAAAAAATATGTGCCCGAGAATGTCCAAAAACTTTTAAGGTTAATAAATAAACCACTAAAATTTTAAGGTTAACCCTATTTTATTCCTGGAACCAGGTAGAAGATACAAAAAAACATCCTTGGAAAACCAAGGTTTTATACCAAATTTCCCCGTAAAATTCCCCCCATAAAAATTTCCTAAAAAAAATTTTTAAAAAAAAGGGGGCGGGGGCCAGATACACAGAACAAAATATTAACCCAAACTGTTACGCCCCCCTAATAAGGGGGATTCCCCAACTCCGGCTTTTAAAAGGGCCTGGACAGCCCCCCGACTACCCTACCAACCCGGGGGGGGCGCACGTCAGTTTATCGCCCCCGCATAAACCTTTCAGACCAAATCCACAACCTTTCCCGCCGACACCTTACCCCCCCAAACCCCTCCAGGTATATCCAAAGTAAAAAATTATAATTGTGTACCAAAGAACCTTAGGGGAAATTCCTAAAATTTTTCTAAAAGAATAAATTTTTTTCTTTTAACTAAATAATTTTGATAAATTAACAATTATAAAAACAAACACCCCAAAAAAATATTTTATCCCTAGTTGAATTAAATTTTTTTTTTTTGTATACCAATTTTCCTTCTTTTTTTTACCAAAAACCATTTCTATTTTTTCGCAAAATCGCAATTTTATTTATTCCCAAAAATATAAAATTTTAATATTTTATATTTTAAAAAATTATAAATATATTAAAAAAATTACAACAATGGCGCTGTTTTTGAGAGGCGCCCCAAATAACATTTAAACATAAAAAAAGAAAAAAAACATATCCCCCCCCAAACTGCCAAATCCAAACCTCCCTTAAATGCAATGAACTTCCCATTTCCCATACTTTCCCAAATCCTAAAATATAAAAAACCTTTTTAACCCTTGCTTAATCCAACCCCCCCGTCCCCAAAAACCTCCTTTTCCCCTCCCTAACCCTTTTGAACCACCCCTACCCCCCTTCCTTTAAAAATTATAGCTCCTCCATCTTCTCTTTAATCATTTTTAAAACCAAAAAATACCCAACCCTCTTCCCCTCTCTAAAGAACCTATCCGGCCTTTACCCCGTCAGGTTTCAAAACTCCACCTTTTCCCAATTTCCACCTCCGTTTTCTAAAATTTTAAAACTTCCCTTAAAGAAATTCCCGCCCCCCCCTCCCTCGTTGATTAAAAGTTCCCCCAAAAATTTGGGTCCAACCCAAACTCCACTTCCCCTCTTTCTCCCAAAGAAAACTTTTTTTCTGGTTTCCCCAATGCACCATTTTTTTTTTCACAAAATTTGGGTTCCTCCCCCTTTAAACCCCCCTTCTGACTCAACACCCAATTCTCACATTCCCTTTTCCATACTTCCTTCCAATTTACCTTTTTTTTAAAAACTTATACTTTTTTTTCCTTTTTTCACCTTCTCCCTTTCAATCCACCCTCCTTTGCAAATTTCCCCTTTAGCCCAAAAATTGGTCCAATATTTTTTATTTATTCCCCTTTTAAAACCCCCCCCCCCTCTCCCCCCCTGCTTTTTTATTTTAAACCCCTCATAAAAAATTTCCCTCTGGGGGAATTTAAATCCCCCGCCTCTTTCTGGGTTTCCCCTCTTTTTCCCACCCCAAACCCATCTACTAACTAAAACTTTTAAAAATTTATAACTTTCCCCCTAAACCCTCCTTTGGAACATCTCCCCAATTCTCCCCTTACCCCCCAAACCCACAATCCTTTTCAAAAACCTAAAAGCAAAAAAATTCCCCCTTTTTCAAATAGTTCAATAAATGTTCAAAGTAAAACTTTATCTACCCCCCATCCTCTACCCACTAAACCCCCTTGTTATCCCAATCCTACTCTCTGTTTCCCTCATTTTTTCAAAATCCCCCTAACTTTCCTGGCATACTTATAAACTTATTCCCTATAATCTTTTTCAATTTTTTCCCCCTTTTTTCAATATGAAATTATGCACTCCGTCAATCCTAGGCCTTTCCCCTTCCTTTTTTAACTGACAAATCCATTTGTTTTCTAGGCTTTCTTAACCTGTCTATCTCCAAATTTTTTTCTTATTCTCAGCAAAATTTGTTGACAGTGCCTCTCCCACTCTATCATTTGCTCTCCCTTTGCAATCTATCACCACTCTCTTCACATTTCTTTTACTCTCCGTACACTCTGCCCTTCTCATATCACTTCTGCTTTGTAAAAACCTCTCATAAGCGACCTTTTTCTCTTTTATCACACCCTTTACCTCATCATTCTACCAATCACTCCTCTATCCTCCTGCCCCCACCCTCCTATAGCCACAAACTTTTGTCCCACGTCCTAATACTGTATTTTTAAAATTATCCCATCCTTCTTCAAAACCCTCCCCCCACTACCCATTCTTGCACTAGCCCGCCTTTCTGCCAATAATTTCTTATATCTCTATATCTCACCTTCATGTCCTCCTCTCTTAGTTTATAAACTGTCGCCTCTCTCTCTTTCTTGTTGTCGCCATTTTCGTTTTGCTCCATCTACCTGTTACTCTAACTGTAGCTACAACTAAATAATGATCGTTATATCTGTTTCCCCTCTATAAACATGCACTTCCTGAAGCCTACCTATCAACCTTTCATCCGCCTGTACATAATCTAGCAAACTACTTTCATTACATGCTATGTCATATCTTGTATACATATTTATCCTCTTTTTCACAAAATATGTATTACTTATTACTAGACCTCTTTCTCCACATAGCTCAATTAAATGCTGCCCATTTTCATTGACCCCTGGCACCCGAAATTTACCTACTACTCCCCCAACAACAATTTTACCCACTTTAGCATTGAGATTCCCTACTACAAGTACTCTCTCACTGGGTTTACAATTCCCCATGCACTCAACATTTCCCAAAATCTCTCTCTTTCCTCTACACTTCTCTCTTCTGCTGGTGCATACACACTTACCATAACCCACTTTTCATATTCAACCCTTATTTTACTCCACATAATCGTTGGGTTTACACATTTATTTTCCCTCTTTTCATGCCATAACTTATCCTTGAACATTATTGCTACTCCTTCCTTAGCTCTAACTCTACTAGAAACCCTCTTACCTAATCCTATTTATTTCTCTCCACTGAAACTCTCCTACCCCCTTCAGCTTTGTTTCACTTAAAACCAGGTTATCCATCTTCTTTTCATTCATAACATCCACAATCAACTTTCTTATTATTCGCACTACATCCAAGAACATTCAAACATCCCACTTATATATAAACACAATGAAATTTATTTTTCTCGTTAGATTCGGAATGATTTTTGCGAAATTATTACATACACAAATTTTCATTTTCCGTATTTGTGTATGGAATAATTTCGCAAAAATCATTCTGAACCTAACGAAAGAAATATGTTTTATTGCGTTTATATAATATTCAATTATTTTACACTTACATAAAATGTATTTAGTTGTATTAGGCTAAATTAAATTGGCCTTGTTATAATAAGGATAGGAAAGTTTCCCAAACATTGTTTTGGAAGAAAATCATTAATTTTTGTATTAACATTAATTAAAAAAATATATCTTTAAATGTATGAGAAATTTTTAGAAAGCATTTTAAGTGAGTTCTTGCTAATTGACCAGTTTTACCTATTCGGCACGACACACACAACACACACACACACACACACACACACACACACACACACACACACAACATATAAAATAATAAACAATATATATATAATATATATATATATATTTTATATATATATATATATATATATATATATATATATATATATATATATATATCAACACTGCACTAGCCCAAGGAGTCGAATCCATGGTGTTTTGGCTGGGTTCATGGTGAGCGAAAACGCATGACGCTTTAGACAACTAGATCACACAATCCTTATGGCGGGTACAACATCTGGCTTGGCTGGATGCGCCATTGTTATGGATGGTCTGGTCTAGTTGTCTAAAGTATCATGCGTTTTCGCTCACCATGAGGCGGGCGAAAACACCATGGGTTCAACTCCTTGGCTAGTGCAGCGTTGTTATTGATCAATACCACTCGTTTCGTGGTATTGATTGATATATATATATATATATATATATATATATATATATATATATATATATATATATTATATATATATATATATATATATATATATAAGGAAAATTTTATTTCTTAAGTGTCTTTGAAATTTAAATTTACAAAATAGCATACAGAGTACAAAAATGCAAATAATCAAAATTCCAATTAAGATACTCCAGCAGAAGCGTCATTCTCTAGTCAGTGCATAATAGATAACTTCGTAAAAGAAAATTGTAAATAAATGTTAAGCAGCTGGAAGTGAATACCGATTTTTTTTTTTTTTTTTTTTTTTTTTGGAAAAAGGCCCCCCTAGGGGAATTTTAACCCCTTTTCTTTCCCCCGTTTTTTTTGGGAAAGGGAATTATTTTTTTATTTATGTTACAAAACTTAAATTTTGTAGCCACCAAGAAATAAAAATTAAAATCCTTCAAATTTTCCCTTTAAAAAGGGGGGGCTAAAATAGTTTTATTTTAAAATATATTTTTTGTATTCTTTTAAAAAAATGAAATTTTTCCTCACCGAAGGGTTCTGTCACCGGAAAAGTTTTTTAACTTAGTTTTCCCAGGAAAGGGGTTACGATATCCTGATTATAGAGCAAAAAGTAAATTAAAGTTTATTTTTTCGGTGTTTAAAATTTGATATGGGGAGTTTCAAGTTTAAACTCTTAAAAAGGGGAAAATCAGCAATACGCTTAAAGGATTCCCGAACAAAAGGAAAAATAAAAAAATTATAAGAAATCCCCGAAAATAAAATAAATAATAGAAACTAGTTTGCTATGTGTAAAATTAATTGAAATTTTTGATTGGGAATGGAAAAAAGGGGAATACTTTTTCGCTTGGGTGCGTGAAAAAGTGAATTTTTAAAAAGGGGGTTTAATAGGAAACTTTTTTAAATTTAAAAGGGATATGTGAAAGAAATTAAAATCAAAACCTTAAAATTTTTCTAAAATGGGGACCTAGGTACTAAAGTTTTTTTGGAAACAACCTTTTAGTTTTTCTTAAGTCTTTTTCTTTACATAAAGAACCCCAATTATTCCTTTTTCCAACCGGGAAAAGGGGGTTCGTGCTCACACCTTTGGTCAACTTTATGTTGGGGTTTTAACTTTTGTTTTTAGTTAAAACCGCAAAACCCAGATTATCTCCTCCACTTTAAGGTAGCACGGGGTTTAATTGTTTTTGTTTTAAGGGGGGGGGGTCTTATTTTTTTTTGGGGGAAATGAACCTAACTTTGGGGAAATTTGAGAGATTTTTTAAAAATTTAAAAACAAGAAAAAGGTTGGTACAGTAAAAAATTTTACCAGATAATATATAAATTTAAAAAAAAAAAAAAGGAAAACCATAAGCAAAATATAAAAAATTTAACCCCCAAAAATTTCCAACTTTAAAAATATTTAGTTTAAATTTTTATTGCCCGTCTTAGGAATTAAATATAACCCACCAAATTTTAGTCCCCAATTTTAATAACTTAAATTTGTTAACAAAGGGGAAAAAATTTTCTTACCGGGGTGAAATTTTTTTTTTCTTTTCAGTTTTTTGGGGGTAGTCAAATTTAAATTTCTTTTTTCCATATTTAATAAGGGAAGATCGAATTTTGAGCCCTATAAGTTAAAAATAAAACTTTTTTGGAGAATCAAACCCTTTCAACGAGCTCATTCTTACCTTTTTTTTTCACCCCGGACCAAGATTTAAAGATTTTTCTTAGACTTTTTAAACCCCAAAAACCCCCTCAGAAACCTATTAATTTTTCCCTAAAATTTTAAACCAATCGAAGAAGAATAGGGGTTGCTGGGGCGCAAATTCCACAAAAAACTAAAAAATGGTTTTCAAACCATCAAGAAAAAATGCCTTTTATTTTTGTTATGAAACCCCAAAAGCCAACCGGTTCCTATTCGAACCCCATAAGTTTTAATATTTTATTAATTTATTAATTTTTCCGATGGAAATTGGGCAGTAGGGGACAATTGTAAACTTTTTTGTTGCTTTTTGGGGGGGGGAATCGAACCTACAAAATTTTAAATTAAAATGTGGTTTTGTAAAATTTTGGAACAAACCCCTAATAAAGGGGGAGAATAGATTTTTTAAAATTGATTTCCCCTACCCAAAAATTTTAAATTTTAAAAAAAAATTATAAAATATTTTTAAAAATAAAAAAAATTTTTAACATTATTTTAAGGAGTTCGAATAAAACCTTGGAAAAAGGACGCCATTATAAAAATAAAATAATATTTTTTAAAATTTTAAATTTTCCAAGGCAGACTTCGGGAAAGCACGCACATCCCCCCCCCTATGACAGCAAAATTTTAAACAATAAAATCGCAAAACACAAAATTACCAAAAATTATTCTGGTGAAATTAATTACGAAACCTTTAAAAAGGGAGGTAAAAAATCTCCTTGGGGACAAAGTTGGAAGTCTAAAAATTTTGGTCCATTTATTTTAAAATTACAGGTACCTTGTTAAGGTTGAGGTTGAGTCTCCTTCAGTCAAGGCAGTTAAATTTTAAAATTAAAAAATTAATATATTTTATATATTATATATATATATAAATATATTATATATATTTTTTATATATATTAAAAAATTTTCGTCCCGAATAGGCAGAACTTCCCATTTTGGGTTAAATAGCAACGCTCACTTCCCATAAAAAAAGGAAAAATTTGTGTATGCAAAAATTTTCGCAAAATCATTTAAACCTAACAAAAAAATTAATTTCATTGTGTTTTTTTGTATTAAATTTATTTTAAAAAAAATCTAAAATATATTTATTTTTGGCAAAAAAAAATTATGATTTTATATAAATTTGGTAAGTTTTTTAAGTTCTTTTTGAAAATTAAAAAAATTTTAATAATTAAAATATAAAAATATATTTTAAAAAAAGGGGTTTTGGGAAACACTTAATTTTAAATATTTCTTGAATTTGCCCAGTTTTTGCATATTCGGGAAAAATATTTATAAAAAAAAATATTTAATTTTTTTAATATAATATTTAATAAAATATATTGTGGGGGAAAATTGGGTCTTGTTAAATAGGAAAGTAAAATTCTTGGAAATAAAATTTTTTACTTTTAATTTGAAAAAATTTTTAAAAGTACGAAAAATTTAATTTATGGTTTTTGTTGTATTAAATTTTTATAAAATTAAAATATATAATTTTATAAAATAAATTTTTTTTTATAAAATTTATAATTTTTTAAATTTTTTAAAAAATTTAAAAATTTTTTATTAAAATTAAAAAAAAAATATATTTTAAATGTATAAAGAAAATTTTAAAAATTATTTTAAATATTCTTTAATTGAGTTTTATATAAAATATATATATTTATAATATATATTTATAATAAATATAATTAAAAAATTTATTAATATATATTATATATATTATTAAAAATTTTAAAAATATTTAGGTTTTATATAATATATATATATAATTAAAATAAATTAATTTTTTATTTAGTGTTTAAATATATTTTATATATATATATTATATTAAAATTATATATATATATATAATATTATTTATATATATATATATATATATATATATATATATTTATTGAAATATTAAAATATTAATAAAAAAAATAAAAAAATTATATATTTTTTTTAAATAAAAATTAAAATTTTATAAAAACAAAACAAAATTGAAGAAAGAGAAATTCCAAGCGTTTGGACTCTAAAATTATCAAGGGGAAAAAGGGGTTCCGATAAGGAACCCCACAAAGGGGGAATTTTCCTTCCCAGAGGGGTTGTTTTGCAATATTTTGAAAATGTTTACTGTGATCATTCATATTAAATATATTTTATATTATATTCTTATTATTAAATAAAATTTTAAAAATTTAAAATATATATAAAAAATTAAAAAATTTATTATAAAAAGCCAAAAAAAACTATAAGGATGCAAAACAAAATGGAAAAATAAAAAAAGGCCCACTTTTTTTGGAACAAACTCTGGGGTTAAAAATTCAGAGAAGAGAAAAAATAAGCAATTTTCCCGGGGCACCTTTAAGAAGGGGTTGAAAAAGAGGGGGGACAAATTTCCACAGGCACAAAGGGCCCCCCCCGAAGGATAATATTAAAGCATTAAAAAAAATCCCACAAGAGGAAAGAATTTTCCCTAAACGAAATTTAAAGTCAAAAATAAAAAAAATCGGTTATACTGGCTATCATCAAAACTTTAAAATCTTAATTTTTGTAATGAAAATAAAATAAACCTGAAAAAGTAGCCCCCAAAAACACCCCCATTTAAATCAGGAAAACGTAATTTTAAAAGGGAATTATAAAGGATTATGGAAGGGGCTCCTTTTTAAAAATTTATTTAAAAGGGACATCGAAATTTTACAAAAAAAAAAAAAGGACATAACTCTTTTCAGCCCACATTATTTTTGAGAAAACTTGGCCCCTTCAAAACTGAAAAAAATAACCCTAATCCTCGGTTCACTCTTTTAAAGACGTCTAATTATTTTTAAAAGATCCAATTTTTTAAAGGTTTACTATGCTTCAACAAAAGCCATTAAAAATTTTGGGGACCCGTATGATATTGAAAAAATATTATTAGGAAATAATTGGATTTAATTTTTTAATAAAAAAAAAAATTTTTTTAAAATTCCATTTAAATAAAAAATCGTAAAATTTTTTATTTATATATGAAAAAGGGGTTTAAAATTTATAATTTTTCCCCCGGTAATAAAAAAATTAAAATTTAAAAAAAATTTTTAATTTTTATAAAGTTTAAATTAATTTTTAAATATTTTATTTAAATCTTTAAAAAATAATATATTTAAAAAATATATTTTTTTTAATTTTTTTTAAAAAATTTAAAATAAAAATTTTAGAATTAATATAATAAAAAAATAGTAAAAATAATTTTTTTATATTATGGTGGAGTATAGGAATTTTTTAAAAATTTTTTTTTAAAATATTAAAAAAATTTTAAAAATTTTTTAAAAAAATGTATTTTAAATTTATTATTGAAAATTTTTAAATATTTAATTTTTTTTTTAATTTTAAAGTTTTAAATATTTGTTTTTGAAAAAATAAAACATTTAATTTTTTTTATATATAATTAAAATATATTTTTTATATATATATATTATATATATATTAATAATATTAATAAAATTATTTATAAATATATATATATTATGGTTTAGAAAGACACTATGAAAAACCTATGATTTATTTATTAAAAAAACGTTGGGTCCTGGCCCTTTGACATTCTAACATAAAGGGGTAAAAGACTTAAATATGGGCGGGAGGGGTGTACGACGTGCCTGGGAATGTCATAAGAACTAAGAATGGGGGAACACGGGGAAGGTTCTGCCCTGCGGGGCAGTCCTTTTAAAAACAACCCTACCTATAGAGGGGGGTAGAACGAGAAATCATGGCTCCTGTGTTGTTGGTTGGTGGTGTTTAAATTCATGTATGCCAAATTTTTTGAAATTTTGTGTTTCCAGATTGCGTTCTTAGGTGGGACGCGATTATGAGGCTTCTGGGCACCGTCGGCGTCTGGGGCGGGGGTTCGGTGAACAGTTTGCCTCATTCAACTCGTTCTCACAAACCAGACCTTAGATATATATTATATATATAATATTTAAAATATTATAAATAAATTATATTTTAAATTATATATATATATATACATATATAATATTATAATTATAATATATATTATAAAATAAAAAATATAAAAAAATATATAAAATTATAAATATATGCAAAAAGACACAGTAAACAGGGATTTCAAAATATGCAAACAACCACCTGAAAGAAAAAGGAAATTCCAAGCGCTTTCGGACTACCACATTATCAAGGAACTATTTTCCCTTGAAAGGGAGTATCACGAAAGCGATTGGAATTTCTCTATTCTTTCAAGTGGTTGTTTTGCATATATATAAATATATATATATATATATAAAATTATATAAAAATATATATATATATAAAAATAAATATAATATAATAATTTATATTATTATATATATAATTTTATATATATATATTAAAATATGTAATAATATAATATAAATTTATATATATATAAAATATTATAAAATTTATATTAAAATAAATATATAATATAAAAATTTTATATAAATATAAATATATAAATAAATATAAAAAAATAAAAATATATATATAATATATATATATAAAATATGTAATAATATAAAATTTATAATATATAAATATAATAAAATATATATATATATTTTTAATATATATATATATAATTTATATATGTATATATAATTATAATATATATAAAAATTATATATAAATATATATAAAATATATAAAAATATTATATAATATATTTATATATATTATATATATTATATTAAAAATATTAATATATATATATATATAAAAATAATATATATATATATTTTTCGTCCAATATGTAAAACGGTCAATTAGCAAACTCATTTAAAAAAATAAGTCTTTCAAAAATTTTCTCTTATACTTTAAAGTAAATTTTTTTCTTTAATGTTGATTAAAAATTTAAAATTTTTGCACCAAAAAACTTAGAAAACTTCCCAAACCTTTTTAAAAAAGACAATTTATTTTGGCAAAAATAAATATATTTTAGAATTTTTCACAATAATTTAAAATAAACAAACACGTAAAAATATTTTTTTTTGTTTGGTTCAGAATGATTTTGGCGAAATTTTTGCATACAAAAATTTTCGTTGCCTATTGGCAAGATAGCTTTGCTATTTAAGCCAAAAACGCAAGTTTGCCTATTCGGCACGACATAATATATAAAATATATATAAAAAATATAAATATATAAATTAAAATAAAATAAAATTTTTTATATATATATATATAAATATATATATATAATAAAAATAAAAAAAAATTCCAACGCTTCGCGTACTCACATTATCAGGGGAAAATGTTCCTTGAAAAATTGAGTATCACGAAACGCTTGGAATTTTCATTCTCTCACGTGGTTGTTTTGCATATTTGAAATCACCTGTTTACTGTGATATATTGCATATATATATATATATAAAATATATTATTATATATATATATATTTAATATAAAATATATTAAAATATATATATATAATATTTTTCCCCCAAAATTTTTTTAATTACAAATAAATTTTTTTAATAAACCCCGAAATAATATTATAATAAAATCAATAATGTATTTTTTGACCTTTAAATTTTGCTATGTTTCTCTGATCCCAAAATTATTGACACATCTTTCTCGGCCTTTTTTAAAATAAACCCTTTGGTTTTAAAAACTTTAAGTATCAAATTTAACTTGTTGAAAATTCTTTATTTTTTTTAACCAGGTTTACCAAAAAAGCCGGACTTCCAAGCTTAAAAATTTTTGGGGGTTTTTAAAAAATGTTTTTTTTGATTTGACCTTTTTAAAAAATTGTTTTTAAAAATTTGAGAGAGTTATGAGTTTTTTTAAAAAACCAACAATTTTTGGTTTAAAGTTTTTATTTTTTTTAAAAAAAAGTTCTGGATTTTTTAAGTTTTTTTAAATTTTTGGGGGTTTTGATATTGTATTTTTATAATTTTAAAAAAATTTTTATTAATTGGGGGTTTGGTTGTTGAAAAATTTCTATTAGCTAAAGAATAAAACAAAAATAAAAACGAATTTTTT
Source organism: Cherax quadricarinatus (assembly GCF_026875155.1). Lineage (NCBI taxonomy): Eukaryota > Metazoa > Arthropoda > Malacostraca > Decapoda > Parastacidae > Cherax > Cherax quadricarinatus. The sequence goes on along the minus strand of NC_069417.1, from coordinate 19,651,549 downwards.
GGGGGGTTTTTTTATTTTTTTTTTTTTGGATTTTTATTTTAAACCCCCAAAAAGACAAAAAGAGGGTTTTTTGGGAAACTATATTTAATTTTTTTGGGGTTAGATTATTTTTTAATTATGGGGGAAATGGGTTTTTGGAAATTTTGAAATTTTTTTTTGTTGGTTTTTAGTTTGGAAAATTTTTAGTTGGTTTTTTGTTTGGAAAATTTATTGAAAATTTATTTGGTTTAGTTGGAAATTTGTTGGGGATTTAAATGGGAAAAATGGGGAATGAGGTTAAAATAAGGTTGGGAAAAAAAAGAGATAAAAAAAGGGGGGAATAGATGAAAATTCCCACACACCTTTTAAATTTTTTGCACCCAAAATTTATCTTAAACCCCAAATAATAACCCTCAAATTAAAATACATGGGGCCCACTTCACAACAAAATGATCGTAGAAATATTTCCATATCAAAAAAAATATACTCAATCACAGTCTAATAAGGGGTTTAGAATGTGTGGGGGGGGGTCCCGCCAAAAAAAATGTATCATCACAGGGAGCCTTCACTAAATTCAACTTCAATCAAACACAAGGCAGGACCAAGTAAACCAGGCCTAAATGACATAAACTGGGAAGAAACCAAAGCAACATTAGGAAAGGGATGGTCAAAAAATAGCAAAAAAATTTAATAAAGCTAAATGAATCTTACAGGAGTCAAAAAATGCGGGAAGAACTAAAAGCCATAAATGAAATTGAAAAAAACCCAAAATATATCTTTCTTATGCAAATCAAAGTCGAGAACAACGCCCCGTATTTGGGGTCTACTTTGACGGGTGGGTCCTTACAATGGGAGGAAGGAAATGACCAGGAAATCTTTTTAAAGGGCCGCAGAAAACAATACGAAGTTCAATGATATAAATTTCAATTTTTCCCCATATGGAAAAAGTGAGGAAATTAAAAATATATCGGGGTATACAAAAATTCCAATAACACAAAAAAACAAATACAAGTAAATGCTTGGGGGTAATAATGTCAGAGGGTTCACCACGAAGACCACAAAAATTGTATCAAAAGCTCTTTAAAAAATACGGATGGTAAAAGGAACCTTCGAAATTTCTGTGCCAAGCCCATATGACATCTTCGGGCGCTTTTTTTTTACTGTTGCTGCCACTAACAGCCCTTTAAAGGCAGGTGAAAATTTCGACCAGAAAGCGACAGAGAACCCTTTACGTCACACAAACCGGAGAAAAAAACCTCAATTATGGGAAAAACTTGAAGTTCCTTACCTGATTCCCCAGAACTCAGGTGGGAGAGATACATGTTTATACACTTGGAAAAAACCCAGAGGGATTAAACTAAACTTGCACACGAAAAACACTTCCTATGAAAGCAAAAGACTCACAGACGATGCAACATTCCCAATGAAAACGGGGGCCACTGCACGATAAAGATAAAAAAGCGCAGGGGCCGGAGATGTTCAGCGCCTCCACATACATAAGGGGATTACCAATGGACCCTGGCTGTCTTTTTAAAAACGCCTGGACAGGACCAAGGAGGGACTTACCACCCGGGGTGTGGTTGTACGTCGGGGTTTCGTGGACCAACAGTAAAAGGCTGATTGTCAGGCCCCCGATCCACCAAAAACCTGATCACAACCGAGCCGCGGGGCGTGACCCTCGAAACTCTCTTTTAGGTATACTCCAGGTATCTACATTTCCCCGCATTAACCATAAAAAAAATCAACTATCTGTACCCCTTAACTTTTGTTTTTCTTTTTTCAAAATTTTCTTATGTAAAACTCACCATTATTTATTTTGCTTCATTAGTTTTGACGCCCTTCATTGTTCGCAAAAATTTGTTGACTTTTTAATTTTCCATCTAAGACCTGGGAAATTACATTTACCATGATTGTACTAAAATAATTGAGTTTTTTGAACTTTTTTTTGTTGATGCAAGTTTTTGGGTTTAAAATTTATTTTTACAACAAAAGTTGGTACTGGAAGTAATATATTTTTTTTCAAAAATAATTTCAATCGAAAAGTTTTGTCTTCCCGTTTAAAACCAAGTTTTGTCAATTTGGTTCGAGATAACAAGTGTTATATCTCTGATACATTAATGTTAGTCACATTAGCTAAAGGGTGGCGATGGCTCTAGTAAATTTCCCGAAAAAGCCCTTCTATTTTCACAAACACCTTCACCTATGCTATTTTAAAAGGATTAACTTTGTTCTTGAGGGCATTTTTAAAAAGTTTTTTTAAGATTTTTCCACGAAAAAAAAAATAGGGGTTTTTGTTAATTTTTTAAAATTAAAAAATCCACTGCAGTTATGCGGACGACCTCAGGAGAATGCGTGATAATTAAATATAAAACTTATGTTAAAACTAATATGAATAGAGGAAACACTTAAATCAATTAAAAAAAGTGTCCTTTTTTTAACTTTCCCTTTTTACAGATTATATTTTTTTCGTTGTTGGACTGTACATAATGTGGATAGTAAATTTTACTTCTCCGGCCTGGTTGCTTAGCTGTTTATAAAGACGGGGCCCACCACTCAGGAAAGGGAAAGAAAAACCGATCAATCGTTCCATACCCCGTATGAAAAGATTGGCCACCTGCGGGAAATTTCCCGCTTTTTTGGCTGCGGGTACGGTGGGCCCAGGTCAGATTCCTTTTACCCCCTTAGGTTTAAAAAATGAATTGCTTTTTTTTAAATTTATTTTTTTTTTAGATAATCAAGAAGCATGAGGGTAATTCATAGGTCACCTTATCATTAAAATCGTTTGACCGTTACTCATCTGCGTAACAATAAATTTGTTTTTTTATAGAAAGAGTCCGCAATGTGTTAGATTTATATTTCGTGATGGGTATTTGAGTTATGATGTGAGTCCCCCGAAAAGTTGCAATGAAGTTTCGCACCACTTTTCTTTGACTTCACTTATTTTGTTCCCCCGTGTTTTCTTCAGACTTTTTCAGTTATTTCCTTATGGCTGAAGTTTTCATGATATAGTTTTTCGCATTGCTCATGTAGGCTCACTAACGCCCCTCTTCTGGGGCCTCACTGCCCCGTTGTCTTCATAATCCTGTCTTATCTCTTGTTTTTGGTAGTGGGTTGACCCCTGTATAATACCTTGGGGGCCCCATTTTTGTGTGTCTTGTTTTGTGTCGTTCGACTTCTCTCCAGTTTTTTGTTCACTCTGCAAAAAAATCTTCTGATTAGCATTGATAGTCCTCCACCTGCTCTGTTTCCACTGTTTTTCCCACTACCGATTTTTCTGGGAAATAGCTAATCAAATCCCTGAAACCAAAGAACCCCATTATTTTCTCTTTCTATTCCCTTTTCTTATGGTTTTTTCTCGGATTACGTACACACTGCGTTTCCTTTTCCCTACTGTTTCATGTTTTTTGGGGGCCCTGTTCCCTGGTTTTGTGATGTTTCAGGGGAAAGTGAGTAAAACGGGGTGGTTTTTGGGTTTAAGGTTAAAGTAGTTTGGGGGATTGATCTTGACTAGAAAATCGGGGACTGAATGTGGGGGTGAAGTTTGGGTGGGAAAAAAGGGAAAGGGGAGAGGGTGGGGGCTGGATGAGGGGGAAATTTTGAGAAACGATTCTACATTTTGTGGGGAGGAAAAGGATGTTTGTGAGGGAGGAGGGGGAGGGCATGGATTGTTCTGCAGTTTTGTGTTAGAGCGAGATGAGGGAAGGGATGTTGTTGAAGGACTGTTTTTGTTGGGCTTGTTGTTCTTTAAGGGAAGGGTTCCCTCGGTGGTTGAGTGTGATGCCCCATGAGGCAAAACTTGTGACCTGTTAAAACATTTATATACACACGCGGGGTTTTGATTTTGTGTGAGCGTATGTTTCTTCGGGGCGTGTGATTTTGTGTGTGCCTGCACGGTTTTAATGTGTGTCTATGTGTTTTACCATACAGTTGTGGTTAAAAATATGTATTCAGCTGTAGGTCTTTTCCTACAGGGCAAATTGCCAGGGTTTACTCACTCCTACATCGTGGGCCCATTGTACGCGCTCTTTAAAAAAATTTTATTTTAACTGCTTCCACCATTTTTTCCCAAAATGGTTCCCCCTTCCTACCATTTTTGCTGAATAAAATGTCCCGACATTCTATAGGGAATTTTTAATCTTTACTTTAAATGTGCCTCTCTAATAATTTTGTCGATGAGCAGTGGCTTTAAAAGGGGAAATTTAGTTTTGTATGCTTCAGTGATTCCTACTTACACTTAATTTAAAAATAATAATAAAAATAATAAAAATAATAAAAATAATAATAATAATAATAATAAAATAATAATAGTAACAATAAACTTTTTTTTCAAGTATATGTACAAAGTAAAAACACGGCGTACTCACACCACTGACATACTACATATATTAAAGCACCGGTAAAGCAGAGCTTTCGGGCAATTGGGTCGATTTTGTTCCCAATGCAACCTACAGCAGTCAACTTTTTTTGACTCAAGTCTGTACTCCATAGGGAGTAAGTTTGGGCTTTCCTCAATTTTTTAAATTCATTGGCTGGGGTAATTTTTAGTAAAATTAAGATCCACAATTTTTCTTGGGAAAATAGCCCAAATTTAAGTACTAATGCATCAAAAATTACATTTACGGGAAACGTTTCCCAATTTCTCTTCCTGTCAGCTTGTTACGCTTAGTATATTTCGATTTTTAACACTTAAAAATAGTTGTACAACGTCTATCTTCTTGTTTTCCAGGTATCTATTGAATTTACATTTCAGTCCCCCCACAAATAAACCAAAAAGAACTTTTTTTTTCCTTGACCTTTATATATCAAAAATTAAAATTTTCGCTCTTTTTATCGCCAAATTTTTCTTTATTTTTTTTTAAATAAAGACATGCGAGATTTTTGGGTTATTTACTGTTTTTTTATGATATATTTTATTTTTTTATAATTATTATATAAAAAAACAAGTCTGGGGACCTGATCTTTGATGCTGCCCTAAACTGTCAAGGGGGAAAAAAAAAATGAACAAAATGGGGTAATTTTATAAAGGTTTTTTTTTAATTATGATTTTTATATTTTTATATAAAAAAACAAGTCTGTGGGCCCGTATCTCTGATGGCTGCCCCAAATGATCAAGGAGAAAAAAACAAAAACAGAAAAGGGGTAATTATAGTAAAGGTTTTGTTTTAAATTTTCATTGAAAAGGTTAAAGTATCTCTTTTTTAGTTAAATTTGGTCCCTCGTTGAGAACTGATGTCTTTTATTTTGAAAAATTTCTTTTCATATGTATTGTTTAAAAAGAAACTCATGAGACTTAAAAAAGAATTTAGAAAATTTTCCCCCAGCAAAATGAAAATAAAGAAAAAATGATGAAATTCAGCGGGGGGTACTTACCCAGTGTATTAAAAAATTAGGCCCGGGAGTCAAAGTCTACCAAAAAATTTACCTTCTTGAGCAACCAAAAATCATCATTGAGAAAAACTCGTCCACCCTCAACTTCTGCAGGGGTTTTAAATCAAAAAGTTGACTGTCTCCTGATAATGAAAGGGGAAAGTTAAACATGTATGTTGAGAGTGTGTGCATCTACCGATCAGTAGAAGTTCTACTTTTGTGAAACTCTGTAATTGGAGTGTTGTTTACAAACATTGGTTGATAAAGTATTCTAAAGGGGAATAAATTATTTAGATGGCAAATTACTCTTTATAAAGTGAGTGATTGGTGGCTGTTTCTTCTTAAACCTTCGTCAAAATTTTTATTTTTGCCTGGGATCTTTTTTATAAACCTTCATCAAAAAAATTTTGAAAAATATAATTCCTTCAAAACAACAAGTTGTTATTGTCTATATTAAGTGACTTTTTTTTTCCAACAGTTCTTTGTAACTTGTGGGAAAATTTTGTGGCCTGCTGATCTGGGAAGACTTTCTTGAAGGGCCCGCCCTTATTTCCCGGAGATGGGAAACACAAAAGCAACACTTTCGTCAAATTCCTCTGTAAAATATATTGTTTTTTTTTGTTTTTTTAATGTAAAATTTTTATGTTGTCCTCACAGCACTTGTCTGAAAAGCGTCATTTTTTTTTACCCAAGAATTATCGAATATCTGACTGTTAAATTATTTTCTTTAAACTTTTAATTTTCATTGTGGATGATACTTATTCTAAATAACTGTAAAGGGTAAAAGGAAGGAAACAACTGGTTTTGCATGACTATGATCTGGCTATGGGTGGAGTCCTTTGTGTGTGTGTGTGTAACACCCATTTTGTACTCAATATTTGTGGTTGCAGGGGTCGAGACTCAGCTCCTGGCCCCGCCCCTTCACTGATCGCACTAGGTCCTCTTCTCACTGCTCCTGAGCTTTTTTCATACCTGTCTTAAAGTATGTATAGTTCCGCTTCCACTACATCATTGTAGACATTCCCCTTTTTGACACCTATACTGAAAAAAAAAACTTCCCAAAATTTTTTTGACTCATCTGATCTACAAATTCCAAGTGTGAAACCCTTGTTTCTGTGTCCCCCCCTCTGGAAATCCGCCCCCTCTCCACCTTTTCTATTCCGTGTATTTTTTATGTCGTTATCATGTTTCCCCCCAAACCCCCCCCTGTCCCCCGTGTTCGTCAGGCCGATTTCCCCTTAACCTTTCTTCAAAGGACTTCTCCTTAGCTTGGAACTAACCTTGTCGCAAACCTTTTCATTTCTCTAATTTATTGACGTCCTTGGCCCCCGGGGTGGTTCCCAAATGGGGCTTTATCCCCAAAGGGCCTGACTACGGGGGTAAGGGTCTTGAAAAGATTTTTCTAAGGTACGGAACGCTATGCTCAGGTTTGCCAGGGGCCATAGCTTTAGCTTATCTGGGGATGTGTGTTCTGGAGACATTCGGTGTTTACACTCACCCCCAAATCTTTCTCCTTTGGGGAGGTTTGCAGCCTTTGGCCACCCAGCCCATACTCTTCTGCGATCTTCTTTTCCCCTTTCCCCCATCTTATGACTTTGCATATGGCGGGGTTAAATTCGAGAAACCAGTTGCTGGACCAGGTGTCCAGTCTGTCCAGGTCTCTTTGAAGTCCTGCCTGACCCTCATCTGATTTAATTCTCCTCATTAACTTCACATCATCTGCGAACAGGGACACTTCTGAGTCTATCCCTTCCATCATGTGTGTGTGTTAGTTACCATTTTGTCCTTGGCACATGTCGATTAAACACTAGGCCTGTTGTATGTGCATGCATGTGAATGTACGTGTGTGTGTGTGTGTGTGTGTGTGTATGTGTGTGTGGTGTATGTGTGTGTACTCACCTGTTTGTACTCACCTATTTGTGGTTGCAGGGGTCGAGTCATAGCTTCTGGCCCCGCCTCTTCACTGCTTGCTACTAGGTCCTCTCTCTCCCTGCTCCATGAGCTTTATCATACCTCGCCTTAAAACTATGTATGGTTCCCGCCTCCACTACTTCACTTTCTAGGCTATTCCACGGCTTGACTAATCTATGACTGAAGAAATACTTCCTAACATCCCTTTGATTCATCTGAGTCTTCAACTTCCAATTGTGACCTCTTGTGTCTGTGTCCCATCTCTGGAACATCCCGTCTTTGTCCACCTCGTCTATTCCGTGCAGTATTTTATATGTCGTTATCATGTCTCCCCTGACCCTCCTGGTCTCCAGTGTCGTCAGGCCGATTTCCCTCAACCTTTCTTCGTAGGACAATCCCCGTAGCTCTGGGACTAGTCTTGTTGCAAACCTTTGCACTTTCTCTAATTTCTTGACGTGCTTGACTAGGTGTGGATTCCAAACTGGTGCTGCATACTCCAGTATGGGCCTGACGTAAATGGTATACAGAGTCTTGAACGAATCCTTACTGAGGTATCGGAACGCTATCCGTAGGTTTGCCAGGCGCCCGTATGCTGCAGCAGTTATCTGATTGATGTGCGCCTCAGGAGATATGCTCGGTGTTATACTCACCCCAGATCTTTTTCCTTGAGTGAGGTTTGCAGACTTTGGCCATCTAAACTATATTGTGTCTGCGGTCTTCTTTGCCCTTCCCCAATCTTCATGACTTTGCATTTGGCGGGGTTAAACTCAAGGAGCCAGTTGCTGGACCAGGCTTGTAGCCTGTCCAGGTCTCTTTGTAGTCCTGCCTGATCCTCATCCGATTTGATTCTTCTCATTAACTTCACATCGTCCGAAAACAAGGACACTTCTGAGTCTATCCCTTCCGTTATGTCATTCACATATACCAAGAACAGCACAGGTCCTAGGACTGACCCTGTGGAACCCGCTTGTCACAGGCGCCCACTTTGACACCTCGTCACGTACCATGACTCGTTGTTGCCTCCCTGTAAGGTATTCTCTTATCCATTGCAGTGCCTTTCCTGTTATGTGTGCCTGATCCTCTAGCTTTTGCAGTAACCTCTTGTGAGGAACAGTGTCGAAGGCCTTCTTGCAGTCCAAAAAAATGCAGTCGATCCACCCCTCTCTCTCTTGTCTTACTTCTGTCACCTTGTCATAAAACTCTAATAGGTTTGTGACACAGGATTTTTCCTCCGTGAAACCATGCTGGTTGCCAATTATACACTTGTTTCTTTCCAGGTACTCCACCACTCTCCTCCTGGATGATCTTCTCCATGACCTTGCATACTATACACGTTAGTGATACAGGTCTGTAGTTTAGTGCCTCATGTCTGTCTCCCTTTTTAAAAATTGGGACTACATTTGCCATCTTCCATACCTCGGGGAGTTGCCCAATTTCAAATGATGTGTTGAAGAATCTTTGTTAATGGTACTCACAATGTCTCTGCTCCTCTTTAAGGACCACGGAGAGATGTTGTCGGGTCCACCGCCTTTGAGGTGTCAAGTTCGCATAGCAGCTTCTTCACTCCTCCTTGGTTATATGTACCTCATCCAGCACTTGCTGGTGCCCCCCCCCTGTTCTGATTTCCTGGAGTCCTACTGGTTTTCACTGTAAATACTTCTTTAAATCTTGTGTTGAGCTCTGACATACTCCCGGTCGTTTCTTGTGAATTCCCATCACCCTTCTCAGTCTGATTACATGGTCCTTGACTGTTGTTTTCCTCCTGATGTGGCTGTACAACAGCTTCGGGTCAGTCTTGACTTTCGATGCTATGTCATTTTCGTATTGCACTGACCCTCCCTTCCTTATCTGTGCTATTCGTTTCTGGTCTCTTCGGCTAAATCTCTTTTTTTCCTGAGTTCTCTTCTTCTGTAACCTTTTCCATTCTCTAGTACACCTAGTTTTTGCCTCAAAACACCTTTGGGTGAACAAAAGGACTCGTTCTGTTTTCCAATTTATTTCTGCGTTCCCTTGGGAACAAACCTCTCTCTGCACTCCTTGCATTTTGTTGCCACATAGTCCATCATTTCTTGTACTGGTTTTCTGTCAGTTCCTTTCCACCTGAATGTCTTTGAAAGAAGTTCCTCAAGCATGAGTAGTTCCCCTTTTGTAGTTTGGTTACCCACCTATTCCTGCTGCTCTCTCACTTGGAGCTCACTATGTAGTCGAAGCACGAACCATATGATCACTAGCTCCCAGGGGCCTTTCATACATATATCCTCGATGTAGGACTACTCAAGGTGATACAAGGTTCCAGTCTTGCTGGTTCATCCTCTCTCTCTTGTAGTTGTCTCTAACATGTTGATGCAATGAGGTTTCCAGTACCACATCATCATCTTGGCTTCTCCATGTTCGGGACCCCTGGGGCTCCAGTTTTTCCCAGTCAATCTCCTTGTGATTTGAAAATCACCATAACTAGTAACTTTGCTTCCCCCCATGTGTGCTCTCCTGGCCACCTCGGCTATGTGTTGTCACCATTGCTCTGTTGGCTCTCATGTATTCTTCTCTTGGCCTCCTGCAGTTCTGTGGATGGGTTGTACATTACTGCCAATTATCACCTTATCGTCTCTCAGACTGGATTGGTTCCTACTAAGTAGTCCTTTCGCCGTGCCATCCATTCCTTCCAATTTTCTCAAACCCCCACTGGTTTTTATGAGCCAGTGCACTCCTCCTTCCCCCTCTCTCCATCTGTCTTTTCCTGAGGATTTGATATTCCCGGATGGGAAGATTGAATCTGTTATTATTCTGGTGAGTTTTGTTTCTGTGAGTGCTACTATGTCTGGGATGTCCCTCCTTGATTCTTTTCGTGCCACTTCATACTTAATTTGTTCATTCCGTCTACATTTGTATACACACCTTCACTTCTTTTCTAAAGATTGTGGTCTGGAGGTGTATTGGGGATGGGGAAGTGGGAAGACCTGATAAGGGAACTATGGGTGGTTGCTCTGGGGGTGGAGTTTGTATGCAGTGGGGTGGGGGCATGGATGTCGGCATGGGTGTTTTGGTTTAGATGTGTTTGGTTGCACTGGGGTTGACCTGGTCGGGAGGCTTCTATTGGAAGTTGTGAGGGAGGCTTGTATTTGATCTTCCTTGTGTCTGGGATTCCTGTTCAGTCTTTCTCCATCCCTCTCTTTCCTCCTTTTCGCCTTTGTGCCATTTCGCTCTGTTTCGGCTTGTTGTGTTCTGTCGCGGACGAGATACACCTTCTGTATTCCGGCATGGTCCCTTATCGTGCTTTCTCCTGCAGGATCCGTTACGAGTCGATTCTGCCTTGAAGGGTCACTTTCCCACGGCCGGGTTCTTTTTTTTATACAAACCCCCCTATTCTCCGAAAATTTTGAGCTGGGCATGTCCGTCTTTCTCCTATTGCTTTCATGGATGCTTTCAATTGCTTTTTTCCCTTTGTTTTCTTTGCTTCATATGTTTCCTTCCAATTCCTGGTGCCCATACACCCCCCAAAGATTGACTCACCCTTTCATTCTCCTACTGCATATCCCTTTGGTACTCCCTAATTTCATTTGATTTCCTCCATTGCAGCACTTTCCTTTCTTTAGTTTCACTAGCTAATGTACTTGGGCTTCAGTGGCCTGTCATTTTTCCCTCTCAGCTTTCCCTGGGCTCTGCTTGTGGTTGTTATGAGGCCTCAACATATAGCTTAGCTTCTTTCATTTACTACAGTCTCCACTGATGGCTTCTACATTGAGTTTTGCTCCTTCTTTCCCTACAGTCCCCTTATTTGTGACTTGAGGTAGCAGTTTGTTTGTCAAATCCCAAAATGTATCTTTAGTTCTTTAGGCTGTTTCATATTTTTACAGTTCCTCTTCTAAACTTGTATCCTGGCTCTGCTGCTTTGACTTGCACCTCCCACTTCCTGCTTTTCCATGTCTGTCCTCTCTTCATTCTCATGCTAAAGTTCTTCTAGTTTCTTTTTCCCCATTTCAGTTCCCGTTTTGGAGCTCGCTGCCCAATCTTCCCCTTTTGCAGCTTCCTCCTCCGTCCCTTGGTTTTTCTTGTTGCTCTCTGGCAAACCCATTTTTGTTTTATCTGATGCCTCAGAGGTTGGGAACCTTGTAATTCTGTTGTTAGGTTAGTATTGTGTATGTCAGGTGTGGGGGGGGGAGGTTACGGAGGAACTGTGGCTATTGGGGAGGTTGTTGGGGAGGGGGGGTGGGAAGGATGAGTGAGCAAGTGGGTGAGTGGGAAGAGGTGAGAGGGGGAAAGGAGGGAGAGTGGGAAGGAGGGAGAGGTGGGTGGGGGAGGGTGAAAGAGGGAGGGGAGGGATAGGTGGAGTGAGATGTCTCGTGGGGGAGGGGGGGGTGTATGTGTGAGTCTGGCAATGTGTGTGTGTGTGTGTGTGTGTGTGTGTGTGTGTGTGTGTGTGGGTGTGTGGGCTGTGTGTGGGTGTGTGTGGGTGTGTGGGTGTGCGTGCGCACACTAGGCTACGCTACTCTTTTGAAGATTATAAAATTTTTTTTCACAATCAAATTCCTTATTAATTATACACTAATGCAACTATTTAATATTAATTGTGTACACTTCGTGTTGTGTGTTAGTTACCATTTTGTCCCAGGCACATGTCGATTAGACACAAGCCTGTTCTATCAGGTGTGTGTATTCACTATTTGTAGCTTGCGGGGGTCGAGCTATAGCTCCTGGAACCCCCCGCCACTTTCCAATGGTTCCTACTGGGTCCATCTCTCTTCCTGCTCCATGGAGCTTTATCATTACCTCGCCTTAAAACTATGTATGGTTCCCGCCTCAACTACGTCACTTTTCTAGACTTTTCCACTGCCTGACAACTCTATGACTGTAGGAAATACTTCCTAACATCCCTTTGACATATCTGGAGTCTTCAACTTCCAATTGTGACCTCTTGTTTCTGTGTCCCTCCCTGAACATCCTGTCTTTGTTCCACCATGTCTATTCGCGCACTATTTTATATGTCGTATATCATTGTCTCCCCTGACCCTCTGTCCTCAGTGTCGTCAGGCACGATTCGATTTCCTTAAACTTTCTTCATAGGACATACCCCTAGCTCTGGAACCAACCTTGTCGCAAACCTTTGCATTTTCTCTAATTCTTGCCGTTGCTTGATAAGTGTGTGTGGAGCATGTGTTGTGTGTGTGTGTCGTGTGTGTGTGTGTGTGTGTGTGTGTGGCTCGCTAGTTGTATCACCTAGTTGAGGTTGCAGGGATTCGAGTCCAAGCTCCTGGCCCCGCCTCTTCACTGATCGCCTCTAGGGTCACTCTCATGAACCGTGAGCTTTATCTTACCTCTGCTTAAAGCTATGTATGATTCTGCCTTCCATACTCGCTTCCCAAACTATTCCACTTCCTGACTACTTCTGTGGCTGAAGAAATACTTCCTACATCCCTGTGTTTCATTCTGTCGCGTGTCTTCAACTTCAACTGTGTCCCCTTGTTGCCTGTGTCCATCTCTGGAACATCATGTTTTGTTACCTTGTCAATTCCTCTCAGTATTTTGTATGTCGTTTCATGTTCCCTCCTGTTCTCCAGTGTCGGTAGGTTGATTTCCCTTAACCTCTCCTCGTAGGACATTCCTCTTAGCTCTGGCGACTAGTATTGTGCAAAACCTTTGCACTTTCTCTGTTTCTTTACGTGCTTGCTAGGTGTGGGTTCCAAAACTGGTGCCGCATACTCCAATATGGGCTAACGTACACGGTGTACAGGGGTCTGAACGTTTCCTTATTAAGATGTCGGAATGCTGTTTTTGAGGTTTGCTAGGCGCCAATTATGCTGCAGCTGTTATTTGGCTGATGTGAGCTTTAAATGAGGGTGTGCATGGTTGTTATACTCACCCAAGATCTTTTTCCTTGAGAGAGGTTTGTAGTCTCTGACCCCCCTGACTGTACTCCGTCTGCGGGTCTTCTTTGCCCTTCCCCAATCTTCATGACTTTGCACTTGGTGGGGTTGAACTCCAGTAGCCAATTGCTGGACAAGGTCATGCAGCTGTCCAGAATCCTTTGTAGTTCTGCCTGGATCTTCGATCGAATGAATTCTTCTCATCAACTTCACGTTCATCTGCAAACAGGGACGCTTCGGGATTATATTCCTTCCGTCATGCCTTTCACAATACCAGAAACAGATCGTCCTAGGATTGACCCCTGCGGGACCCGCTGGTCACTGGTGCCCATCTGACCCTCGCCACGTACTATGATCACTAGTCAAGTCTTCCTGTACAAGTACAGTGGATCCTCGACATTCGATACTAATCCATACTGAGAGCTATTCGAATGTCGAAAATATCGAGTCGAATTAATTTTCCCCATAAGAAATTAATGGAAATCAAATTAATCCCGTGAAGACACCCAAATAGTATGAAAAAAAAATTTAACATAAAAATATTGAGTTTGTGTGTTGTGTGTGTTGTGTGTGTGTGTGTGTGTGTCTGTGTTGTGTGTGTGTGTGTGCGTGATGCGTGTGCTTGTGCGTGTGCGTGTGGTGTGTGTGTGTGTATGTGTATGTGTGTGTGTGTGTGTGTGTGTGTGTGTGTGTGTGTGTGTGTGGTGTGTGCTAGAGAGAGCAGCGTGTGTGTGATTTTGTGTTTGTGTGTGAGTGGTACTCACCTATTTGTAGTTGCGGTGGATCGAGCCACAGGCCTTTCCCTGGCCCCGCCTTTCTCTGGTTGCTACACTAGGTTCACTATCTCCCTGCCTTCTTGAGCTTTACCATATCTCTTCTATAAGCTGTTTATGAGATCTTAGCCTCCACTTACTTCTCTCTCCAGATTGTTTCAGTTCCTGACAACATCTAAGGCTAAAGAATTATCTTCTGACAATCCGGATGGGGACTCATTTGTGTTTTTAACTTTCAGTTGCGTCCCTTGAAGTGTGTCTCTCTTTTGACTCTGTTCACCTTGTCAATTCCTCTCAGTACATCATACGTCTTTATCATGACTCACCCGATCCCCGAATCCTTCCTATCTTTTCTTGCAGGAATGGGAACCTTGTTATGTTGGAAGGCTGCAGTAAATATATTTATAATTTTAAAAAGGCCCGCTATTCAAGAAATTTTGATTAGATATTCTCAAAATGTCGGTCTTATATTGTAAAAAGCGTTAAAACGGTAATTATTTTATAATAACTTTAAATAATTTTTTTTTAAATACTAAAGATAACCTTTTAGAACGGTTATTGTGACTGCTGTTGTTGGAAAAATTATCTGGTATTTGGTTGAAACCTTGGAGGTCCACAGTGTCTGCTGACCCTCCAGGTGCGTGTCCGTTATTTATGGACCTTAAGGTCGCCTTGATTTGGGGTTACCTAGGATGATGTAGATTCTGTTGAGAATCATGAACAGCATTCGTCGTGTATGCTGCCATAGATGTGTGGAGTTCTATTGCATTTTTTTAAATCAATGGGATCTTTCTTAGCATTTCAAAAAAAACAAGAACTCTAAAAGTTACCTTCTGCAGACCCAATCAGTTCCAATCTAGTGTTCTTTAGGGATCAGAGACATCAACCAGGTTTAAAGCTGAAATGTTATTTCAGTGTGAGGTCATGATTCTCAAAATTCAGTGAACTTTTCACTGTATTCTTCAGGGGAGTCAATAACAGCAGATATTTCAAAATGATTCACAAGGAATCCCTTTGCTCATTAATGGTCTTCGCTACCATGGAAAAGTCTTCTCACCACGAATATTCCATTCGAGCAAAATGGTTTTGAAAAATGGGTAAATTTTCTCTAAACCTTGAATTTTTTTTGCCCCATATCATATGTAGACTTAGTTTTTATCTTGCATAAATTTCAAATTCATACTTCAAATATCCCGCACATAGAAGTGAGGAGCTTAAGACGGACGTTTCGGTCTGACTTGGACCATTTTACAAAGTCACACTACCGGGAAGTGGAGCAGGACGGGTTTATAGGCAGGAAGAGGTTAGTGGTGGTAGTAGTAGCAAGAATAGTGTGGTAGTGGTAGTGGGGAATTAAGGAGGAGGAGCCCAGTCAATACAAAGAAAAGGGGTGCGCTGCAAGTAGGAGTAGGTGCCCCACAGAGGGTGAG
The DNA here is from genome assembly GCF_026875155.1 of Cherax quadricarinatus. Lineage (NCBI taxonomy): Eukaryota > Metazoa > Arthropoda > Malacostraca > Decapoda > Parastacidae > Cherax > Cherax quadricarinatus. The sequence goes on along the minus strand of NC_069417.1, from coordinate 19,636,228 downwards.
CAAGACCCCCCCCCCCCCCCCCCCCCCCCCCCCCCCCCCCCCCCCCCGCAGGTGGGGGGGAAGGGGAAGTAATGAAACAAATAATGAAGGAACTGAAACCAAGACAGAAGAAGAAAGACGCCCACTTATGAAAAAAAAAGGAAAGAGGAAAGGAAAGAGGGAGAAGAAGAAAAATGAGGAATTCAGGATTAAGTCACTGGTGTTCTGATGTTTGGAAGCATTTTACAACGTAGTGGGAGAGGAAGACATGTTAGAGAGACGAAGAAAACCACCACAAGATTCAGAATTCAAGAAAAGTTGTGTATTAGGGAGGATTCAACAGACCGCGACTGTTAAAGTTGGAAGTAGAAGGGGAAGACCAGTTTTAGCAGGATCAGTCTGTAGGATGGCTATGATCTCTGGACGTGACAGAAAAGAGCATTATTAGTGTCGGCAAGCTAACACTATTTTCTGCTCCCTAAGTCTGTCAGAAAAATAGATCGACCAGTTTATCCAAAATATGAGAGCGCAGGAGGCGCATGAAATAGAGTAGACACCAGGAACATCTGTAGAGGGAGGAAGAGGTATGAAACGAGAATAGTGCGAAGAGTGTTATCTGGCGGAAGTAAGCAATGATGTTGTAAGGGACGGAGGAGAATGGTTGAGATTAGAAAGACCGGAAATGTAGGGAAGGCAGAGGACAGAAGGAGTTTCCCGGAGTAGAGAGTTTGGAGAGAAGATAAATTACGTTTAGCACGTGAGAGGGCAGAGTCTTTGAAATGGGAAGGGTAGCCAAGACGAGGAAAACGAATTATGAAGAAGTGGAAAATTTTATGCTGGAAGGAACTGAGATCACAGATGCGGAGAGCACGGAGAAAGAGGGAGATAAGAACACTTTTCTTGACAGTGGAAGGCATTGATAGGAAAAGGTTAGTGAATGTACATGCTACTGTGCGGGTTTTTTGTATATCGTTCCAGTCACGGTATTGTGCCTTTTTTTTTTATTATTTATGGACCCCGCAGTTAAAGCATCATATTCTTTCCAATTATTTTAATGTTCTTCCCTCTTTTAAACCCCTCTTTCGATCTTATGAGGCCTGCTCCTTATTGCTACCGGCGTCGTAAGAATCAGCTTCGCTTCCTCGTGACTGTCTTGATGAACAAGTTCTGCCCCTTCCTTCTCATCTTTCCTGAAAACCAACCCACGGGGCAACTTCTTTTCCTGATCATGCCCGTCTCCTACTTCAACAGCTCATTCTTTCTACTATGTCTTAGTTGAAGATGCCTTCTTTACTTTCGTCAGGGCGTCAACGTGTCTCTTTGTGGGCTCTAAACAAGATCTCTGTAACCTTCTCTCTACAATTGCCTTTGACACTGCCTCACCTGAAATACACAACTTCATTCTTCTAAACTACATAATAAACTTCACGTGTCTCATCTCAGCTCTTGGTCTAAATTCTCCCTCACTGACTGTGTTACTAAACTTGTCTTGTGTCTCACTCTCTCAATATGAGCTTGAACTTCTTGGTTTTGGTCTTTCCTTTTGCCATTCGCTGCCCCCTCGCGCTGGTATTGCCCTGATTACCTCTTTTGATTCTTTTCGTCAGTCTCACTTGCCCTTTCTTCTCTTAAATAACTAGCATTATCATACTATCCTCTGACAAAGTTTTAATTCGAGTAGCTATCCTGATCGCGAGGATTACCTCTCTGTAAAACCTGATGCCTTGCTCTCTGACTCACGTACACTATATTCTTCTCGTTTCCAAACCCTCTTGATGCATCAAGAGAAACTGTCAACAGAAAACTAAGGACTCTCTCAAGACCTCTGTTCCTCGTGACTTGGGACTTGTTCAACGGTTTGTGTCATCTGTCCCTCTCTTCCCGATTTCTATGCACGTCTCAAAAATCCTAACCTGATAATCCTCTACGTCCTATTATAATCCTCTAGTGGTTGTGTCTCTTATTCTCTTGCCTCCTGGCTGGACCAAAACCTCACTCCCTTTCTGGTTTTTTTTCCCCTGCCACATCGCCCCCTCCTCTCAAGACTTCATTGAACGGGTTCGCTCTCTCCCTGTCCGTAAGATGCTTAGTCTTGACGTTGAGTCCACTCTTCACTTTGCAAATGGTCCAAGTCGGACCGAAAAACGTTCGTCGTAAGTTGCCTCTCTTCTATGTGTGGTGATTTGTGTTTCGTTCCAGTCACGTTATTGCGCCTTTTTTTTGTTTATTCTATATTCAAGTCATTTGTTTTGACATGTTTTCATACAGAAATGTAGCATTTTTATGGATAGTCTATCTTTTAATATTTCACAATAGTGATTCTGTTCTCCATAAATCTAGGATGATTAGTTCTCGCAAAGATAAAAGTTGGACCAACATCTGTCTGTGTGATTAGCCAGCGACTTGTCTGTTCCCTGTGATAGCCAGCGCACTTGTTGTCCCTGTGATAGCCAGAGCACTTGTCTGTCCCTGTGATGCCAGAAGCACGTGTCTGTTCCTGTGAAAGCCAGCGCCCATTGTCTGTCCCTGTGGATAGCAGCGCACTTGTCGTTCCTGTGTTAGGCAGCGCACTTGTCTGTCCCTGTGATAGCCAGAGACTTGTCTGTTCCTGTGATTGCCAGCGCACTTGTCTTGTCCCTGTGATAGCCAGCGCAATTGTCTGATTACTGTGATAGCCAGGGCACTTGTCTGTCACTGTGATAGCCAGAGCACTTGTCTGTCCCTGTGATAGCCAGAGCAATTGTTGTTCTGTGATAGCCAGCGCACTTGTCTGTCCCTGTGATAGCCAGCGCACTTGTCTGTTCCTGTGAATAGCCAGAAAGTACTTGTCTGTCCCTGTGATAGCTAGAGCACTTGTCTGTTCCTGTGATGCCAGAGTACTGTCTGTCCCTGTGTAGCAGAGCACTTGTCTGTTCCTGAATGATAGCCAGCGAACTTGTCAGTCCATGTGATAGCAGCGCAACTTGTCTGTTCTGTGTTGCCAGCGCACTTGTCTGTCCCTGTGATTAGCCAGAGCACTTGTCTGTTCCTGTGATAGCCAGCGCACTTTGTCTGTCTCTGTGATAGCCGGCGCAACTGTCAGTCCTGTGATAGCAGCGCACTTGTCTGTCACTGTGATAGGCCAGGTCGCACTGTCTGTCCCTTGTGTTAGAAAGTGACTTGTCTGTCCCTGTGATAGCCAGCGCACTTGTTGTTCTGTTGATAGCCAGCGCACTTGTCTGTCCCTGTGGATAGCCAGCGCACCTTGTCTTGTCCTGCGATATCCAGCGCACTTGTCTGTTGAACATCAAATGGTATACAATACCGACAGGGTTGTGAGGTAAGACACATATGCAACAGTTAGACAACTTTATTCCGAAACGTTTCGCCTACACAGTAGGCTTCTTCCAGTCGAATACAGAAAGTAGGCAGGAACGGTAGAGATGTGAAGACGATGTATCAGTCCATCACCCTTAAAGTCGTAGAATTGGAGGTTTGTCAGTCCCTCGGCCTGGAGAAGTCAGTTCCATAGTCAGGAAAACTATCTGAAGATCAAGCCAAAGCAAGGCAAAGCAAACTAGTTAGTAAGGTCCCAATGGGATGAGCGGGAAGATGGACAGATGAGAATAGCTCTGGAGAGGGAGTGTTCTTAGTAAGAGAAGAAATAGCAGCCAGGGCTTAACCCAGCAGTAAGGCGATCGTGGGGGCAGAATTGAGAACAGGAATAGCAGGGACTGTTTGCATTGAACTTGTGGTAGTTGAAGTATTGAATTTGAGTAGCTGGGCAGCCAGCTAGGTCAAATAGAGGTAGAACACATATGGGAAGTTATAGTGGTAACTGAGTGGCAGTTAGCAATGAGCCATTTTCGAAACTTTTCTGAAGCTGTCTTCAGGTTGGTGGTTATAATTTACCTTGTTGTGAAGCGTGAAACGTAGAGGCTTGATGAACTCAAGTACTTGGGTGAACAGTGTGAGTGAAGCGGTGATTCACATGCATACTTAACTGTTCCAGCACCAAGGCTTTTGTAGAGTTCCATAACAGGTCATGTTGTCAGTATTTGAGGGAGAGTTGTAAAAGGTAAGGTTTTCCCATGAGGGTTTACTGGAGTCGTCGTTGTCTTCTCTTCTGGAGTGATTCACTGGGAGAATCTACAATGGTGGTAGCAGGTGACTGAGGGTCGACAGGAGCTGCTGTGAGGTGTAATGGTTGTGTTACAGCAGGTGGGAGAGGTGGGAGACGGTGGTGAGGCAAATTGATCACGTTGTCAGCGGTGGAATTGGTTATAGAGGTTACAGGAGCAGTTGCTTGGGCAGGATGACAGGTCTGCAGGTGCAGTAAAGTTCAGGACGTGGGAAGGATCTTGAGGATGTCTGCTGAAGGTGTGGACGTCCGGAAAATTGAAGGCAGGCATGTTGTTCAGAACGAAATTAGTTCGTTATATTGGTGTTTGAAAGTGCCGGGGTTTGCTGCGTTTGCAAGGTGTGCATACACCATGCAGTACAGCACCTTTGAGGGAGACGTCGGGGGAGTTGGAGAGAGGGAGTTGCTGGGCGATGGTGCCTGTAGATTAGCCTGTAGAGACATGATGGTGTGTTTGTGGTTTGGTTATTGCAGCATAAGTCGTGTGAATTGGAGGGTTCTTCAAGAACTTTGTTTTGCTTCAATATGATTTCTTTCCTGAGTGGGCATTAGCTGCAAGGGTATGATGATTACCCTTTGCCAGTTAAGACATGTTGGTGCTGTATAGTAATGAGTGCAGGATCTGAAATCGTGTCCATCATTCCCACATTATGAACAAAACTTCTTATTCTTGATGGGGCAGTCCCTTGTTGGTGTGATATAGGAGTAGCAGGTCCTGCAGTGGGAGATGTATGTGAACGTTCTATGTTCTATATGACTGTGGGTTGAATGTGGTAATATTGAGTGGCCAGACGTCAGAGAGAGCTTGGGCAGCCATTGTGTGATGTCTGAGAATGTAATCTTGAGCATAGATGCGGCGTTGGGGATCTTTGAGAATGCTGTTCATACCGAGGCCCAGGATGTTTTGTTTCCTCAATAGATGTCTTCAGTGCTTCAGTAGGAGGAGGTGACGATATTGTCCAGTCTTTTTCACAAAGGACGAACGTTTTTGCTTCATAGAATGGGGACGGGGATAGAGTGGAATTGTTGTGCTTGTAGGGTCCTGATTGAAGAGTCGTCCATTTAGTTTTAGTGCTTCCCGTGTCGGTCGTGCAGGACGACATGAAGGAGGGTCTTTCAGAGAGTGGATTGCCGTAAATTTGACCTGCAGGCAGGTCCTAACGACGGGTAGCTAAAGTAACTTCGAGGAGTCATTTATTGCACAATTCACAGCTGATTTTCCACACGATTCGACAGCATTGTGAAAGGATATGACGTTTGTAGAATATAAATTCTACACCCGGCGGGGTCGAAGAGAGGCTTCTTGCGGTGTAGAGCAACTGTGTGATCGGGACTGTGTGTTTCAGTCCATCACACACAAAAAAAAAAAAAAAAAAAAAAAAAAAAAAGATGATGGACTGACACTGTCCGATCTCACACAGTTGCTCTACACCGCAAGAAAGCCTCTCTTCGACCCCGCCGGGGTGTAGAATTTATATTCTACAAAGTCATATCCTTTTTACAATGCTGTCGAATCGTTTGTGTGAAAATCAAGCCTTGTGAATTGTTGCATTTAAATATAAAATGACTCCTCGAAGTTTATCTTTAGCTACCGTCGTTAGGACCTGCCTGCCAGGGTCAAATTTACTGGCAATCCACTCTCTGAAAGGACTCCTTCATTGTCGTCTTGACCATGGACGACACGGAAGCTCTAAAACTAAAGGACGACTCTTCAATCAAGGACCCTACAAGCACAAACAATTCACTCTATCCCCGTCTCCAATTCTTGGAAAGTCGAAACGTTCGGTCTTGTGAATAGGACTGGACAATATCGGTCACCTCTCTCTCTACTGAAGCACTGAAGACATCTATTGAGGAACAAAACCCTGGGCCCTCGGTAGACAGATTCTCAAAAGATCCCCAACGCGCTTCTATGCTATGATTTACATTCTCTGGACATCTCCAGGTCTTGGCCCCCAAGCTCCTCTTGACGGTCTGGCAATCTCATATTACCACATTCACCCAATGTCATATAGAACAAGAACGTTTCACATACATCTCCCACTGCAGGACCTGCTACTCCTATAATCACACCACCAAGGCTGTGCCCCATCAGGAATCGAAGTTTTGTTCAAAATGTGGGAATGATGGACACGATTTCAGATCCTGCACCATTACTACAGCACCAACATGTCTAACTGCAAGGGTAATCATCATACCCTTGCAGCTAAGTGACCACTCAGGAAAAGAAATCATATTGAAGAAAACTAAAGTTCTGAAGAACACCTCCTAT